>OX459031.1:36824917-38055105 GCA_949775025.1 Tricholauxania praeusta
AATAAAACCCATCACCAAAAGTTAAAAAAAAAAAACCCTAATATACATAGCTAAAAAACATTTAATTTAAAATAAATTACAAAATTCACAGTGCAGAAATATAAAGTGGAAAATTCCCGCGTTATATGGGGGAAAGCACATGTTATACGAGGGACGTAAAATCGCGTTATAAGAGTACCGTGTTATAGGGGGGATTACTGTAATTTCAATTTGGTGTGAGTTTATTTAAGTTTTAATTAAATAAATAAATGAATTTGATTTGAGTTTATTTTAATCTATACTATTATATAAAGAGGTAGGGTTTGTTTGTTTGTATGTTCAGGGTAATCTCTGGAACTACGGAACCGATTCCAAATATTTTTCTACTAATAGAAAGCTACACTATTCCTGAGTAACATGGGCTATATTTTCTTTTTTTTGATAAAAGTAAGGGGCGTGGCACTTTACATGCAATTAAAACTTTTAACTCGCTATATCTTGGTTCATATGATAGCAAGAGTCTTAAAATTCGGTGTCAGGATGCAGATAGCCTATGTTAAGCACTTCACAAAATATGAACGGGACTAGACACCAGGGGCGTGGTGGCTATAAAACTTTAATTTAGGGTGGCCCTCATACGCAATTATTTTTAAAATAGCATTTTACAAAGACCACTTAATCGGTTCACATGGATTTTACACCACCTGTCTCTTATATTAAGACGCATAGCTAAGACGATGAAACTTTTATTTAGGGTGCATATTTAGGGTGGCCCTCATACACAAATATTTTAAAAATAGCGATTTCTCAAAGACAGGTGAATCGATTCTCATGAAACTTACTCAGTATGGCTTTTATATTAAGAGGCACAGATAAGCTTAAAAAAATTTTATTTAGGGTGCATACTTAGGGTGACCCTCATACAAAAATATTTTTAAGTATCATTTTCAAGAAGACAGGTTAGTCGATTCACTCTGAACTTGCACCACGTAGCTCTTATATTAAGAAGCATAGCTTAGGCTACAAAACTTTTATTTAGGGTGCATATGTAGGGTGGCCCTCACACAAAAATATTTTTAAATATCATTTTCTCGAAGACCGCTTAATCGATTCTCATGGAATTTAAGAGGCACTGCTTAGGTTTTAAAAATTTTAATTTTGATGCGTACTAAGGGTGGTCCACATACAAAAGTATTTTTTAAATAGAATTTTCACGCAGACTGCACATCGAATATACACCACGGTTGAGGTGCAGCGATGCGCACCTTGAATTCGACATAATTTTAATTGCATCTGAAATGAATTTAGTTAAAATTTGATTTTTCATATAAGTATTGAACTTGAATTGACTTAAATTAGATTGAATTTGATTTAAATTAAATTGGAATATTACTTGAATTTAATTGAATTTAATTTTTATTTGAATGAGTTTATGAATTTATTTAAAATTGATTTTTAAGTTGAACTGAATTGGTTTAAGTCTGGTTTGAATTTGTTGCGAGTTTGGTAAAAATTTATTTTAAATTAAAACAGTAAATAATCTGAAGATAATAAGTAAACATTATTACAACGAACTTTTTCAGTCAGACAAAAAATCAATAATTCTGTAAGCTCTTACAAATTGATCAATGATTTAATTCAACAAACATGACAAAGATAACAAGTGGATCAATTTAACCTGTTAATTGGTGACATATGTATGTTTCGGCAATAACCACATACATATATACATATTCATATACATATATACATAGCCTCATCAGTCCAGCTTTTGGTTAATCTATATAAATAAAATGATAGATTCACGCAAAGTCTACTGAATCAATTTTGATCAAATTTTTTTAGTCATCTTTCTTAGACGCTTGGTCCCAACATAGAATTAAAATTCTCACGGTATTCTTGTTAAATATCAAAATAGTAAAGTTTTCAAATTGCTAAAAAAATCAATTTCACACATAGAAAGAAGCATGTAAGCATAACAAATCGTTTAGTTAGTGTGTGTGGGTTTTGTTTTTATATGGCAATGCAATGGAAGAGAATATTCAAATTTTATTCTCGCTCTCAATTTGTAAACGCAGCAACGCGGAATTTGTGAACAATGAGAAAAAAAATTACTGTACGTTCACACATAGAAAACACACATGCTGTCCTAAATGGCTTGACAACATGTGTGACTGTCAATATTGCTTTGCGTTCACATTTTCGTGCATGCCATCAAACAACAATTGCAGAACAATTTTTGAGCGTCCACATCGAAGTGAACTGCATGAAATCCTATTTAAAATGAAAAATGTTCACTAGGCTTGACAGTCAGTTCACATAGGTTGTATGGTTGGACAAGCCAGCAGGAAAATCAACAATTTTTAAAATCTATCCAACATGTGTGTCAAGCGTTCGTTCCTAGAGTTCACATTATCGAACATTGATGTTGGACAACATGTGTGATAATGTGTACTAGGCTAAATGAATGTTTAGTTTGTGTGTGTGCTTTGTTTTTGTCTTTCACATGGCAATGGAATATTTATGGAAGAGAAAACAACAAGAACTCTAGATCTATGAAGAAGAATCCAAAATTGACAGAAGTTCTATTAAAAAAAAGTAAATTAATTGCCTTCGCAGAAAAACAGGCTATGCGTACAAAGTCGCGGGCATCTGCTAGTTTGTAATAGAATTCGAACACCCCACCGTTCCATGCATTATATTATTGAATTGCGACGGACGCTCTACCACTTGAGCCGTTGAGGGTGTGACCTTGAGGTTCTATTTCTCTTGCTATCTATGCATATTTGTCACTTTCTTGCTAATGTTTGCATTTGATTTCAAAATAAATTTGTATTTACTTGATTTAAATTGAATTAAACTGGAATTTAATTTAAACTAGACTTGAATTTAAATTGAGCGTATTTAAATATGATTTTTTATCGAGTTTGATTTGAATTTGATTGGAGCTATATTTAAATTGAAATTAAATTTGATTTTGATTTGTTTTTAATTCGCAATTGATTTGAGCTAGGCTTAAATTTCATTTAAAGTTGGATTTTAGTTTGACATGAATTCGATTTGAGTTTGGTTTGATTCCAATTTGGTTATACATAAGTTTAATTTTGATTTAGGTTCGATTTGATTGAAAATAAATTTTCATTTTCAATTAAATATTTTAATTTTAGTTGGGAAAATTTTGTCATCAAAAATTGAGATTCCAACTTGTACATCAGTGTTGCAATTCAAATTAAATTTTGCACCCCCCTTAACAAAAATGTGTTGTGTTATGCTAGGCGTACACAGACAAACAGTGGAGGACCAACAACAGCAACAAAGTCAACAACATGATGAGAGTAATAACAACAAGAAGCGAGCGTTAACATTGTTTTTATTAATAGAAGCAACAACTGCAACAATAAAATCCAAAAAAAAAAGATCTTTAAATGCCTACTACCAATTCAACGCCTACACTATGATTTTTAATACGCACACATGCATCTGTGTAAGTGAGTAGACGCACAAACCCTCGAAGCTAAGCAATTATGTGTATGCCACCAATGTGATGCCTGCAAAAAGGGGAAAAAATAATGAAATAAAAACATTTTAGTTGCCAACAACAGCAGCAGGATAATGTGAAAAAAAGGACGTTAGCTGACCGTATTTTGAGTGAACCAGGATTATTGGAGGGTTTATACCAAGTGCAGCAAAAATGCCATAAAAATAAAAAGATTTATATTGTCTGCGTATAGACAGCAGCAGCAGCAACAACGTGGTGTCTGCAACACCAACACACAACGACACCAACACAAAGAAATACCACCAGCGGCTGCGGCACAACAGTGGCGTGCATTCAAGTGGACTCTCAAACGCCATTGAGAAGACCAACGAAACAGACCAACAACTTTGCACAGGCATGCAAGCAGGCTGACAGCAATATGATGTTGTTGGTTGCTATTGCCGAGGTTCAGGTTTTGTTGCTGTTATCGTTGTGTTCGTTATTTACTATGGTTGCAGCTCTCGTGTTGCACTTGCAGCAGCAGCAGCAGGTTGCGTGATCCTTGAGTGCGTGCAAAATATATCAGGATTTTTATTTTGATTTTATGCAGCAGAATTAGTTGCACTTCTGGATGTGGCTGTTGCTGACATCGTAGCAACCTTAAGCTGCTCCAACCGACTGTGAGTCTAAAAGCCAAGCAGGTGTCAAAGTATTTAAAACCACAGGCTGAGTAGACACAGCAGCGGGTAACAGTATTCGAGATTTAGTGCATTAGTTCATTTGAGGAAATTAAATTGCTTAAAGTTTTGAATTACATTTTTTAAGTTTTGATATTAGAGGGAGTTTTTTTGCACTGCAATTTACTTCACAAAAGCTACCTTTTTACAACATTGTAACGATTTTTAAAAGTTATTCTATACACACAGATACAATTAGTTCAAATTCCACTAAAAGATTATGTGCACCAATAAATGTTTTGAAAGTTATTCTGGCAAAAGAGTTAGCAATTTTAATGTGGGTGAGGATCCAATAAAGGATGACTAGCTAATTTTGTTAGCTTTAGACAAGCATCTTATACTGGGTGTTTTTTTTAGAGGTTTGTTTTTCGAATAGAGATAAAACTGGCATTTTATGGTCAAATATGGCAACTATAATGTCATTTATGTTCAGTTTGGTTTGCCATTTCATAATGAACAGGTTGACAAAAGAACAACGCTTGCAAATCGTGCAAATTTATTTCGAAAATAATGGTTCAGTTCGCGAAGTTTACCGCAAGCTCCGTCCATTTTATGGTCGACATAATCGTCCATCAGAGCAATTAATTCGGTTAACCATGGGTCGTTTTCGCACTACGTTTACTCTATGTGATAATACGCATCCGCAGAGACGTCGAACAGTGCGCACCGAAGAAACAATTGCCGCTGTAGAGCAAAATGTTGAAGAGGACCCGAATGAATCGATTCGCCACCGTGCACAGCAATTGGAGCTTTGTCCATCAACTTTATGGAAGATTTTGCGCAAAGATCTTGGCTTGCGACCTTACAAGATCCAGCTTGTGCAAGAATTAAAGCCGCGAGACCATGCAATGCGTCGTGATTTTGGTGTATGGGCCGAAAATGAGATTGATCTCGATGCTGATTTTCATCGCAAAATTTTGTTCAGTGATGAGGCTCATTTTTGGTTGAATGGCTACCTCAACAAGCAAAATTGCCGCATTTGGAGTGAAGAGAATCCACATGAGACCCTTGAGACGCCATTACATTCACAAAAACTGACTGTTTGGTGTGCTCTATGGGCTGGTGGAGTCATTGGGCCATACTTCTTCCGAAATAATGCTGGAGAGTCAGTTACCGTTAATGGAGACCGGTATAGAGCCATGATAACCGACTATTTTGTTCCCGAATTGGATGGCATGAATGTGGATGAGTTGTGGTTCCAACAAGACGGCGCTACATGCCACACAGCGCACGTCACAATCAATTTATTGAAGGAAACATTCGATGAGCGCATAATTTCGCGGAATGGACCTGTCAATTGGCCACCAAGATCGTGTGATTTGACACCATTGGATTATTTTCTTTGGGGATATGTGAAGTCGCTCGTTTACGCCAACAAACCAGAAACGTTAGGGGACTTGGAAGCCAACATTCGTGGCGTTATTGCCGACATACGGCCCCATATGCTCGAAAAAGTGGTTCAAAATTGGACCTGTAGAATTGGCTTTATTCGAGCCAGCCGCGGCGGCCACATGCCCGAAATCATATTTAAACATTAATGGCATAAAATTATCCTTCCAATAAAGCCAAATTGATGGACATTAAAACGATTTTCTTGTGTTTTATTTCAATTCGAAGCTCTATACCTCTAAAAAAAAAACACCCTGTACTAGCTTAGAGTTAATCAGGGCTGAGCTTAGAGCTTTTTTCCATTACCAGACAACTTGATTTGGTGTAGACGGAAGTTTTTTGATCATTCCACAACCGTCTGAAGGAATTAAAGTGAGATAGTCTTAATCGAAGCAATATGTTGGAAACATAGTAGCCTCTGTGATTGAGTAAGTGAAACGGTACAATCTACGGATTCATAGAGTGGCTACAAGGTATGTAGTTGTGAAGATAAATTGGTGTTAGTTCAAGCAAATCGTTTGACATGAGCATAAATTCTCAAGGAAAATCGCGTTCAAAGTTTTCCAATAGTTGTCTTATACAAAGAAAGTTTACCTTCGTTCGAGTAACAGAGTAGCATAGCGGTTAACGACTTAGCGTATGATCCTGGGGGTCACTAGTTCGATTCTACGCTGATGCAACTTTTTTTTATTTTTCTTTTTTATTTTTTTTTTTATTTTTTTTTCATTTTTTTTTTTTATTTTTTTTTTTATTTTTTTTTTTTTAATTTAATTTTTTTTTTTTTTACATTTTTTTTTTTTTTTTTTTTTTTTACTTTAAGAATAAGGAAAAAATTCTCGTTATTTCAAAAATTTATAAACTATTTTACATTATACATTTTTATTACAATGTTCTGGATGATACATATCATTTTGGATTTTTCAACAAGAGTGATACGTTGTTTTCTAAATAAGACAAGTAAGAAAGGCAGAGAAACAATTTTTAATTTATTTTGAAGTACAATTATGTTCTAAAAGATTGTAGTTCAAATAGCCACTTGTGTTCATGTTATAGAGGCTAACGCTACGAGTCCAATTTTCGACCAATTTATTCAATAAATCAGGTCTTATTTCATGAGTAATAATCTTCAATAACCAATTTTAATGCATCAATTGCAGAGCATGAAATAGTCTCTAAAGAAATTCACTACAATGACAGCACTTTTAATAAAATAATGTTAAAAAATTAAATAAAACCTAAAGTGAAGCAATTAAATAATCCCCAAACAAATAAAAGAAACAACTTAGTGCGGAAAGTCACAAATTCTATATTAATCGCTTACACTAAAATTACTTTTCACTGCACTTTAAGGATTTTTTTATCGAAAAAAGTTCATACTTTTTGTTTAAATTTTAATTTCTTTAAACAACGCACGATTACAAACTAAAAACTTTACACTTTATGCTTTCCCCAAAAATAATTCATTTTTATTTGCTGCCAAAAAAAAAAGAAAAAAAAATAATAAAGAAAAATGTATTTTCCCTCCTTATTTTGCATTTGTTTCAGATGCTAATAAGAAAGTTTTTGATCGCCCTACCCAACCAACTACAACTACAGCTACAAAAATATAAATTCGGCCAAATCCAGTGCTGAAAGTGCTAAAAGTAAGCCAAGCAAGAAAAACTACAACTCTTCTGCTCTACAGTTTAAGTCGAAATTTATTGCGTGCACTTTCGCACATAAAAAGGCAAAACTGTAAAAAGGAGCCAACGAAAACTTTAAGCCTTTGTAGCTGCAGCAAGTAAGCAACGCAGAAACTTTGTCATAATATAAAAGTTTTGGAAAAGCTGCTCTTCTTATGCTGCGCGCTGATGTTCCAATGGAGAAGGCGAGTGTTGAAAGAAATGAAATTAAAATGCAATTTCAAATTGTAGACAAAGTCGAAAAAGAGCACCCCAAAATAAAGGAAGTGGAACAACAACAGCAACAAAAAAATGGTAGAGAAGAAAGGTACAAAATTCACAATAGAATGGAATTAAATTTGAAAAGCAACAAAATCAATTTGCAACAAAAAAAAATTGATATTTTGATTGTTTTTTTTTTTTTTTTGTCTTCAATTTTTTCTGCCAACACTTTCAAATAATGGAATTTACTTGTTTCCGTTTCCTATTGCTGTGTTTTTGTCACCATAATTTCTTGCAGATTTTTTTTTTTTTTTTTTTTCATTTGTTCGTTTCGTTTTTATTAACTGAAAATTCACTTTATTAACACACACACAAAAAACCAAAAAGAAAGAAAACACGTAGACGTACATTGTTCTAGGCTTAAAAATATTTTATGCGTCTATCTTTTATTACACTGTTGAACAAAATATAAATTTTTTTTTTTTTTTTTTGAAAAATGCGTCCAGTATCACTTGCATAAGCTTTCGAAATTTCTATAAACACAGAAATATTGCTCAGTTTTAAAAACTTGGCGTTCAGAATACTATATCGTAAGCAAATCTAAGATATGTGTTCGAGATAAGGGAAAGTGGGGTACCTTCGGCACTTAATTTTCAAAGGCCTATATTGGAAATAATGGATTTTAAAAATTGCTGCTTCTTTTTATACATTGACTATTTGGCATCAAACCTCGAAAAAGATTTAAAAAAAACTACGTAACCATATCAAAAAAATATGGGGCTATAGAATTTACTATTGGTTAAATTGGAAACTACTTAATGAACTTTTTTTAAAACGATTTATTACAAAAGAAATAAGGAAAAATACATATTAATCCGTTCAATTTAATTAAGAAACTTAACATAAATGAGTTCAAAACATAAAAGCTATCAGTTAATTTTAAAGCATTTTAACTGTCAGTTCACTTAAATCACATTTTTTGACATATTCAACTAAATTCTCTGTATGGTGGTGTATATTCAGATGTCAAATGTGCCCCTTTGACAGAAGTCAAATGTTCCCCAAACGTTCAAGAGGCGTTTTCCTATCAAAAAAATCATCAAATTTGCGTTACAATCCAAAAATTTTTCGGAAAAAGTTTTTTTTGGGTTCTCACTTTCACGATCAAATATGTTTTAACAATGAGATTTATTTCAGTATGTAAAAGTATTTACTAAAAAAAAGGTCCTCACTTTCACATTCCTAGCAAAATGAGATATATTTCATGAAATTAAAACGCGGACCGCGCAGGACAGAAAATCAAAAACACGGACTTGCAGATCACATGGTCCCGTTAATTTACCTACATGATTATCAGGTTAACAGTTTGAAGCTAATGCTTGCATGTAAGGTGCCACGCCTTCTCGTCGAAATGCGCCCACTTCTTAACTGTTGTTAGAATAAACCATTTTCTTTCACTAGTGTGAAATTTAAATAATTCTCTTAGTATAACGTTTTAAGCTTATACTTGTATATTAGGCGCCACTCCCTTTGGACGAAATTTATCCAATTTCTGTCTAGAGCTTCTCCGGTTCATTGCTAATCAGTGTAGAGTTTAGTTGCACTACCTTATATAACTCTTTTAGTATAACGTCTTGAAGTCTTCACTTATATGGTTGGTGCGACGCCCTCTACTCAAAATGTGTCCACTTTTGCTATGCCGAAACATTTTTTGTTATTGTAAGAAATTCGGCTTCATTTCCGCAAATAATTATGTCTGTACAGCTTTTAATGAATTTTCTTACGATTTGTTTGTTAACCGCTAATGCATTCTTTACTTAACTTAATGCTCTGTCGCTCAAAAAAAAAAAAAAAAATTTGTCTAAAGATATGGTCCAAAAAACCATATGTTATTTTGATTTTAATTCGAAAATGCAATTAAAAATTTTTGACATCAAAATTTTTAGAAATTTAACCCTTAAGTACTGAAAATGTCAGTTGTATTCATGAGCAGTAAATATTCACACCATCGAAGTTTGGAATGTTATTTACCAATTCTTATAGAATTTGGAATGTTATTTACCAATTCTTATAGACTTTTGAACATAGATTTGAATATAGATCTAGCAGTATTATTTTCGTTTTCGCTTTAGAGGTACTTTAAGTTATCAGTTGAAAAAAAAAAAAAAAATTACCCTCAGTTACCAGTGAAAAAAAAAATCTTCGTGCCAGATTCGGATTAAGCATTAAAAAGAAGGTTTAACTTACTTGTTATTGACAAAAATGGCATTTTTTCACTCAAGAGTGTTTCAAAATTTTATAAAAAAAAACGGCGGGTTGCACTCCGGGAGTGCCGACAGAAGTGAAAACAAATCGTTTAATGGCAAGTTAGTGTGTTAGTTGGTATGTGTGCGTTTTCTTTTTATATGGCAATGCAATGGAATACAATAACGGAATATGTATTTAAATTTTACTCTCGCTCTCATTCTCAATTTGTCAACGCAACAACGCGGAATTTGAAAGAAACAAACATGTAAGCATAACAATCGTTGAATGAGAATGAAATGTGTCAGTTAGTATGTCTGCTTTGCTTTTTGTCTGCCACTTGGAATATTTATTTAGAAGAAACAATAGAACATTCAAATTTTACTATCGCATTCATGACGGGGAATCACGATGACGGTCGGTGTCGCGAGTTTATACTTTTTTTCTCAGCCGCACAACGTGCCATAAGAAGTTTTCACTTCAAAAATAAATTTTTCAAGCAGATTACTATTAATCTTTTCATATAAGAGCACACTTAGACAAAGCAAACACCAACAGTATAACTTTAGTTTCATACGCTGCCAAATGGAATCATCAGTGACCTTTGAGCCGATGCAGTGAATCATTTTTAAGCTTATTATGTTTTCTCTTTTGTATCATGGTGTAAAACAAAAATTGTTATTTATATGTATATGTATGTAGAGTGTGGGCCAATAAAGGTTTTTTTTGCATTGGGTTTCTTTATTAAATAATGCTCATTGTTCGATAGCAATTATGTGCACTACAGCTTCGGTGTCTTGAATCAAACAGTTTTTCCTAAATTTAGGATGACCTCCTGGCATAATTGCTCCTCTATTCTACCGAAGTGCCTTTGTAGCTCGCCTTTTAGCTCTTAAATTGTTGCTGGCTTATTGACCTCATTTTTATATGATTCCAAAGAAAAAAGTCCAAAAGTGTCTTATCGCACAATATCGGTAGCCAATTGACATTGATATTTCGCGAGATAATGTGTCGTGGGACCGTTTTCGCCCAATAGCGTTAGTGTTGCATTGGCTGTATGGGACCACAGATCGTTCACATCTTTATCATATAAGCTAGGCCAAACCAGTTTTTCCTAGGCCAAACCAGTTTTTCCTAGGCCAAACCAGTTTTTCCTAGGCCAAACTAGTAAATTTGAATGCCTAAAAGTATGCAATTTAATTTTAATACAAAAACACTGCGCATAGCGAAGCTGGTATTGGAAGGCCACCCACTTACCACTTGCCAAGCATGCAATAAAAGTTATAAGTTTTATTATCTTACTTTACTACTACCGTAGTTTTCACTAGCCACAGTTCTTTTGCATTAAGATTTCATTGCATATCTTAAGGCTTAACGGTAACTAGTTTGGCCTAAAACTAGTTTGGCCGGTAACGTATATACCTTTTATTGCATTTCCTGTCGCCAAGTGTTATTTTTTCGAGTGTTTCCATCGGAAAAGACGATCGTATGTGAGATGGTTTGTTATAAATTCGCGATTTTTACTACACCTGCTGATACTGTTACCTCAAAACAGAGACAATTCAATTTAACACGAGTGATGAAAATCACCCCAGCAAACATTTTCAATTGTGGTAGTTATATATGAAACACCAAAGTGATGATTCTGATCGCACCTAAGCTCTCATTCTGAAGTCAAGCAATAGATTTTCGGAAGACATTTGGTTTGCGACTGCGATTCACGCATGTAACATATTGATGAGCAAACATATCAAACACAAAAAAGTAATATCGAATCATAATGAATGGAGATATATGAAATTTGAGAAATGCTTAAGAATATGCAATAAATTTTAATGTTCTTCTTTTGAGAAGCAGAAAGGCTCAAAACTTTCTTTCAAGTGTTGGCTGGCACATTTATATGTATTAATGTGTGAGTGCATGTCTGTGTTAACATGTTTTCGTATATGTAAGTTGGCGCCTTACATTACTCCAGGAAATTATATACTCAGCCACACGTACAGCGCCAACGAACACTTAAGCATTTTGTTACCTAAACACTAACACACACATATGTACGTGAAGAAATTGAAAGTCGCATCGTCTTTCAACTTTTGCAAAGTTGTCACAGGTAGTTTGAGAAGCGACAGAGAGTACGTAGGTAGCAAAGCAGCTTTTCTACTCTGCTTTCTGCATTTTTGTTCTCGCTTTCGCTTCTTTTAACAATTTTCCTGCATATTCACTTGTGTGTATGTGTGAAGAGGATAAAAGAAAAAGTAATGTTAAAAATTACTTTACTTGTCGCTTAGTGTAATATTTCATCATCTCTTATTAAAAATGTCTTTTCTTATATGTCTTTCGTTCGCTTGTTTGTTTCATTTTGTCTTTTATCATTGGTTTCTTTCCACATAATACTGCTGATGATGGTGTTGCACTTGAACCTCAATATTTCAATAACACAGGATTTTGGCTTGTGGTCATGTAGCTGCAGCGCACACATTTATTTTTATATCTTTAACACCTGGAGTTTTTGCTATAAACCGATTTGTTGAAAATAATGTTTGGCGAAAATGAGGTATTATAAGAATCCCATATTAAGTTTTTGATGAGTACGCATGGTGAATGGTGAATGGTTATGAAATGACATAATTTTTAAGTAAGCGCATGAAGATTTAAGAACTTTGTGTACTTTACACGATTCAGATGAAGAGAAAATAATCGATGGAAGGATGCAATTGGGGCATTGTTTGACTAAGGTTTTTATATGCTAAGGAAAAAATTAAAGCGAAGGCAAAATTTGGAAAAAAATCATTACTATTTCTAAAAATGTCCTTTAACAAAGTATTGGAAAAGTACAAATTTGAAGTAACAGAGATCGAAAATATCCCAAACGAGACCCTTATCAGAATAGAACTAAAAATTCATTTTTATAAAATAATGTGTGCAAAATTTAAAGATCATTATTTTTACTAAATTGTAAATAGAATAAAGTGTGGACCAAAAACTCTAAATATTAAAATACGTTCAAATCTTGCTTTGTATTTGTAATATACAAACTATGCTTTCGTCATCAAAGAATATCTCGTGTAGTATTTCAGTTCTTACTTACTACAGATCGTGATTTATGAGTGGCAGATTCACGAATGAAATACTTGTAAGATAATGCCTCTGGATTCCGAAATGTGACGTTATTATAAAGATATACTTAACCTCGTTGAATGCTATACTACTATATATTTAGACTTGTTCCAAATCCACCCACCTCTCCTTCAAACTAAGGACTGTCCCAGAAAAAACTTGCACTTTTATTTTTTAAGATTATACTCTACCTGATAATCTTATAGGTCTTAAAAGATAAAATATTTATTCCATATAAAGTGACGTTTGATATGATGTTTAACACTTGAAGATAGCACTTCTAACGACAAATATGTCTAGCAAGCAAGAAAAAGTCCGCGAACTGATTTTGTCCACATACCTGCAAAATCCAGGGTTAAAATATTCAGATATAGCAAAAATAGTTGGTGCATCAGAAAGAACTGTCAAAACGGTTATTTCTAATTATAAGAAGGGTCTACCTGTTTCACGAAAAAAGGGTTCAGGCTGAAAACCAGAATTTTCTAACCCAAAGGTAGCGGCGAAGGTGAAGCGCCCTTTTAGGCAGAATTCCAACACGTCAGTGCGAGATATGGCGGCTAGAGCAGGTACATCAAAATCTACTGTGCAAAGGATAAAGGAGAAAAGTAAGCTAAAGACATATAGAGTTCAAAAAGTACCAGACCGTTCTGATGAAAAGCAGTTGATGGCTCAGATGCGAGCCCGAAAATTGTATGAAAGGTACCTGACTAAATTTGACTGCTGTGTTATGGACGACGGAACTTACGTTAAAGCAGATTTTAAGCAGCTACCTGGGCACGAATATTATACATCACCGAAGAAGAGGCATATGCCTAGTAAATTTAAAGAAAAAAAAATTTCAAAATATTCGAAGCAATATATGGTTTGGCAGGTCATATGTACCTGTGGCCTCAGAAGAAGCTTCTTTGTTACGCAAGGTACAATCAATTCAAAAGTTTATATAGACGAGTGCCTCGAAAAACGTGTTCTACCATTTATTCGTGCACATGAAGGTACATTAATTCTCTGGCCCGATTTAGCAACCTCTCATTACTCTAAAGCTTCGACGGAATAGTATCAAAGTAAAAAGATCAATTTTGTACCAAAAATTGCAAATCCGCCCAACTGCCCAGAGCTTCTCCCAATTCGGAGATATCGGGCTCTAATGAAAAGAAATCTTCGAAGGAGTGGTAAGACTACAAAAAACTTGCTAGACTTTAGACTTAAGTGAAAAAGATCGTTCCGTACTGTCGATAAAACACCTGTACAAAATGTAATAAAGGGCCTTAAGAACAACGTCAGAAATTTTTATGAAAAAAAAAAATTGTTAATTATGGTTTTAGTTATTTATATTCTTAACACTAGCCATTATTAATAAAAAAAGAAAAAAGACCAAAAAAATTGCTGGGTATTTTTTTATAACTAAAAAACAAAGTGCAAGTTTTTTCTGGGACAGTCCTTAATACTAGATCTGTCACTGATCATTTCTGCTGAGCATCAAGGAACCATACAGATCGAAACATGTTGCCTTACTAAATTTTCCAATCGTTAAGGACTTTCATTCGATGACCTTTAAATTATGAGTCCTTCACAATAATCAGAACTCGATGAAAGCTATGAGTCGGGCGATTTCAGAAAGCAGGTATTTCAATTGAATTGTATGCCCTGCATACTAATTTGTAGCGAACTTAAAATTAGACGCTGTAGAATCAAGTTTAAGGAAACTAAATAGGTAATAGCGATGACTTGACTTAATTTGAAATCCACTTTTTTGGGGTATGGATCTTTATTGGATCTTGGTGGTCATGGTTACAAAACATTTTCTTATCTTCATATTTTCTCACGATTTGGACATCATTCAATCATACAATATCTACGCATTTTATTTGTAATCAGCATGAAAAGTGGTGGGTGTGGTCATGGCTCAATATTTTTTCGTGCTTATTTACTGACTTTACCCCGTAAATAGCAAACAAAATAAGCCGATTTCTATATGTTTTGAATTTAGGCCAAATAAAGTAGACCAAATTCATCTCAAACCATGCACGCGGATTATTTCATGATACGGAATTGGTTGCCGATTAAATATGTTGTTTTTCAAAGGATATGAGGGGACCCATATATCCCCGATTTGATTAAAAAAAAATTTTTATGAAGTTATGGTCATTTTAAGTTATACCCATTTTAGGCTGAAAATTGTTTCAAAAAAGCGGCATTTCCATCCAAATCAAAATAATCAACTTTTGTCTTTTGATTCTTAAAGAACTTCTTATTTTCTGTTAGAATCTTTAAAAAAAATTCAAAATAATTGAGAATTGACAGAGCCATAAAGCTTCATCAGCAAATGTTATCCCATATGTACAAAAATGAGCACAGATGGTGCAAAATGGACATCCGAAATTTATTTTCGGTTTATTTGTTTTCCTTCTTCGAAAAACGGGCTCAAAATGATCCTTATGCCGATCTAATGTATGTAATGAAAATTTATTTTTCATTTTCCCTAATGATTGAAGAAAACAAAAATTTTTCATCATGGGCTGAAAATTATACTTGGAATGTCCCTGGACGAGAACTAATTTTTGAACTTTACCTAACCAATGAAGAAAAACAGTTTTTTTTTTTTTAAATGAGCCCATAATACTCTCTATCATACGCTCGGTATTTCTAAAAAATAGAAACAAAATTATGGTTTAAAAATAAAAACAGAAAAATGTTTTTGTTTCAATAATAGTAAATATCAGTTATTTTCGGTTCATAGAATAAAAATCCGAAATTTTGATCATTATTGATGAAAAAAAATGCAAATCAAATCAAAATACACATTGTAGACTTGAAAGTACTGTAAGTAGGCAAAGCATAGTAATTCAATTGACGAAATTTAAGTAAAACTAAAGCTAAAGTTACATCACTGAATAATTTTTGAAATTATACTTAATAAATGATAATACGGTATGTACAAATATGCTGGAATTCAAAGTTATATCATGCTTAAAATATATCAATTTTATATGACCATCATCGTACGTACAGTGGTTGGTTCTGAGAGAAAAAATATGGCAAAGAAATCGGCCTACAAGAGAAGCCGCTCTTTTTCTGGCAATGAACACGTACTCAAACTTATTTACATTTCGACTAAGAAGATATTTCAATACTTCGATGATGATTAAATCAAATTCAATAGCCTGTGGAAATGAATGCTCATCCTGTTTCCTTAACTGCTTATTGAGTCACGTCGGCAATGTTTGTATGTGTTTTGCGTTAAAGACGTCACTCATGTGTCTAGCTTGCGTGGGGTAGTGCACTTTTATTTTGAAATGTTAAATATTTTGATTACAGCAGACAAGCAGAGATGAATAGGAATGAGTAATTTCTTATTTCAATACCTGGAAATTGAAATTCGGAATCGAGTTTTTTTGTCGATTCTTTTGGTTGATTGAGTTCCAAGAATCATAATTTTAATTTAAAAAAAATTTATTACATTCTAAAGAATTCAAGTTCAGAATTAATTTCTATTAAATTCCATGGCAAAAGAAAAATGTTCAGAAAATTGTTCCAAAAAAGGTCCAACAGTATGTGGACCGTGGAATCTAATTTATTGTACAAAATAAAGAAATTTTCAATTCAAAATTTAGATTCGTGGAATGAAAAATAAATTATGTAATTGATTTTGCCATAGAATCAAAATAGCAGACTCCAAGTTCTAATTTCCTAGAATTGAAATTCTTAAAGAATTTGATTTCCATAGCTCATTACCTGGATATACGGTATGGTAGATGCTTTTACTAGTTATTTCACTCAATATCTAATATGGTTCAAACCAACCTCAAATTGTTATTAAATTTAACGCTGTTATAGCAAACCATCAGAAAAGCATCAAAGTTACAAACCTGAAATGAAAAAGAAAACAAAATTAATTAGTTTACGCAACATCAAAAACATTAAATGTTATTTATTTTATAATATGTTGTAAACAAAGTTAAAGGTAAAAACTATATACGTACATACATATGTATGCATTTCTGATAAAGTTAGTAGGCGCCTAAAAGTACGCAAGCAAAAAAAAGCATAAAATTGTTAGAAACTTTAATACTTGCGTGTGCACAGTTTTTTTTTGCTGAAACTCAGTCAGTGCTTTTGGTAAACTTGTGGCAGCATTTTTCTCGTTTCGTTTTTTTTTTTTTAACCCTTCAAAAAAACTTTCAAAGGATACCGTTGACGTTTTTACGAGTTGCATACAAAATACTTAAAGTAGGGGGAAAAAAAACTTTTTGGTAAAACTTTTGTTATACCTTTTACATGAAATATACTTTTATAAGATAAACATTTCAATTTCGGCGCGCAAACATGAAGCGTAAAGGTAAAATAAAATGAAAATACGAGAAATTGAGAAAAACTTGCGATTTTTAAAGTTGATTTTTGCGAGATGTCGAAAAAACTGTGCATTTAAAAAATAAAATATACAAAATAAAAGTTAAATGTTAAAGCAAATAATGTAAAATGTAATAAGGAAATGCAGATGAGACGTAAGAGATAACATAAAAAAACATACACAAACAAACAAGCAAACACACACTCCCTAGGAAAGCAACGCAAACTTAACGTTGCATTTAGAAAAAGAGTACGATAACGATGCTGTAGTGAAAAAGGAAGCAAAGAAAAGCATTGGATAATATAATAAAAAATTTACTAAATTCCTCCTAAATTACTTCCACATATGTACACTCGCATGCTATACATAAGCAAACGTTGACAAATATATAGCATATGCGGTACGCGCAGTCAAAAACAGAATACGCACAAAGAGACTTTCAGATTTCAAATGAGATAACAATAAATTTTGAGAATGAAGCAAAACAAATACATTGGGTATTAGAGCATAGATGGGCAACATTTTGGAAGCAAGAGCTACTAACCACAAACGCAACACATAGGACAGTAACATCAACACAAAAAAAACTCACTATAAATTCGATCTCGATAGCAAAAAAAAAAAAAAAACCAAAATCCTGCAATAAACCAAAAGCCAACACCAAGAATCAAACAAGAACAACATGAGTGTAGAAATAAAAGTACACTGATCAAACGAAACGAGAAAAGCAATACTCAATGTGCGCATTGTTGTTTCCTTAGTCACTCGCTTCGGTTTTTTTTTTTTTTTTTTTTTTTTTTATTTTGAATGAAGCAAACAATAACATAAAGTGTCTAAAAAAACACAACGATAAAAATGTGAGTGCATGTGTTTGTTCTTTTGGTTATTTCTCTTAAGAAAAACGACGCGTTTTTTGTGAAGAGCTGAAATTGGCTCATTTTTCCTATTTTGCCCATCGCTGTATAAGAGTTCGTCAAAAAGTAATTCATGCTGTTGAATTTTTCGGTTAGAATTCGAAAATTTACATCTGAAATTTTTTCTTGTAAAACGTTTTCTTTTAAATTTCATTTTGTCCTTAATATTGTTCATATTTTCCTTATTTCTTATATAAAGCACAAATTTTGGTTAACAATCACTTTATATTTTGGTTATTTTTCAGAAAAGGGTTTTTTTTTTTTGTGTAACTTAAATTATTTACTTCAGTTTTATCTGCTTTTTTTAAGATATTCAAAAGTCGTGCATTTTTCTTGATCATTTGTTAAGAAAAATCTACTTGCTTAGTCACTTCTGCTGTTTTAGTATCGTCAGATCGAGGAGGTTTTATTCGCATTTTTTTTTTTTTTTCTATTCAGCCTTGAATTTTTCCTCCACATGAAACTTAGGAAATATGTACTTGCAGAGATATATGATGAAGAAGAAGTACTTTCTACGAAGCCTGGTCAGAGGTTTTCTGATACCATGGAGTGTCAGGAATTCTTGGGACTTCAGTTCCTGACATACAATTGCGGTAGGCCCGCCCCCGCATGGTGGCTGTGGTTTACACCCACATCGCGGGTAGAACGTAAGCTCGGTATGAAGTTGCAGTGATTCGGTTATGCGGTTGGACTTCGTCGACAGGTATGCACTCGTAAAGATCAGTTGTATATGTACTTTGTTGAGTATGATTGCTCCAATCTCGTTGTAGCTCGGCTTAATTTACATATGTTACTATACACACTTTGCATACATTTTACTTCTTTTTCTTCGACATGTGATGACAATACCTTCCGTGCTGACGTTGGAGAAAAATTAGAGTGAAATGAATTCCAACAGTTAAAACATCGAACTTGCTTCGGTGACAGTAATTTGTGGATACATATTTTCTGATTGGATCAATCTTTCTGGCAATCAATATCAGTATGTACCCTTGGAAGTTTGAAAGATTAACCAATCCAAAAAAAAATGTCTTCACTTACTACTGACACAAGCATCTGGATTCCGTCAACGAAAATAAGTTTTTACTCCGCTTAACGTGCGTACCATATATGGAACCATGCAGTTTTTCTTCCATTGATAAGCGAATATATAAAATAAAGATATAAGAAAACAAAAACTTAAAATTGGTGTATATCTGAAAGTAAACAAACGCTTCGCGTTTACATTGCAGTGGTTTACAACGTGTACAAATATGTAGCAAACATTTTTCTTCTGAAAAGACGGCAAAATGTGCGGAACAGTGTTGCCGTCTTGCTCTGAGCGAGAAATTCAAACAAAGTTCCGAAAAACGACAACATACATAGACACACAGTAATATGCATTGCACAAAAGTCGTAGCAAAAGTTGTACTGGTGGATACATATGAACAAACAGTACATTTTAACTACTTACTTTAACAGCGTCGTCACTTCCGCTTACGCAAAAGCTTTCGCACGCAGCTTTGTTTATACGATAGTTAGTGTTTCTCAGCGTAAAATAAATATAATGCTTACTTGAAAGGAAAATATACAAATGAAGGTTATGTATGAGGGCATGGTGGCGCATATGTAAAATTGTTTCAAGTTTGTTTTTGATTATTTATTTGTTATTCAAATCTCTAGCCTTATTATGATAAAATAAGTCAACCCTTATTAAAAACGAAAATTACGGTTTTATTTAAAAATTAGCCAAAAAACTCCTTATTAAGCAATTTAGATAGTTTGCCCATCCTCCTTCAGAAGACACGTATAAAATAAGTTTTTCTTACAACCATATAATTGAAGCAGTTTTTTTTATTGCTGGCGTGTAACTGGTGTCAAGTTATAATGCATTGAAAAATATAATTCGCATTTTCGTCAAGCTTTTTTATTTTTTTTTTTTAATTTTTTTTCTTTCTTTTTGATTTTAATTTTATTTTTTTTTTTTTTTTTTTTTTAATTTTTATGTTAATTTTTATTTTAATTTCTTTTTTTTTATTTTTTTTTTTTTTTGATTTTTAATTGATTTTTATTTTATTTTTTTTTTTTTTTAATTTTATTTTTTTTTTTTTTTTTTATTTTAATTTTATTTTTTTTAATTTAATTTTTTTTTTTTTAATTTTTATTTTTTTTTTTTAAATTTTTTTTTTTTTTTGTTATTTTTAGTTTTTATTTTTTTTTATAATTTTTATTTTTATTTTTTTTATTTTTATTATTTAATTTACTATTTTTGTAGTATTTTTTTAAAAAAAAAAAAATATTTTTATTTTTAATTTTTATTTTATTTAATTTTTTATGTGTATTTTTAATTTTATATGTAATTTTCCACGTATTTTATATTTTTTTTTTAAAAAAAACTTAGGAGGCAATATTATTTTTTTAGGAGTTAAAATTATTATATGTAAATATATATATATAGTATAGCCTTTACTATGCAGATAGCTTCAAATACTGCCATGCACTAAAAACTTATTCAGAAATATTTAAGGTGTACTTATGGGCGCATATTCATAGTAATTTTTAAACCATGCTTATCCAGCGTTTGCCAAAAAGTGCTGGGTATAAAACTGGCACTGAATATGCAGAAAAGCATTTTTATTTTCACCTTACTTACTAGTTTTAAATTTTATGAAAACTTAATTTACACCATACGACAAATTTTTCTGACATCCAAAAAAAAAATTTTAAAATTTTAACAGTAAAGTAAAGCAAAGTTGCTGTGCTTGACTTGATTTGAAACATCAAAGGATCTGAGGAAAAATCTGAAATCATAGAGAAAATTACAGTGTCTGCCTACTTAAGGAATCAACGTTGACGAAGGGCACCAAAAATGCGGAGTAAGCCAGTAACTTAGAGTCCCATCAAAATTGATATTTTGTGCAAGAACTTTTGAGTAAGATTTAGATGGTTTACACTAAAATTAGTGCAACCAAATGCACATAAGTAGTTATTGAACTAATTTAAGACAATTTCTTTGAAAAATTGCCTGCCGAGCACAAAATATTAAATTATTTCTATGGAATTATAACGCTCGAAGGACCGTTAAAGTTCCTACATTAGTAAAGCGTAAAAACATTCCTTCTAGAAATTCGTTTAAAATTAAATTAAATTCAATCAATAAATCGAATTGAAAAGATCAATTCAGTGTACTCGTATGTATTCTACAAGGACTTAAAATAAAATGATTAAATTCCACATCGTAGCGTTGAGACCAAAATAATTCCCACACACGTACAACGCAAGGAGGAGACCTGATTTTTACCAATTCAAAGCAGAATCAACCAATTAATCAAGAGTACGTACGCTACTTGCACTCAATAAACTCATACGAATTGATGTGGCGCATCATTTCATGCTCCAAATTTTCCATGCATGTGACACTGGGGCCAAAGCAGGCAGAATAGAAAAAATCGATAGTAATTAAAATTCAATAAATTTTCAAGCTTCAAAATGTTAAACAAAAAGTGGTAGATAGAGATATTGATGAAAAACCTTGTACATTCCTCTAAAAAGAGGAACCATACATGCAAGTATGCTATGTGTGCGTGTAGCATTTCAAAGAGCACAAAAGTTCAGCGTCGTTACAAAACTCAAGCAAAAAGGATTCTAATGGGATTTCAGAGAAATGAAGTGAAAAACTAAACCATATAAACAACTAGCAGTAATAAGAGTAACATGTTCCTCGTACGTACGGTACGGAGCAAGAACATGCTCCATGTTGTTGTGATGTCCTTTTTTATTTAATGTCAATTCGTTGACATATCAGTGTAACTTTCCTTTTACTGCGTAAGTTGAAAAAAAAAAAAAAAAAACCTTTTCAGAAATATTAGTAAGGAGAGGGATGGAGTACTGCAAAATGCTGCGCACAACTCTGATTCTCTGAAATCAATGCTTTTTTTCACTTTTCCCCACTCAGTGTCGATGATAAAGTTAACTGCATCAAGGATATTCCTCTTGTCTTCTTATTTCGCAGATGGCATAATTCCAATAAATAACCGTATGAAAAATTCGAACTCGAGGCGATGCCCTTAGTCCGGTAGTAATTTTTAGTGGTGAGCCATCAGAAATAGGAATCTCTGAAAAACAAAAAAAAAAAATCGCAGCCACCCAGCTACATTCTACTCGCACACAAAAATTGACTTGAGTATCATTTTCACTGTAGCTTTTTGCTCTAAATTGCAAATCGCAGAAGTTTTTATTTGTGAGTGTTAGTGTTAGCGATGTTTTTATTTTTGCCAATAAAAATGTTACCCACTAGGAATCGAAAAGTAATGTACTTAAGAAGTGCTCATATGGAAAATTCTCAAGCCCAAAAAGTGCCAAAAGAATGTTCGGACACCTATAACAATGGCAAATCTTTTTTGAAGTTTTAAATCTTGATAACAATAAGTTCTTAGTGGCACGTGGCTTTCAAATTAGAAAGACAAGATTAACCGTGAAATCGAAATAGACCTTGTAACACAAAAATCGATAAACCTAAGATGCTCTAAAAATGACTCGGACAAAATCTTAGCCTCGTGAAGAACGTCGACCTCGAGAAAAGGATACGAAAATGAGGATTCTTCACAGTCGATTCATATTCCTCAAAATTTGAGCAGTGTGGACAGAAGTGAGTTCCAGAATATAACAAAGGACTAATTTAACACATACTTAGTTTCAAAGAATAACAAATGTTTAAGTTACCTACATATATAATTTATTTATTTTAAGAATTTTCCACAAAAGAAATATGAAATAATTTCATAAATATAATATACCATAGTAGGACACGAATGATTTTCCTTCCGAAAAAGTGGTTAGTTTACTGTATCGCTAAATTAGAGCACAAGTGCAAGAGGATGATGCATGGCGGAGTTAACCCAAAGAGTCGATATAGCATCTTTACAAAATATGTAAGTAGGAACTTATTTACACCTATCTTGAATAAACATTCCTTCGGAATTTTTCTGCGATTCCCCGTTTTGCAATCGTTGAAAATTTTTGGGGAATGAGAAAAAGTTCCCTGGAAAATGAGCTATCGGCAATAACTTTTGAGGAAAAATTTTTGATATTTCTCGCAAATTTTTTTATCTAACTTTGTAGCAAGGCATTTATTGAGTAAAAAGCCAATATTAGCAATATTTTGTAAAAAGATTTTTTTAACATATTTACAAGATCGAACAACACAAATAAAGAGCAATTATTGATATTGGTTCAGTACATGGAACCCGATTCGGATATCACGAAAAGTAGTTGATGGCAAACTATCAAGCTATGTTATACTATGCAGTGCTATGCAGCACTGACTGGATATGAAGTTTTCCATTCCTCAATTATTTATGATCGCAAAATTTCGCTCTCAGGAATAAAAGAAATCTGAAAGGATCGTTTTCCTTCGGATATTCGTGATAGGGGTGATTAATCCTGAAAAGTTCCAGTTGGGTATCCTATGACTGTAAATGAGCGCATCTATTTGTGTACGCGTACATACTCGCACATATGTACGTGTATAAGTGTGTAATGTCTGTTTTTGTGTTTACCACTGATTTTAGCAAAAATCGTTGCAAAATGTTCTGATGACACGAATGAATAAACATGGAGCACACACAAATACATAGATAAATTGCATAAAAACCAATACATGCTCATCGCTGGTAGTTGGTTTGTCGATGGCACTGTTCAACACACAAAACTGTTACACATTTTTATTTTTATTTATCTTCCTATTCGTGCACGTGCATGTATGCCACATGGAAGGGCCGAAGTATATCTGTGTCTGCTTGTGCATCCGGCAGCTAACACACAACAACAGTGGTGGCTAAAATGTACGACAAATCAATAAACTCACAGTCACAAGTGAGCAATGCAGTAAAGTGCATGCAGTGAAGTTTCCTTTTTATGTTTTGCCCCCCATACCCTCCCTGCCTCCCATTTCTGCTCTAGGTTCTATACCGGCATTTTTTCTACTACATATACTACCATTTAAAACTATGGAAAAATTGTGGAATAAAAACTACCATGCTCGAGTGCCGCAACGTATGCTACACATTTTTTACCATTGAACGTTTGTTCTACTTCGCGAGTAGCTTTGTTTTAGATTTTCTTTTTTTCGTTTTTATAACTCAACTGGTTTTTGAGTTTTCATATTGATAAATGCGCGCTTTTGTGTGGACTTTTTTTTTTGCTCCCCTTTTTGTTGCTACTTTTTCAAATTTATCTAATGTTTCAGGCTTGCAAATTCATTTTCTTTTTTTCTGTAAGCATCAGCGCCATCTATTGTGCGTTTGCACAAAAGGCAAACTTAATTGAATTGTTTTGCTTTTGTTTCATTAGCATTTTTAATAATTCAATTAAGTTCGTTTCCATTGAATTTGTTTCGTTCATTGAGCTCTGTGAATTCCACTTGGATGTTTCTGAGAGGTAAAGTAAAGTTTTTGCAATTTTATTCACTTTTTATCGAAAGTAATTCAGCAGCGCTTTTAATTTTGCTCCAATATTAGCACTGAGAAATCGTCCTTAAAAATTTTGAATCACAAAAATATCAAATTTTTGGTGGTTTTCCAACTTAGCTTTTTCCATATAAAAAAATATGGCGACGGTTAAATCCACTCTGACTTGAATACTTACAGACGTTCAATGGATTTTAATTTGAATTTGACTTGAATTAAGTCTTATTTTATTTATGGATAAACGTACCTAATGGGACGAAGAGGGCGGCCACCCCTGGCGTAACTGTTGGGGGGCGGCAAAATGTTCCACGTATTATGAAATATGAATTTTGGGTTTTAAAATAAGTTTCAAATGTTATTTAATTTTGTAGAATTTTTTTTTTAATTTAGGGGGCGGCAATTACCTATTGGCCCCTGGCGAAATTTCCACGGTGCCTCACTGCTTTTATGCTTATTTATGTGTGTATATCTGATTTGGTTTCCACTGAAAATTGATTATCCATTGGCTTGACTCTAACTTAAATTTGACTGGAGACACCTTCATATGAAGACCTATGAATTGACTTCTATTGAATAACAGCTAATTTCGACTTATTTTTCAGTATAATCAGACCTGATTCTTTTCATTACATAACTTGATTCCAAACTAACATGAACTTAATTCTGAGTTCACTGAATCTGACACTGACTTTACTGTGATCCACCTCCATTTTGATGGATGATCGCTTACAACTTACATTAGTGATTGATATTTTTTTAACTCCAATTCAGGCTTAAGTCTGTTATGACTATAACTTTATTCCAACCTACTGCTGTATATATGTAGGTCTGACTTTTCAATGTCTTGACAGCTTGAAACTGGCTGAATCCTTATGTAGCATTGCTCTAGATTAAATTTGACTTTACATTGACTTTGACATGGTTTGCGTCTGAGTTATTGACTCTGAATCAAATGTAGGTTCAACTTTATATTGACAACGTCCTGACTTTGGTTGGAGTCTAAGCTAATATCCCCTACACGAAAGTTTTCTCTTATGTCAGAAATCTAAGGTTTCAGAAAATTGCTAAAACGAAATTTTCAAGTTATTTTCTAGCTGTAGAACAGAACTTCAGCTGTTTGAAGAAGAACTTTTATTTTCTGGCTGTTGAGAATATTTCAAGCCAGAACAAAACGAAACAAAGAGCTTTGCAAAAACTTTTTCATGATATCGTAAAAAAAGATTGACCCAACTCCCTCAACCTTGCGACCTCCAAAACATCTTACTTAATTACTGTACACTCCCATAATCTATTATTTCTTTAAATTTCTTCCAAGAAATTTTCTCTTTACGGTATAGTTAGAAAGGAAATTGTTTTCTTTGCTCACGAGATATAGAGCAAATAAAATTCTAATTTTCCAATTAAGAACTTGTTATGGTATTCACCAATCCTTAAAAGCAAACAGAATTACGAGTGAAAAGTGAAAAAAGGGGCACTAAAAAACAAATCATGTTCAAGAACTTGTTGCAAGCAAAGAAACTGGATGTGAAAATGGACATCAATGATGTAATTTATCAGCACAATATGCAGTTTACAAGAATCAAAAAAAAAAGATTAAAGACTAAAAGTGAAAAATGAGCGATAAAAAAACGAAAAACAATGATGGATGCAAGGATTAAGTACGAAAAGTGAATGAAAAAATAGAGTTAAAATTGCAAAAAGAAACACAAATCGATTAAAAACACACAGAAAAGAAAGTGAAGAGCTAACGACTGTAGTAACAAGACTTTCGGAAGATAAGACAAAAAAAACTAAGGGAATTAAAATTCGGACAAGTTGGGAACAAGAGTGAACAAAAGAACTGAGTATTTGCGAAAAATAAAACTACACAAAGAGATTAATTTTAGCGAAAGACAAATGAAAACGTCTTTGATTTTGAAAAGCTTTAAGCTTGATTTGTATAGCGATTCTTTGGTAAAAAAATAAATATTTGATTACGACTACATTTTTTCGTGCACATCATATAGAGATAAATTTATGTTGCTTGTTTTATTTTCACTAAAACAAATAGAAAATAATTATTTATATAGTTGTAATACAAATATTTTAACGAAATTTCTGTTCAATCAATGAAAGAGAAATACTATTAAAAACATGTGCACGAAACATCTACATCCAAAGAACACACAAAGCGATCAAATTTCTTCATGTACAGACCTTAGAGTTAAAATTTGAAAGCCAAAAAAGCGTTTACAGCTTAAGTAAGGAAAGCAAAAATTTTCTTCGTGTACAAAGACCAACACCAAAGTACAACAAGGAGTACAATGTTAGCAAGTATAAGTAGAAGAGCGTGATTGAGTTTAAGCCACTTCAAAGTTTTGACAACGCAAAAATTGCATTTTCAAGTGTTGTAACATTGTTGTAGAGAATACGTATAATGAAGATGCAATAGGCGGTGTAGGAGGGAAAACACCAACGGAAACAGCTGTCAGAGCTTAAAGGCTTTACAAGGATAAGACGACGTAGTGCATTCAAATAACGATACAAAACATTCAAACAAACGAAGAACACAATAAACAAGCAAAAATTAACATTTCAAAAATAATTTACAAGTCGTTTGGTGTTGATTTCACAAAAAAAAAAAAATTTAATACAAAACAGTTTAAGGAAAAACTGCATGCAATAAAAATTTAATATAGAGTTCGTTTGGGACTAATAATAAATCTACTTTGAACACAAACGCAGGTAATATTAGTCCTTTTGTGAGAGACGCCGGACATCAAAGAATTCAAAAAAAAATACAAGGAAAGTATCAAATCAAACTGTTTATTTTAAAAGTCTGCGATGGAAAGTTGTCTTTTAGGTTGCAGAGGAACGCCTTAGCATATGAAAATGTACCCCACAAACATACATCCGTTTTCAGTACTTTAATTTATATTTTGGATAAGAGACTCATCGTGGTATGGTTCCATGTTTCCTTGTAGCTAATATTGAATTCAGTTTTGTGGTCGAAAAATATGTCTGATTTGACGGAGGGGAACAAAATTTGTTCTTTCAGGCAAATCATTTTTTAAGATAGCAGGCTCGTAGCTGTATGGTCTTCTAATATTGAAAAATGCTCCTTTCCTGTTCCAATTTAGTCTTTCGGGATTCAATAAACCATACATTTACGGTTGGCTTCATGAGAAAATTCTCTTGAAGGCAACACTGTCATATTGTCATGACTGATAACATATATAATTAACTTATAGTTTCAAGACCCATTTCTTGTTCAATAATTCTGGAAGAATTTGGTAAGAAGTTCTTTTTTTTACAAGCGGCAGTATAAGCGCACTTTTTCAGAGGATTAGAAGTAGCTCCAGGCTTTCGCAGACACATGATTTTCTGTGAGATATTTCGTACGAAAGGTATTGTATTTATTCCCGACGGAGCACAATCTTTCTATATACATACATGAAAAATAATTACTTTCTTAGAGGACTTAAAGCTGGTAATATATCATCCCAAAAATATTCCCTTACGAAAGGGATGACATCAAAGGATTCGTTTATATGTCCGAGTAGACTCTTTAATCGAAAGAGATAGAACCTATAAAGGCGTAAGTACTGGGAGACCAATCACTAGTAGCCACTAAGCTCAGTTGCAGATAAAAGGTTGAAGCCTTTACGCACCTTGAGTACCGCTGCTAGAGTTGACTAGATCGATGCCGATGGAAAGATTAACAAGAACGACTAAATATTAGTAGACGAACTTTTCAAAAGCGATATCTGTATTTCAAGTGAACGATATTAATTTAAAGCGACTGGTAAAAAGACCGGATTAGACCATTAGACCGGATTAGACCATTAGATCGGATTAGACCATTAGACCGGATTAGACCATTTAGTGTGAAAATCAACAGATGGTGATGTTGATAACTAAACTGTTTGCAATTGGTAAGATTTTGAACAGCAAGAAGTTGAAAATTCTCAAAAAAAATAGTCAAGATAAAAAACCTTATGATGGAAAAATCAGCTCAATACTGACAAGACGTTTCTTTAAGGCCTGGATAGTTGCTTATCATCTAATATAATTCTACTTGACAGTTGACAACATCACATTCGAGCACGACGTCTTTACTTTGCCCAATTTCTGGTATTTAATGCTGGACTAAATGTGGCCAATTTCTGGAGGATAATAACATCAGTCCAGTTTGGTCTAATATTGGAATATCAGTCAATCTGAACATTTGTCTATATGGGACGACTAGAAAGAAAATACAGAAACTTTTGCTCTAAAAGAAAGCATTAAATTTTTCAGCAGCGTTAATTAAAACATTGTACTTACATACGCGAAAGGCGAATCTGAATCTAATCTAAAGCTAAGGCCATGACCTACTGACCATATTTGTTGAAATATCGAGCGGCAAACTTAACAAATATAATAAGAATACATCAAATTTACTGTGAAGTTTCTCCAAAGGAGACTTTTTGAACAAAAAAAAACCCTTTAGTAGCAGATTAGTGGTGATGCAACGAAGAAATGTTAGCTTAGAGGTTAAACAAAATATCGGAATATGGTACTTAAGCTTAAATGTTGGAACACTATTTACTTCTGATCTTCATAAAAAACGTTGTAGGCTGAACAAATACGTACAAGAAGAGAGAAACCCAACAGAAGATCGTCATCAAACTGTGCGGATAGTTTAATTCTTAATAGCAATTAGGTGAAAATTCTCAAAAATGTTGTTGATGTATAAGACAACCAAACAGCAGAAGAAAAAGATAAAGGTCCTTGAGAAAGTATTGCTAATATAAACTTTTCCAGCCGCGTACTTGAAAGCAACGCTGCAGTCTTTCTTCGCGGAAGATGATTTGTTGTTAAAGCTGTAACTCTTAAGCAAAATAGTGTCTGAATAATAAGATCATACTTTCTGATCTGGTATTTTAAATAACTTTTGGCAGTTTAGGAGACATTACATTTAATATGGGCTCTTTCTGAAAAAAAAAAAAACTGCCGGACGTGAGAGTACCCTTTTTACAAATTTAGCTCGTTGGAAGTGGCAAAAATCAAAAGCAAATATAGAAAAATGCATTCGGTTCGTTGATAAAAAGATTCATATAAAGCTCTATAGAATCAATATTATTGTTCTTAAGGCTTCGAAGACAAAAAGAAAACAAAAATCGAAAATTAATTGGAAAAAAAAAATTTAACAACTTTGAGCAACAATGAAAATAGAATCAAATTGCAACATTTTCAAACGGATGTTGATAATGATAAGCTCAAAAAAAAAAAACGAAAAAAATATTCAGACCAACGCAAAAAAAAACAGCAATTTGCAATTTACGTGTAGAAGAGCAAGTGTGGGGTGAGAAAAGCGATAGATGAACGTCAATGGACGCCATTGTTATGTTGGCGGAAGCACGTGCAGGAATGAGGAAAAACGTAAAATTCAACAGAAAAAAAAAAATCCGGAGAAAAAAAACACAATTATCAATCGCTTCTCTGTGTGGAAAGCACACTTTTTTGCAAACTGCCGCCTGTTCTTCATATAGTTCCCTACTACCTCACACTCTCTTCTTTTTTTTGTGTATTCTCTTTTGTGCGCTTCTTTCTATTACTACTACTCTAAGCTGTCATAAATGTAAACACCAGGTGGCTTTTAAGTTTTTACCCCACCGTTATTTTTTATGCTGGCCAATGCTGGAAAGAATCAAAATAGAAATGGCACACGAAAGCAATAAAGGAATGCGACAAAAAATGTAGTGGAAAGGAAGAGTGGGCGGAAGGTGTGGCGCGTGTGACTAAACCAAATGAGCGAACAAAAATAACAATAAAAACAAATCAGCGTAATTTACCCAGTTTTGTCTGCTTTGAACTGAAAGTTGTTGTGTTGCCAAGTTTTTGCGAAATTGCTTTTATTGAACTTTTTCATGCTTTTTCACCCTCACCAACACCAACACCACTAACTTTCAGCTGTGCCTTAAAAGTTATTTTTATCATTATTCGAGCTTAAACAAAAGTTTTGTCATTATAACAAATTTATTTGCACTTTAAATTAAGCTGATGTTAATGTCATTTAAGTATAAAGAAATTTAATGCATTCCGCTTTGTATTGCTTAGTATGCAGTTTAAAGCTTTGCTTTAGATTTTAAAAATAATCTTTTCAAACTTAACTTTAGGCCAAAAACAAAATTAATGTGATGCCAAAAAGAACCATCAAAGCAAAAATAAAATGTGCGTTCTTATTTAGACTAGTTCTAGTATGTTGCATATAAAATATCCATGTAAGGGTAATATAGATGTAAGTTTTGGTTATTGCAAGTCAGCCTTAGACTAGATTTAATCTAAATATAATCTTTAGTATTTTCAGCTTTTAGATCATATTCCTAGTTAGGCCAATGAATCATTAGATTTCTTTCATTAAGATATCTAAAGAAAAAAATACAGCAAACGCCACTTCAACATCTTAATAAGATCACGCATTATTCAGAATTAGTTTAGTTTTTCATCAATTTTTGTACGACGTTTGCCTGTATTTTTCCCATTTTCCTCCGTTTTTCGGTAATTTTTGTACGTTGTTTGTCCATTTATTGTAAATCTTACATCCAACTTTTACGCGTTTAGCATTAGGAATTTTTTTTTTTCAAATTTTGTTATTTTTTACAATTCAGTTTTAACTTTTTTTTTAGTTTTTGTTTTTTTTTTTTTTTTTTTTTGTTTTTTCACTTTTTTCACTTTTTTTTATTTTTTTTAACTTTTTTTTTTTAATTTTTGTTTATTATTTTTAACATTTTTTATCTTTAATTTTTTTGTTTTCAATTTTTTTTTTTATTTTGAATTTTTTTTAATTTTAATTTTTTTTTTTATTTTTAACTTTTTTTAATTTTAATTTTTTTTTTTTATTTTTAACTTTTTTAAATTTTAATTTTTTTTTCATCCATGTTTTATAATTTTTTGATATTTTTTTAATTTTTTTTTTATTTTTGATATTTTTTTTGTAATTTTTTTTAAATATTTTCTTAAAATTTTTTTACTTTTTTTTAAATTTTTTTAATTTTTTTTATTTTTTTTTTTAACTTTTTTTTTTTTTTTAATTTTTTTTTTTTAATTTATTTTAATTTTTTTTAATTAAGTTTTGTGTTTTGTAACGGAACAGAAAATAATTTAATATTAGACCAAATCCATCTCAAACCATGCACGGATTATTTTATGTTACGGAATTGGATGCCAATTAAATATGTAGTTTTTCAAAGTAGACCCATATTTCCCCGATATGATTAAAAAAATTTTTTTACGAAATTATGGCCATTTTAAGTTATTACCATTTTAGGCTGAAAATTGTTTAAAAAAAGCGGCATTTCCATCCAAATCAAAAAAATTAACTTTTGTCTTTTGATTCGTATAGAACTTCTTATTCTCTGTTAGAATCTGTAAGAAAATTTTAAAATGGTTGAAAATTAGCAGAGTTATAGCGCTTTTTATTAGAAAAAACAAAGCTAATTTTCTGAAAAATCCCACTTTTTTATCGCTTAAAATTTTTTTTTGGACTTGTACTAATATAAGAAAGAGATGATATGAGTTTAAAGCGCTCTTAGAGGCATTTGAGGTGAGGAGAATTTTTTTTATAAAAAAAAATATTTAAATTTTTGTTTCAACCTTGCCAGCCATCTGTGATACTACTACTTTCAGTTTATTTTTAATAATAACAGCATTTAGTACCTTGTTTTCTCTTTCAAATGAGCTTTCAAGTGGAAATCTGCGATGTTTCCTCGCAAAGTTACAGCCATTTGAAAAAAACATGAATTTGATCCCCTACGATCAAGATAAAATAAATTTACAGCCAGTTGGCTAATATTGTTAAGTCGCAGGGTATAAAATTCATTGATATCAAAAGTTTATGCGCATCAGTGTTTTCTCCTAACTCGATTTAGTCATGTCCGTCTAGCAGTACGTTTTTCAGTCTGTCTTCCAGGGAAAATTAGAGTACAAGTTACCAAAGGGCTATAATTTGATAAAAATTTAACTTTTTCAATTATATACCGCAGGATTAAAAACGAAGTAACAATTACCTTTAATGGGTGCATTTTTTATGTTTTTAAAAAACGAAAAGGCGCAAATCTGTGATCAAAACCAGCAAATTTTTTATAAAAGTCAATAGTGGTACATATTAATAAGTTCTTGAAATGTTTTGACAAAATTGTATAAAATAATACTTCATACTAAATTTATTCAGAAAACGAAAATAGCTTAGGCCATAGAACTAACATTACCGAAAATCTTAACAACAATAACCATAATGACCAAGTGATGATTTTGAAAAAACCAAAAAAAAAAAATATGTTGCCATACCCATTTTCATACCTTATTCAACGAAAAGTATTCAGTCTCTGAGTAGAAAACATTTGTTCCATACAACAAATTGTGTTTTTTGTATACTCCCGCAGTTTTAGTATACCAACTATAAGACCACATGACTTCAAAAACAATTTCAGTAAATGATGCTGTCATTAGAGACGAAACGTCGTCGACAAAGCACATGAGACCAGGGCTGCCGAGAAAAAATTCAGGCCCAGGCAAAACCATGCTCATGGGCATGATTAAAAACCAGAAGAAAAACTCCCTTCACAGCGGCCTTGCATGAGACAGAACATTTTTTTAAAGGACTACTAGAGAAAACTAAGACGAAAACGAAAGCAAAAGAAAACACTATAGCCATGTTATTTCAGACAAATGATGGCACGTAACTTAATGATACGCAACAGTATGGACACGGGGGTGTACCACAAAAAAAGTTTAAGGTGTTGCGCCGTAATTAGAGCACTAACTTCGAGAATCTTTAAGCGCCACGAACATTTTCCTTTCTTATCATCCGGTAAAAGCCGCCAATATTAAAGCCTTAGTACAGGGCGATTCATTTAGAGGCAAAAAACTGAGTAACTAGTCGAAGGTGATATTGCAGGTCAATTAAACTTAAGCACCCGTCGAGACTTTTCTATTTATGTATTTCTATTTAACGATCCGGTATGAAACAATAAAATAAAAATTGATTTTGCCAAATTTTACAGGGTGATTTGAATCAAAATTTTGTATCACTAAAGCATTTTCGAGGAAAGCTCTTAAGATAAGAAGTTGAGCCTCAAACTTTTGTTCCTTCGGGCTCGATACACCTTAATGTACACACAATGAAAGTTTTTCACGTTCTACTTATGATAACTAATAAGGAGTTTTGACTTTGTATATAAGAAACAGCTGGTAAGGACAAAAGCTAAACGAACGAATGAAGGGAGAAAATAGAGAAGCATTTCACCGAAGCAGAGCAGACATTAATGGTTCAATGATTTGAAAAGTAGCAGTGGTAAAAGTAAAGAAGAAGCGCAGAAAACTAAAGTCTAAATAGCACTTAAAAATTACAAATTATCCCTAAGGACAAATCAGAGAACCAGAGCTTTCTTGCGGATCTATCTAAGTAATGGTATCAAGTTATTGTGCGTGTACTGCAGCTTAATCCATTTTTAAAAGTTTGTTTTTCTAATTTTTATCTTTCCCTTTTTTTTAATGTGTCTTCTTAAACATTTTGATACATCGCATTTTTTCATTTAACTTTCCCAAGTATTGCACGTTCATCATATAGAAAACTACTCCTTAATCTTATTTTTTTTTTTTAATATTTTTATAAGAAATTCTTTTTCATAAAATAAAAAGAAAATCCCCATCATTATTGAGAGCAAAATTGACAAAGCAGCAGGCTTTATTAGATATTAAAACTTTTGTCATTGACATAGTTGTTGCTGATGATGCTGCTGTAACTCCCATTGTTCCCAGAAAATATCACATCACTAGTGTGTGTGTGTGTGTGTGTGTGTGATGTGGCGCAATGAAATCTGCCAAATTAATCTGCAATCGATGTCAACAAAGTTTGCTGATATGTCACATCAACTTCAGATGTTGGACAACAACAAAAACACCAAAAACAACTAACATCATCCATTGAACGTAAAACCAGCGCAGCAGATGACGATGAAGCAAAAATGGAACACTTTGGCAATATCAATAACTTCTAAACTTAAGAAAAGAAAATAAAAGAAGAAGCAGAAGAGAAGATGTCAGCATAATTATGAGGACATTGACATGAAAATCGATGTCATGCAGCACATGACACCCGATAAAGCATTGTAGTATCTGTAGAAATCAAAGAAGAAGAAAGCAACCAACCAACCGCACAAATAAAACTGAAGTTTGAAAAAATTTTGGTATTATGGTGTTTGGAAACTAAGAGAAGGAGTAGCAAGTACCAAAACAATGAGAATAATAAATTCTACTGCAGTGCAGGATTTGGAGAAAGCGCATTTGATGCTTTCGCTGGTAAGAAAAATATTGCCAGCACATGTCCATTAAGGTTTTGTTTTGAAAATTTTGTAGATTTTTTTGGCAGAGGTTTGCTGCGTTTCAGTAAGTTCGTATTTTTTTGTCAAATTTCAATAAAAATGGACACGCGTTTTGTGTGCGCCGTTTACAAGTTTGAGCTAGGAAGCTGAAATTTTCTGAGAAATGACACAAATGACATAGGCAAACAAGAAAAATTACAAAATTTTCAAAATAAAAACCTTAACTAGAGCTTTTTTAGTAGTTTTTTTTTATTTATTTTATTTTTTTTTTTTAATTTTTCATTTTTTTTAATTTTTTTTTTTAATTTTTTTTTTAAATTTTTTTTTTAATTTTTTTTTTTTCATTTTTTTTTGTTTAAATTTTTGTTAATCTTTTTAATTTTTATTTAAATATTTTTTTTTATTTAATTTTTTTTTTTTTAATTTATTTTTTTTTTTAAATTAAATTTTTTTTTTTTTTTTTAAATTTGATTTTTTTTTTTTAACTTTTATTTTTTTTTTAAATTTAATTTTTTTTTTTTTTTTTTTTTTTAAATTTTATTTTTTTAAATTTAATTTTTTTTTTTAAATTTAGTTTTTTTTTTTTTAATTTAATTTTTTTTTTTTTAAATTTAATTTTTTTAAAAACTTTTTTTTTAATTTTCATATTAATTTTAGTCTGCACATATGTAGTACATAATGTCGCTTTCGCTCAGTTTTTTTCAAAATAAACTCTTTGTCGATAAATCGATAACCCGCCGCTATATTTTCTCGATTTTGGTTAGAATCTAAGCTAAAAAAAGCTTGCGAAATTTCCTCCCTAATCCCTCAGGAAGACGGGAATATCTGTGGCAACGAAAAATAACAATTAAAGTCGAGTTATTTCGTCGATTATTTCTGCACGAGATCTCATTTTAGTTTTTTTTTCGATTTTTTATATAATTTAAGCCTAAATATTGTTAAAATACGAAGGCCAATTGCGCTCAGAACTAAAGGGGAATTAACTTTAAGTCAACGTTAGCTTCATTTAGCTGTTATTCCTTGTTGCCACAGATATAAGAAAAGAATGGAAAGGGCAAATCCATGTTTACATTAATGGCCACAATTCAGAAACGGCTGTGAAGATTTTGAAAATTATGACGTCATATTTTACACAATCAAAGGGGGTATAATTATGAAATACAAAACTTTGATGTTAGTTTGCCGTTTAGAGATACATATTTCGAAAATGTCAATATTTGGCGCAAATGCTCATTTTTGAAATTTCCCGCCATTAATAAGAAATTTCTGAATTCAAATATTAGAAGGTAATTGAAGGCCAATGAATTTTTTTTTTTAAATATATCATAAGTTTTGTTAAAAATAGGAATTTTCAGATGTGAGGCCAGGGTTGGGTCATTAGCGTTGAATCAATGGTTTTGTAGATAAGTATTAAGGTTATTCAATTTAACCAGATATGTTATTGACGAATATGCTATTGACGTATATTTCACCTTTGCTCTTCGTTATGATTCAAAATAACTAAATATGTCATAATACCTCCAGATTTTTTTTTTAAAGAATTTAATTTCTTTTTAAGTGATTATTAAAATGTTTAGTTTATCACTAAGATTTGAAAGCTCTTTTAAGGACTGCTCCTTGAAAATTAAACTTAATTACACCTGCATACGCATTAAAATATATACGTATCTTATAATAGATAGATAAATAGCAGCCAAGTATTTACTGAAGTTTTTTTGAGAAACATTTGCTTGTTTAAAATTTTTAGTGAATTGAAAAATTGTACAAAGAAGAGGGCAGCGTCAAACAAACAAATCACACAAGACCGCAGTCAAATTCATTTCCGTTTCCGGTATAAAGATGAGTTCCTCGACCGCAACAGTTATTTGATGCTATTGATTGCCCGCATTCATACAAAGCGTAGTCACCACAATGCCCACATGCATAGATTACTTCCGCTTACAAAATCCACCACAATTCACCACAATGCGCACCAACATCACTTCCGTTTGCAAGCAGCTGTCGCTATTTTACAGTGAAGCAAAAAAAAAATGCGAAGTCAAAAAAAGGATGAAAAAATAAATGCAATCACCAGCATCATCATCATCTTCAACTTTACTACAATGGGGGAGAGGGGTAAGTAAAAACAGCTGCAGCACCACATGTAACTTTCCTTCATTTATTTCTTCATTCATTTGTTTTCTCAGACAAAGCTAGAGACCAACCAATCAGCCATTCATCCACTGTGGCTGCATTCAAAACGTCATCATCGTTACGCTCACTGGTTGAGTTGGCAGCAAACAATGAAGCATGGTAGTGAACCGTCAGCAGAAGTTGTGCGGAATTTTTTTCCAAAACGTAAAAAATTTAATGTAGAAAATGCTGCAGTTCACAATGTTGACATCATGTCTATTAGCCAGTGATGTTCATGTAATACTTCAATTGACTTCCTGTTTTTACATTTTTTACACAATTATCTACACGCCGTACAATTAAAATGTAAACAATATAAAATTGACAATTTAACACAACACTGTAGCTATTGCTTTCTTGAATTATGTACTACCAACTCTACACTCTCAACTCTTGGTCATGCATTGAATCTGAATTGCTTCATCAGTGTTGCCACTAGGAGTCGTAAATGTAACCACAAGCGAAGAACACAAGATGAAGTACATGAATGGAATGGAAGAGACGTCGGCGATGGCAACGAGGAATCCTTTTTCTTCCTTTACAGGTTAGATGGTTTCTTTCAACTCTGTGTAGCTGTTGAGTTTGAAGTCATGGGGCTTTGATTTTTAAGGATGCCCAGCATGATATAGTAACTGGGGGTCTGTTGTGTGGGAGTCATGTGGCGTAATGTTGGTAGTAAAGAAGGATGAGCTTGCAAGTACATACGTGCAACATTGCAGCAGCACTAGCAATTGTTGTAAATTATTTAAGTGATGTTGGTTTTCAGTTTCTTTTTTTTTTTCCTGCAACCAGCAAACTTTTCTACCATTATGCTGTGTCTGAAAAGTGAGCTGAAATATTGAGGTCGGCAATGGCTTGATTGGAAGGTGATTACTTTTTTGATAATCAAAAGAGTTATTGTTATTGTGTTATTGATGCACAGTAGTGCAAAAATTTAATTACAATTGTGCATAATATTTTCATAAAGATATATGCAAGAAGAGGGGCTACAAAAATATATACTATAGCATATATTGTAGAGCTTAGAACAATAACTGTTGCATTGCTACTCAAAACGCAAACATATACGGATAGACAGAAAAAAACGTGTTGTTTTGTAAAAAGTTCAAGAGGATCAATACAACTTCGGCTTAGACATAAATGATTTAGATTGTTATACCGACAAAGTTTTAGTCGTCAACAAAAAAAATAGTCCTGAATGTGTGGATTCACTACTTGGAAAAATTAATTTTCATTTATACTTGATGAGTTGAAAATGCTACTATGTCTATGATATAAAAAGTCCTTACCTTTCTAACTCCTCAATTAAACCTACTATTTCTTGCAGACTTGTCATTCCTGAAAACACAATTTTGCTCAAAATCGCTTTCGCGCATTATGTTGACCAAAAGGGACCATGTTCGAGAAAAGACTGATCAAATGATGTATCAGTAGATTGTCTGAATTATCAAGGAGTAAATCAAGGGTTAAAAAATAATTGGCAATAAACGTCAGGGAATCGTGACGAAACTTATTACGGATGGTCCTCTATTAAAGTTACGACGGAATGGCTTTAGGTTGGTGGTGCTGGTGCAAAAATTGTAATGGGACTTTCTTGTACTTATATTCTCTTAATGAAAATTATATCGACAATTATCCTGAACTGCATATATCTTTTGAAATAACTTCATTCCGTGAATCTTTCGAGGCATAAGAAACTCTTTCTCAATGATATTTCTTATTTTAGTAAAGAGCTTATAAATACATATTATCTTCTATAAGTTTATATTTTCATACGAAATTCTAGGAAAATTTGGATGCCTTGTAAACTGCCTTTTGAGTCATTGTAGTTTTAGTAGCCCGGAACTTTAACTTTAATTGTTATTCCTTGTAGCCACAGAAGTGCGTAGGAACATATCATACATCGTTATAAGAATCTCTTGGAAAAATTTTTGAAACTTATTACAAAGTGACCTTTACAAAACTTCATTGCTCACGGTCATTAGCAGTGAAACCACTCTTCTTAAATACATCCTTCTCTTTCGCGTTTTAGTTATCGTTTCCAAGTTGACTGAAGACGACTAGAGGCCCTGTTACCAAAAGGTTTCACACCAACGTTTCTCGGAAGACTAGGGATAGTAATTCTCGTATTGCTATGTTCATTTTTTTAGTTTCGACGGAAATCGGATCGTGCGGCATTTGATGTGCGATTTGGCATTGAAGAGAGTCCGGGGCAACCAAGTTTTCAGAATTCAGTGGAATACAGGACGAAGTTGACAAGATAAAAAGCCGCCACTCATAGAGTACGTCAAGTCCGGTAAGTCAAAATATACAACTCACATTCAACGCATTCAAATTGAAACAAAAAATCAAACAGCTTTTTGAATATTAAATTTCGTAATTTTTGCTCCATTTTTACATTTCTTATATTCAAACACAATTTTAATTTTCTTATTTTTTTCGTCTAAATTTCACACAAACTCACAGTTGTCAAAGTATTCAACGTACGTCAAAAGGTAAAAGTTGTCCAATTTCATGCGTTGTGATTCGGGTCGCACTTCATTCAAATGTATAGGTATCATCTAAGCTGTCAGTCTTAGAATTTGCCACAACGTACTAAACGGACTCTAAGGGTTGAGGCCTTCAACATTACCGGAAGATGTGAGCTGGTGCTTTTCGCTTTTTTTCATTTTCCTTTATTTGTTTCGTCAACAGGTGCTATGATGCTGTCCAAATAACTGAAGTTATCTCCTCTTCCTTGCCGTATATGCTGATTAAGTTTACCATATAAAAATGTATGGGAGGGTTTTATATTTTGAAATTATCTTTTCAATTTCTCACATTTTTTAGTTAATTTTAAAATTAGTTTATATTTACTATAGGTTTTCAAATTTTTTTTATAAATTATTTTCAATTTCATTTTAAGTTTTTAAATTAACGTTTGTCAATTTTTTGAAATAAAAATAAATTTTTTTTTTTTTTTTAATTTCAGTTTTAAATTTTCTCAATTTATTTTAAGTAAATATGTACGTATTTACACTTACTTTTCATAATTTTTTTATTTTTTATGTTTTGCATGTAATTGAAATATAACTAATTATCATTTATTTAAATTTTTCAGTTTTTTTTTTTTTTTTTTTTTTTTGAATATTTTTAGAATTTTCTATTTTTTTTATATTCTGCTATACTCTTTATATTCTTCTATTTTTTTTTTTTATTTTTCATTTTTTTTATTACATCCTTTGAAATTTTTTTTTTATCTTCTTATTTTTTTTTTAATTTTCTTATTTTTTTTTTTTTAATTTTCTTATTTTTTTTTTTAATTTTCTTATTTTTTTTATCTTCTTATTTTTTTTTTTTTGATCATCTTATTTTTTTTTTTTTTTTTTTTGATTTTCTTATTTTTTTTTTATATTTTTTTTTTTTATTTTTTTTTTTATTTTTTTTTTTTATTTTTTTTTTTTTATTTTTTTTTTTTATTTTTTTTTTTTTTATCTTAAGTTTTTTTTCGTTGATTTAGGTTTTTCCATTGTGCTTGTAGGAACCAAAAATTTAATTTACACATCAAAAAGTCTTTCATTCACATATACATACATAATTGGTTGTGTTCAAAAGCACAATTCGATCACGACTTTTTACTTTTACGTTTGGCTGATTTTAATAATATATGCTGGCAAAGAGTGATTTCATTTACAGATTCACGATCTTGGACATTTGCAACATCATTTATTGGTAATTTTATGTTTTCCGATAGCAACAAAAAAGTTATTTACCAAATTTTTAGTAAATTTCTACAATTTCTATGAGTTAAAATTGGTTTGGTTTCTTTAAAGAGTCAGGTTCATCAAATACCAGACAACTGAGGTCCTATGAAATATGATAAATATGCTTTGAGGTTTTCGTTTGTTCCCACTGCACTTACAATTTGTCGACAGTAAAACAGAGTTTCATTATTTTCACTTTGTAGAAAAACTACAAAACTTTTCCAAATAAAAGAGCAGCAAACCTAACGCAATCAAGTGGAAATTCTGTAATTTTCATGTGAAGAAATAATACACACGTACAGACAATTACAACAAGGTAGTAGGTAGAGTACCCAGCAGGAAAGTTTGGCTTAGCTTTTATTTAAATATATTTGAACTAGTATGCTAAAATTTTGTCATAAGAAGCGTTCATAATATCTTTCATTTCCGTAATACATTTTTGTTTTCTACACAAATTTTTGAGTCAAGTTAAAATCTGGTCATATTAACTTGAGATTTGATTTAAGAAAACAAAAAGAAATCCCGCTATTTCAAATCGTTATCGGTTAAATATAGAAATGAGAATAAAAAATGTTTTTTCATGTTGAAAATCAAGCATGCTTTTGAATAGGTATGTGTACATCCTGAGTTAATTGATATTTTTCATGCTTGATAGTTGAGCCTTTAAAAAGTTTTGCAAATGGAAAAATTAAAATATGTAATTAAAGTTTTTGAATTGATACTTTTTTGTTCAATTGGATGCACCTTTATACAAAAAAAAATAATCGATGTCTCTCTTATTCTCGGCGGTAGCAGAAAAAAACTCAGGGTAGTGAAAAAAAAACATGAAAAAGGAGTTAATAAATTGTGTAAAATATAACATTACGAAAAAAAAAAAAGTACTTTGAAGTAAAACTGTGCTTTGTTTTGGTTGGATGCTGTGTGTTGTCATACGACAACAGAGAAAAATATGAGTCTGATTTACGGAAAAAAGGACAAAAAAAAGTCGTAAAGGTAACAATGAAACGGGAAATGATGTAGAAAGTATGAAGTAAAAAGAAAAACATAAAATAAAATTACGATAACAAGTAAAAGAAAACATAACAAGAAAAACTTCATTAGACGAAAACAAAGCAGACAAAATAAAATAAAAATACAATTTATTAGGAGTGGAATTCTTTTGTTAAAGAAAATGTCGAAATAGTAGAGTACTTTTGAAGAAAACCAAAAATTTGGTATATAACGCAATTTTATAATATATAAAAATAATAAAAATTTAATTTAAGAAATAAAACACCAGAACAACAATAAAAACACACATTGTTTTAAACAATCTGTTATGTTAATAACAGATTTTCAACAAACGTGATGTCAAAAAATACGTGAAACAGACGAGGGGGGAGAATGAAAATGATACAATTTTATCCTATTCTATACATTCTCCCTTTATCTCGTTATAACATCTTTTTAGAAATATATTTATTGTATTATTATATAAAATAGTTTTCGGTGTCAGAAAATGTACGCATAATAAATGAAGAAAAATAAAGGAACAAAACATACATATATTAGAAATCAAAAATTCCATTACAGACTTTAGTTGTCATGGAAAGGTAAAATTTCAATGCATTATTTTAGTTGCTAAGGGGGGTCGAATGTAGTGGTCATACATAAGAAGAAAACCAAAATACTTTAAAGTGCGCGTCAGGGGACGGAGCCCCCTAATCTTTTTAAAGAAAAATGCAAACTTTTCCTTTAGGATTATGTTTGGCTTTTACTTTATCATGGTTAGAAAACTTATTGCCTTCATGCTCTTTTTTTACGAATCCAGGAAGAAATAAAAATCAAACGTCGCCAAATCTGGGATGTTAAGTGAATGATTCAGCATTTGGAAGCTTCACTTCATGGCCTAATGAATAGTTTGCACGGAAGAGTTAACGTGCAAAAGCAGCACGCCTTTACTCAATTTAACTTTTCTTATAAGACAGCGTAGTACTCTCCTTTAACTTTTTTTTTTTTCTGTCAACGAACAGTATACGCTCTATATTATAGGTGACTCTCTTTGTTTCGTAAGGAGTTTTGTCGAATTTCACCACATTGATAATCATCCATATTTGACACACTACTACTCTGACTGAGCTGAACGTGTTTATATTTCTAATGAGCAGTGTTGCTCACTACTACAACTAACAATAAACATATGGTAATGATTCTGTACAGTGTGACCGTTGAGAAAAATGGAAAAGGGCCAAAAAAAGAGCCATTTTTGTGTAAAAAAAAGGGCCAACTGGTTGTTGTTGATAAAGATAATAAAAATGCAAATTGTTGTTGTTTTTTTATGTTTTTTAGTTTCGGCGTGCCTTGCAAAATGGTTTCTCCTATTCATCAACAGTTGCATAAACACAATGCACATCGGGAGCTGAGTTTCTTTGTCCTTCTGCAACCACTTACAAATATCTTCCCAATCATGTTGATAATCTCGATCTCTTCTTTTTTTTCTGTTACAGGTAACATTTACTGATTCCTCTGGAGTATCATCTGCCATAGAAGACTCTTGCAATGGCACAGAAGATTCAAGATTAAGTGTTTTTCATTGTTGGCCGGTTATTGGTGACAATTTAATAATGAACCAAAAAATTTTAACATGTAATCAAACCTAACATCTAGAAACACTTTTTACTCAACTATCCATACGTTTTTAAAGTTTTATCAAGTCGTTGAAATGCAAATAAATATTTTAATTAATTCTTGCAAATTATGGCGCGAGCAACAGCTGACAGTTGTCTATATGAGAAACAGCGTTGCCATCACAATCGTTAAATCATGACAACATATTCTTTTACAATTAAGGCTGTGAAACAGATGCGGATTCTTATTTTCGATATACATGTTAATAAAAAAATTTACAGACGATTAAAAAGCATAAATGATGAAAAAGGGCCAAATTACGGCAATTTCAAAATAGTACGGGCCACGCAAACAGATTGTAAAATAACGTACAAAATGGCACTTTAGCGTACACAACGGTCACACTGATTCTGTATACGTGCACGCTTTTTTACTCTCTTTAAGCGCCTTCTCATTCTCATTTTTACTCTCTTTGAGCACCTGATAAATATTAATAATAGCGCTAAAAACTTGAAATTCAATACAGATGTTTTTTAGGAAAAAACAACAAATTTTAGGTTAAAAAAACAACAAAAAATTTTAATAACTATATTTGAAAAATCAGCCCTCGGATACGCTTACCTCCCATACAAAGGTGGAATGTGGTTGAGGCTTTTTCTTCAAAATGGGTATTAATTTCCATTAAATTGGCAACGTAGATTTCAAAAATGTTACAAATTAAGTGATATCCTTAAAAGTTTTCAATTTATGAAAGAATAACTATTTTGAAGACTTATTTCTTCTGTTTTCGAAAAGCATACGATGTTATATTTTTTATATCTTTCATTCCAGAGGGGAATAACATCCCTTATATGTTCTTTCCTCTTTCAGTGAAGCCCATTCTGAATTTAATCAGAATTTCTAAATTGACATTCTAATTTTTGAAAAATCGGTGCAAGTTATATAAAAGCGATAGAAGAAAATTAAATTGGTTTTTATAAAGTGGTAACAATGTCTTTTTTGTCGATATGCCACATTAGTGCATTTTATTTCAAAAAATTTAGCGAGAGCGTTTTATAGTAACTTGTATGAAAAGTTCCATAGAACATTTCTGGTGATTAAAGTTCAATTTTGAGCCCCTTGTAAAACTAAACACAGACAACATTTGGAGCTCTAACGGTTTTTTTTCCCCCTAAGTATTATCTGACGATTGTCGTGATAAAATTTTAAATCACTACCACTTTCCTTTTTTTTTTTTTGTACTTATGGCTTTTGTACTCTCCCACTGTGGAATACCCTTATTATTGCAAAGATTTACACTGATGTGTTAAAGTTTCACAAATTTATCTATGAAAGCTATGTTACTAAAATTATTCTAAGAGATAGAAGACATTAAAAAATATTATCTTCATTTTCATAAAGAATTAAATTGCTGCATACTTTAAGGCGTTTAGTAATATATTACAGTTTTTGTAATGTGCATTTTCAATATCATCAAAATAAAAGAGCAAGCATCAATTTTCATTAAACCAATAAACATTTAATGTTTTTATATTCCTATTAAAAATTCTCAAAAGTGTAGTTTACACAAGATACATGTAATAACAATGAAATTTGATGCATGTTGACATTTCACGCGAGTGCGTTCCACTCTTTCACTGTCACTGTATCTCTCTATTTGCTTATGTTTTAAAGATTCTTTCTACATTTAAAAAAAAAAAAAATAAAAACAACAATATGACTAACAAGAACGATTAAGTGAAAACCAAAAACAAAATACTGCCACACAAGATTATATACTTGTACACATATGTATATGTACAACCAACAGTATATGGGTATAACTCGTGTATAATCTTAAGGAGCATTTAAACGTCTTCGATTACATCTTACGTTCAAAGCACACACAAAAACTTGAGCTCTACACTTGAGTGCTGCCAAGCGCATACGCTATATCGATATCGAATTTTTAAATGTTCAGTAAAGGCTTTTTGAACGCGTAGAGTATCTTTTGCTTTGGATGCTGCGCTCAAGTTTTTAGTTACATTTATTTTTTTTTTTATTGTTGCCACGTTAACATCGTTTAAGATGTTGCTGTTGCTTTTGAGTAGCTTCGTGTTGATGATTCTTTTTTATTGGTCGCTTAAGATGATTCATAAGTTATCAATTTCAGTGTTGAAATCATCGTTATATTTTAAATACTTTGGGAACGAAATCGTTTGCCATATATCTGTTCTTCTTAAAATTGAAAGTGGGTAACGCATTAGTGAGATCAAAATGAATCTATTTCATAAACATGGACAAGATTAGTTATTTTTTGTTATCATTGTTTATTGTAATGCTGATTGAAACTCTAAAAAATTTTATTTATGCTTAATTCTTGGAAGCTTAGGCATAGGTTAGAAAAATTTTACTGTGGATGGACCTTATAAGAAGCATGAATCAGATTATCTAAGTAAACTTGAACAAAATATTTAAATTTCTGGTTTAAAATCACCGGACCGTGACTTTCACCAACTCTCGAGCCTTAAATTAAACACACGCAAGCATGCCCTCGGGAGCTGACTAAAAGAGCTATAGCTCACTTACTTCTGATTAAATGAGTCAATATTAAAATGGATATAAAGCAATTGTACACAAGCTGCAGGATACGTCGACGACTGCTACCATTACAAGACAATTAAATTCCCAGGATAATACTGTCGACTGAACCACTTTCCTATTTAATTTTTGCTAATTTTATAAGCTAAACTTTAAGCTTTAGAAATCGTGTTTCGCTTTGTAGATGCCTCCGATAAAGACCGGATAAAAAAATTCATTGACTCCATGCATCTTGGAATCTGGTATTCAGTTTAAGCTACGTATATCAGGTCTGACTTTTGAAATAAACGGATTTGAAAATGACTAAAAAAAAAATTTTTTTGAAGAAGTATTTCTGTCCATACAAAAAAATGTCACTTCCCAGCGTGCCAAACGGATCCGCTTTGAATTCGAAACAGACTCGCTTCTTCGTATATTTTATTCGAAACGGATTATGGGTCGGATCCTTCTTGAACTCGTTTTCGTATGATATTCCCCTCGAAAAAGCGGAAGGATCGTACGCTTTGTCGGACCCGTCTCGAGCTCGAGACGATCTTCATAAACAGACTGTTCCGGATTTGTTTTTTGTAAATAAAACGGATCCGTTCCGAAGTCGTTTTTTTGTAAATTAAACCGATTCGAGACGGACTCGTTTTTTTTTCAAATGAAACGGATTCGATATGGAGTCGTTTTTTTTTAAATACAACGGATTCGAACTTGATTTTTAAATAAAATGGACTCGAGACTGACTTGTTTTTATACTTAACAAAGAAATTTGAATTAAAAATAAGTAAAGAAGTGTATTTCGTAACCCTGATACATTGAAAATAAAATAAAAGTTTTGATGACAACTTGAAAACTACATTTTATGTTAATGATCTGTATCGTTTTTTTGAAAAATTTCCCAGTTTGAACTGGGAAAAAGAGTCCGTCTGGAATCCGTTTTATTTAAAAAACGAGTCCATAACGGATCCGTATATAAAGTCCGTTGCGCGTTCGAGACGAATCCGTTGAGGCATAAATCCGCGGACGGGTTCGAAAAGGATCCGCATCCATTTTTGTGCACATTGGGTTAGGACCAGCGCATACATACAAAGGAATACCTTCAATGTAAACTGCATTTTATTTATGCGCGTTACCATCGAGAGCCCACAGTGACACTTAGTTGCACAACTATTTAGTTGTAAGTATGCACAGACCTTTATAGACGTGTATTACACGCAATTTGGCATCAGTTGACGTTCTTTAAAGCGAGTTTAGGTGAATAAATTGAAGATGCTGTCATACGAAGTGCAAACAGACAATCAGCTATTGCTTGCAGCCTGCCAATCGCATGGCATGAAGATAGCATTTCCCTGCCGCTTATATTCTCGATTGACCACTTCGAACATCGATATTTTGGGCTTATACGAAGAAGTTACAAAACCTTTGAGGCGCCAAAGTAGAACATCTATTCGAGTAAGTTGAGAATTTATAGGCAGAAATTTTGAGAAATATGTATAACTTGGCCGATATTATCTTCGCGATTTAATGAATAAAAACAGCACCAATTCCTTTTAATTGAAAATCACTGATACCTGCGACTTTGTACGGGTAGACTGTTTTTTACTATATTTTTTAGTATACCTACTCTGCCGTACTAAGCGAAAAAGACGTATCTTAAAAAAATTCATTTCGAGATAATTGATGTTTTGTTTATGTCAATTTATTGAAATACCTGTAAAATTGAGATAGAGGAAATTGTCTTAGTAGATTTTTTATATGAAGAGTAAAATTTCAATATTCCGTTGTTTCTCTTCTATAAATATTCCATTGCACATTAACTTGCCTTTAAACAATTTTCAATGCTTGCATGCTTGTTTCTATTTGCACAAGCAAGTTTAGATCTTTACTAGCTTGATATTTAAAAGGAATATCGTGATATTTTTTTATTGGAGATTGAGACCAAGTGTCTAAGGAATAAAACTAAATAAAGTTGATAAAAATTGATCCAATAGTTTTAGCGTTATGCGCGAACATCGAAAACAGCTATCATTTTATTTATACAGAAAAAAGTTACTGCCTAAGGAAATTGAGTAAGGACGTTTATGCCACTTCGCAGAACCTACTGTATTTATTTAATTTAGTTCAAATTGCGTACGAATATCTATTTTTCAACTATAATGATTTGGTCATTACGACATTATGGACCAAATCCTTATTTCCTCTTATAACTTTTATGCCTTTTCTTGATATTATGCAGCGTAGGAAAATTAATATATTGTACTTACTATGGAACTCAAAGTAATACGTTTACGTGTAAAGGCGTTACATACCTGAAACGAAAAAAAAAACATTGGTTAAATTAGCAGAACAATCAGCATGAGTAAATGTAAATAAAATTTTAAGTTCAATGTCAATTTAACATTTTTCCAGAATTACAAACAAAACGTAGGTTTTTTCAATTAAACAATTAAATAATTAAACAATTTAATTCGACAATAAAAGCAATTTAAAACAACAACACCGAAAACAAAGAAGAAAACAGCACTCAACCAAGCGAAAACACAAAATCATGAGGGAGAGAGAGGGAGGCAGCGAAATTGTGATCAGATGAAATGCAGTGCGCGCATAATTTTCAATGGCAACACTTGAGGAATGAAATTCCAGCACACGAATTAAAATTAAATGAAAATTTCCCACACAAATAAATAGTGGGGAAACATAAACAAAAAGAGGAAGAAAGACCAAGTTGAAGTTGAAGAATGTGAAATGCAGAAGAAAAAAAAAGACAACCAGCAATGGTCATTGTTTATGATAAAGAGAGCACGACGTTAAAGGACACAATAGCGTCAGGGGAATGACGCGCACAGAAAATAAAAGACAAGAAACAAAAGTAAATGAAAATGAAAAGAAAGGCTACAGCATGTTCTTCACGACAAACAACACAAAACAATGAATGGATTGCATTTATAAGTTGACTTTAAAACCGTCGAGTAAATGTGACTGAGTATGGGTGACTCATAATGAGTCTCATTCAAAGTCACATCAGCACAATACCCCCCCTCACATTTTCTTTTTGTTTAATCAAAAGGTTTACCGGTTTTGTTTATTGTCAGTGGCTGACAATGACAGCAACAGCCGACGATAGAGTGTGAGTGGCGTCTAAGTGATTACTTCCCAACTATCAACTTGCGTCGCCCTCATCATTTAAACTCATTAACCATGAAAATGTGTGACACACACACACACACACATACACACTTTTAAAAGAAAACTTAAGTACAGGCAGCAGGCGACTAAATATCAATGGACAGACGGACAAACAAGGAAATTTATATAGCGCAACTAATAGGGGGTGTGGTGTGCAGTGTAAGATAATATAATGGTTGCGGTAACAAACAAAAAATGCAGCATTTTCAGCTAAATGCATTTTGTGTGGCCAACAAAAAAAGTGGGTTATATAGAGAAAAAAAGTTAAGTAAATGCAGACATATAATTAGAGGAGTAAAAAAAGATGATTAAGAAAAGCAGTAAACTTTTGTGTGGGTGTAATTACAGCAAAGCGCAGAAGAAGAAGAAGAAAAGTAAAACTTTTTTTATAAATGTGGTATGGGAGAAAAAGAACGAAAACAAATAATACAAGCCAATAATTAGTTAAAACTTTGAGGTAACGAAGCGAAAACAACGTGGAAGAAAATCCTTTTTACATTATAGTCACGATCATTAGGTTATTTAAGTAATAACTTCAAAACTATAGTACATAGAGCAATGTGCCACAGGCTCTTGTGAAGATTATAGACGCTGAATTCAAATTAAAGTTTCGATATATCGGATTGAAAAGGTAATGGGCAAAAATGTATGGAAGCTCGTACTGCCAACCGACACTTATAAGAGGTTTTTACCCAATACGTTGGTTCAATCATTAAATAAGTATTCTATTAGTTTTGTCTCGGAAAGACATTTTTAAGGGCCTGCTTAGCCAGCTTAATTAAGTTTCTTTCAAAATAAATCGTTTATTTTCTTCTTGAAAATCTGATAAATTTAATATGCAAAGAATCTTGACAAAGCAAAGATTACCAATAGTGAAAATTTATTATCAAATTGAGTGTTCAATTGTAGAAACTTAAAAGACCCTTAGCAAATTTTATGGTCTAAATAATTGACATTATTCGTCATGTAATGAAAAGTTTTCGCTCCACTAAAATCGTCTTTAAGAACTTGACCTGTCTTCGTTTACTACTTGAAACATTGAACATCTCGGAAGACATCAATGAGTTTTGTCTCAAAAAGTTGAAGAAAAAAAACGCCCTCCGAAATTCCGTGCATTTAAAGTGAATACACCTCAGTTTGATTTTGAAAAATGTTTGTCATTTCAATACTTTAAATTTGGACGATGAGATATTGAGATATGTAGTTTAAAGTGAAAAGTTGTCGAACAATTTAAAAAAACAGAACATCTCAAAATTTGTGTCCAAAATATGTAACCATCATTTACAAATTCAGCGGGAAAAAAATGCATAAGTAAAGTTATCTCTCAACTCAGGTACATGAAAAGAAAATCATTTTGTTAACAAATGTTATCTATACGAAACAGAGGGTGTCTACCAAAAATCTCAAATTATCATCCCCCCTATTTCAGCCAGTTTTTGTAGAAGCAGAAAAATATTTTGGGATTAAAACAATTGACATGCATGTTTTAATTTTTGACCATGTTGAGCATATACACAGTGCGGCAATTATATCTCTTTCTACTTGGAATTTTTACACCACTTGAGGGGCAGAGTTCGTCGAATTCGACCAGAATATTGCGATTCTGACGACTTCGTGTACTGTATACAAAATTAAGTCTTTGTGTTGAAGTTTCCTTCTTGAATACGATTCACCTGATTTAGCACCATGTGACTTTGCACTACTCTAAAAAATTAAAATAAAGTTGAATGGATACATTTTCGATGACATTGTTTACATTCCAAGAGCGCCAACTCGCATCTTTGAAGCAATGCCACAAATTGAGCTCGAGAGGGCATTTGAATCACTATTCATTCGCTGTAGAAAGTGTATTGAATCAGAAGTAGAATACTCTGAATACATAGAAACAATATTTGAAAAAAAAAAATGTTTCGCTACATTTTTACAGTTTCAGTACCAGAATATAATTGCCACTCTAGGTATATATGATATAATCACGCTCTTCCTGAAAAATTCAAAATTTTTAATGTCAATTTTTATTTCTCGATATCGAAAACCGCAATATTTTCAACAAATTTGTGGATTTTGAAGAGATTTTGCATATTGCCCTTGGTTTAAAAATCGGCGGAAAAACTTTAACATCAAATTTTGGAAAATGACTCAAAATAAAAATGTTCAGCTCACGCTATCTGTTTGGAACTTTGGTAAAATAGTACACGAATTCGTTTGTTGTTTGCATACGTTCAATATGCATACAATATAAATAAATAGTTTTTCCGACAAAAACAATGCAACCTAAATCAATTTTAGAAAAATTCCTGTTCTATCTAAACACAATAATATCACGTGACGATTTTATATTGAATATACAGCAGGAATTCAAAAAGCAAACAACTAAAAAGCACGAACAATAACAAACTTTATATTGAATGTTCTTTGTACAGCATTTGGTGTTATAGTTTTGGAAAACATTCTGTGTAAGCAAAAAAAAAAATATTAAAAAAGTTTGTTGTATGCACTAAATCGTTTTTATGTTATACTATATACATTAGGGTGATTCAAATGTTTTATTTCTTACTTCAAACAGGTTCAAAAGTTGCAGGCACACGAAGGGAAAATTCTGCTGCAAGACCTAGCCTATTGGAAAGATCATACAATTTCCTATATAAAAGCTAAACAAATGAAAAAAATTTGTGGAGGTTTTCTATAGAAAATTTTATGATATTTCCAATAGGCTAGGTCTTGTTTATGTAAGACTTATTTTTCAATACATATAGAGACTTGTCTTGTAAAGCATTTTTCCCTTTATAAATCGTATGGAAAAAATAAAAGCTCGATGAGCCACCAGTAAATATTAATATTATGAGCTGAAATTGCACCAAAATTTTCTTTTCGTGTTCCTGCAACTTTTTAACGTGTTTGAAACAAAAAAAAATTGAATCACCCTATGCACACATAAAATTTTAATAACTTTTTAGCGAATTGCATTATTTTTTTTTTAATATTGAACTAATATGTGGCAACCCATACTGCAAACAAAAGTTACACCCAAATCCAACGACTCTAACTTACCAACCGTTACGTTAACCCTAATGAAAGTTTAAGCGAAGTTTATGTCAATTTTCAAACTAACATGACCTTTTTTCACTCGCATGCGATAAAAAAAAGTGCAACACTACAAATTTCTGTTGCTGCATATTTTAGCACATACATACGCGCACCTTTGACATACACACATGGTTTTTTGTAATGTTTTTTTTTTTTGTTTTTTTTTGTAAATACCATGTATGCTATTTTACATAAAAATGTAGTTAAAAAAATATAAATATATATATACATACATATATGTTGCATTTTAATCTATGTACCACAAAATTTTCCAGTTATTGTGGATGTCGTTAGCAGGATTTAGCGCAACATATTTGTGGGTGAGTGTTGGTGGAAGTAGGAGGGTTATAAGGAGTTTAAGTTATTTTCTCAACTACAGGGTGTGGTTTATGGTAAAAAAAAGATTTCTATTTTAATGAGCGATGGGCACAAAAAAAAGTGATTAAGCTATGAAAGTGAAATATTGAGCTAGGTATTCGTATTGCAATATTCAGCTCTAAATTGTTATTTTGTCATTATTGCGTATGCATAACTCAGCATATCGTGGCTTAAGTTTTACCAAGATGCGTCGAAAAAAGAAACACGCTAACCAAATTCAAAAAAAAAATAACTTTTCCTTTTAGTGCAAAAATTTTTCCCAACAATAATTGTTCCTCAAACTTATGAAGGATTCTTTCCATGCACTAACTTAATATGCGCATAATATGATTTCATGTTGCAATGTAATAAGTTAGTAGGTACCAGGAGAACGACCATAGTTTGGTTGAAAAAAGTTGAAAAAGGTTGAATAAATCGAAAAAATGGAAAATATTGAAGAAGTGAAATATTTTAAAATAGTCGGAAAATTTTTAAAAAGACTGAACAAGCCGAAAAAAGTTGAAAAATATTGAAAAAATCAAAAAATATTGAAAAAGACAAAAAAAAAATGAGAAAATGTTGAAAAAGTGTAAAGAAGTTGAAAAATGTTGAAAAAGGCTTAAAATTCGATAAAATATCGATACTGTTGAAAAAATTGATGAAGGTTGTAAAACTCGAATCAGATGGAAAGAGGTTGAAAAGGTCGAAAAAATTATGAACATTTATAAAAAAAAAAGTTGAAAGAGGTTGAAACAATTAAAAAAGCCGATAAAATATGGAACATGTTGTAAGAGGTTGAAAAACTAGAATAATTTTGAAAGAGGTTGAAAAAGTGGAAAAGTATGTGTTGAAAAAAAGTTGAAAGAGGTTGAAACAGTTGAAATGGTCGATAAAACATGGAAAATGTTGAAAAAAAAAAGTTGAAAGAGATTGGAGCAGTTGAAAAAAGCTGAAAAAGTCGATAAAATATGGCAAATGTGGAAAAAATTTACAAGAGGTTGAAAAACTCGAGAAAAAAAATGTAAATGAAGTTGAAATAGTCGTGTTGAAATGTTGAAAAATCTTGGTAAATTCGAAAACGTTGAAAGAGATTGAAAATGTCAATGGAAAATGTAGAAAAAAGCTGAAACAGTCAAAAAATGGTAATAGTCCAGTAGAATTAGTCGAAAAAATGAGAAAAAAAAAATAATTCGTTACAGCAATCTGACAGCGGAATATTGTTGAACAAGCTCTTGTAAAAGCGGAAAAAAAAATCGAAACGACAGCAGCTATCCGGGGTGGAATGGGGTACATTTTTAGAGGTCGAACACAGTTTTTCACGATTTCTGGCTAAGCTGTGCATCATATCAAAAAAAGTTCAATGCAAAAGTTGTAGGAAATAAGAAGAAAAAAATAAATGAGAAAAAAAAATTTAATTTTTGGTCCAAGGATTATCAAAAATTTTTTTCTCATTTATTTTTTTAATGAAAATTTATGTAGTGGCATTGACAATTTCAAATTATAGTATATTAAGGTGAATACAGTGAAAACAACAAAGGAATTGAGCTGCTATACACGAAACACCAAAACTCTACTCGCGGAGAGACCACATATTTTCAATTTTTCGGTCAATTTTTCCATTGTAGTATACCTTTTTTTACCATTTATGTAAAGAAGACATAACAAAGAGTAAGTGAGCCAAAACAGAACTCCTTAGGAGGTGTAGTTTTAAGAGGAATCTCAGTTAAAAATTTCAGTTTTTTTAGTTTAAAAATTTAATTTAAGAACAATCTCTGAATATTTCCGTCTTAAAAAATTACTGCCTTTGTGTAACACTGAAAAGTATGTTTTGCCCAAGTTTCAGCTCCATAGAAACTTTTTTGTGAAAGAAAAAAATTTAAAACCAAAAAACCGGTTTTCAGCCATTTTTTTGAAAAATTTTGAGGTTAAGGCGAAACAATCAGTACAAAAGTTGTATATCTTCTTATTTCGTACTGTGTTCGACCTCTAAAAATGCACCCCATTCCACCCCGGATAGCTGCTGTCGGTTCGATTTTTTTGTCCGCTTTGACAAGAGCGTGTTCAGCAATATTCCGCTGTCAGATTGCTGTAACGAATTATTTTGTTGTTCAAACCCTATTGCTACTGGACTATAATACATGTTTAAAAAGTTAATTAATAGTGTGATGCTGAAAAAGTCAAAAAACATTATAAATATTGAAAAAAATTTAAAGAGAGTGAAAAAATCGAAAAACATTTACAAAAAATCGAAAATTGCACGCCCACTTTTCCAATGTTGCCTACTTTTGTTACAATAAATTATATTCGTGATAGGCATGCCAAAATTCATCACAATAGCTTGTATGTTTGACGAGGTATGATCTAATTAGTTGTAAAATTTAGGGCGATGACACACCCACTGTTATGATTCAGTTCGATTCCGATCCAGAGACAGAACAACAATCATACACCAAGTAAGTAATCTTAGGAATTTTGTATGTAAGGAAAGTGGAATGCCCACTGATGATTTTTAAATTTGATACCTACACTCAAAAAAAAAAAGTGTTTGCCACAAATGATATAGATGGAACTACTTCAAGTGTTTGCGTGAAACAATAAAATTTTTGTCACAAAAACTTTTGATTTTACTTACAAAATAATAAAATTTTACTCACATAAACTTTTGATTTTACTTACAACTTGATAGTTGAGAAATATTATACAAAACTACTATTTAAAACTTAACATATCATAGGACTACAGCCTGGCAACATCGTCATCATTCTTTGCTTCTAAACACTTATAAACATTTGATATCGTATATGTACAATATGAGTAACAAAAAAGTTATATCGAATCATAGCACTGCAAAATACAAAATACAAAAACATGACAAGAATATCACTTTAGTTTTATAAGTGATAAATCGTTTGTTGAAATGAATAAGTATTTGGGACAAAAGACAAGTGTTTGGGACAAAATACAAGTGTTTGTCGAAACACTTCCATAAATTGAATTGTTTGACGGAAATATTCTAACGTTTGTCGTAAATAATTATATCATTTAGAAGCAACATTTTATGAAATGTTTTTTTAAATTTTCCATAGAAGTAATTGAATCACTTGCCACAACTTAACTTTTACTTGGGTCAAATACATTGGTTTTTCTTATATTGTCTACAAATACTTATAGTTTAAGACAAAAGTTAAGTGTTTGCTTGAAATAATAAGTGCTTATATTAAGCATTCGATAATTTGCCACAAACGCTTTCTAAACAATCCTTTTTTTGAGTGTATGTTATATGGAATTAAAAAAAAAAAGTTCTAGGGATTTTTTTCTTCAGATATACAGACCCTAAATTACATCCCAAATAGTTTCACATTCAAGTATCTGCTGCAACTTAATCTTGCATTTATTCTTGGATAAAGCCCACCGTACACAAAACGATTTTTAAGGTAAATTTTCCTAACCAATGCAATAGCAATTACATAACCAAGGCTTATAAATAAATTACAAAAAAACGTCCAAAACTGTGCACCCTAGATTCAGCCAATTATGATAATTTTGCAGACGGAAGGAAACTTAAGATGATCAAAATTTGTGAAAGCAAGTTTGCTAACATTGGATTCTCGTTTTCGAAAATGGCATTAAATATCGTCACAAAATTTCTAGGATACCTAAATTTTTTTTTTTTTTTTTTGAGAAAAATAACCTCAGTAACTTGTGCCAATTCACAGTATCCTGAATGTAGAAAACTTTAATATAAATTATCTTCAAATGTCTAGTGAGTGAACTGGAATAAAAACAGCGGCTATAGGTATGTAGGTTGTAGTTACTTAATTTCTATTTAATTGGAAAAAAACAGTATATCAAGTGGAATTTAATCGAAAGCACGTGACGTGGACACAATGTTACGTTGTTGTAAAACGTATTCGCACCATTGGCTAACACGCACTCAAACGTGTTGCATTAAAACTAATGGTAAAATAAAATGTGCAAAATTTGTGAAAACAATTTTAACAAATTTTGAAAAAAAAATTATTATTTCCTAAAATTGTTTACAGATTTTTGACTTAAAACTTTTAAAATTTATTTGTAAGCATATTTTTTGGGAATTTTTTGTTAAGTGGGATTTTTTCTATAAAAATAACTATTTGTTTTATATTTCCAAGAAAGAAAAAAAAAACAAAGGTTGGTTACATGTTAGTGGAAAATACTTCAAATGACTTACAAATATTTGTCAATAAATGTCCTTGTTTTTGTTTTCTGTAACTGTTGTCATACAAATGTTTATGTCAACAAGTTGATTTATCAGAGTTTAATAAATAAATTTGTTTTGCATGTGTTTTCATGTCAAAGTCAGAATCTTTTTTTTTTTTTTGTTATGAATTATTAATAAATTTCAGTTATTGCTTTTTGCATTAAGAATGTATAGTAAGTTTTTGACAAAGTATTGAGCAAGTAAATTCAATTTTTCTCTTGCCATCAAAGTTCCATCACAGTTGGACAAAAATTGTTAACATAACTTATTGACAACACGGTAAAGCGATTATCAAAGAATTTCAATCGACATAGATAAAATATAAATGTTCTGTATTGACCAACAAAATTTATGTCCTTCGCTTCACATTGCGTTTTTTGTTTTGTTTTTTGTTAAATACACCCTTCAACTCGGCAAGGCTAAGTTTGCGAGGTAGTACTTATGAAGTGCTAATTTAAAGAAACATTTAGTGCTAGCATGAGAAGCTACCAAAGATTATGTGAAATTTATTTCTAAATCAACTGCAAGCTTTCGGAAATTGAAGAAAAAATTTAGTGTTAATTTAGTTTTGCTAAATTATTGTGATTTAAACTATACAAAAACCTTTTTTTTTAATTCTCATTCTCTCTCTCTAATCATTTTTTCCATTCATGAATCTGTTGAACCTTTCAGCAGATTCACCACTCACAAAAAATTGTGTGAAGTCTGTGAATCTGCTGTATTTCAGAATCATTTCTGGTGAATGCTGTTTCATTTCGCTTCATTTCGCATGAGTATATGAGTGTTGCCTGAGCTATTCATGAATCAAAGGCACAGATTGTATCAAAGAAGTTTTTGATAGAGCAACTTCGGATAGTGTGATATGTCACCATATTTCCTTAAAGAAACAACTCTCGACAAAAATTTTTTTGTTAACACTATGCTATTAAAGTTACGTGTAATTTAATATACAAAAATACCCATATCGCAATACCCGAAGTTACTCTACTCGAGTGAAATATTTTGAGAAGGATTTTAAAAAATGGGGAAAGGCCGAAAATTGTTTTTTGACATAATTTAGAGTAGTTCAGTATCCTGGAAAGGACCCTTTTTGACCCATTTTCGGAATTTTTTTTTTTTTTTTTGCTAAAATCGATAGTAAATCGTCGAAAATGGATTTTAGGCATACTTAGGGTGGCTTGGGACCCCGGGAAGGAGCGTTTTTGACCCATTCTCTGGATAGGTCAAAATGGATTTTGGACATCACTCAGGGTGGTTCCGGACCCAGGAATGAACCGTTTTTGATCTATTTTTGAAATTTTTTTTTTTTGTAATTTATGGGGAAAGGTCGAACATGGATTTTGGACATCACTTAGGGTAGCTCCAGACTCTGAAAAGAACCATTTTCTACCCTTTCGGTCCTTTTCAAGGTCCGGAGCCATCCTAAGTGGTGTCGAAAAACCATTTTCATCCTTTCCTTATCAATTGGAGCAAAAGAAAATTTTTGGGTGGATAAAAAAATTACTATTTTTTGCACCAATGGCTATTTTTGAAATTTCCCAACCGATTGCAGCAAAAAAAATTTTGTTTCGATACATTCTAAATTACATAACTTCAAACATGTGTGATATCAAAGAAATTACAAAAGCAATTGCATTAAAATGTAGAAGTTTTGTTTTGTTTTTTGCTGTGATTCTTAACTGATCAACGCAAGGAATAGAACATAGTAGGCTTGCAGACTACTAAACTTCGGCTAACAAAGCTTACTGATGATATGACGTAGCGGTCATTGAAACTAGTATAAGCAGCTCGTTGCCCATTTTAATGCATTTTGTGCTTGTAATTTTTTTGTGGTTTTTGAACTAAAAGTACTGAACATAAAAGCTCTGTACAAAACAAGTTAAGGTATTAAACTTATTTTAAATATGGAAAAATCAAATAATTTCCCGAAGAAGAGAAGTGAATTAGCCACCAATATCACGCGAATTACCAGTGTTGGATTTCTTCTTATGGGGTTCCTTGAATATTTATAAAAGTTTATGCGGATAATCCAAAAACTGTTTAACACCTCAAAGACAACATCATCGACCAAATATCACTAACTGAACCATTATTATGAGAAAAAGTTATTAAAAATTTTGATGAAAGATTGACAGCCTGCCGAACTTGAAAGATATTCGTTTTCATTATTAACCGGAACCAATGTACTTTAATAACCATTAAAACTTAATTAAGGTTTCACAAAATTTATGTCTTTTGATTAAAATTTAAAAATAAAACATAAACATAAAATTAAATTAATCAAATGTGGGGACTCCTATCGGAACAGATTACGATATTATTATGATTTATTAACTAAATGTTTCATCAAGCCATATTTGTAAGTCATTTGCAATGTTTTTTCTAATACTATTTACCTGAAGACTAAGCCCATAAAATGCGGGTGTGAAAGTGATGCGGCTGTTGAAATCTTTTCCATTGTAGTATGGGACCATATTTCGTAGTGTAGCTCTTACCAAACTTGATTTGCGAAAATTTTTATAAACTGAGAGTGTGAGTAGCAGAAGTGTGTGAGTTCAGAAGTGACAAATATACAATAACACTGTCATTATTGCAACAACAAAACAAAAATACCGTGAGGCAAACTTAAGACTTTTTTTTTAAATTTTCAGTATGCAAGGAAAATTTCTATCTTAAGCGTTAGAAAAGTTTTTGAGCCTGCTCTTCAAAAAATTAAGCTCCACCTCTGGTTTCTGCCAAAAAATCATTTGCTAATTACAATGTGTGTTGTGAAATTGGGGCAACATCGATGTCAACGCAGGGGAATGTGAAAATGCTGAGTCCAAATCTGCCGAATTTGAGGTCGTGTTCGTGTTAAAATAATTTGGTAACTATTATTAAATATTTATATGATAAGCCTAATAACATAGTTCAATTCTGCGGAATATGTGACAGGGTAACCAATAGTAAACTTTTCTTGAGCCAATATCAAATATAGTATTTGTTTAATATTAGTCTTGCTACAGACGTGATCATTATCTCGTTATTGCTTCGGAACTGGGACATTGAAGCTAGAGAATGAAAACTTTCAAAGAATTACATAATAGCATAAAATAATATGTGAATGTCTAAGGGATGAACATGTTATATCTTGGGTGTTTTAAAAAGGTTTCCTTTAAGCTTTACGATCGACGTGGAATATAAGTAACATGACCAACGGTTTTGGAACCAAAAGTAGTACAAAGTGAAATGATCGAAGCTATGATGTTGGTATTTACAACTAAACAATTGAAACATAAATTTTATGCGCGAGCCTGAAAAATTTGTTTTTTATAAAGCTTTTATCGTAGGAGGACATATACGTCGTATGAGAAACATTTAATTTTTTTCTGTAAATATCAGGTATTTCAGTTATTTTAAAGCGGCCTTTGATCATATTTGCTTATTTCTGTATATATTATAGCAATGTACATATTATATTCATATGCAAGTTCCAGACTACATCGAGGCTAAAATATTTGTGATTGAAGCTGAAAAACAACCCATTGAGAAAGCGATTAAAACTAAAGTAAAAAGTTTTGTCTTAAAATCCTTAATTTTTACATCTAAGATTCCAAAATCGATTCTAAAATTCAAAGGTATGCATCTCATATAGCATATGATAGCGTATATCTTGGCGCATGAGGTGCGCTATATTTTTATCAGTTTTTAAAGCAGCCGTCGATCCAATTCTTATACATATATCTGTAAGTAACAAAGAAATAATAATTAAATACCCTGAGTTACATCACAGCTTTATATAAATCTTTTAAAGATTAAAAACAACCATTACAAAATTAAAACAAATGTGCTCATAAAGAATTAGAATTCACCTTTTGTACCGACAAAATTTTACGCGTACATCAAAAGTTTTTGCAATTTTCTTTTTTTGAAATAAACATTCCATAAATCCACATCACTCACACAAAACTTTTACTATTGGCGCTGCGCAATGATCACTGATCTAAATCCTATAATCCGCAACTTTTTTTACTCATTGCCAATTATCTCAACATCATAATAAATTGTGGAATTTAATTGAAATTTGTAATAATTTTTTTTTTTTATAATCAACATTTAATAATCAACACTGCGTAAGTACATATTTTGTTTATTTAAATTTTTTTTTTATCAGTATACTGAAACAACTTTTTGAAAAAACGTAATTTAATTATTACAAATGCGTGTTTATTTTAAAATAAATAAAATTAATTACTCTAAGCAAACTATTTAAGTGAAACAAAAAATGTGCAAACAAAATATTTTGCGGTTCATTTTGCTGTGGACCGCACACAAATAGTTTTGGTTAGATTTTTCTTTTTATTTAAGGCCTAAGTTTTATGCATAACTTTCATGATGGTATGGTATTTTGATTTTAATGTTTCAGTCAATGAAATTGTTTACACACGGCATTTAAATTTTAATTAATTGACGTATGTAAATTCTCACTTTGTTTAAACAATAAATTTACAAAAAGCGTTGCCACGTTTTAATAAACAAGCAAACGCGAGAGAAAATTTTGAGCACAAGAGGGCAAATAAAATGAAAAAAAAATTTAAAGTTTTTGCAACAAATTAACCAAAGTTTGGTTCAACTAACTTTTTAAAATTGATTCACGTACTAATTTAGTCGTGTGAGCTAACCTAGTGTTATTAAAATTTTTAATTTAAAAATATTATTATTTTAGTGAAAGTTCGATAAAGTTTCATTTAAAAATACACTTTTGAGTGTTTCTAGGATTATGACTATATTTACTTTTCAAACAAATTCACAAGCTCAGCAAGAGTGTTTACACACTTGAACTTCACTTTATGCTGGTTCGTTTGTGTAAACTGATCATGTTGCTACTGAAAACGTAGTTTTTATCCACACAATTACAATTAATGTGACCATCTACTATTTATTCCCATCTTGTCTTTTAGTTGATATTGGTTATACGTAACCTTAGCATTGGTTTTTAGATAGAATCACGTAGGGGCTGTTTTGAGGTGTTTATTTCAAAATTACAGCTAGCGATTGAAAATGCCAAAAATGCATTTTGAACGAGAACAGAATTTCAAAAATAGACTCTGAGACTGACTAGAACTATTCCGGCTGCACAAAGGGCTGCTGCGAAATATCATTTCGAAAAACATTATATTTTATCAAGCGAAAAGAAAATGTTGAAAATAAATTGTAAACGTGCCTTGCCTCTGTGGTCAGAAGGTTGAACGTGGTCAGCCATCAACCCAGTGTGGCAAGTGTAGTGAACTGTTTCATTTAGATTGTGTCGATATTTTGCCAGCGGACTTGGAATATTTGCAAAAATCAAATAATTACTTTCTATGTAAAAAGTGCGTGGCAGTGCGCCGAAATTCTATACGTTCGCCCCCACCTTTTGCATCTCCATCAATTCGGGATAACTCGGTTTCTTTGTTGTCGTTAACTGACGCGGAAAGTGTACAACAACATAATACATGTGTTTTAGCAAATCCTAAAAACTCCAATTACCGAGAAATAACTCTTGAAATTGTGTTTAATGAGATCGTTTCTCTTAGAGCCGAAAATGCACGGGCGCTCTCCATGATAAAATCTCTAGAAAGCGATAAAAAATTGCTTTTTAAAAAAATTGAAGACTTACAAACTGAGTTGCATTCTTTGCAGTCTAATTTATGTATCAGAGATCTATCTTCTTCAATTTCTCTTCTTACTGAAGATGTAAAACTTTTTCGGAACAATTTAATTAGTGAAGTGAAAGATCTAAAATTAATAATCGGTCAATCGTCTCTCCTTGCAAAAAATTCAAATAAAATTAAGAGCAAATTTGCATTGCAAGAGAGGCTGAATGTTGCTGTGCCAAATTCGAGCTCGACATCTGCGAGTTCATCGACCTCCATCTTAATGTCCGCTACGACGTCTCTTTTGCAAACGACACCTAATGCACATTCTGATAAGCAGAATGCTGATGCATTCGGCGACGCTACTGATGCTGTCACTGCTGCTGCTGTTGATGATGTCTCTGCTGTTTTACGCTCTTCTTCTAATTCTACTTCTTCTCATGCTTTGTCTTATGCTGGTATTGTCACTGCTGCTGCTGTTGTTGATGTCTCGGCTGATTTACGTTCTCCTTCTAATTCTACTTCTTCTAATACTTTGTCTCATGCTGGTACTGCTGCTAATGCAAATTCTGCTGTTAATTTTCCCTTACGTGCTGAGAAGGGTTCTCTTGATGTTGCTCTTGCTCAATCTTCGTCTATTAATTCGCCACCTTGCTCTTCGAATATTTTGAATGTTGTTGCGGCTGCACCTGAGGCTGCGAAATTTCCGTGGACTGTAGTTAGAAACAAAAAACCTAAGCGTGCAATTGTTGTTGGTATGAATTCTAATGCAGAGCTTGCTGTTATTGACCGAAAGAGATGGGTCCATTTATCATCTTTTGAGCCCTCAGTTACTGAGGTTAATATTGTAGAGTACATAGTTAGACGTACTAATATAACTAAACAAGATCTCTCTTGTTATAAACTCGTAAAAAAAAATGCCCAGCAGGAAAAACTAAAAAGAGTGAATTTTAAACTGGGTGTGCCGTCATCGCTCTACAAATATATTGTTGATCCAGGCCTTTGGCCGGTTGATGTTCTGGTGAAAGATTTTAAGTTTTTTCAAAAACTGGAAAAATCCCCGATACACTTATAACTACAAGTGAAGAATGCAATAACGTAGCTAATTTTAGTAAATATTCATCCGCTCAGCCTAACAATCAGTTAGGTAAAACTTCACAATTTCGGATTTATTTCCAAAATATGTCTGGGATCAGAACTAAATCCAATTCCATTTATTATTATACCGCGGCTGGAGATTTTGATGTCATCGTATTTGTTGAGACCTGGCTAAATGATGAATTTTTCGATGGAGAATTCTTTGATACAAATATATATCAAGTATACAGAAAGGATCGTGACGCTATAAAAACAGGTTGTAGTCGAGGAGGTGGAGTTTTAATTGCCATCAAACGTTTTTTCTGTACAACAGCTTGCATCCTTCAGAATGCGGACAGTTTGTACGACCAATTAAGTGTCTCCATTTCTGGCTCATCAGGCTCTTTATATATTTGTGCCTCGTATATCCCGCCAAATAGTTCTGATGAAATTTACGATGCACATGTAAGTAACATTTTATCGTTACATTCATCGTTGGACCCTAAAAGTCAGCTTTGTGTATTGGGGGATTTTAATTTGAACAAAATAATGTGGACTCACCTCGCCGATGAGTTGACGCCAACAAATATCAATCATCCTCATGAAATCAATCTTATTGATAGCTTCTTAAGTATTGAATTAGTTCAAATCAACAAAATACTTAATAATCTTGGAAAAATTTTGGATTTAATTTTTATTTCTTATAATATTAAATACAATTTGTCTGAATGTTTTTGCCCAATTTCACCATCTAATATGCACCATGTTCCAATTGTTCTCGATATAGAATTTTATGAATTTATTGAGCCTCAGCCTGCTAAACATGTATTTAACTTTAAATTATGTGATTTTGAATTTCTAAATAATAATATAAATGATATTAATTGGAAAAATTTATTTGATGGTAAAAATGCCGCAACTTGTTTTGATTTGTTTAAATTTAATGTGTTGCAAATCTGTCATGACCATATTCCAATTTTACCTCATAAGGTATATAAGCTTCCATGGTATAACTCTGGCCTTAAAAAGCTGAAAAATATGCGCAATAAATTTCTAAAACTTTTTAAATCCACTGGGAACTTAGAGTATAAGGAGAAATATGTGCATTACATGAGAGAATTCAACTTTTTGAATAAGTTTTTATACAAGCAGTTTATTTTGAAAACGGAAACCAATATCAAATTGAATCCGAAATCGTTTTGGAATTTCGTACAATCGAAAAAGAGTGGATCTTTCATCCCCACTTCTATGTTTTTCAATAATATTAATTCGTGTACAATTGCTGATACAGTTAATTTATTTGCCGACTATTTTAAATCAAACTATACGGAAGATGCTCCATGGTATGAGCCCTCTATCCTGCAAAACATCAATTCTTTCGTGGATGTTGGTTCTATTACTTTGAGTGAAACAGACGTTTTTAACGCATTATTAAAGTTGAAGATTTCTGCTAAAGTGGATGTCGATGGATTATCCTCTATAGTATTATTAAAATGTGCTCAAGCTTTGTGTAAGCCACTGTGTCTGATTTTCAATAAATCTTTAAATTCCGGAACTTTTATTGAGCCCTGGAAGGTAGCATGTATTACCCCTATTTTCAAAAGTGGGCTTAAAAATAATGTCGCGAATTATCGTCCCATTTCTAAATTAACAATTGTCTCTAAATTATTTGAAAGCATTATAAAAGATAAGCTTTACTTTTTAATTAAGTGTCATATTTGCCCAGAGCAACATGGCTTTGTATCTGGTCGATCCACAATAACAAATTTATCATTATTCTCTAATTATTGTGTATCCTCTTTTGAATGTGGCTATCAAGTGGATGTGCTCTATGCTGATTTCGCAAAAGCCTTTGATAAGGTTAAGCATAGTGCTTTAATTGCTTAACTAGCTAAAATTGGATTTCATGGTTCATTTTTGGATTGGATTAAATCCTATCTGAGTAATAGACTGTGTGTTGTACTTGTTAATAATACTAAATCTTATAATTTTGTAGCGTCGTCTGGAGTACCTCAGGGTAGTATCCTTGGACCTCTGTTCTTTATTTTGTTCATGAATGATATTCATAGTTGCTTTCAGAGCTCAAAATTTTTGGTTTACGCAGATGATTTAAAATTATTCAGTCGTATACGGAATGTAGGTGACGTTAAATCTTTACAACGTGACTTGTCCAATGTGTGTAACTGGAGTAAACTTAATGAGTTACCTTTATATATTGAGAAATGCTTTCACTGCACATTTGCAAAATCAAATAATATACTCGATTGTTGTTTCTCAATTCAGGGTAAACTTCTTAAGTCAATCAATCTTATAAAGGACTTAGGCGTAGTTTTCGATGCAAAGTTTACATTTATTGAGCATTTCAATTTTATCATCCCTAAAGCTTATGCAATGTTGGCTTTTGTTCGTAGACACAGCTCTGATTTTATGGATCCACATACCATTAAGAGCCTTTACTTTGCATTTGTAAGATCTAGATTGGAATATGCCTCTTTAGTTTGGAATCCGTTTTATGCAAATCATTGTGCTAGAATTGAACGAATTCAGAAAACTTTTTCTAGATTTGCATTACGTTCTTTGAATTTTGGTGATTCAAGGCCATCATATAATTCACGTTGCCTGCTTTTGGGCATAAATACCCTTGAATCGAGGCGGAAGGTTATGTCCTTAATATTTATTTATGATATAGTTAATAGTAATATTGAATGTCCGGAGTTACTTCAGTTAATTGATTTTTATATCCCACCTAGACAGTTGCGTCATTTTGATTTATTCCTCATAAAGAAACATAAAACTAATTATGCTCTGAATGAGCCTATATTAAGAGCTCTCTCATTATTCAATAGATTATCATCCATATATGAATTTGATTTTTCGATGTCTAAAGACTCTTTTAAAAAATTAGTATTTAATCTTAATATATTTTAATTTTATGTATAAGCTTATTTTTAATTAATCAAATATTATTATAAACAATTGTGATTCTAGTCTGTAAGGAAATGTAATCCAAAGGCTTAATAAAGAAATGAAATGAAAATACGCCTCTCAGATAAATAAGTACAGAGTGTCCGCCTGTAATGTATAGTACTGTTTTTTTTGTCGCTATTTTGGTAAATATTAGATATTGGATATATTTGGCACAAGCCTGGACCACAACCTACTGAGAAATTGAGAAAATTTCAGCTATTCAAGAAAGTGTTTAAAACAATACATCATCCGCAATTCGACACCGTACTCAGAAACTTGGTTTACGAAGAACAATTTCGGCCACAATTATGCACAAGATCTGCATTTGCTTCTTTCACAAGACTATGCAAATAGGATGTTACAGCGCCCATGATAAACCTAGTTTTCTTGAAGAACTCATTACGAGTGACAAGCCGTATTTTCATTTGAATGGAAACGTGAATTAATAGAATATGTAGGTGGTAATGGCTGTGGAATTCGGTCAGGAGGAATTATTGGACCTTATTTCTTTGAAAATGAAAATAGCTTAATGGTAACTCTGTCACTGTAGGACAGAGTTTTTGACACCAGAACTGCATACTTTGGGCTTGAATATCATCTGGTTGCAAGAAGACGGTGCCACATCGCGTACAGCCAGAGTTACTATAGAATTCCTGCGAGACTTTTTCCCACTAGAAGTTTTCTCAATGGTGATTTCGATTGGCCTCCACGATCACCGGATTTGACTGCTGTGGACATTTTTTGTGGCGATATCGGAAGAGCAAGGCCTAAGCAAACATTCCAGAAACCATTGAGCAACTCAAACAAAATATTCGTGATGAAATTATTAAAATAACAGATGAAATGTGTCATAATGTAAGGAAAAATGTACACAGAAGAGCCCGGATTTGTTAGGCTATCAGAAGCGAACAAAAAAAAATCGTCAGTTTTCAAAAATATATATCACTGAAATAGCTTGATACAAAAAAGTTATGTAAAATACTTTCAACCAGAAAAACCATTTTCAATATAATCAGAAATGCAGAAGCGAAATAGTGTACGATTTGGCATGGAATGCCACATACACTTTCCAACAACTAAAATTCATGAAAACTTTTAAAACAATTGAATAAAATTTCTATTATGGTGTAGACTGGTTGACTGACTGCATAATTGTGATATAAAAACAATGACCAAAAATATGAAATTAAAACCCTCTGAGGAAAACTATACAAAATTCCCCGACAATTTTGTTAAATAAAAAATGTACTTCGCCGTATAACTTTTAACACAACAACCGAAAAATGGAATTTCCATAACAAAAGCGAACAATGAAATTTATTTGAGCCAGCAATTTGAGTGGGTGGTCGTTGTTGGGTGTTGGACAAAGACGAATCAATACTATTAGCACCTTCCCTCGTTTCATCGCCAGTAAGAATACAATAGAAGTAACGAATGGAACTACGGGTACGTAAATTAAGGTGTTCCAAATGGAAAAAATGTTTTAAGGTGTTCTAAGCGTTATTCCTTAAACGAAACTATAGAAATAAATATAAAAAAAAAATATATAAATATATATAATTTAATTTATTTTTAAAGACTTCTAGAGAATTTTACCCGATATCCTTAAAGTTCTAAAATACAAAAACAAAAATAAAACTGTCAAAATAAATGGTATTTGAACGTAAATATCCTGAAACATTATCGTGTGACTTCACTTCAACAGTTCAGCCAGAGGACAGCGGATATATAGTGCTGAAAGTTATTTATCTACATATATATGAGCCCTTTTTTTGAAAGTGGTGCAAGAACCTTTTCGTTCAAATAAGTTTTACAGGTCACTTCAAGTCACTTTAAACTTTCAAAATAAAGGGCTCATATCTAGGTATACGGTTGGTTGAATACAGAGAAACCACTAAGCCTACAGCAACCATATTTTTACCAGCACTGGAAGATTTTATAATGTACTTCGAAGTCGTAAAAATGGGCGATACTACGCCCTTCATTAAAATTAAAAAACCAATTCACCATATCTAATTGAATACTTGACGCAGATGAATGAAACCAGGTACATATGTAAACATACAAAAGATGCTGGTGAAAGGAAATGTCAATAAAAAAATAGGCGGTGCCACGCCTCGCATATGGAAAAAACTGAAATCTCTTATATCTCAGCAAATACTTGACGCTGGTGGATAAGATTTGATACATATGTATGTAAATGGGGGAAGCCACGCCTCCATTGAATTGAAAAGTCGAATTCATCATATCTCATTAACTATTTGACGCAGATGAATGAGACGTGGTACATATGTATATGCACATATAAAGGGTATTAGCCAAAGTAAGTTCTATAAAAAATGAGCGTTACCACGCCTCCCTTATGAGAATATATTGTCTCAAATTCAAATCCAGGATTTTATTTTCAAAATTCAATGTCCGGACATTAAGTTAGAACTATCATATCAGACGTTGTTCTGCCGGACCAGCTAGTATTTTATAAAATTTTTTAAAAAAAAAAGAAGTGTTTATATGATTGCAACTGGATTAGAGCTCAAATATTTATATGGGGTTTTAAGCCAAGAGAGCCGACATTTTGAATCCTTAAAATCTGAAATTTCTGATTTGAATATTCTATTTGTTTAAAACATTACCGATCTGTAATACTTAATAATTTTAAAATAAATTTTCTTTAGCTGATTTTGTTCGTTATATTAGAATCTGAAAGAAAGTTATACATATCACAGACGGTTCTTGCGAAAATAGCGACCTTAATCTCTGAAACATTGTATTTTCTGATAATGCGACAGACGCAGTTAAGTCTAATATTTCGATAGACCATACAAAATCAAGGCCGAAAACATTTACATTTTGCAATTATTCAACAGCACAGTAAAGTTCAGTAGACTTTCACTTTTTTCAAACATTTTGGTCACAAGGGCATTATAATTTTTAACCTTTAATGAAGTTGGAACTTTTCAAACTTTAGCGCTCTTAATATTCCAATGTACCAAAACTTTACATTCATTAAATAATTTTCGAAAACATTGGTTATTATATGAATTTTTTAAGTTTAAAGGCATCGAAGCGTTCGTTCCAAGGATAAACTTTCTTGAAGATTTTCCTCTGTCATTTTGATTTGCTAAACAAAAGGAACAGACTAAAAAGTTGAAAACCCCTTAATATTAAGCAACTTTGATATTTCTCCATACAAGTGTGTGATACGCTCCGAGTATACATGTACAAGCAAATTTGAAAACCAGTGCTAGTGACCCGTAGCAAAGTACGAAGCGTTAATAGTTTTGGCCCAGTCAGAGTTTGTAAGGCAGCCAACAACTAACCGACTGGAAGCGAATATCCATCACTTTGTTGGTACTGCCAACTGCCAACTGCCAACAACAAAAACAGACAACGACGACAAAATCAAAAATACAAACAAGGATTATGTATTAACAATCACTTTGGAATTTCCTCAAAACAAATTAGTTTGAGCAAATACCTCAAAGGACTCAGGCCAGAAATTAATGAAATGTAATGCAAATAGCAAACAACAAATGACAAATAACAAAATTGACATACAATTTAATATGACAGGCAGTAGGTAGGTGGTGGGTAGGTTGGAAAATCCTAGAAATTTGATACGACAAAGTTTCGCAGAAGGTCACCGCAGGACTAATTAATATAGAAATTGCGTTTTAACTAAAAGCCCAGATAAGCAAATTAAGTAAAATAACATAAGTTGGGTTATAGTGGTAGTGAGGGATAATAAAGTTTCATTAGCTGCAAAATAATTGCGCAAATGGAAAAACCTGAGATAAAGATTAAAATATAGAATAGAAAGCATAGTAACCAGATACCAAAACATGATAAATAAGTCAAATACTGCGGTCAGTGTGAGGTTAGGTGAAAATGTTAACCCCATTTGAATTAGAATTTTTAAATAAAAAAAAAATATTTCTTTTTCATAAGAATTTTATACACTCAGATGGTATGTTAGCCCACGAAATATGAAAAAAACTCATTTCGGTTATAAAGAGTTTCAATTCATGCGAGGTAATGACAGGAGGCTGCTCCACAGAAAAAAAATAAAAAATAACAACAACAAAAAATAAAAAACAACAACAAAACAATAAAAAACAAACAAATAACGAAAAAACAAAAACATCAATAAAAATATCAGCCTTATCTAAAATTATTTAGTAAAAACATCAATAAGCCAAAATAAACAAATAAAATCAAGAAAAAGGAAAGCCAAAAAAACAAAGGAATAAAAAAAACAAATAAACACAAAAATAACAATGTAACAAAAAAAAAATAAACAAAAAAAAAAACCAAAACAAAAAAACAAAAACAAAAACTAAAAAAAAACAATAAAAACACGAAATAATAAGCAACAAACAGAAAAAAACATCAAAAAATAAGAAAAATAAGAAAAACAGAACAAAAAAATAAACAAAACAAAATAAATTCAACAAAAAATAAAAAAAACAAAAAAAAACAAAAAAAATTAAAAAAACAAAAAAAAATAAAAAAACAACAAAAATAAAAAAAACAACAAAAATAAAAAAAAATTAAATTATTTAAAAACAACAAAAAAATAAAAAAAAAATTATTAAAAAATTTAAAAACAACAAAAATATAAAAGCAACAGAAAATAAAAAAATGGACGACCGTAAAGGGCCTAATAGACGTTCATGCGTGCATGATGAATCAAGTGATTGCTCATGCAAACTGACCGTGTAGGTGGCTGATTGACTGATGCGCATGAGCAATATAAAAATATTTTGATATTTTTTTGATTGATCAAGCATGCATGATAGTGTGTTGAACTTAGCTCAGTTTACATGATTTTTTGACGAAGAAGGTGACAATGAGTGCGGAAAAGAAATTAAAAACATTATGCACTAAAGATAATTTGATGAAATAATTAAACTTTTGTATGAACTTTGTTTTTTAAAATACATTTTTAAAGATTTTTTGAGCTTAAATTAAACTCATTTCATACTTTTTTTAAATTTTAATATTAAATGCAATTTTAATTGCCGCACATGCTTCTGTCAACACGTTAAAAGTTCAACCAAAAATGATATCCATCATGCGTGCATGAATGGTGTGTGTCGAAATCATGATGGCGTCGTCATTTTATTGATCATGCACGCATGAACGTCTATTTGGCCTTTAAGTTAATTTTTCTAGAACACCATTTTTTTTTAATTGGCACCGGTTTTAAGATTTTTCAAAAAACCATTTTTCAGAGACACTCGTCACAAAATGAAATCATAGCACAGTCAAATATTATCTCACAGAAGTTTTGTGTTTCAAAAATCAGAACATTTTTTTAATAGGTTTTAGGATTTTGAAATTCAAAATAATTGATTTCTTTTGATTCAAATTTATTGTCAAAAATCCATTGAACTTAACTGAACTCATTTTTTTGCTGCGCTGATGTTATTTATTCTAAAAGCGAATAACTATTTCATTTAAAACTTGGACTCTGATTAAGTTTCGGAAAAATCGAATATAACTTTCCTAAAAATCTCAATAAGTTGGGGACCTTTCAATATGTGTAGGTATAATTTAAACTACAATTTAATTAACAATAAAATATTCTTTTTTTTTATGGAAAATAACATTTAAGCTAAAAATGAAAATAAAATTAAAAAATAACCGCTTTAATAGTAATTGTGATGAATTTTCAAAATTTTTAAACTATTTTTAACAAAAGACCAATGTTCTCTTAGAGAAAATCTGATTTGTACTTTAAATATTTGTTTTGAAGAGTTCTTAAAAATTGCGAGGTTTCATACATCTACAGCAGCTGTGGGCATAGAAATCTAACAAAAAAGCAAAACAACAACATCAAGCAACAACAAACGAAATTTTAAAGTTTTTTTTACTTTCATTTCCAAATTTGCCATTAGCGCAAAAAAAAACAAAATTGCACTACAAACAAAAACAATTGCTACATTTGTCAAGACACAATGTGGCGCCGTCGCTTATGCCTTTCTGTTTTGTTTTTGTTTTCATTTGAATTCAAGTCAACGCTGTGCCTCGATAGCGTTGAAGTTCTGCGAATTTTTTTTCGCTTGCTTGTGCGTCGAATAACGGTGAGAGCAATGAGAGCAAATAGAGCCACTATGTGCCCATCACTGATCTACAGAGTAGTTGCTGTATGCCGCAAATTAAGGATGAGATAAATTAAATCATTAAATTTTCTAATGTTATTATTTTTATATGAATGAATTCGGCTCTTGAGTATAAAATTAATCGAGCTATTCGTTAAAAAAAAAGCCCAAGACCATCGGAAATTGGATTGTCAGAATGGACTTTTGCCAAATCAACTGACACAGCTATTAGAATGATATTATCTAGATATATTCCATAATTAACAGTCGTAAACATGAACGATGAAAAACGAAATGTCAAAGATCTCGACGAACTGGAACAGCATAAAACAATGAGAAATCGATCACAAAATTGTGATAGAACCAATATTCAGTCCAACGTTACTTTTAGAATATTAATAGTAGTAGTTTATAGTCGTAAGGTTTTTCTTATCAATAAACCAATAACTTTGAAAGTAATTGAACGGCGATGGCCGATGGTCCATTTCGTACGTTGGTATCTGATGGTCAAGTTTTTTTTTTAACACAAAGTAATAAATCAGTAAATCGGATATAGCTTCCATCTACTACCTTTAGCGACTATTGAAGTTGTATATTCGTATCAATTCAAAACTTTTACTTCTTTGTTCTTCGATGGCATTATGCTCTTTTGAAGTTTCTTTAGTTTCCGATGCTTTTTGAAATGGTTCGACACATTTCGAAACTTTTTGATAATATTCGATAACATTAAGTATTCTTTTATCTTTGGAGACTTTAATCCTATTTCCGATACTTTCAGACTTTACACTTGAAATTTCAGCATTTGCGAACAGACAAAATCTGTGGTTGCATACCGAGAGAATGCAAATAATCGTCGGTACTATATGAGAATTTCAAAATTTTGCTTTTTAAAGCAACGGTGGTCTTAGAAAGATTAAGTTCAGGGCTTGGATAAGATGTAAGTATAAATTGAAATGAATAAGCTAACACCAGCAACAGTAACAACTTTAGCACGCACAAAATAGAGATTGTCACTTTGACATTTTGTACAAAACAACGCCAGTATTTTTGTTGTTGATTTTTTTGGTGTTGTCATCATTTGTCACCATTGCTATCTTTTTGTTTTTGGTACTTTTTAGTGTTGTTGCCCGTTTCAATTTCATTGATTACACCCAACCAATGCCAAGTTACTTGCAACAAAAGCAACAACGGTAGCAAAGCAACAAACTACTTATATGTCCAGTGTTGTTGACAAACGCACTGAACTGCAGCAGCAACTAATCAACCAACCAAATTGCAGCAACAACACAAATTTGTATCCTGTCAAAAGGATTTGTTGCTTTCCTATTGCTTCTGTTGTTGCAGTGTTCTAAAATTGTTCATTTAAGTGAGTTTAGTCGATTGTGTATTATTTGAAATGGCAACACTGACAGTACAGTTAACATTTGCTACTGGTCATTTTTCAATGGTTGTTTTGTTGTGTTGCTGTGTTGCATTTGATTAAATGGATTGAGTTTTTTAGTTTATTGCAACTTTTTACACTGAAAATTCAACAGTCTGCCTCAGTTCGTCAAAGCAAGACGTTTAAAAATTTATCAAAGTTTTGTTACAACAAACAACAAATTGAGCACCAGCAACATTTCTACTGATGGGAAGAGTGGATTGACTAATTATGAAACACATCATTATCAGATTACTTCCGATTTTCTTGAACATTTTTGAGGGTTTGTTTTGACAAAAAATTTAGGAAGGTTTACGCCGATAAAATTGATATTATCTCAAGTTTTTCTTGCAAACTTAAGCACAAGTTGAGGCGATAAATTGACTTGAATTGTGTGACCTATCTTGGAATAACATTTGTTTTTTATTCTTATACAGGACTGCCGAATGGGAGGAGGAACGAGGCATTTTTCTAAGGGCTGCGTGGTTTTTTGAGTGAGAATTATAATTCTACTTATTTATTTATTTTTTAAAAATTTTTTTTTAATTAAATTTTATCTTCTCTTCATTCTTTTCATAATTTTTTTTTTTATTTTTTTTTTTTTCTTTTTTTTTATAGAATGTATTTTTGTATTTTTTGCGCAAAAAGTTTTTTTTATTTGATAGAGATTTTATGTTTCTTTTTCTGAAACTCAAATTGTTCAATATTCAACGGGTAGTACTGTATTTAAACTGTATTCAACTTCCAACACTCATCCCAAATAGAGTTTGTAAGTCTTTTAATATTAAACCAAACTTTTACAACTATTTTTTACTTTAGCCAGCAAATATTTAATTAAATTTTTGTCATTCTGCTCATCCAACCTACAAAAATCATTCATTTATTCATTCGTTTTAATTTCTTGTTGACAATGCAGATTTTTCCCATAACAAGCTGCCAAGTTTATTAATTTTTTTACGAAAAAAAAAAATATTCACGTCAAATGTTAAAAAATACTTTGTTTGTTGATGTATATTAAATATATGAAAGCATACTTTTTGGCATAAGGCTAATTGGTTTTTCACGTATGTACATACATATGTTTATAAATATGTATGTATATAAATGGTGACAACAAATTTTAACATAGTTTTTGAGTGAAAGTTGCTGGAAGCAACATTTTTATTTGATTGATTTGTTTTGTGGCAGTATTGCTTTTCCTGGAAATTGAAATCGAAAAATCGAAGATACGGGGGTAGCAAGTGAAAAAAAAATGTTACATTCATGGACTAGGGAAATTTGCAGTATAACAATCAAAATAACTAAATATGCATTTAAGAAAATTAAAAAAACTATAAACAAGGCATTTTCAAGTGACGGCAAGCATAAATTGATTTATCAGAGAAAATAATTTAAGACTGAGTGGTATGTTAAAACAATACAAAGTGTTTGCACTTTTGATCGTGGACGTTTATTTTTAGTTTTGTAGAAATGCTATTTTACATATCGTCACCTCAGAGTGTAAGTGTCCTATCGCACTCTTTCGTTTGGTGTTATCGAAATTTAGCTACCTCTTCCCGTTCCAAAGATCTCAGTATGCGTTATGTCCTAACTGCAGCTTTCAAAATAAAATCTCGGAGTGCAAATGTCCTAACTACTTTTTTTGCCTTTGAAGTCACTTTAAATAGTAAACAATCGCTCTCAGGTCAAAAGTGAGAATGGACTTTTGTAAGAGAGGGGAAAAGGTATCACCGGCGCACAGTGGAATTTTGTGGCCATAAATAGGAAGAATTTGAAAGTAGTTGGAATTGAAAATTTTTTTAATACAATCGTCAGATAATACGATATGTGTCTACTGTTAACGCTACAATAAAGTGGAGCTATTAATTTTATTAAGAAGCTCTAAAATGCGGGAAGTACTTGAATATACTGTGAAATTGGTCGTATCCGCGGTATTTTGCTATAATTTTGTCGAGCTTTTCCTCTGTATGCTCCACTCACTGGCTCTCTCTCTCTCTCTGTTCTCTCATTTTCCTCTGAATTCTTTCTTTTTTTTCACCACCTCTGCCCATTCTCAACCCTTTCTTATTAATCTGCCTGCTCCCGATTATTGCACTTTAATTTCACATGTACAATATTTCTCATAATCTCACACCTGTCATACTCAAATCAATCCTTAAGCCTTAACCAAAATAGACGTGACGAGACGGTAGTAATTGAACGAACGTTTGCACTCGTTTCGTCTGTTTTGACATTTAACCCAAAATGTTACGCTAGCCAACGAACCAAAAAAGCTGTTATGACGAGTAGCAACGTTTTGAAGTTCGGTTCTTACGGAACTCTTACGTCTCGTCAAAATGTTTCGTTCACTTTCGATCAATTACGTAGGTTCATTTTGGCTATCAACATTGGTTTACATACACTCGAACTTACTCGTTATGTGTCGTCTCGTCTATTTTGGTGTAGGCTTTACTTTTATCCCCTATTATTCCTCTCTCCCAATGTATATTTTTTCAAAATACTTAGTCGTTCCCACAGTATAAATCGATAATCTCACTTTCAGATTGTATTACTTTTTAAGTCTTTATCTCCATAAAACTCTCCCTCATCCAATATTTTTGCTTTCAATAGCTCCCACTCTCAATCTTTTTCCCTCAGTCACTGTCCTGTAGAGTGTTGCCACCGTGACATAATTCATGTCACTTGTGACATGCATTTTTTGGTGGTGACATAGTTTAAAACAGAATTAGGCTGACATAAAAGGTGACATACTTAATTTAACATGGCCAATGAAGTATTATGACATAGTTTTAGTTTAAATATTTCAGTTTCGCAAGAGAGATCTTGTCTTATTATGCTAAGAAAAACTCACGCTTAAATTTTCGGTATAGTTCCGATTTCGTAAAGTTTCTAAACCAGGGCAAAAAATTGCGAAAATCAAAATAACGATTCCGTTATTTTGTGATGTAATTGTTGTTTTTGTGGGTCTAAGTTGTTCAGTATTTTCACATGGATTTTTCAAAGGGTTGAAATATAAGAGAAAGTATATATCAACTGTGGCGCACTCTTGCAAATTTGTTAAACAACTGTCTATATTTGGTAAATGTCTGGATGATGGGACCGTCACTCGGGAAGTGGGAGTAGAGGGAGTTTGAATGACTCCATTTTGATAGTGAAATAGTGGGGGCGCGAAGGTGGAGACGCAGGAGATCGGGACGCAAGAGATAGAGGTGGAGAATTTAAAAATATCATTGTCGGATGTCATCCCTGATATCTTTCGAAATATTTTATACACGCAAAAATTTTTTTCTTTTATTCAAGTTTGCAATTGGAGAAATACTCGATTTTTTACTTTCATCCCGTCCCTTCACACTCCACCTCCACCTCCAAACACTTTTATAGTATTGTCAAATATCATCAACACACCCTACTCCTTTCGACTAATGGTGTCCTCACTACTCGAGTCCTCGAAAACTAAACTTCACATTTGTTGCAGTAGTCACAAAGTATGTTCCATTATTTTAAAAGTGCGTAGATTACTTCAAATTATTTACAATCGTTAGAAAAAATTACAGAACCATGAATTTTTAAAATTTCACAACAAGCAAATCGAAATATCAAAAAAGAAAATAAAACCCACTTTTTTATCTTTTCCAGAGACAAGTCTTTTCCAAAGACATTCAAAAAGTTACCCCATAGGAACTGCTAGTAAATCTATGTGGGCATTTCCACGAAAACGGAAGTTTTTGTCCCGTGCGACACCTTGCTTTTTTTGCAATTATCTTGAAAACGAAAAATACTTAGCCCAAATTCACCTTTTGCACCAATTATAAAGCTTATTAGGAGATATAAGTTAAACCTATTGCCAAAATAAAAATCCGTTTGTTTGACTTTTTTTTTACTTTAAACGTGTTCGACGGTCGAAGGGGGCCCATGGAAATGCTCATGTACAAAATATGACGAAAGCCGCACATAATGAGCCTTTCGTTTTGACGTGAAAGGGGCGAAATTATTGACGAAATACAAACTTCATTAAATTAATTTTTAGTAAAATTTCGCCACAAAAATGGTTGTTTCCCCGATTTACGTTTTGAGGATTGCAATTTAGAGCACTTTCCAGAACACAATTATGAAACAAAATTGTGAAGGGTACGAAAAAAATTAAATTCTTTAAAATTTTCAATTAACTTCGTAGCATTACTTCGCTTTTAAAATTTCGGAAAAACACATACAGTGCCTCGCCACATAAAGCATTAACATATTCAGTCTCTGCGTATAAGTAAACAACTTGCTTGTGTGTGTAAATTACCTGGTTTTCGAAGTGTGTTAATTTAACCACACGTTAAATTATTCGAAATGCATTCAATCACCAATGAATAAATTAGATAAACAGTCTGCAAGATTTCCAAAATCATCGCCTGTTTAATTAATTAACAAAATTGATTATTTAATGATGACTGTTTGCTGATTGACTGCACGCTTGCCGTCCTAGCTTCAATGTAAATTTACTCGTTCTTCTTATTATTAATGTCATCAATTATTCAATAACTGAATCCTTTTAAAAAAGACACTGCACAGCTTCCTCAGTTAAGGTTGATTGAGTAAAATACAATGGCAGCGCAACAAATACAATAGCAGCAGCAGCAGCAATAACAATAGCAACAGTGATAGAATAGAATTTGTGCTGGCAACACCACAATCACCACCTTGGCAACTGATTAATTGTCAACAATAGTGTGCAAATAAATAATTTCAATAACAATACAAACAATACGAGTACAACCAAGAATTATTGTATTGAAGTTATTACAACTGCAGGTTATGTTGCTGCCGTATGAATTGTTGCTGCATTCGCTGCAAAAGTGATACAGCAAAAAATCAAGATCAAGAGATGAGATGAGATTTTCATTATATCCAATTTAATACAAACAACTGTTGCTTTTCCTTAAAATAAGACATGAATTTCAATTCAATGAACTCAGTTGAGCCAGGTTTGACAGAATGATGGCAACATCATTTACGACTTTTGGTATATTTGGGATATTTGCATCAATTAGTTGTCATACGGCTATCATTGTAGAATTTAACCCATGCAAATAACAGAAAACATCGTTGACAGACCGGCAGAATATTTTTGCGATTTATGCCGATTTTTACCGCCACTATAAAATCATATTTTTTGTATATCGATATTTTTATTTTAATATCAAGAGCAATCACAAATTTTAGAAGCTTAACATTTTTCAAAAGCTGCAAATTTTTTAACAGAACATTAGTTAGTAAAATAGTTAGTACAACTTTGAACTGCTCATAATATTTAAAACAAAACCATTTTCTTATTTCCAAATTTTAATTACTTGAATGAACAACAAAAGTTTTGCCATGAAACTAAAATAGTCAATTCCAAATTACAATCTTCAATCCCTCTTGTCAATACATTACAATTTTTTTCAGTTTGAAATTCTGATTCCTGGAATTGAATCGACAATTCAACCGCTTGAGCTTCTTTGGAATGGAATTAAAATTTTCGATAGCATATGGGCATTTCTCTCATGTTGAACGGGACGGAAGTACACTTTTAAAGTGAAATAAAAGTCCAAGTAAAACACTTTTACTTTTTTCTGTTACTTTAAGGTATAGCCCTTTGGTAGCACTATATTGAGTGGTAAAGTTGATGCCAGATGTAGTACTGGTTCCAAGATAGAGGCAATTAAAAAGCCATTCGAACGGGACAAAAAACGGAAGCGTTTTTCATGGCCATCTATAGAAAAGCAGAAGTCAGCGATACCTGGCAACATTTTTTAATGCGACTAATTTTAAAATGTTAAGGAATAATGTAACGTTTTAATAGATTTCGTTTGATTGAAAAATATTATTTACTTTTTTTCTTACAAGGCATAATAATCCATTCGAACGGGACATATTTTTCCATTTTAGTTCACTTGGGCAATTTTTCAAAACGACTATAATATTTATATAAATAATAATATCTAAGACATATGCAGTAATTACAAAAAAAAATAATATTTTTTTTATCAAATCAATTAGTGAGATCAATTTTAATAAATAAAAGAGGAAGGAGTAGATATTTTTCATAAAAGAACATAAAACTTGTCTTTTTGCTATTAAAATTTTTCCTGTAAGAGGCGTGACACCGCCCACTTAAAAAAATATTTTTACTCAAGTTTTAATCTATCTACATACCAAATTTCATCAAAATCGGTGTAGTGGCACAGCCGTGATACCGTTTTTTCCCATTTTGAGCAATGCCACGCCCGCTTTAAGGAATCTAATTGTAATAATCTTTCTTAGGTTTCAATCTATTTTTAAGAAAAATTTCATCAAAATCGGTTCATTAGTTTAGCCGTGGAAACGTTTTTTCCTGTTAGGGGCGTGGCACCGCCTACTGTTGAAAAATAAAGTATACATGTCCCTCCTTCTCTTCGCCACCTTATAAAAAAAAATTTGCGATTATGTTGTACTATGGCTGTGAAAAAGTGGTTTAACCGTCTTGAACTGCCTATTTATTACACTTATGTTTGCGAACATGACCAACTTCAAACAGCTCCAAAAATTTAATATATAATTTTTTTTGCACACGCTTTTTTTTTTTAATTAAGTACATGAAACTCTATTCATGCAAAAATTTTGACACACTTGCTGCTGTTATCAATTTCGAAATGAGAACAAATGATGTTTTTCTATTTTATTTGTGACTTTAGAACATGAACTTAAGCAAATTAAAATTTTACAGTTAGTAGAGATTGGTTTGATGGTTTTGCATTGTTTTTAGCTAATTGACATTGGAAGAGAGATTTTTCGGAAATACTATCATCATGTATCACTTCTCTTACACACTTAAATATTTAAGGCAAAATACTATTCAATATTACAAAAAAAAAGAGAAACTGCATTTATGCAAGTTTGCAGGTGGTTTGCTCAATCTGATTAATGAATTCTGGTGTAAATGGTTTAAATTAACAAAATTTGAATATTTTCCTTAGATAATATCAGATAGTAACTCGTTTATAATAACATTTAATTTTTCTGTCACGGTTGGCTTTTTGGCGGAAATGCCAATATACTTATTAATTTCTTGATTATATTTGAAAAATGTATCACTTTATCTTGCCATGGAAAGTTCTTGCGTAATTTGATTTTCAACGGAATAATTCCTACACAAGTTTAATGTTGTTCACACATTACATAAAATAAAAATCCAATTTTAGCGTGTTCAAATTTTTTTTTTTTTTTTGAGCTTGAAGCCATTTTGTGGGGGCCAGATATAAATCTGACATTTTCAGGAAACTGCGTTTTTTTCGTTACTTTCAAAACCCATCACAGGTAAAGCGAATCTCGAGCATAAAAAAACCACTTTTTAAAGGCAAATAATTAAATATCACTCATACGTCACATAAAGCCAATATAAAAATGGAAGCTTTGCAATTTTCGTGCATACGCTCATATTGAAATTATTAACATTTACACAACATAAATTCCAACCAGGTGAACTTATTGAATATTTTAACAAAATAAAATTTCAATTATGAAAAATATGCAATGGATTAAAAGAGAAAAAAAACACAGCCAAAAAAGTAAAACAAATAATAAACTTTAATCTGTAAATAAATAAAAAGTAAACAACAAAATGAATATTTTTGTTTACATAACAATTTATTTATCATAATTTTTTTTTTTTTGTTTTGCTGCGCTCTCTCTTGGACCACAGTTGAAAACAACAAACAAGAGTAAAAACAAAAACATCAAATGAAAAATATTAAAAGCAAAAATTTCAAAATAAAAATACTCACTTCGAAATAAATATACCTTCATTATTTTTGGAGGAGGAATTTCAAAGTATTATCTTTTATTTTTACTTTCGTTTAAAAAACATAAAATTGTTTTTAACCGCAATTTTTATAACAAAACATCCGTAATGACTAAACAATGTTTTATATGTGGGCGTACAGACACATGTAGGTATGTGTTTTTTTTTGTTTATTTTTTGTTTGCATAAGTATGTGTAAACTTCTATACATGTGTTAGTTTAAACGTTAGATTTTCAAAGTTTTTTTGGTTTGGTGAGCATGGTTTTTTGTTTGCCTACACATGCACACATGAGTGTAGGCGTTTATTGACATACACATATGTACGTGTGAGTACGCGTACACATACACTCGCACACACAAAGGGAGACGCAGCATGAATTTCATTTTGAAAATTGCTCATTTGAGGAAAAATTTCATATTTTTAAGGGAAGTAGCAACAGCAGTGGCGACGGAGGCGCCTCTGAAACAGAGTTGTAAAAGAAAGCATTCTTACAAGGCGTGACTTCTATTGGACATTTTCGCAAAAATTTTTTTGCTTTGCTATCAAATACAATTATTTGGTAACAAATTGTATTTTCGAGCTGTTTTTAAAGTTTTTCGTTTTTTTTTAGATAAGTTGCGAATACCTTTTTGTACAGCTGAGGGAATATATCTTAGCAGGAAGCAATCAGTAGAAATATTTAACTAAGGAATTTTCGAAACATTTTATGGGGGAAAATGTTTTCAGGAAACCTTTAACTTTTCTGGAAAATTCAATTTTATGGTGAGCAAAATATATCCTAGCAGAAAGCAACCTTAATGTAGCGCTTACGAGAACAACTTTTTCCCTGTGAATTTTGAACTATTTTCGAGCCGCTTTCTGGCGGATAAAAAAAATATTTAGAAAACCTTTGATTTTTCAAAAATATATAATCAAAGTACTAAAGTATAAATTTTAAAATTTTTTATTTATCATAAGAAGGGGGTTCTTTAGTTTTGTCCAGCAAATTTTCTGGTTCAAAATTATCTTTTTAACTATGAAATGCTGAAAAATTCAATTACGACGTTTTCATTAAAAAGTTTTAATATGAAAAAAGTTACTGAAAGTTACGACGTAAAAAACAGGGCAATAAGGAACTAAGACGTTCATGGATTTTTATTGCAGGAATCGGTCAATGGGTCATTTAAGAAGAAAAAACCGCTGAGTGCTATTAAATTAGATGGTGAAAATAAGAGATAGGGCTGAAAATGCACCTCTTTTAGTTTTTTCAATATATCGCGCAAATGAAGCAAAATTTGGATATTCGAACCATATTTTGAAATTTTTGAAGTGAAAACTTCTTATGGCACGTTGTGCGGCTGAGGAAAAAAGTATAAACTCGCGACACCGACCGTCATCGGGATTCCCCGTCATGAATGCGATAGTAAAATTTGAATGTTCTATTGTTTCTTTTAAATAAATATTCCAAGTGGAAGACAAAAAGCAAAGCAGACACACTAACTGACACATTCCATTCTCATTCAACGATTGTTACGCTTACATGTTTGTTTCTTTCAAATTCCGCGTTGTTGCGTTGACAAATTGAGAATGAGAGCGAGAGTAAAATTTGAATACATATTCCGTTTTTGTCTTCCATTGCATTGCCATATAAAAAGAAAACGCACACATACCAACTAACACACTAACTTGCCATTAAACGATTTGTTTTCCTTCTGTCGGCACTCCCGGAGTGCAACCCGCCGTTTTTTTTTTTTATGCAAAAAATATTGGAATAAAAAAATCAAAAAAATTTTGAGTTTTTTTTTTTTTTGATTTTTTGAAAAAATTGCCTTTAAAATGCAGGGTCGAAAAATTTTCTTCATTGAAAATTTACCAAAATATGGCCACTCGAAAAAAGCTTTTTTTCGATTATTATTCATTACATAAAGATATTTGCCCATAATTATAGTCGCAAAATTAAGAGCACCGAATATATGAGGCAGCGTGGCGAAGTGCTTAGGACGGTGAACTCATAGCCCACAGTTCGTGGGTTCAATACTCGTGAATGTACATGTTTTTTTATATTGATATCAATGAAAATAAATTTTACTTTATAACCTGGTTGTAAATATTTAAAAGCACGTTGTCCTGCTTTTAAATTTAAAACGTGCATATAGAAAGAAAAAAAACGTATTTTCTGACGAGAATCGAGCCCACATACTGTGAGCTATGAGTTCATAGTTTTCCATAGAATTTGGCACAAATTTTTCTTAAATTTTACTAGGTGATTTCGCATTTTTTTTTTCGTTTCTTCCTACTAGTAAACTTCGAAGTGCCGTTGCTTGAAGGAGTGCTATTCAACTAAATCTATCGTAACGATTGCAACTCAAATTTTTTGCAGTAAAAATCCGTAAATCCAGCAGATTTATTTAGGGCAAATATTTTAATTTCAATTAATGAGTGCATTCTCTAGCTGCGCTGCTAAAAATTTTGCTGGCCCTGAGAATAAAGTGTATGTACGGAAGTGCGGTAGGTAAATTTTGCCGGATAACGTAGAAAAAGTTTTTCATTTTTTTGTTATCTTTTTTTTTTTTCAAGCAAAATTCGGCATCCCAAAAATAAAATAATAAATTGCAAACAGAAAAACAATGCAGCGACGAGTATTAAGTTTCCAGCATTTGGTAAAATTTTTATTTACGTGTGGGCAGGCAGACATTCATTCTCCATTAGGGTGTGCATTTTCATAAATATTTCGTTTGTAGTAAGGTATGGTGTATAGATTTTTAAAATATGCAAAATAATTGTGTAAATGTTTAGCCAAAATATGTACACAAATATTTTTTATCGATTTTTTTTTTTTCTTTGTTATTCGCTTACAGCAAAATTTTGCATATTAAAATACAACACACAAAGTTAATTGAGCCAGTTTGAATTTAAAAACAAAAAAGAATTTAAAAAAAAAAATAGTTCAAAAAAATATATTTGCATTTTCAAATGTAGGTGTTGCAATAGTTAAATTCAGCAAATAAAAATCTTGGAATTTTTCGTTTGGAAAAAAATTTAAATTTGTAGCTTAAATTTTATTAGTTTTCAGTTTGACATTTCTTAAGGCCGGGAAAATTCTGTTAGTTTGTCTAAGTGTAACGCAAAAACTGCCGAATTATTTTACTAAAAATTTGCATTATTTTGCTTTAAGAGTATTTGGGAACAATTATTTCTTATATAAGATCAAACTCACAAAGCAAAGCAGAAAAAAAGGCACAGAAAGTATGAAATAGTACTTTAACGCGGGTAGGCCGTGGGCTGGGGTCGTATTTTTTATTGAAAAATTTGCAATAATTATAATTCAAGGCTTAATGCGCTTACTATTTGCAACATTTGCTGACCCAATGGTCAAGTTGTGAACATTTCATGTGCATAAAATCGTAAAAGTGAATTTTCTGGCAATTAAAATAAAATGTCACTGTTAACAAAGATTACAAAAAAATAAGTGAAAATATGCAAGTGACAACATTCGCTGCACAAAAATGCACAACGCATTCAGAACATAAAAACAAATGACTTAATTAGGCTACAAAGTTGTACGCGTTGACACACTTTTAAATTGAAAGGTAGAAAGGACATTGTTATTCCATGAGTTAATTTCAAAAAGGTGAAAGATGAGAGTTGTGACTACAAGACAAAAAATGAGCGCAACATTTTAAAATTTTAAATTTTAGTGGCAACAATGGGTTATGTTTTCTTCATTTTTTTTTTTTGTAAAAATAAAAGCCGCTTTTTTAATTAAGTTGTTCGAAAGAAAAAAAAAGTGAGCACAAATATAGCAACTTGGAAGTAGAAAAAGTCATGAGTCACTCAACGTTAACAATTGCAGGATACTCTGCAGCAGGCTGCTGCTTTCTTTTCCGACTACTATGATATTATATGCTCCGGTCGCGTTGACATAAAGCAGCAGCAGCAGCAGCAACAATAATAATAATAATTGCAAAAAAAAAAATATATAGAAAAAACATAAGAAATGACTGCAAAAAGTTTTATAGTAAAAAAAAAAGGCAAAATAAAAATATAGAATGGAAAAAATTGCTATAGAAATGAAAGTAAATATAGGTTACAGTGACAAATTTTTTTTTTTTTTCAGCAATTTTGCTATGTTGCAAAGTTCTGTGAACTTTATTTATATTTATATCCGTTTTTTCTGTTTTTCTATCTTTCTATTTTTTTTCAGTCATTTTCCTTTTATTGCTGTTGCTGCCTTTTGTCCGTCTGACTCTGTCTGTGACAGTTTTGGCTTTTGTGCCGCTTGAAAAAAAAAAAAACTTTAAAAGTTTTACAAAAAAACAAAACTGCATGTAAAAGTATAAAAATCTTTTATGTGTTTTTCCTCTTTACTGTGATATACAAATGTACGAAAGTAATCAGCCAAGAGTAGTACAAAGGTACAGAAAGATTAAGCATAAGAAATTGCGAAAATTTTTGTGAATACGATTTTTGACCTCATAAAGTTTAAAAAAAGCATAGAAGCTTTTTGAATAATGAAATATCGCATGAATACCCGTCCACGTATACCCGTTAATATGTTTTACTCAAAAGGGGCGACTCGACTGATATGCTTCTGATGAAACATTAAATCAATTTTTAAGGTTAAACGGAAAATTGTATTATAATGTATGTGTGTGTAGTAGACCACACCTCATTTTATGATTTTTTCAAATTTAATCATCCCCAACCTATGCAACAAAAAAATGCAATGCTAAAAACAACGGCACGAAAAGTCATCGTTGACCTGTGCTACCAGGCTCCTAAGCTGTTAAAAAATGTTGGAGTTTTTTTTTCAAATATAACGCCCATTCCACATTCAAAGGGTAAGTAGGCGCGGCACGACGGCATTAATTTGTAATATATTTATATGTTTCTACTATATAAAATAATTTTCGGTGTCAGAAATTTTGCGTATAATGAAACAAACAAAACAATTATAATGCTAGATACACACGAGGCAACCGTTGCAGCAACGTGTTGCAGCAACGTGTTTTGTTTGTTCACTACACACGTGGCAACTGTTGCCGCAACTTCAGTACTGTGTGTAGCTGTAGTACAGAAAAGACACAAGCGAAAGACTTTTATTTTTTCTATTTTTCACAAGATATGTCCCATAGCTCTCTCAAATTGTTATACTCATTAATAAAGTTAACATAATTTTCTTTATTTGAAATTCCCATTTTCCTTTCTTCTTTTTTTTCACATAATTTTACTCCGTACGAACCTTCTTACTCGTTTGTTTCCGACAAACTAATCGAGTAAATGTAGTAAACAATGATACAGACGGGGCAACGGTTGCAGCAACCGTCCAAAAATGTCAAAATGTTTTGATATTCTGGCAACGGTTGCTGCAACACGAAAATCAATGGGCAACACAGCTACACACGAAGCAACGGTTGCTTCAACATGGCTGTGTTGCTGCAACGGTTGCCTCGTGTGTATCTAGCATAAGAATAACACTAACTGCATACTTTTAGTTGTCAAAAATGGTAAAATTCTATTGCATACTTTAAGTTGTGAAAGTAAGGTGAAATTAAGTTGTCATAGATAAGAAAAAACCAGAAAATCTGCTAAGCGCGCACAAGGAGGTGAAAGTTTGGTTAGCGAATTGAGCAGGGGGCAGAGCCCCTCTAGTATTTTTTCAAATTGATTTAAAAACAAATTTTTGCCCTTTTTACTTTGTGACGTCTGAAAGAAGTGACACAGTAGGGCCCGATTTTCGTAATATCAAAACATTGTAGCTAACTTTCTACATAGTTATGAAAGGTCTCCTAAAGGGTGATTTTTTTGCTATGCACTGTTTGATGCGGTTTGTAAGCCGACGGCATTATTGGATCGTACTTTTTCGAATGAAAATCGCAACGTTACAGTCAATGGAGCAAGGTACCGTGCGATGATTACCGACTTTTTTTGTCCAAAATGAAAGAATTGGACTTGGTTGGCATATGGTTTCAACAAGACGGTGCCACATGCCACACGGCACGCGATACCATGGACTTATTGAGAAGCGAGTTTGATGAGGAAGCAGTGCATTGACCGCCAAGATAACGTGATTTGACCCCACTAGACAATTTTTTGTGGGGTTACATGAAATCTATCGTATACAGGGTTGTGCCAGCGACAATTGCAGCCCTGGAAGACAACATTACAGCTGCCACTGGTGAGATACCGGCCGAAATGCTGGAAAAAGTATGGCAAAATTAGAGCTTACGGATGGATCACCTCAGGCTTAGCCGAGGGCAACATTAACATGAAATAATCTTTAAAAAGTAAATGGCAGAAATTGAGCTATCATTCCAAATAAATGTTTCATTCTTTGTTGCAAATTTTCTGTTCTTTTTTTCTGTTTTCATAAACCAAACGCTTAAAAAATCACCGTTTACAATAAAAAAGAAACTATCGAGAAAGATAACACTTTACAGAAATTAGATTTTCTCAAGCCGAAAATCGAATTTTTGGCACAATTTTGTTAGTTTATTTTCTTTGGTTTTTTCGCATGCATTCGGATTGAGAAACTGAAATGGATGCATTTGTCCACAGACAATATACGACATGGTTTAGCTCCGAGCCCAGATTTTCTCTCGGCGGCTTTTCGTACAGTTTCGATACTATTCAAAAAGGATTTTTGACAGACTTAATTTTAAACCTATCGGACTTAATTTTAAGAGACAAGAATTCAATTACTCTTTGGGTTAAAAGTTATGTCAAGATGATGACGATGATCCAAACCTAAAAAGACATTCGACTCATAGTTTTTGATAACATAGTCTTAAGAGACATTTTCAGCAGATAATAATATAGAAACATTATAACCTGAAACATAGATTTGACACGAGACGATTTTATTTCATCTTACAACAATTACAAAAAAAAATTTCGAACTCTTCTCGAGCTCTTTCTGTTATTCGAGCTAAGTCATTTTTATTCGCAACCACCACATGCTTTTTGTTTAGATAATTTTATCTCAGCGCCTTCTTTTTGTTTGTGTAATTTGGCCTTCAACACACTTACTCAAGTTAAATAATTTCGGATTGCTGCCGTAGCGTGCTTTTTGTTTGTGTGATTTTGTTTTCAAGTGACTTGCTCCTTACGCTTTTTGTTATCGGTTTTTTTTTTTTTTTTTTTTTTCTCTAGATTCTTACGCGAAATACTTTTGAGTTTATTCCACAAACTGATGTTGTTGTTACCAGCGCCCGAGCATTTATGTGCATCTCTGATTCAGAGGATATATTTAATATTTTATTTTTTTTTTTTCGTTTTAGTATATAGCAAAATTTTGCATAAAATTACAGTATGAACGATTTTAGACCTAAAATTCTTTCGAGAATAAAAACGCCACGCTGGAAATACATATTTTCTTATGAATAAAATTCATTCATAAATGGGCACTTGCTGCTCCCTTGCTTATTCTTCAATTTTTACATGATTTTAATTGCATATTAAATAGAGAGAAAAAATTAATGCTTCATTCATAATTCCAAGAAATTCGCTCGCATACAAAAATTAGCCATCCATGTACTGCTTGTTGGTGGTGCTGTTGCTGTTGCTGCTGCCGTTTGTGGTTATTTGATTTCCGCTGCGCTACTTCTTATGGTACGTATTTTGTCAGAACACACAAAGGCAGCACGAACCAACATTTGGTGGTGGTGACGACGACGACGACGACAACATATTGGTTGGTGTTAATATAAACCAAACCATTGTTGAGTCTAGCAACAGTACCAGCAAAGCGAACGACATCGTCAGAACTATTCATTATGCAAAGCAGAGAAAAAGCAAGAAGACAACAACAACGATGAGCAAAATAATAAAAAAGAGAAGCGTGAAAAATTTATAAAAGGGCTGAAAAAGGAAACCAATATGTGAAGTAATATACGAAAAAAAAGGTAAAAACAAAAAAGTTACTGTAGCAAAGGAATGATGGGAGCAGCAACAGCAACAGCAGCATATTTGCATTTGCATAAATATATCGTCGCTCACTTGTACAACGGCCCTAATTGACATTTTTTTTTAAATCCAGTTTATTGAATATTCCTTAAGACCAACCTCAAATGCACCTTCACCCAAAAAATTGGAACGGTAACACAAAAAATACCAACTTTATAAGGTGATATTAAAAAGCCCTAAATGCATCCAACATTTTTTATATGTTAAAAGGCCCTAAATGCTTTTTCTCGCGAAGCAGTTTTCAATTTGAACAAATTTAAATTGTAATCGATAGCATAGATAGCATAGCATTTCTAGAGAATTTCGAATTCAAAATTTCCGTGTAATTTTCAATTTTAAAAAGTAACAATTACTTAGTTCATATCTAGTGTTGGGACGCGTGTGTGGTCTTTGTTTTAATTATTCGCAATGAGTGTTACGGAAAATATTTTGTGTGAGATCAATGCCTCTGATTCAATCCTGGAACAATTAAAACGTGATCGGATTCTAAATATGAAAAAACGAATGCGTGGAGTTCAATATATAGGCGTTTCCATTGAAAATGGTTTCTGTGAAAGGGCTGAAAGACAGCTTGGACCACCTTGTACGTCAAAATATTGCTAGGAAAGACGTAACCGGTACTGTTCACTTTTTAGCACAAATGCAAGGAAAAGCATCTTTGATGCATTTTGGAAAATGACATGGGAGCAAAAAAAGCTATATGTAATTGGCCTTGTTGATCCGGTAAGCAGAAAACGAATTTCGTCCGGAAACTCAGCGCGTACTCACTCTCTCGAATATTTCTTAAAACACAATTCCCAACGATTGCAAGTATGTCGGCAAATGTTTTTATCAACATTATGTTTGAAAGAAAAGATGGTGAGGACCTGGATAAAAAGCAGCTGTATTCACGGCACTCAAATTAGTCCTGATGATTCAAAGATATTCCGAGTACAGTCGAAGCGGATTTCAGGAACAAAACCTGGCGATCCAACTTTGAATATGTTCAGAGCCTAGGCATATGATCCATCTCAGAAAATATATTACAAAGTTGACATAAAGGATGAATATCAGCCCTTACCTATAACATCAAAAGCAAGAAAGTTTTCCGAAGAAAGGCTGAGCCCTTTATACAGACGAAAATTGAAAATTTCAAAGCAAAAGTGGGACCATTTGCAAGATCTGAAAAAGTTATTGCCGATGAATTGCCAACAATTTTATGATAGTTTGCCATTCATCTAATCATTAGATTCTAATTTTTTCTAGTTTTTTTTTAAGTTCTTTTTATTTTTTAAAAAAATACATCAATAAGTATCTACAATACTTGCATATTTTCTTTAATTTTGTTGTAAATGAATCACACTTTTAGTTTTCAAAGTAACTGCAAAAAGCCCTAAATGCACTTTTGCATACATAAAAATGATGTCAAAAAGCCCTAATTGAAATAAAATAAATATCAATAAAAAACAATTAGCATTTTCATTAAAAATAATTAAGTTAATGTTTTTGTAACTAATCTGCATTAAAAAAAATTTCAATATTCTACATTGTCGGTTTTTATACAGTTTTTTGTGTCTCCTGAACAAAATCAAAAATGTCAATTAGGGCCGTTGTACAAGTGAGCGACGATATGTTGTTGTTAATGTGCTGCGTCTGCTGTTGACGTTGGTGGCAACTGTGGGCAGCATTGAGATGTTTGGTCTGACCAATTGTAATGATGTAAAAACGCTGTTGAAGGCCATTTAAGTTGCTCAGAGAGTAACAATTGCAATTTAATACGAAAAAATTAATACCACGGGAGCCAGGGACATGAATGGTGCTAGTCTGAAAATATGTATGTTTATTCAACTAATTGGATGTCGTAAATAAAGAGAATCGATAACTGCCCTGCTCGCATAAGCGCGCACTTATGGTAAAATACCATATGCTCTCTTAAAAAGCCCGAAAAGTTTTTACTCAAAAACAACTTCAATGCAAAGTTGTTGAGGAGATGAAAAAACATCGATTTTTCTGCTTGATAGACCTCATTACGATACGATTTAACCTAAATTTCGGTTACACACGCTACATATTTTTTGAATTTTAGCCCAAAATGTTAAGTTAGCGTGCCGGCCAAACAGCTGTTATGACGAGTAGCGATGGTTTGAAGTTCGGTTCTTACGAATTTGTCTAATTGATAGGCGTGGTGGTGAACATATTTGGACCAATTTCAATCATACGAGGTAGAGTAACTTCGGGTATTGTGATATGGTAGGGTAATGTGATATGCCATCATATTTCCATAAATAAACAACTCTCGACAAAAAGTTTTTGTCAACATATCAGTAACGAAAAAGATACGTGCGGCAAGGTTTTAAGCGTTCTCATTCACTGTTTTTGGTCTCAGTGCGGTGAAATTGATTTAACCACAAGTCGAGATTTTATTTGTGTACATTTCATGTGTGAATTAAGCCCAAAATAAAGTAAGTATTGCAACCGAAGTACTAAAATTTGTTAGTGGGTCAATATACCTTGTCATAAATAATGTAAGTTCTTTATTTGCTGAAGTGTGTTTTAATAAAAATAACCTGAGTGTTTTAAAACTGAAATTCGGGTAATGTGATATAGTCCACTATGCTCCACTCAGCAAGACATTACCTGTGCTTTTTGCAACAAATCGTTCCAGAGGAATACAATGATTCAGACCTGAGTTCAATGCCTGCAATGCGATTTAATTTGGGCTCACAATGATGTCTTCCAAGACGGCAAGCAGTTTTTGTATGTGAGTCATCTCTCTGACTTTAATATGTTCTGTTTTTCGCTTATTGATTCAATTTAAATCTTGTTTCCTTTTTTATGGAAATTTTATTTAAAGATGTAATGTTGTTGTATTTTTAGTTGCTACTGTTTCATACTTTTTACACTTTTCATGAAAGCATATCACATTATCCGAACGTATATATCACGTTACCCGCCAATTTCATTAAGGGTTGTCACTTGGCTTTTTTCCATTTTGTTGAAATAGCTTCAGATTGGCTTTCGCTATAGAGCTCCGAAGTCGTAATATACTGCACAATGCATCAACAAATCATAATACATAAAGAAGTAGAAACTATGCTATCAGAGTTACGTGTAATTTTAAATACAAAAATACCCGTATCACAATACCCGAAGTTACTCTACATATAAACCAAATTCAACCAAATTAATTCACTTCATTTCTGATCGTGATTTCGGACAGTTATGTGTTGCCCAGAATTGGGACGCTGTCAAAAACTATAACAAATTTGATCATGTGAAATTGAACAGAATTTCGGCGTACAACTGGTAACCTGTCGACGGGTACCAGTCGATTTATAATTAATTCTATTTTTACGTCGGTTCAGTCTTGCATTTCTAATGTATTAAAATTTGTCACTCTCTTTTCCCATACGATTTTCTCAGCAAAATTAATTGTTTACAAATTTTGTTTTTGTCACTCTCTTTTCCCATACGATTCTCTCACAAGAAATCTGTCGTGAAAAGCAGTCGTCCGCCGCAATTGTGATCATTCAAACGATTTTTCGACGGGTATTTTTTTAAACGTCGCCGCTTTCCCGACCCCATCCCAATTCTGGGCAAAGCATTAGACGCACGTACATGGACAGATCGATTGAAGAACTAATTAGGAAAAGTACCTACCACACCCCTAACGATGCATTACAAACAGTAGAAATATACTCGGTGTGTGCGGTATAAAAATTTGAAACATGAAAATTTATTGCAAATTATATTTCTTCGAAAAATTAAGTAAAATATACCTATTCCATAAAAAATTTATTTGAGAAAACATAATTTTTGCAGTAATGAAGAGGAAGAAACGAACCTTACAGCTCATTTTGATATTATACATAAGGATTTTTAAAGAAACCGCCTTGTTTTAACAAAAATGGCTGAAAATTATGGAATTTTTGCCATGGCATGGAAACTGATTTGTTTTAAAAGCAACATTTTTAGAAGCTTTTTAATATAAAACTAATCGTCACTCACGCTTAATTTTTTAAAAGATTCGTTAAAAGGTTTTTGTTCCAAAACTAATATGATATTCGCAATAAAGAAACACGAGTGACGCATGAAAAACTAGTTTCGGCATTTGCTTGTGCAGTTTATCTTAAAATATTTATATAAAATTGCTTTTATGGGAATGGTTTGTAACGCTTTGGCGCAAAATAAACTGAACCAATTTTAATAATATCTTTTTTAAAACAACATATTTGTGCTAAAGACGTTTATTGCATACTTACTTTTTTTATTTTTGAAAGTTAATTAATAGGATGAAATTTTTGCAAAATCTCATACAAAAATTGTCGTTTGATTTTTCGTTCCTCATGCTGCTTCTTGAATTCTGTGTTTTATTATTGTGGTTTTTTCATCTCATCTGTACCGTTTGCATTAAGCTTCGATTTTCAAAGAAATATTCTCTTTCAATTGGATTTATTTTTTTACTTTTGAAGAGAGGAGATAGAATGAGATGTTGAGTGCGTGCGTGCGAAGCCTCGGGTAGTAATAAGTAATATGCACCATAAAAAATTAAATGGATGAGAGCTTTTCGAAGCTAAAACGTCTATGCGACGGACTCATTAAATAACATAATTTTCGTATTATTGAAAGGGAGTGAATGACACAATTACCTACATAATATTTTTAAGTTCAAACTTAATTTGTATCAGTCATTTGCGTTTCATTATTGGAAAAGTTCCATACAGCACTTTGTGCACTTTGTACATGTTGCCATCAATAATATCATCAAATGCCATGAATAAAATCTTTTTTTATTTTTCTTACTTCTGCAATATCTTTTCTAGTCATCGTATTGCGGCTGCTGCCTGCCATTTGCAGCCGTATCTGGTTGTCAACCATCTCTAGTTGATGTCATTGTCATCTTTAGTTAAAACAAAGTATGACGTGTTGATGTATTTATAAATGTGCTGCAACAAAAATGCAATACATAGGGCGTATGTGTGCACAGCAGCAATAACGACAATAACAGCAGTAACAGACATAGCAGCAACAACAACAACAACAACATAAAAAAATATCTGTGCGCCAACGAGTGCCAAATGTCTGGTGTTGTTGCCGCTGATGCTGATGCTGCTGCCGCTGCATGCCTCTTCATTCTGGCAATGCAATGCCAAATGTTGCACGCAAAAATTTCTTGTTGTTGCAAATTTTTTACTCCGATTTTGCTATGATTTTCAACAGTATGCGTTGGCTGTTGTTGGGTTTCTACCATTGTCGTCATTTTAGCTGCTACTGTTGGATGGAATTTTATGGATGTTGCTGTTGTTGTTGTTTTGTAACTAACAAGAATTTACTACGCGCAATGCAATGTGATGAAGAATTCACAACAGCAGCAAATGCATACGAGAAAAATAGCAAAATGCGTTATGTGCTCTTTGTTTGCACTTTGTTATGTCATTCATGTCACATGTCATGATGTTGATGTTTTGTATTTGCTAGTGTTATTCCTGCTGCTGCTGTCACAGTAAAGGGTAAAAGTTTATAAATGTTACTTAAGTTTTATGCATAAACTACGTAAATCACTTTGGTGTTAAAGAAAAAAAAAGAAATGCTTTGGATATTGTCGCACACAATTACAAAGTCATATTTTTCGGCAAAATAAACATTTTATCGTAGTATATCCCACGCAGTATATTGCTACTTGTATGTAATGTTTTAAGCCGCATTGGACTGTTATTAGAAACCATTCAGTTCATTAGAGTCAGTTGGGATGGATTTGCAAAACATTTGTCGATTTTATGCTACCATAACCCCCAAAACAGTGATTGGCGAAAATTGATTTTATTCCGGATAATTTTATTTCGAAGTGATCTTCAACAAATCCAAGTAGTGGAAAATTCATAAAACTTTATTGTCAATTGTTCAGAAATCAACAAACCATTGAGTTTGATTTTTAAATATTTCGACCTTGAAAATTCAGAATTATAAATAACTCATTCATCATCCGTCAAGGCCCATATGCGCAACTGACACAACAATTCTTTAATCAGGCTCTGACGCACATCCGCTAAGGTCTCACGGAAATGTGCTAAGCTCTAATACTTATGAATTTTATTAAACAGTGGCAAGATGGAAAAATTATCTTTTCCATTGGAACTTAAAAATTTTTCTGATGGCTTAGACCAGAGATGCACATAAAAATCCTGCTTCCGGAGCTGGTTAAAACAACATCAGTTTCGGTTAGAAACTCAAAATCATTTTACGAAAAAAAAACTTAGTGTTGGCAAACATTTTTAATTGCATAAAAAATAAAGAAATGAAAACCAAACAGCAAGAGCTGAAAGAGTTAGTGATAGGAAAACAAAATCACACTAACAAAAAGCATGCAGCGATTTCGAAACGAAATTATTTACCTCGAGTAATGGAAAAAGCTGGATGAGCCGACGCTTTAGAGATAAAAATTACACTAACAAAAAGCAAGCGTTGCAAATTACAAAACAAAAAGCATGTGGCAATAGCAAACCGAAATTTTTTAACTTGAATAAATGCTTTGAAGACAAATTTACACAAACAAAAAGCATAAGGTGGTTTCAAAATATTTTAGCTCGAATATCGGAAAGAGCTTGAGACAAGGTGCAAATTTTTTGTTATTGTTGTAAGAGTTTGAAGAGCTAAACGATTTTCGATCTGTGCATCCTTGCTGTAGACTACGAGTATTTCGGGAAGGACTTTGCACTATGGCAATGCAACATTGCATAAAGCCATCATTGGTCTTAGCCACTGTATTCACCGACTGCTTTTGTTCTGTTCCCGAAACTAAAATTACCACATTCTGAAAAACTTTATTCCTCAGTCGGTCTACGGAAAATGTTTGGAGGACTGTATCATGGGCTAGCGTAATTGTATTGCAAGTGGTGGGGCCTACTTTGAAGGCGTCAAAATAGATTTTGGGTAATAATTTAATTTCATACACTTAAATAGTTTTTCCACTACTAATAATTTTTTCATCGCATACTTAAAAAGTTATAGAACAGTTTGCTATCATACTCTGACACATGGGTCCTTTGCAAGATCAAACGCTTTATATGTTGAAAGTTGATATGCAATAAGCGGTTTCACACTGGAATCAGAATCTGTATGACTTTTATTTGTTCTCGATTTGAATTTAATGTCAAACCAAATTATCTCGTACAGCGATTTCATTTAAATATACTCCATTTTGCGCAAAATCGCGCACTATTATGAATGAATTTTCATAACTGTTGAATTTTTCCACTAACGTCAATAATTCATGATCAAAGAGCCGTTAAATTAACGAAAATTTAAAAGAGATAAGCAGTCGGACAAATAAATTTCCCAATAATAAATTGGTTAAATTTATAAATTGTCAATTGACGCAGCTAATGTCAAATAAAAAGGAACCGGTTGATGTCAAACAAAAGGAACCTGCTAATGTCAAACAGATGGCTACTGTCATTAAACATCAGGTAAAAACAAAAACAAATCAATAACCTCCAACAGAAAGCTAACGTCAGTGACATCGCGATAATGCCAGTGTGAAAGCAGTTTTTGAAAACGCAATAATTGAAAATCGTGCTGCTTTCGATGCCAGAGTGAATCGGTTATAAGTCAATTAATTTTAAAGAAAAAACTCAACGTTTCTCTTATTCTAAATGTTTAGAAAGTATTAGTTTTCTTAACATAAACTTGTTTTTTTTTTGGGGTAGTACTTAGAAAAAAGATGTTCGATTTTTTAACTTCCTCAATATGCAAACATACACATAAACATATGTATGTATGTAGATGTATTAGGCTGGTTTAAAATCGTATGGGAAAATTAAAAGTCGTCAAAATTCTGGTGCTCAGGCATGAAAGCATATCTTGAGACCATGAAGCTCTAGTGCCAAAATTTCACCCGAAGCGGACCATGGGAAAGCGTGTCAGTGGGTCGATTTGTGTGATTTTTGAGCATTTTCGATATGATTTAAAGCATAATTGCTCTTATTTAAAAAAAAATGTCAACATGGAAAATGGTTGTATATGTCCATTTTGATCGCCCAAAACCATGCCTATTTTATATTTTTCTACTGCGGCACTAAGCGCAATCGATCGGACATCCTTTTATACATGGAAAACAAAATGTCAAAGATTTTTTGTACCAACGATTAAAAAAAGCAACAAATTGATCTTAAGAAAATAAAGATTTTTAATTCATTTTTGTTCAAGAAACGCTAGAGTTTCGGTTTATTCGGTTTTCGGCGACCACTTTGAATAATTTTCAAAACTTTCTTCGTTAACTGATTGCTGAATTTTTGCACAAGAGCGATCAGTCTTTCTGCAGGGTCGTTTACAACCTGTGAAAGCTTGGCACAGGAGCTTCATGGTATCAAGATATATTTTCAGGCCTGAGCGCCAAAAATCGGAACATGTTTGCAATTTGAACCACCCTAATGTATATGCCCAAACCTTTATGCCATAATTTTGCTGCTCACTGGGGTTCACTTGTTCCTTATTTATTTCGTTTTTTAAGAATTTTTATTTTCTTTTTACTCTTTTCTTCGGGTTTTTCATTTTATATTTTGGTGCTCATAAACATGAAAAGCAGTGCAAAGGAAATGAAACCTTAATAACGTTGTTTTTTTTTTGCGTTTGTTGGCAAAGAAAATGCAAGTGAGAAAATTACTTTTCCATGTGACGACGGCAGCAACGAAGCAAACGAGCACAGAGCGACATTTGCGTATTTATACGAGTACATATATGTATGTATGCCTGTGTGGGAAACACAGACTTCCCAGCAAACATTTGAAAGATTTTAATATTTTTCAAATTTATGGCGATGAATTCTTTCTTAACACTTTTAGAAGAGATTTACGCGATCAAACATCAACGCGATTCTTTTATAAGATCAAAATTATTCAAAATAATGGTTTGTATACCGGCTACTAATGATGAACTTTAAATAACAACAAATAAAGTCGATAAAATTAGAGTTAAATTTTTTTTTTATTAAAATGTACTGAATGTACTTATTATTTTGTCCAGTCATTTTAATCTATTTTTTACTGTTTTGATAAGACTGAAAGATATTTTTGTTTTTTATTAATGTTATACCTTTGTATTTTATTTAATATGTTGTAAGAAGTTAACTATAAATTTGTTTTTCTATTAACATGTGAGCGTGTACTCATTATTTTGACCATATGTGTATATGGTATTTTGTTGTGTCATCAGCAAGCGTCAAACGCGCACAAGTGATAAATTTTAAAAGCGTTTGCATATTATTGTTTTGCTGTGTTCATTGTGTCGAAATTTGTGCCAAATAAGGATAATTTTTTGTTCGATCGATATAAAAGGAAGTCGTATTTGCATCGTATCGTTATTGGGAATGAAAAGTGAATTTTTTTGAGAATCCAAGGCGGCAAATACTATTGGTAGACCCGGGCGCACTATCCGCATAGACTACAAGATCGAATTAATTTGACAGAAAGACGATTTGCTGTGTTTGGTAGCAACAGAAGGGTGCGGTCTATTATGAGCTGTTAAAACCTGGCGAAACGGTTAGTACTAAACGCTAACAACAACAATTTATCGTCTTGAACTGTTCGTTGTTTAGAAAATGACCAGAATATCAAAAAAGCCAACAGAAAGTAATTTCACTCCATAATAATGTACCGTGACACGTAGGCAGCACTCGACTGGGAAGCCCTGCCCCATGCGGCTTACCACACCAGACTTGGCTCCTAGCGATTACCTCTTTTTTGCATCTATGGGTCACGCACTTGCTGAGCAGCGCTTTGGTTCGAGATGTAAAAAAATGGCTCGATGAAGAATTCCTGGCAAAAAGGAGAATGGATTTTTACTGGACAAATTGTCCGAAAAAATTGGAAAAATGTATAACAAGCAATGGGGCATAATTCGAATAAACTGCTTTTTAATCATCCTCCCGAATTCAACCTTGTTTTTTTCGAACTTTCCTCGTACACCTGCTATACGACATCAAATTAAAAAACAAAAAGCGGCGACAATGTTTTTAGGCTGGTCCTCTGCTTTCATATAATCTGAAGTGTAGTTGTGTAATCAGTTTCAATTATAAATTATAAGACGTCACAAAAAGTAACTATAACATATCGGTAGTAATTTAGAGTCCGATGGCGTAATGACACTTTTTCGTGCGCTTCACCAACAATCGCTTCAAACTCTTGTTTATATTTCATATGCGAATTGCTTTTGGAAGTCGCTAGATTTCTCCCGAACAAACTATGAGGGTTTGTGCACGCGCTCGGTCGAAACCATTTCCTCTCGGCAATTGATATATGACTCTTCAACGATTAAAAATGTTTGCTGGGTTTGATTGTGTGCATGCTTTTGAGTGTTTTTGTGCCATTGTTTCTTTACAGATATGTATGTGTGTGTTGGCCAAAAGACGAATTATGTCTATGGTAGTAAAAAACAAATGCGCAAAGACTTGAAGTCGAAAAAATATAAGAAATTATATGGCGATCGCACGCAATGCGGCGTTTTTTTATTTTCTATAATACTCACATGTTTGTGTGAAATTTCTGTGTTGGTGTTTCACGTTTACGTGAGTAATACCGGTATATTTTACCTTCAATTAAAATGAATTTTTTAGAATTTGTGAATGCAGTTGCTTTTTGCTTAAATATTTAATGTTGACCGAAAATGGAAAAAGTAGCTGTTGCGACTCAATAAATTATTCATTCGTTGGTTAGGATTTATTTTTGATTTTTGATTAAAATATATTGCTCAAGCGCGTCCCAAATTTTATGGCAATTTGTTTCACACGAAGTAAAACTTTTAATAAAGGAAAAAATATTGATTTTTAATCAATGAATGCCGGAAACCAAAGGCTGTGACAAACTGATTAAAGATCACAGAATGTTATCGATTTACTTATTAATCAATTTTTGTAAAATATCGGTTTTTTGCTCATCGTTTTTTCCAAAATCGATATTAGTAAATGTATACATTAGCGACGAAACAATTAGGTAGTTAGTACCAAATATATGATAAGTCCAATAATATTTTTCTATTCGGTAGAATATGTGACATGTTAACTAAAATATTTATTTCACCTACACATATCAAATATATATTTGTTAATTATTACCAAATCTCGGTAAATACAAATAAATGGTTTTCTTTGCGTTTAGATTGTCCGCCTGAGTTTGGGCAAGGATAGTACACACAAGGATTATTTTATATCGTTTGAAAGGAATTGAATTTGGTTACTTAAATAAAAGCGTAAAGGTAGTTTGATAAGTCAGTATCTTTTTTAATATAATATATATTTTGTTCGGCAAATAATCGTTTTATTTCTCAATATATGCTCCTTTTAGCTCGATACATTTAGTCCAGCGTTTTTCCACTATTTTTAATTCCTTTTAAATGATAGGTTCTCTCAAGGCACTCAAAATAGGCGTTTGTTTCAGTAATGACTTCTTTATTTGACCCAAATCTCTTAATTTTTTCAGTTTTGGAAACAGGAAATAGTCGCAGGGAGCTAAATTTGGAGAATATGCTAGAGTTCGTAGCCCAATTTATGTATTTTTGCCTTGGTGTGCACCCGTGCATTGTCTTTATGGAACAGCACTTTCTTCTTCGCCAAATGCGGTCTCCAAATTGAGGTCTGACCCTATACATTTAAGGGTTAAGTTACGCCAAAGTTCGAATTTTAATTTCTTCAATGCACTTTTACAGCTTATGACTCCACTCCAGACTATAAATTTAATATCCTCTTCTTTTTTGTTGATATATTAAATTTTTTTAATGTAGTAAAAAGTACATACTTTAAATCAAATTCTTCTTTAAATGAGCTTTCGTCATATTATTGCTGACGATTCAAATTGAAAATGCGAATCATACGATTTAAAAATTGATTTGTAAATATGGGCGAGCTGTGTCATAAAATATCATTGCAATTTAATACTCAACAGTTTTTCTTAATATCAACAAAAAATACTTTGTTTCGTTTCAAGTTTCGTTGTTTATTTGCAACTTTTGACTTTTTTGGCAACAAAAAATAAACCAGCAACAAAAAAAAAACAGCTGGCATGCACATGCTGTTATTGTTGCTGCTGCTGCTGTTGCTGTTGCTATTGACTTATCGCTCAGAGCTTACACAGTCAGCCAAGTTTAACGACCAACTTTAGACTACGCTGCGCTGACTGGCTGCTGCAATCGGAGAAATTTTGTGCTGTTGATATTTTTTATTTTTTAAAAATCTTTCTATCAAAATCGTTTCTTTTTCACTGTTATCGCTGGTGCTTGTGTTTCAACTTTAGCGCTGCAAATGACGTCAGGAATAAATCGAAAAGAATATCAGTGTAGCGCAAATAAAAGTCACGTCTGTTTATTAAATTTGTTTATTTGTTTAAAGTAAAATAAATGGAAATCAAAAATGTGGAGTCAAGAAAGAATAAGCGTTTCCGGAGCGGAAAAAATAAACCAAATTATTTTTTGCAATTAGAATGCAAAATGGAACTCGGAATAGATTGGCATTTAAGGTAACGTCTGATGTCATCACTTGAGAAAACAAAAAGCTACGGACTCTTTTCATGTTAATGTGAAATTTGCGTTACGGGTGCGGCGCTACAAAATAAAATCATCGTTTTGTAATTGTAATGTTCAGTTTCGGAAATCAAGTATAATATAATATTGTTCTTAACTTTCCTAATCCTAAGCAACTGAAAAGTTTACACTCAACATCGCTTCTTTTAATAAAGAAGTTTACCCGAACAAAAATTATTCAAATTTAATCTGAGTTTAATGTGTATTAATAATGAAACAAAATTGTATTCAGGTTTTCATATTACATTACATTTATATTTTGGGATTATCTCATAAGCAGAGAACAACATTAACAAATGATTAATTTGGTATATGCGAAATAAATATTTGGTATTAGTTAACATATTTGAATAATTTTATTAAATCAATTATTTGTTTGGTAATAATAATCATCATGTGTTCGGTATAATTATACCACTCACAATTCACTGCCTGTAGAAACTAAAGGTAGCTGATTTTGAAACATCCTTTTTGATTTAACTGCGTGACATCCCTGTTATTTGTTAACAGCGACTCCATAAGGGCGGTTCACATTATCATACATGTTGTCCTTCATTGCTTGACAACATGTGTGACTGTCAATATTGCTTTGCGTTCACATTATCGAGCATGCCATCAAACATCAATTGCAAAACAATTTAGTAGCGTCCACATCGAAATAAACTGCCTGAAATCTTATTTAAAATGAAAAATGTTTACTAGGCTTGACAGTCAGTTCACACAGATTGTATAGTTCGACAAGCTAGCAGAAAAATCAAAAATTTTTGAAATCCATCCAACATGTGTGTCAAGCGGTCCATCCTTTCGTTCACATTATCGAAAATTGATGTTGTCACACCATGTTGGACAGCATGTGTGATAATGTGAACTGGGATATAGATTAAATTATAAAAGAACATTGGTTCCATTTTGAGAGTGCAACCCTGTATGAAAAAACAGGGATGGCATGTAGTTAAATCAAAATTCATTACAAAAAGACAAAAAGGATGCTGTAAAGGATACAAATAATATAACTAGATTATGCCAAGGAATGTGTCATCACTATTTTCATTCATGGAATTATTGTAGTATTTCTCAAACTTAAGTAATTAATAATAAATATTTATAAAAGCTGTCAATGAAATATGTTTATTTGAAAGAAACATACTCTTTGCCCAGTGAAATTCTCCAAGAAATGATAATGAAAAATCGAAAAAAAAATTGTTGTTAAGAGGATAATGATTTTGTGGTGGAAATGATTCCAAAACCAAAAAATTTTACAGAAAACTTTTTAAGGTTTATTCACCTCAAGTATTGTCCCATTATTTTGACAGAAAGATTTTTTTTTTATTTTCGTGCAGTTTTTCTTTTTGGAACCCGAGTTTTTTAAGGTAATTTTTTTTATACATTTCAAATATAGGATGGTCAAAAAAGGATTTCACCATGAGATTAGTATATAAAAAATGTTTGCATTGAAATCATTTTTATTTCTTTTTTGGATAATGCTTATTGATCGATAGTAATTATGCGTTAAATATAATATAAGCCAAATGTTCACCAATGCTTTGGTGACATGTATCAATCGGTTTACCTAAACTATGGACGACATCCTGGCATAATTGCTTCTTTTGTTCACCAATATGGCTTATTATCTCGTTATTTAGCTTTTGATTTATTGTCAACTTTTTGGCATAGACCTTACTGTTGAGATAACCCCAAAAATCGAGTCAAATTGCACGATATCGGTGGTCAGTTGATATCGCTGTTCCGCGAGATAATGCTTCGTGGGACTTTATCGTACATAAAGTTATTGTTGCATTGGCTGTATGGAACCACATATCGTCCACATCCGTATCATCCACTTTTGGCAATAAAAACTTAGTTATCAGAGTACGATAGCGTTCACCATTCATGGTAACGGCATTACCAGCACTATGCATTTCTTTTTGTACGGTCTTTTTCATAATAGCTAGGCTTCGGTAATTTAACAACTTGTGCCACCGATTATCTATGAATGACTTAAATTGTTAATGACTGTAGATAACAGATTTAAATGTTAAACAATTTTTTTTTCGCCACACTCATGGTAAAAAAAGCGATTGGCCCACCCTTTATTTACACAGTAGCTAAAAGTGTTGAAATTGAAGTTATTAAACCTCTGGCGGTTTCAAGTGAAATTTACATTCAAGGCCGACTTTTTGACTATTCTCAGGTGATATAAAGGGTTTTTCAATAAGAGCGCTACAAAAGTTTTTTTAAATTAAACAAAAACGGTTTGAGGTATCAATGAAATTATTTATTCTTGTAAAAGAACATTTGATGCCATTATGTATGTAACTCATTTTCTTTTGCATGGCCACCAAGGGCACGCCTGCAGAAGTTCAGACGCTGAACCGAATTTTCGACAGTTTTCAAGCATAAATCGGCCGACGCTGCTGCAATTTCACGTTCGATATTCGTACGAAGTTCATCAATCGTCGCTGGCTTGTTGGCATAGACCATGCCCCACAGGAAATAGTCTAACGGCGTCAAATCGCACGATCGAGGCGGCCAATTGACTGGGCCATTTCGTGAGATAACACGTTCACCAAACTTTGTTTTCAATAAATCGATTGTGACATTCGCTGTGTGGCTTGTGACGCCGTCCTGTTGGAACCACATATTGTCCAAGTTCATATCATCCAAGTTGGGCCAAACATATTCGGATATCATTGAGCGGTAGCGATTCTCATTCACAGTAACGTGCCAGTCTTGATCATCACGGAAGAAGTACGGCCCAATGACGCCGCCGGCCCATAAACCGCACCAAACCGTAATTTTTTCGGGATGCAATGTTGACTCATGGAGTACGTGTGGATTGCTGCCTGACCAATAACGCATATTTTGCTTATTGACGAAGCCATTCAGCCAGAAATGAGCTTCATCGCTGAAGATGATTTCTCGAAGAAAATCCGGATCATTTTCAAGTTGTTGCTCAGCCCAATTCACGAACATACGACGATTCTGGTGGTCAAACGACTTCAGTTCGTGCGTCAATTTGATCTTGTAAGGATGTAGGCCAAGATCTTTTCGCAAAATTCGCCACAACGACGTCACAGAGATGCCCAACGCTTGAGAACGACGTGTGAGAGACTGATTTGGGTCTTCCTCAATTGATGCGCTAGCAGCAGCAATATTCTCGATACTACGGGCACTTCTTTGTCTCACTGGCACGGGAACAATTTGTACTGTGCCTATGGATTCAAATTTTTCCACTAGACGCTCAATTGTTGATCTGACAGGACGATTATGACGACAATAAATTGGACGTAGCGCTATTAAAGTTGAGGCTACTGACTCCGAATTTCGGTAGTAAATTTTAATAATTTCGACTCGTTGGATCGTATATCTTTTCATGATGAAATGGCAAACCTTACTGAAGAGAAATGTCAAAAGAGCGGGAAAAAATATTGCGTCGTTTGCTGTCCCTATTGGTCTACTTTTGTAGCGTTCCTATTGAAAAACCCTTTAGTAGATGTTTTTACTCAGCAGGTTCTATGGAAAACATTTTTCAATTTTTGATTCTAGCAGCGCCTTGTGGAATTTAATTTAAAGGACCACTACATTTCCAATTTATATTATTCTTCTTTTTTTCAATCAATGAGGTAAATAAAACTTGATATTCCATTATTTATTTTATAAAAATTTTGCACTCTTTTGCGCGTTATGTTGTTGATGAAAATTTTATTTCAACAAAAGAATTAAAAACGCAAAACAATACTTGAATTTCAAATTACCCATGGGCGCTCATTGCACGTTTTCACTTTTGTATTTAATTATTTGAGTGGTCCAAAATACAATATAAAAGTATTGAAGAATGTGAAGATGCACGCCACTTTTATTGAACTTTGGCACTTGAAATTTAAAAAGTGTTTTAATGTTATTGGATTTTTTAGCGCTTCAAGCTTGAAACCTTTTTTTGGGTCTTGGTATAGTTTTAGAATTTTTGTAATAGGCAAGATATTTCCAAGAAATTAATTTTTATCTTCTTCTAAAAATTGTACATTACTCCAAAGAAATTAATTTATTTAGAAAACAAAAGTCTCATCCTCTTGAAATTGCTCATATCCCAGCGGCAAATATGTTATACACAACATCGATGAATAGCTATACTCATTGTAGGGATGGCCGCTTTGTATGCAGCTCTCCTACATCTCTATATACAATGTGTAGCAAGGAAAGGCAGATTGCCTTCAAACATCGCTTACTAAGTGCCTGTATAGTTTACCGAGTTGCCTACATCTCCACAAACAAAGTATGCAGCCAACAAGCATGACCACTTACATCTCCATATACAAATCAGACAGCAAACAGACAGACTGCCTACAACTCCATGTACAATGCAGGCAGCCAACAAACAGATTGCCTACAACTCTATATACAAAGCAGGCAGCCAGCAAGCGGGCTGCCTACAGCTCCACATACAAAGCGGGCAGCCAGCAAACAAATAAACAAAATATAACAGTAACAAATTCATTTGTGAAACATACAACACAAATGGTATAGCTTTTCATACATGAAAGTTCAGAGTACTTCATCGATTTGCCGCTGGGATGTAACTTTTACTCGTGTGGAGATTCAGATCCCAAAAGTTACAACTTTAGAGGGAATTTCTATACTGACCTCAGAAGCGAAAAGGGCATATCTCAAAGAAATGTGTTTGGAAATAATTGACGTTTTGCTTATGTCAATTTTTTGAAATACCTGTTAAATTGAGATAGAGAAAATTCCCTTAAGAGATTTTTTATACGTTTGAACTAAGATACCGGCATTTGCAGTAGCTCATTGGACGCATAATTTCTTAAGCTATCCGATGCCATAAGAACCATGAATATGAAGTTTATTGAATACGCCTTTTCCGCTTCTGAGAGCAGTATAACGAGTGTTAAAGTGTAAAAGCTGACTTTTTAGTTTTTCTTGTTGTATAGCAACTCAAATCTCAAGTTAAAAAGAGTTCAAGGAAGAAAATACAACAATTTTTTCGTTATTCTTTTCCAGAGCCCTTTAATTTCTATTCAACGTGGAGAAAACTACACAATGCTAAAATATCACATAAATTTTTTCACAATTTTATCACAGAAATTTGCAAGTTTCAATCGGCTAAAAACCCATATTTAAGCAAAATTTTCTGTTTATTGAATCATTTTCTGGTCCTTGTAAAGAAGTTGTCTGATATCTTAGTTATGAGCTGTTTTGACACATTCAATATGATATTTTTGCTCGGTGTAAATTTCTCCACTTTTAGTCCTTCCATACGATTTTGAATAACTCTAATGTTTATTTATGCATTGGATATAAATGTAGGTATGTTTGTTATTTTTTTGTGGTTTAGAAATTTGAAGTGAATATTTGAAAATTTTTAGCAAGTTTCTGTTTTTATTTTTCATCAGATGTGTAAAAAAAAAATCGCAATGTGTGAAAAATAAGCTTTATTTTTTTGTTAAGTGTAAATATAATAAAATATGTATAAACAAATTAAAATTTAAAAATAAATTCATTTGCAATAAAATCAGTTTTTTTTTTTTTTTTAATTTTATAAACAAATTTATTTTTGATGGAAATAATGTTTGTATAAATTCAATACAAAAAATTATAGCAAATTCTTTGGAAATGTCCCATCAACTGGATTTTTTCTTTTAAATTTTTAACATGAACTACGGAAGCTTGGAGTGATTAGATTAGAAAGAGTACGCTTTTTCAAATGAAACAAAATTTGGCAATAAATTGTACTTACTTTTTATTTATTAACAAAAAAACAATGGTTAACGCGAGCCCTCACTGCATTGTACTGACATTGCCATCGTAAGTTGACAGTCTTTAATGGTACACGCTCTGAGAAGGCTTCGCCGTAGGAGTGATATTTCACTTTTTTACAGAGACATTAAAAGTTTATCGCGGCCAAAAAAAGTGGAATTAAATCGAGACCATTTTCATGCAATGATTTTTTATCACTTTTGACGTAGATTAAGTTTGCAACACAGTGTGCCAATCAACTTGTTTCCACTTTTGGTGATGAATCATCATCCCAAACCATAGTTTTCCGATAGTCTCGCTTCAGGACGAATTTCATGAAGTTTGTCCAAAATCGATTATTGTGCCAGAAAACAGCGATGCTGTACAGAAACTGATAGTGCTAGTTCGTCATATGACCTATCGTGAAATAGAGCCTTGCTTACGCATTAGTTCGAATTCAATATATTCTATACTGTCTGAACATATTGCTGTCAAAGAGATTTCTTGGAATACAGTATAATTATAGTGGCAATTCGATTTGAGTGTGTTTCACACCGCGTTCAGAGTGCAAAAACTGCTACGTAAATTGGTTCAAATAGATGCAAAAGAGTATTGATCTTGATGGAGAGTATTTTCGAAAAACAATAAAGCCATTATCGGTTGAACATATTTTTTCAAAATATATATAAATATCATCTCTCGTAAAAGCATGCAAGATATTTACTAACCAAATCTAGAGGTTAATATTGACGTCCTATACATTTCAACTGAACTCAGAAGCGTCGATCAACAATTTTGGGTATTATAACTGAATGCATTTTCAGATATTATGGTGTCAAATCAAAACCCAAAAAAATAAACGCAAAATTGGAGAAAACCCGCCAACTTCAAAACACGAATACGTGGTCAAATCGTACACACAGATTTTTTTTAAATTTGTACAAAACTTGAAAAATTTATATTTTACGATATTTATGAAAAGTTTCAAACAAATATGAAATCGATTTTTATTATTCCCTTTTACAATTTTGTATTCTATACGTTTGAGACGTACTTTTGAAGTAATTAAGCAACGACCATGTTTGACCTCTAAAAACGGTTACCACAGAAATCTCTCACAAGATAGAGAAAACTTTTTTCGGACTTTACTTACAGGTACTAAGCACATGTCTACCAAATTTTAGTATTACATTTTCCAAGCCGTGACTAAGCATTTTTTCATTCCTTGGTATATCAAATTATAACCAAAAACTTACATATTTTTTTTTTTAAATTTTGTTTTAAAATGCATTTTGATGAATGATTTTGCATACCTGAAAATAAAGAGAAAAAAATAGAAGTTAGATTTTTTTTGAAAAAGGCGAATTGATATGGATTATTTTGTTGCGCAACTTTCATTTCAAACACTTTCATTAAAAAAAAAAATACTTAATGATGACCAATAGATTAGTTTGGTCTGGAAAAGTTTCACCGGTAATTTTTGATAAAATTTATTTAAAATTTATATGAAACAGCGAAATTCTATGACTCTATTAGGACATAGGGAATCAATTTCAATGAAAGCTTACTGAATTGGACTTATGCTCAATTTTGTATTAAACAAATCTATAAAAATGTAGCGATATCATAGGCGGGCAAACATTTTGGAAGCAGGAGCTACTTACAACAAAAACAACAATAATTACAACAACAGAAAAAACTTCACCATAAATTCGAATTCGATAGCAAAATAAAAAATCTGTATTGAACCAAAATTCAATTCCAGGAATCAAGCAAGAACAACATGAGTGTAGAAATAAAAGTACACTGATCAAGGGAAACGAGAGAAGCTGTCCTTAATGTACGCATTGTTGTTTTCTTGTTCGCTTGCTTCGTTTTTTTTTTCTGAATGAAGCAACAATCACAATAATGCAAGTCATAGTCACAAAAAATCTAGTTTTTTGGTTCAAAAATCGCTAGAGGGCACAAATCTTGTCAAAAATTAATATTTGTTTTTTTAATTAAAGCTAACTGAAATGCCAACAAATCGTCGGAGCCGGAATTTTGAAAAGAAAAACTCATTTTTAATTATTTTAAGGGGCTATACCAGTGTAACCCATGAAGAATTAGGCGATCTTCGCGAATTTTTTTAAAAGAAAGTACTCGATAGAATGTTTTGAAGTTTTTTCGACATAATAAGGTATATTTTCAGCTATGTTTTAATTTTTTTTTTTTTACAAAAATATTGAAAAATAACTAAGTTATGTGCTGCCTTCGGAGGTGCCAAAAAAAAAAGTTTCCCAACTGCTGACATGATTCCGGCCGAATGAGTAGTTGAAACAAAAAAACATCAAAAAGGTTATTAAAGTTGAAGGTATTTCCTATACAATGACCTACGATTTTTGAAAAATTTCAAAAATTAACAAAATGGCGTAGTTCTGAAAAAAGTGTCGTTTTTTGGGGTAAAAAAAATGGTCGTTTTTTTAATGCCAAATTGACAATTTTCAAACAATCAAAAAGATCGTAGGTCATTGTATAGTAAATATATTCAAGAATACTCAGTTTCAATTTGAAGTTCGATCGGTCAATTTCTCTTTGAGTTATGATGTCAGCAATTTTGAAAAATGTCGTTTCGAGAAAAACACGTTTAAAGTTTCAACTATCGGCCGGTTTTACATGCGAGCAGTTGCTTTTTAGAACGCTGAAGATTTTTTAAAGTATAAACTTTCGAATAAGCAAAACAAAAAAAAAATCGATTTCTTGAAAATGTTACACTGGTATAGCCCCTTAACTTAAAATAAATTAACCAAATTTTTTTTTCCAGTTTCGGATACCGGCAATTTTTTTGGCATTTTAGTTGGCTTTAATTCAAAAACAGAAATTTTTCATATTTCGATAAAATTTGCGCTTTCTAGCGATTTTTGAAGCAAATACTTGGGACCACTGTGCAGTGGTGAGTGTATGTGTTAAAAGCTTTTTTTACAGAAAAGTGTGTTATAAAAATTCAAAGAATATTTTTTGCACTTACACAAAGATTCCCCAACTGACCTCGAGCTATAGCAAAATAAGATAATGTCATTTTGCTATGCAAAGCATAAGCAAATAATCGCAGTAATCAATCGCGCGGCGTAATTAAAAATAATTCAGTAAATAAATAAAGAATATTTTAATAGTGACATAAATGATAGGTCGATTATATTAATGAGTAATAAAATTTTCCCATATTGATAAACTTAATTGACCTCAAAAAAATAATCGTCAAAAAATTATTTGCAACAATTAAATTTTTTTTATTTATTTGTTTTATAAAATATATGTTCATTGACGTCTGTAAAAAATAGATAGCGAAAATTTCTGAGAATTGCAATGATCTTATTTACAGGACAAGAGCAGTAAGTTAAAATAACATTTGTTGTTTTTTTTTTTTGCAATTACATACATATTATTTATTCATTAACGATAAGGTTTTAATTTCATCACAAAAAATTTTTTCAATCACCGCAATGAGTCAGGCTTAATGAAATGATTTTCAAGCTTAAACTATGATTCTAAAACGTTTTAAGATGAGTCAGCCACTTACTCTATGTGGCGATAAATAGTCGAGTAAAATGTTAACACTGTTAGATTCTTTAAAAACATTTCAAAATGGTTGAAAATGGGCAGAGTTATAGCGCTTTTTATGAGAAAAAACAAAGCTAATTTTCTGAAAAGCCCCATGTTTTATTTCGCTTAAAATTTTATTTTGGACTTGTACTAATATAAGAAAGAGATTATATGAGTTTAATGCGCGTTTAAAGACATTTGAGGTGAGGAGAATTGTTTTCGCAAAGTTACAGCTATTTGAAGAAGACATGAATTTGATCCCCTACGATCAAGATGAAATTAATTTTTAGCCGGTTGGCTAATATTGGTTGGTCGTAGGGGATCAAATTCATGTTTTTTTTTTTTTGATAAGGAATATTACAAGATTTGAAAGAAAACTAAATTTCGTATTACGATTTAGTTCAGGACATCGGATACGATTGTGACTCAAACAAGGTAACAAGATCGTAGTATTTTACTTTAATGAGGAACGGATCAGATGACCGGATGAAGTGATACCGTACTGCATTCTGATGAGGAACTGATTAGATGGCCCTATAAAGAATATTTGATCCGGGTCTGATCATAATCTGAAATACTTGAATTTAAATCTTTCTAGTCGCGCAGTTTATTAACATTTTTTTCTGTTTTTTAAATTGTTTTCAAGAGTTTAAGTGATTTGGAAACATAGAAATTTGAATGTTATATAGAGAAATTTATTCAATTTGTAAAACGAAAACATTTTTTGTTTATTTTTTTTTTTTGTTTTGTTCAGAGTATAGGTAAAACACATCACTAATATAAGTGTGCGTCCACAGTGCGCGCTCAAAGCGGAGCCGAGCGCAAAGCTGATCAATGCGAGAAGCAATGCGAGAAAACTGGCTGCATACAATTTCATACGAAATAGCGCATGGTGGCCACAGTGAAAGCCGAGCGCAAAGCGGATTGAATGCGAGAAAACAGTTTTGAAGTGTTTTTCAGCGCCGACTCGCATTACAGGTGTTGATGATGTTATGTGTAGTTGCTTTTTCCAAGTGAATTTGTGTTTTGTTCGTCGTTATTGTTTTTCATTATTCGTAAATAAAAAAATAAAATGGACTGTGAATTATTGATTAGTAAAATTTTTTCTCATTCTGCTCTACGGGACCAAAAAAATAAATGTTATCATAACAGAAATTTAGTAGAAAACTTATGAAGGTCAATTTTAACAGAAATGAATGTACCAAGTAGAGATTAACAACGACAAACAGAATTTCAGCGCCGATTCTCGCATTCACTGCGGCCACCCAAAATTCCGCTTCTCGCATGAAAAATCAGCTTTGCGCTCAGCTCCGCTTTGAGCGCGCACTGTGGACGCACACTTAGTCTTAAAATTTAAGTCAAACGGCAACACTTAGGGAACAGCTGTTTGTGGAGACTTGACAAACAGCTGTTCATTCTCTACACTCAGCAGTGAGGATAGCGTATATAGGAGACAGAGCACTTGGAGTGTAATCAGTCGGTCGCCAGTCACAGCCTGATCAACTTCACTCTGGTAAGCTGTAGTTGGAAGTAGACTTTAGCCAGTGACTTACTGCTCAACCTAAATTAGAGCGTTCGGCGTTAACTTTGCCAGCACTACGCTTTGGACTAGAGCGCTGAACCTAAATGAGAGCGTAGCGTTAAATGTCATGTAGAGTTTATTTGCTTACTGTTTGTGATAGAAAAAAAAACAACATAATAAAACAAAAATTAGCTGCCAACGCTCTGTCAAAATTGAAAAATCGAATACGCTGGCGTTAGAGCGTTGCTTACTTCGGTTGGCTTCATATAAAATGTATGTGCATGAGAGAATTTTGACAGCTAAACGACGCTGGCGCTCTAATTTAGGTTGAACAGTTAGAAGGTAGATAGCTGAAGCTTCTGTCGCACGTCTGGGTGCAACGCTAACAGTCGTGTTGACAGAGTAACATTCAGCGCTTGTAGTACCTAGTATCAGTGATTCTGTCGCACGTTTGTTTGCAACGCTATCATTCGTGTCGGCAGAATGGCATTTGACCCTTCCCTGTAGCTTTTTACCGTTAACGATTCTGTCACGCGGCTGTGTGCAACGCTATCAGTCGTGTCGGCAGAATAGTATTCGGCCCCGCCGGTAGTTTTTACCGTTGACGATTCTGTCACAAAGCTATCAGTCGTGTCGGCAGAATAATATTCGGCCGCCCCCCCCCTGTAGTTTTACCGTTGACGATTCTGTCGCGCGGCTGTATGCAACACTATCAGTCGTGTCGGCAGAATAACATTCGGCCTCCCTGTAGTTTTTGCCGTAGATGTTTCTGTCGGACGTCTGTGTGCAACGCTATCATTCGTGCCGGCAGAACAGCTGTCAACACCATAACATAGATATAAGACGGAGTAACCGCGTCACGATCCATCGTATGGCAGCTACGCAACGTCGGAATGCGCGCATGCAAAGTCGGGAAACGAAAAACGGCTACATTGTAGAATAATCCTAAAATAATTGTAAACTAGTAGGTTAAGCCATACCAATGTAGAAATAAATATTATAACGTATTTGGAAAAAAGAAACTCCCGTATTGTTATTTAATTTTTTGAAATCTAATCATATTAGGTTTGTTAGCCACCTACAAAATTATAAATTTTTGTAGCCGAACCTTGGTTACCGACGAGTTAAAACCTCGGCGCGAGGTTCGTTACAAAGTATCTTTGTATAGCTCCACAAAGTATGGAAATATATCTCGTCACAGAGAAGAAACGAATACAAACTCTGGCTTGAGACGGATATTGACAATTTATTTATGAACTGAGATTATGAAAAGATGATTACAATAGAGTCCACACGATCAGGAAAAGGCAGGAAGATAAATGCAGACTAGTATAGCATAAAACGAGTTAGAGACCGAAATACCTACAAAAATTTTGTTCAGTCCCTCTGCTCCTAACGGCGTCATGAGATGATAGTAGTAGTAGAAAAGGAAAATATAATAAAAAAACTTAGTCATGTGACAGCTTTAAGAAGAAAGCTGTACACTTGGAAAGAAGGGAAAGAAGATATGTAAAATTTTCAATTAATTTCAAAACTATTCATACATAAGTATGTATGTTCAAGCCAGTAGACCAATAGCCCATTTCATGTTTGCCCCATAGAAAAATAATATCGTTTCACTTTAAAGAAAATATCATAATAATACCTCAAACATTTTTTTAATTTCCTGTAAACTATTAACTATATTTAATACTCTCAGTAATTCATCCATTAAATACTTTACAAAAAGAATCTAAAAGCACTACCAGAATTTCAAAAAGCTTCAACCCCCATTTAAGTAATTTGCAATTAATTTGATTTATAATTCGTTGCAAAGCCAACAAACAACCCAACAGACAAATAAAAATCGAATTTTTTATGACCCAAAAATGCTACCGCAAAATGTAAATCGATAAGATTTGACAACAAAAAAAAAAAGAATATACGAATGTACATTATCTAAATACAAAATAAAACAAAAGTCATAAAACATTTATTATTTATTTTACTTTTATTTGTTGAGGATTGCAAAAACCAGCGTCCGACATAAAAAAAATACGAAGCACTGAAGACATTAAGTTTTCAGTAGAATTTTAAATCAAAAAGACAATTTTTAGAAAAACAAAACAAAAACCCCAGATCTATTCTGTTTCCATTTAAGGGGAGTTAAATGGTAAGTGCAGCAAAAGTACTTATTGTTTAAGTTCAGGCAGTTGGGCAGAAGAAGGCAGAACGAAGAGGAAGAAAAAAAGTAATAACTCAAGCGGAAGTTCGTTTTTTATTATTTGAGTTATGCAAATTTTCTTGGTATTTATTTGATTGCATTTAAAGAGCCATATTTTGACAAGCAAACAACCAAGGGGAAAGGGGCACTCGTGTGTAAGAAAAGTCACAAATAGGGGAATCTTATTTTTAATGGCATATTAAGTCAGGTGAAACGTCTATTGCTTTCGGCTAAAGAGAATTCGATTTTTATTTATTTTTAATTTTTATAATGCAAGCATTTTACTGAGAAATCAAAATTATTAGAAACAAATTTGTAAACAGGACAAATAATTTCAGTTGAAACTTAAGAATAATAAGGCAGTAGACAGATGTTGGTCTTTTAGTAGATGGCATTTACTTATTTTTGTCTTCGTTAATCGGTCGACTCATTTGATTCGCCATATCTTCAATTCTAACAAAGGTTTCACTGAGAGACCGTAATAATATTAGTAAAGGGTTTTTCAATAGGGACGCTACAAAAGTAGACCAATAGGGACAGCTAACGACGCCATATTTTTTCCCGCTCTTTTTGACATTTCTCTTCAGTAAGGTTTGCCATTTCATCATGGAAAGATATACGATCCAACAACGAGTCGAAATTATTAAAATTTACTACCGAAATTCGGAGTCAGTGACCTCAACTTTAAGAGCGCTACGTCCAATTTATGGTCGTCATAATCGTCCTGTCAGATCAAAAATTGAGCATCTAGTGGAAAAACTTGAATCCACAGGCACAGTACAAATTGTTCCCGTGCCAGTGAGACAGAGAAGTGCCCGAGAATATTGCCACTAGTGCATCAGTTGAAGAAGACAAATCAGTCTCTCACACGTCGTTCTCAAGCGTTGGGCATCTCTGTGACGTCGTTGTGGCGAATTTTGCGAAAAGATCTTGGCCTACATCCTTACAAGATCAAATTGACGCAAGAGCTGAAGCCGCTTGACCACCAGAATCGTCGTATGTTCGTGAATTGGGCTAAGCAACAACTTGAAAATGATCCGGATTTTCATCGAAAAATCATCTTCAGCGATGAAGCTCATTTCTGGCTGAATGGCTTCGTCAATAAGCAAAATATGCGTTATCCACACGTAATCCATGACTCAACATTGCATCCCGAAAAAATTACGGTTTGGTGCGGTTTATGGGCCGGCGGCGTCATTGGGCCGTACTTCTTCCGTGATGATCAAGACCGGCACGTTACTGTGAATGGGAATCGCTACCGCTCAATGATAACAGAATATTTTTGGCCCAACTTGGATGATATGAACTTGGACAATATGTGGTTCCACCAAGATGGCGCCACAAGCCACACAGCGAATGTCACAATCGATTTATTGAAAACCAAGTTTGGTGAACGTGTTATCTCACGAAATGGCCCAGTCAATTGGTCGCCTCGGTCGTGCGATTTGACGCCGTTAGACTATTTCCTGTGGGGTTACGTCAAGTCTATGGTCTATGCCAACAAGCCAGCGACGATTGATGAACTTCGTACGAATATCGAACGTGAAATTGCAGCAGTATCGGCCGATTTATGCTTGAAAACCGTCGAAAATTGGGTTCAGCATCTGAACTTCTGCAGGCCATGCAAAAGAAATTGAGTTCCATACATAATTGCATCGAATGTTCTTTTACAAGAACATTTTTTTTATTTAAAAAAAAAACTTTTGTAGCGCTCTTATTGAAAAACCCTTTATCATCTGAACAGATTTGTAGAAAGTGCTTTCCGTGTTTATCCCCAGCTCAGTAGTTCTGTCGTTAAGCTTCGAAGCTCAATAAAACAAATGTTTGACAAAAAAAACTCTACTTCAAAGATCAATTGTTTATACACTGAAAAAAATATCTAAGTAAATTCCAAGAAATTATCTCCTCCATTTTACCTTGAAAATGTGTCGTAATATTTCGTATATTAAAAACAAAATTGAATATACACAAAATTTTTTCTATCTAACTCGACCGGCCACCCAACCCCTTTCCACTTACTCTAATTTGGAGAGTTAAATGAAAGTTTTTATTATTAGATTCAAGTTTATTATGAATTTCGCTGCTTTCAATAGATCTTCCTCAGCAATTATTGTGCCCGAAAAAGAATGTACTTTTTTTTACTAAAAAAATGTTCAAATGTTAATTAAAAGAAATGACTTTTTTCAAATGTCATTTCTGAAAAATTCGTACAATTCATATAAAAGAGATAGAAGAAAAATAAATTGGTTCTTACAAAGTAAAAACAATATACTTTCCGTCAATATGCTACATTAGCACATTTTTTTCATGACTAGAGCGCTCTATCCAACAAATGCTTATATACTTTTTTTTTTCCTATTCGCAAGTTTTCTCTTATTCGAAGTGAAAGTTAAGATTTAAAATTTTGTGCTATAATACACTGGAGGTATTCGGCGGGAAAGAAACATTGGTTATGTTCGACAAATCCATTGATTGTCCATAAAAAGTACAAGTTTTACGTTTTTGTGCTTTCATTCGGTCATTAAACTGCGTCAAACAAGTATGCATAATGACAGTAGTCATCCAATCAGTTTTATTCCAAAACCAATGAACTGGCATCAGCTTTGTATCGATGTTCTTCAAACAACGCGGTTTTTATGTATTACCGACGACTAGTGGCTTCTCGAATGTCCCACCTGCAAGCTCATATAACATGACACGTAATCGTTCTTTCTACATTTTACCGCCTGAACATTTTTTTCCTTTGAACACAATTAAACATTTTGGAACTGCCCGAAAGAAAAGTGCAGTTTCGTCGCGATTCGCAATGTCTTTTTCATCATAGCCAGCAATGATCGTCGACAGTTTTTTTCTTAGTAAAAAATAATGAGCATCAACCAAAAAAAAAAGACACGTTTGCGACGTTTTTCGCTTGGACAAAATTTCGCACGAGACTTATCTCATTTTCTCTTATTGGAAGGTTCCCTTACGTTCTCTTATTGGCAGGGTAATTCTTATGATAGTTCAAATTACGATTCTATCAATTCCTTTGTTTTTCTCTTATTGGCAGGATTCTCTTATCTGCGGTGTCTCTAATTGAAAAGTTTGAGTGTACTATAAAAAGTTCCATAGAACATTTTTGTTGTTCAAAGTTAAACTTTAAGCTCACTGTGTCACTTTTCCTAAAGAAAATTCCTTATAACTTTTAAATTTTTTTTTTCGTTCCCTTAGTATTATGTGAGGATTGTCGTAAATATTTTTCAAATCACTAGCACTTTAATTTTTGAAGTGAAAACTTCTTATGGCACGTTGTGCGGCTGAGTAAAAAAGTATAAACTCGTGACACCGACCGTCATCGGGATTCCCCGTCATGAATGAGAGCGATAGTAAAATTTGAATGTTCTATTGTTTTTCTTAAATAAATATTCCAAGTGGAAGACAAAAAGCAAAGTAAACACACTAACTGACACTTTCCATTCTCATTCAACGATTGTTATGCTTACATGTTTGTTTCTTTCAAATTCCGCGTTGTTGCGTTGACAAATTGAGAATGAGATCGAGAGTAAAATTTGAATACATATTCCGTTTTTGTCTTCCATTGCATTGCCATATAAAAAGAAAACGCACACATACCAACTAACACACTAACTTGCCATTAAACGATTTTTTATGCTTGCATACTTCTTTCTACGTGTGAAATTAATTTTTTGTTTCAAGTTTTCACTTCTGTCGGCACTCCCGGAGTGCAACCCGCAGGTTTTTTTTTTTTTTTTTTATTTATTGCTATGATCTCTCACTGTGAGGCGGCGGTTTTTTTTTTTTAAAGAACGATGAAACGGTTTTCTAAATCTTTTCTTGGTACGTAACAAAATTTCAAAGAATTTTCAAGTACATATCACAACTCCGGGAATTTTTTTCCTTAGAAACAACGCAGTCTAAATACTCCAGAGTTTAATCAGTATTCTGCCCTAATTTTGCTTAAGTGATTTTTATTTCGATACTTTTTTGATTATTAACAATTTTTGAATGTATTTCGATATTTTTCGATTTAATGTACTTTTTCGATAATTTCAATACTATACTTATGTATCGATATTCTTAAAACGAGTTTTCATGTTTTTTGATATTTTTCTATTTATTACATTTTTCGATCGTATATTCGATAAGTTCTGACATTTGCGGAGTTTAATCGACTTTTCGTATTTTTTCGATGCAATTTAATACTTTTCTATCATCTTCTATAATATTCAATAGTTTTCGAATTTTATAAGCTAACTTTTTTTATTTTTAATTCAGTTTTAAATATACATAGGTACATATACAAAAATGTATGTTGCTTTTAAACATAAAAAAAATATGAAATATTTAACGAAATCCTTTTCGTTGGCTTAAAAAAATCCCAATTTGTTGCAAAAATAGCTATATGTTGTTAATTAGAAAGCTTAGTCTTTTCACACCCTAAAAGTGTAAATTTGTCAGCAACTTTTGTTTATTGTATTACTTTTGGGAAATGCTTTGCTTAGCAAAATATTTACCCCTTTTTAGCACATGATTACATTGTCATGTGATATTTTGCACTCGTCGAATGTAAGCAATACCAATTGGATTCAAACGGAGTGGGGATTACTTAAGTAAAAAGTCTTGTTTTACTTTAAAGTCTGACAATGTTTTATTTTACACTTTTCTCGGGTTAAATTTCTGATATTATTTACGAGCTAAACATTTTTTGCTTCCTTCTACTCTGTCATGTCTTCCTACAAGCCTTGCATTTTGCTTGCCATCCGTTTTTTGTACGTGTGCATGTACCTTTAACATTATTTATTTTGTATTTATAATAAAAAATATATATTCCTTGATAAGGTATTTGCATATGACTTGAAAATTAAACTGCTATTTCTACATATATGCATACAAAATATAAGACCCACACACCCAAAAGCATATAGTACACACTTACATCTTAAGATATTACTACATACTATTACACATGTGATGCTTAGAGCGCAAAACTTACTATAGCAACAACAACAGCAGCAGCATCGGCAACAAAAGTAACAGCAGCAGCAGCAGCAGATTCATTGCCGTTTAACGAAAGCTTCTTAAATGTTGTATCTTTTATTTATTTTTTGCATTTTTTAAGCGTTTATTTACCCGTATGTTTACCTTGGTGTATTTTTTATCTACTGTCTTAAAAAATACTCAAATATTTAAAGTCGTTCGGTGAAGATTTTTGAGCCGCAAGGTGCTTTACCTACGAAAGTGTGCGTTATACATAAATATCTGTGAGCCTTTGTATAGCTTTTATTTAAAGGAAACCTAGGTTTTTTATAGTTGGCTTGCTGCAGGTCATAGTTATTTTCAGAATGTTACCTTTAACTGAGTTTATAGCACAATCATTTTTTAAATTGCTACCTTATTTTATGTAATGTTTAGCTGGCGAATTTCAACCACCAACTTTCTTACTTTGAGTTCAACAAAAAGTAATTTCGTTTCTTTAGTGAACATAAAAAACGATTTTCTTATAGTGTTTAAATATATGATTGAATTCATATATATTTTCTATTTTGGTTCAATACCTTTTGCCATTTTTCTGGCAATAGCATTTCTCATTTAAATTTTTTTTTTTAAGGAACGAAGTGCCACAGCAAAAGCTCAAATACGAGACTTCAGGTGGTATATATCGTGTGTCTCTTTATACTACTCATAATAAAATGCTTATAAAAGCATGAGGCGGCATGCCTTTCAAGGGACTTTAATGTCTACAGTATAAAACTAGACGTGCCATCTCACGTCTTTATAAGCATTTTATTATTAATAGTTTAAATACACACACGAGAGTCATGTCTTTATAAGCACTTTCTTATGAATAGTATGAAGGCACAATAATCAGCCCATTATGAGCTTTAAAACTACATGTTAAAGACATTTCAACGTCTCTCTTTATTATGGTTTTATATTTTCCTCTAGCAAGATATTATAAAACCAATATTTCGCTATAAAGGTAAATTATCTTCGTAATTACGATTCCAAGCTATTTTAAAGGCATCACTGCTTTGTAAACTTGATTTTTATTTTGATAACTTCCCCGTTTGCTACTCGTTTGACCTAATATTATTCGCAATGAATTCCATTTGGTATAAGGGATTTATTGAAATTACCTTCTAATGAATGGTAATTAAATTATCTGTAACTTTTTATGCATTTTGTCCTTATCCGGCAAGTATTTTATGTTTTTTTCTAACGAAATCTGTAATCAAAAATTTATTTCACTTGGTGAAAAGTTTAGTAAATGTCAGGTAACGACCAGGTTGTTTGCTTTATTGTAAAATTGGGACTCTTGCAAATTTGAGAAGAATCTGCATATGAATAAGAAAGTTATAGGCGTTAAGTTGTAATTTTTTTTGTTTTTTTCAACATTTCCCGTATTTTTCATTTCACATTCATGCGTTCATCGCTAACACAAAAAATTTTCTGGGAAGAATTCCAAATGGGAGTATAGTTTTTGAGTAAATCGTCCATGTTTATTACATATAGGCGGAGAGCCGGCTGTAGAAAAGTCGAGTGTATAAGATTCCAGAATAGCTAGGGTTACTTTGCCAAAGCCTGTCCCGATTGCCGAAAATGCCCGAATTTTAGCCAATTTTGTTGTTCTGATAAAAACTGTAGTACATAACAGCTCGAAATGTATGCCACATGATAGAACTCGAAGAGGCCTAAATATAAGACATGGGATTGCATTGTTGAATCCTGTCTTAAACATGGATATTCACCGGTTTTTTGGGTCAATTTTCATTAATGAAGATAGCAGCTTGAAATTTGTGCCAAATGATATCGAAGAGCGATATAGCGATATTTCAAGTAACTTTGATACGTTGTTTACATGCCGAGAAAACTTTTCAAAAAAACTTATTTCTTAAGAATAAGATATAAAGAAAGAAAATCACCAGAGTTCTTATAATACTTAACTAGACTCTGCAAGCTTTCATTTTTCTCCCCACAAGTTTCTCTAAGTTACGTCTATTTTTGGTTAAGAGGTTTGTTCGAATTTTCATGGAGTGCCTCGCCTACAATGTTTGCACTTTAGTTTTTTTAATTTTTTAAAATAAAATTTCGCAAAGTAGTTAGTAAATTTTTACAAAAACTTAGCGAATAGAAAATAAGGGCAGTTTGATACCAATTGAATTTGAATGTGTCACTTTTTGGCCTCATTCATTTTAGACGCGAAACAAGAAGATCACCATTAAAAAATTTTTATCTGAGGCGTCAAATTATTGTTCGAGAACACAGCGAATGGAATGGTCAGCAGAAAAAAAGATTGTGCTAAAGACAAACAAATGCACAAATAAATAAATGAATATTTATATTGAAATTGAAATTGATACGACTATTGATATCAAAAGCACGGACGCATACAAGTTGTTTATATGATTTTTCTTCTGTCTCTTTTTTTTTCATTTTCTTGGTGTCAATAACCGAAATTGATGTCGATGGTGGTATAGCAATGTCGGACCATCCCCGCCCCAAAATTAACTGCATGGGGTAACCACTCTTTTGTTTCTTTATTACTGAAGTTTTGCAGAGGTGTTGCCGGAGTTTCAGTTACACTTCATTACCATCTTTTTTATTCGATTTGGTTTTAGTTTTTACGTAGGTGGTCGTTTGCAAATGCATTGTGGAAAAACATAACATACGTCACTGTAAATGTGTTATGGGGCATTATGAATGCATTGAAATGTCTAGGTAAATTAAGGTGATTATCATGCATGAACTTGTCGTTGCATTCAAGTTTTAATTACGTATGTTGGTTTAAGAAAGTGGCGTAGCCCGTGAGAAATTCGATTTTATTTTATAAAAATAGAAAACTATGTTCGAATGTCAACAGTGCGCATGATTTGTTGTTGAGTGATTCTCTTGACTTTTCTCAGCTTTTAGATCTTGGTAACTTATTATCAAAATTTAATGATGGCACATTAGAGCTACCTAGAATACTCTAGTATTATCAGTAAAATTAGCATTAAAATTGTTTCAGCAGTTCGCAAGATATGGGAAAATGTGAGAAGAAAAGACAGAAATTTTTTACAGCGCTTTACGATTTAACTTGTTTTGCACATACGAGGCCAATATGCATGGAAAAGTCCAATGTGTCAACCTGTAGCGTACCTAGGGGGGAGGGAGACTGAGGGGCACCTCAGGCGCAACCACTTGGGGGCGGCAAAACGGCCCCTCTTTTTTAGTACAACGAGGATTTTGTAAATGTTGTGGACCTTTTTTTTTAGGTACACAAAACTTTTTTTTCAAAAACAGAGAATTCTTTCATGCGTGGCGGCAAATTATCCGTTCACCTCGGGCGCTCATTGTTAACGATACGCCTGGTGTCAACCTACAATTTACAATATACTAAATATGTTTTCTTAATCGATGTGAAATAAAATGTTACTTAGATCGTTCTAAAAAATTAACATTAAAATTTTTCTGCACTGAAACTTGCTTTAGAGAAATGACTTACAGATTTTCTCTACAAAGTCGAAGTCCAACAGCGGACATGTTACTTACTTTAGAGAACACATAAAAACTCCGAAACCCCAAAGGTTCCGACACACCGCTGCAATTTGAAAGCGGTAAGCCGCCAAAAAGTGACGGAGAGACTGCTCTAGCATTTGCAACCAACTTTCAAAATGTTTTCCAATTAAAATACCCAACCAACCTAACGACAAGTATATCAGAACATCTCGCTTGCTTTAAAAATATTCAATCCGAATAAAGCTTCAGGAAACGCTATAATTAGTCTAAAGATGGTCAAGGAGCAGCAACTAATTCCGTCAAATTCAGGAGGTTTCCCATAATCTTTATGATATATAAACTTATTGATCCCAAAGCCAGTAAAAACCAAACCTCTTTCTCATTCAAATACCGAAGGAAATGTAAAAATTAAAAAGAAATTTTGCTTACAAACGGTCGATTTGGCCTTATGAAGATTTCTGATCGCATTTTGTCTTGAATCAAATTTTTTTTTTTTTATTTTTTTTTTTTTTTTTTTATGCAGTTTTTGCCAAACGCTCAACCAAAATCATTGACCAAGCACCAAGTTCCCCAGATATAACTCGTACACTTTCCCGAACTCAAGCTGCCGCTGCGGGATTAGTGTTGTGTCCATAGAGCACATAAGGAATAATTCGGTGATGGAACAGCTTGCAATACCGGATTACGCTTGGTTACAAGAAGTGTAATGGCTAATATATACATAACTATAAGCTTATTTATAGATGAATGGGTAAATTTCAGTGCAAGTCTAAGGGACCAAGACAGACGTAAACTTACTTTTATTTTGATAAATTTCAAAAACGATAGGAAATTCTTTAAAATATTATAAGCCTGAAAAAGTAACTTCATCAGAATAACCACGTTGGCGATTTGCTTATTTTACGATTTATATCAGACTAAATTTATTTTAATTTTTACTTATTCGAATTAACTGCTTAGTAAATGAAAAATGGCACTAATTAATGTTTATCTAGCAAAACGCTTTATTACGTCAAAGATTGCAATCAATTGCTGACTATATCATACACAACGTTACGTAGTAACTAATTTATTTTTTCTTATGCCGCTTACATGCAAAAAAAAGAAGAATAATTTCATAAAGAAAATTTCATTTACTTTATTACTCAGTAAGATTATAGACATTTTCCAGCAAAAATGTTCAGATTCCACGTCAAAAATATTCAGGTTTTAAAAATCCGAGGTTTTCGAACAGTTTATCTCAGTTTCACGATTTTTAAGATGGCTTCGTTGATTTTTCGACTATATCATGTTCACCAGAATTGCTACAAGGTTTCTGGGAGATAGTTGTTTCATTCAAACTAAGTCTCTGGTTGCTTAAGATTTTCGGAAAAAAGGCCAAAAGTGTCACACCGTCAGTGTCACATTGCCGTGGAAGGATTAAAGTTTTTCATGACTTTTGTATTATTGGGAGTCCATTGAAAAGAAATACCTTTGCCAAAGACCAAATGCAAAACTTTTTATGGCTTATGAGTTCTATTGCCTTGAAAAAATAGCTTATTTGACCTAAGGTGGCGAAATGCCTTGGTGGTAACATTATGTGAGACTGAGAAAAGACTAATGCCTAGTTTTCATTCATCATCTGAGAAAAAACTAATGCCTAGTTTTCATGTCATCTTTCTTGATCTTCTACTATCCCATATCAGGAAGGATATCACATGCTATTAGAATAGCAAATGTATGCCTATTTACTCTCGCGCTCGTCAAGTGCATTAGACGCAGCTTTAGGTTCTGCTCGCATGCTTTTTCATTATTACAAAAATTTGATTTGATATCCCTAATATGTGATCAAGAAAGATAACATGAAAACGACACTTAAGTTTCTTTCAAATAAATAAATGTGGTTGATAAATTCTTAAAATATTTGCTAACTATCAATAAATTTTTGTAAATATTAAAATGACTTTAATTGAATATTAAAGTGTTTTTTATTGAGGCAAACATAATACCCATTGAGACCGTTGTATATATATAATTGGGTCGAATTTAGATTTCGTAATCCGATTTTTATTTAACTTCACTACTTATATGTATACAATACAATTCTCAACTAAACAATTCTCAATACTTTTTAGTAAAACACTACTTATTCACCTTCTGCTTGGTACGCAATCCACACTGAGAAAACCATTCGTTTGAATTCAATAAATTATGCAACCAAAATTTGCCACTATTTGGTCCCAAGTCAATATGATTGACTCAAAAAATATATGCATATTACTTATGACGATATGGGAAAATATCGATTTATTTATGAATCGATTTTGTCTAATATCGGCTTTAGTTCATCGATTTTTACCTTAATCGATATTTATAAAAGTATAAGTTAGCTCAAAACAATATTTCTTAAACAAAATAAAGAATTTGGCTATTATTAGCAACCATATATTATTACACCCAACCCTCTTTTGCAGGGTAGATACGTTCCTTAGAAAACCGTGCAAAAAAATATTGTGTAAAAATATACAAGCGAATATGGTAAATTTGGAGATATGTTCCACAACCTTAAAATATCGTGTTGAATGAAAAAACTCTAAGTATTTTCCCAAAAACCGTGTAAAAAAATGATAAAGATCATAGATCCCGTAAACTATACTACATGAAATGTGGCTGAAAAAAAATATTGTCCTTTCAGTACACACACCTGATTTCAAATCACACCGTTGCTAAAGAAGTTTCACTTCAAAAAGCTTTTTTGGGATTCGTGCTAGAACGAAAAATTCGTGTAAGAAAGTTTATTTGTTTTAATTTTTGAGCCGTGTTATTTCAAAATCGTGTAAGAAAACACCATGTAAAATGAGTGTATTTATAACAAAGAAATATTTTTACAACCAAAGTATTATTTGCTAATAATGACCAAATATATGATTGATCCAGTATAATTACCCAAACATAATTTGTCAATAATTACCAAATCTCGATATACACAAATAAATCGTTTTCTGTTACTAATTGTACTTGAAATTAAATTATTTGGGTATTGAATAAAAAGGCATTGATCATTGTAAATTTCCAAGTTTATATCTATGTACTTACATACATAGATGTTTACTAATAGCTCCAAGTTTAATTAAAAATAACTAATAACTAAACAAATAAAACCAGAACGGAACCAAAAGCAACCAAGTCTGTTCAACGGCTTTGTAGCAGTAATGCTCACAATTTACACAAAGAAATATTTCCTTTTTCAAAATCGTACTCTGTACAGACTTTGTCCTACTCGGAAATTTACTTTTATTCCTTTCATTTTTAACAATATTTCGATATTTCATTTCAATTTTTTTTCTTTTGTCACACACAGCGTCATGTCAAGTTTTATACGAGTAAATTCGATGAAACAAATTCTTGTTCATTCCCTTTTGTGAATTTGTTTTGCGTTTACACACGAAAACTAGAATTTCTTTCTGCTTGTGAATATCATAGCAGTTACTACGTCGATCCACCACAACAAACGTAGTGTCAAAGCATAATATAAGCTAATGAACAGAATGAAAGAGAATTTGCGGGCACGGAAAATTTTGTACACCACCCTTTCGTTTTTCGCCATCTTACCTACAAACAAGGAAACTTTCCGGCAACAGTTTCCTCGTGTAAACGCTGACCATCATAGGCGCCGAGGGGCATTTCCCCCTTTGATATTTTAGAGAGCAAGGATCCATGTTTAAGGACCCAGATATACAAAAGAATTGCACGGTGAGAAAAGATATTTTGAGTCGACCTGAAATCAAGCTCCACTCAGCCTAACAGAATAATGTTGCATTTTCAACGTTGAATTAGCCTGCCTGTTACGCTGGATCAGCCTGGCGTTACAAGGTAGACACTTTCACTTCGAACCAGCCAGGGAATCAAGGTAGAAACTGAAACTACTTTATGATGCTATAAAGGCTAGCTTTATATCCCCCCAATCAAATATCACTTGAAAAGTTTTTGAAAGCTGTTCCCCCCCCCCAATATTTTTTAGAAGTCTCCGTTAAAGTTTAAAAAAATTATATTCATAAAAAGAGCAAATAAAGAACAAGTTAAGGTGTTATCTTCGGCCAGGCCGAAACTCACATACCCTACACTGCACTGAAATAACCTTTTAAATAAATGTTGAAAAGACATTGAAGAGGTTGAGTAAGTCGAAAAAAATGTGAAATGTTAGAAAGATTGGCAGAGGTTGGAAAATGTCGAAAATATATGCAAAATGTTGAAAAAAGTTGAGAGAGGTTGAAAAACTCTAAAAAAAGTTGAAAAAGGTTGAAAAATTTTTAAACAATTCAAAGTTGATGAAAAAGTCGAAAAAATAAAGAAACTTATGAAGGAAGTTGAAAGAGGTTGAAAATGTCGAACAAATACATATAGGATATATTGGAAAAAGTTGAAAGGTTGAAAAAGTCGAAAGAATTTAGAAAATTTTGTAAAAAATCGAATAGAAATGAAAATTTTGAAATATGCCACGCCCACTTCTCCAGTTCCGCCCACTTTTGGTACAATAAATTATATTCGCGATCGACATCCTCATATTAAATTTTAGCTCAATAGCTTGTATAGTTTGCGATATATGCTGCAACAAAAATTCAAAATTTAGGGCGGTGGCACACCCACTGGTACAATCCAGCCCGGTTTTGATCCAGAAATAGCTTTCCATAATCAAACCCCTAACACCAAATATTAGTATGATTGCTCACATATTTCGATAAATATGCCACTTACCGTATTTTATTTGTATGGGAGGTGCCACGCCTACTGATACTATTTCAGCTACTTTTGATTCAGATATGCCCTATAGCGACAGAAATACATACATTAAATTTCATACCAATTGCTGCAATAGTTCACTTAAAACAGCGCTAACAAATTTATGTTAATATGGGAGGTGCCACGCCCACGATGCAATCCTGTCAAAATTAATTTATTTTTAAAGCTTATAGTAACTGACATCTATACACTTTATGAAGATTACTCTCATAGCACACTATCTATAACAATAAACGTTTTTTGCTTATATAGGAGGTGCCACGCCCACAGGTACTATTGGACCAAATTTTTGTAGTAAGAGACCTTATAGCAAGTATATCTGCCTCATTAAATTTTATAACGATTACGTTGTTAGTTCTTTAAATATAACGTTTATAAATATTGTGGGCTGTGCCACGCCCTTCAACGAGTTTTTTCGGTCCAGTAGCTGAGCTTGTATTGATGACTGCTTTCAGCGGCATCATCTCCAAAATTTTTATGAAAATCGTTTGTGCGAATTTTGAGGTATACGGAATCAAAATTTTTAACAGTTGAAAAGAGCCACGCCCACTTTTTCGATTCCACCCACTTTTATCACAATTCAAGATATATTTTATATGTATCCGTTTACCATTTTTAATCGCAATATCTTGAACGGCTTACAAGATATGGTAGTATTAATGATAAAATTTAGGGCTGTGCCACGCCCCTGTACGACCCTTTGGAAACTTGAAACCCAGCCTAATCCTAATTTGGTTCATTTGTGCACCAAATCACCAAGTTTCATCAAAATCGCTGAAACTTTTTTCAAAATTGGCCGGGGAAATATACATAGAGTATGGGCGGTAGGCGTGTCTGTCAACCGATTTTGCCCATTTTCAATAGCAAGATGCCTGCAAGAAGATGTGACCTGTGTGTGATAGTTTCATTCAATTAGCTTTCTTGGTTTTCCCGTAAAACTGATTTCAACAGACACCCAGACAGACAGACAGACAGACATCGCTAAATCGACTCAGGTGGTGACGCTGATCAAAAATATATATACTTTTAAATACCTGCCACGCCCCCTTCGATGTGTTACAAATGGAGAGACAAAGTGAATATACCCACGGTATAGGGTATAAAAACTAATTCGCAAAGAGAACGAATATGTATATATGTAAATTGGCAATGAGACAAACATACAGACATTTTACCAGTGTACAGTTTTTTTTTTCTGCTTCATTATATTTAATGTTTAATAAGTAATAATATGCAATTTTCATCATCTCTATATATATTTTCCATATAGTATACTGGCAATGCTGCTGCACCGGATGTTGACGATGTGCGTTGGCCATGGTGCGCGTTCTCAAAGTTGTTGAGGCGTTGCGTATTGAAATTGATGTTTTATTGTTGTTTTGGCGCATTTCTTGCAAATGTTGATCTGTCTGTCTGTTTAGTCTTTTCGATTGTCATTTTGTTTCTTTCTTGCTTTTTTTGTTTGGCGCACGCTTGTTCACTGCGCGTAGGTAAGCAAGTTTATCTGAGTTTTTTTTTTTGTTTTTTGTTTTCTTGTTGGACACGTTCTTGTTGTTGACTTTGTCCGTGTTATTATTGTTGTTTTATAAGTCGCAGATATGTAAGTAGCTTTTTTGTTGTTACCTAATTGCGTGGTCGTCGCTGATTGTTGTTGCAGCAACAAACGTACAAAAGCAGAACTAGCAACGTATCACATGTGACATTTTGTCATATCCCAGTAGTGCGCCAAACGGATCCGTTTCGAATTAGAGATGAATATGTTTCTTCGAATATTATATCTAAAACGTATACGGAACTGACTTGTTTTCGTATGAAATTCTTCTCAAAGCGCGAATCGCTTTTTCGGATTCTTCTCGAACTCGGAACGGACTTCTTATACGAATTCGTAGGGACTCGTTTTTTTTTACGAGTTACACGTTACTTGTTTACTTATCAGAATTAGTTATTAAAAAATTCTGACACGTAATTCTATTCGGTTTGGAGATAAGCTTCAGAAGCACGTAACTAATGATATAAGAAAAGTATTTAAATTAAAAGTAAGTACAGAACTGTATTTCGATACATAGGATACATTGAAAATTAAATAAAAGTCGTGATGACAACTTGAAAACTGTTTTTTTTTCTGTTAATGAGCCGTGCATTGTTTTGACGGATTCGTGACGAATTAAAAACGGATCTGCCGAAGCATAAAAAAGCAAAATCCGCGCTGACGGGCTCGTAACGGATTCGAAACGGATCCGCTGCTGTTTTTGTGCATATTGGTATACGACATATAATGAAATGTCTTTAGTTTTCGTTTAAGCTTTGAACTTTAATGAGTTGCCACTAGATGGCGCTCTTAACGAAACAAGTATACTTTACCTGACAATTCGAGAATACATTGTTTAATTTTTATGAAATTTTGCATAACTGAAAATGCTCACATGAGAACGTTATTGTAAAAAGTAATTTTAAGTTTTAGTAATTTTTTGACTTTTTTTTTAAATTAGCACAACAGTACATTGCATTTTTTTTACAATGCTTATACGAGAAAATTCAATAGCTGAGTGTTAAACTACGTCAACGACCGTGGTTATACGTGGGCAGCAACATAAAATAATAAACTTTAGATTTCTCCATATGAAAATGCTAAATGTTGCTATTCATTGCATTGCTTTTCCAGCTCAAAGCCAAAGGGAAAACGTCAGTCACTCGCTACTGACGTGTGGCTATAAATAAAAGGTGTTAGTGAAGCCCAACATGTGGGCCATTGGTTTATTAACACAAATAAGAAAAGGAGAACAAACAAAAATACAGAGGGGAAAAACAGCTTTGATCATAAATTGAAATTTGTGTAAGAAATAGAAAAAAAAAATCTACCTTACAAAGTTGTAGAGATTGCGCTGAGTAGGCTGTTTTGAGGAGGAAACTAAAAAATCAAGAAAAATTCCTATCATACGCAATGAAGTTTAGAAACAAAAATTATACAAATAAGTTGTTTTTATTAACTGTTACTATTAAGCAGATGTTTGATCAAGAGAATGAAAATTATACATGGAGAAATATTGTTCATAAGAGCTGCAAACAAGTTGAAAAACATTCTTTGAAAAATGAAATTTCGTTGCATAGATTAAATGCATGGTTAAAAGAAAAACAGTTTAAGTCAGCTTAGTTAACGCTTATTTTCATTATTTTTCGGCTTTGGACGTACTAATCTACAAAAAAATTGATTCTCGCATACTTTTTCTTGCAGATAGTGGATTGGGATCATCTTTCAATACAATCTTTTGTATTTCCTTGGAACTCAAAAAAAGACTGTATTCCGCTTTACGAATGATCCTCCGGTCGGTTATTTAATCCGATTTTCGGGAAGGTTGGCGTCTATAATAGTCCGTTTATTTTTCTTTAAAGGTTCTATAGCATTGATCTTAATCCCATTGAAAATTTTTGGCACCAGACAAAATTGGACATTTTAAATGAAAAAATTCAAGCCTGAAAAAGATATACTGGGTGGCAAAGAAGGCCTGGAAAAAGATAACCTCAGAGAAATGTAATGCTGTATGTAATAGCAAGTAAAGGTTTTCCAACAAAATATTAAACAAAATTTCAAGTTTGTTTTTAAGATAACTAATTATTTGCAATATTTGTTGTTGTTGTTGTTTCTAATTACATCGTCATCAATTAGTCAACCACCACCGTATATCAGTAATTTGAAAAATGTTGATACGGTACTTTTTTTCGGGCATAAATTAAAATGGCCATAACTTCATAAAAAAATTCTTTTCATCAAATCGGGGAAATATGGGTCCCTCTATATCCTTTGAAAACTAACATATTTAATCGGCAACCAATTTCGTAACATGAATTAATCCGCGTGCATGGTTTTAGATGGATTTGGTTAAAAAAATTTCCAAAAGTTGCAAAAAAAATTTAAAAACTTCAAAAAGCTCTAGAATTCAAAATTTCAAAAAAACTGCAAAGATTTTCAAAAAATTTTAAGATTTTCAAAATTTCAAAAATTAGAAAAAATTTCAAAAATTAGAAAAACTTCAAAAAATCGAAAAACTATAAAACATTGAAAATAGCTCTAGAATCTAAAATTTCAATGAAATATAAAAATTTCAATAATTGCAAAAATTTCTAAAATTTTCAAAAAATTAAAAAAATTAAAAACATTGAAAAACTTTAAAAAATTCAAAAAAGCTCTAGAATCCAAAATAAAATTTCAAGAGTTGATAAAAGTTGAAAAAATTTAAAAATTTGCAAAAATTACAAAATTTAAAAAATCGAAAAACTGAAAAAACTCTAGAATCAAGAATTTCAAAAAAAAATATAAAAATTTCAAATAGTGTATAAATTTTCCAATTTTAAAATTTTCAAAACTTGAAAAAATTGAAAAACTTGCAAAAATGACATAACTTAATAAAAACGAAATTCTTTAAAAAATTTAAAAAAGCTGAAGAATCCAATATACATGATTTAACATGATGTACTTCATTAGTTTACCAGGATTTTTGAACATTTCAACACGATTTTTTTAACCTGTTTAAACTTTTATCGAGTTTTTCAACATTTTTCAATATTTTCCATACTTTATCAACGTTATCTGTTCTTTCAACTTCTTTCAATTATTTCGACTCTTTCAGCCTATTTCACTTGTTTCAAGTTTTTCCATTTTTTTCAACTTTTTCTGGCTTTTTCAACCCTTTTCAACGTTGTCCACACTTTTTTGACTTTTTTAACCTCTTTCGACGTTTTTCATATTTTTTATTTTTCAGCCTTTCTAACACTTTCCAACAGTTTTCAGCATTTTCAACTTTTTAAATTTTTGAATATTTTCCAAATTTTTCATTTTTTTTTTTTTTCAACCTAAAAACGAAAAACCGAACTATGGTCGGTCTCCTGGTACTTTATTTTGATGGCTCGCAGTTCGGAGCTAGCATCAGAATATTTCAGTTTACACAATGTGGGTATTCATCTAAGTGCGCAAAACCCTTGCAAACTGTGCATTTTTGCACTCTCTCAAACGAACGGTCAAAAAACGTATGGAAAGTTTTTTGAACAACTAGAAAAGTTTGCGCGACAATTTGGTAGCGCAAACTTACGCTGCTAATTGTGAAACTCAATAAAACTCTTGCCATCATGTTTTCCGAAGAATTGCAGTAGTTATTGATAAATCGATTTAAGCGATTTCTTCAAACAATTTGATTAATTAATTTATGTTTTTCGCTTTCTCTCGGCATTTTAACTTTTATATTTTGGCAATTACAATTTGACATGCTCATCAACTGTCATAAATTGCACAAAATATTCGAAGAAACACATCGCGCAAAATTGCCTATTTGCACAAATGGGAAACTTGTACGTTTACATGAATACCACTAATGTTTTTTGACGATTTCCAATCGCCGCCAAACCAATTAGCTCTTGACTTTTTGAACTCAAAAAGAGATTGCCGCTATGGCACTGCGGCCGTCCAATATACATATGCAGTAAATTTTGTACAATCTTGCACACTCCAAGCACTGCTATCTTCAGTTTCGGTAGAGAAGAGGCTGTAACAGAGCAGAGGTCGAGTGGCAAATGTAGCCAACTTCCATGATAATTCATGCAAACATCTTTTTAAACACAACGTTAATGATGGTGATGGCATCAATGATGCTTATGAATTGCAGGCGGGCATTTGTTTATCTATTGTGGTTTTTTTCTATTTTTATTTATTTTACTGCTATTTTTTAAAAATGTTTATATTTTGAAGTTTACAATTCTTAACCCTCTACTGCATGAGCATATAAGCGTCAGTAAAAAAAAATATTTTTATTCAAATATACACTTATTTATTCATTTTATACACGAATTTAACAAAAAAAAAATGTTTATCCAGTCTTGTCCTTTTTATCCTTTGCATCCTATTTATCCTCTGTATGCACACAAAGGACTTTTCGATCAATTTATGAACGGAAAAATTTTTGTTTTAGGCAACGTTGTGAAATGAAGAAAAGCAATTTCATTTGGTCATTATAACAAAGATATAATTTACATTTTTAGCAATTCACTTTTTTTGAAATTTCGACTGCAATGTAAGATCGCACTAAATAAACTGATTTTGCATCAAACCAACTTTTCGTTACGTATATAGGTAAAATATTAAAAAACGCGAATATAGTATAGATAACAAAAATGGCAAATTAAATTATGATTAGTCAGCGTTTACACGAGGAAAGTCTTGCCGCAAAGTTTCCTTGTTTGTTGGCAAGAGGGGAAAAGCGAAAGGGACGAGGTAAAAAATTTGTCACATGTTGCAAACGCGAAACGAAAATCACAAAAGAGAATGAACAAGAATTTGTCTCTCAGACTTTCCTCGTGTAAACGTCGACTTAACGTTGAAAAAGTGGAGAAAATTATTTTCAAAGTTGAAAATCCATATATGGCTTTGTATGCAGTAGAGGGTTAAGGAATATCATAAACACAATTTGTGGAGAAGTCTTTTATTCTTTCAGGCGCTACACTTTTCCTATGCGCAATTTATAATAGAAAATAAAATAAATTGTTTAGCGCATAATCAGTCTATGTGAAAGAGAATCAATAAATAAAACAAATAAAGTGATGTACTTTGCTTCAAGCTGAGCGTTAGAACGACGACGCATCAATTTTGTGTGCCTGTTGTGTGCCTATTTTATGCGTCGTTTTACTTGCGTTTACCAACATTAAAAAAATACATGCCACAAAATTGTACTTCACTTTAAAAATTTGAAGTAAAAATAAAGAGACGAAGTAAACAAAACATAAAAAAGCAAGAATGAATGAAGAAAGAAAAACGAGAAAAAACAAAACCGACAATATCATAAACAAAACAAGTGAAATGTGGCAACGCCGCTTTTTTTATATTGACATTGCGTTACCCTTCTTTCTTTCTACTCAAAACGCAATGTCGCGCGGAAGCGTAAATGCACTCAATCAGCCATAGTTGCCAGTCTGTTAGAAATATACAATGAATTAAAATTTTCAATTTTTGTACCATATTAACAAGGTGTGGGCGCTGCATAAGATCTAGTTCACACATTTTTTGGTCTAAGTCATTTCGCGCATATATTTTTTTCACTTTTAAAAGTTCAGCCTTCGCTGAAAATTCATATTTACTTTTTAATAGAACCTTTGAACTGATACCCCAATTTAACCTTTATTTTTTTTTAAATTAAACAAAATTTTAAATGCACCGTTAACATTTCAATCATTTTCAAAGACTATTGACATTCGGCTTCAATGTGAACTGGATTTAAAATAGTTCATAATTCATGAGTTCATAAAATCATTAAAAACTTTGAATATTCATTTTAGAATTAAAAACATAAGTGAAATAAAATTCAATTTCCATAAAATTTTTTTTTTTTTTTAATTGAATTGAAAAATTAAATAAAATTTACTTGGATTATTTCTTTGATGTTCCGTTGAATCTTCGCTGCACAATTTATGTCAATTCATTTCATTTAAATTATTTTTTTTTAATTGTTGGCAACCTTCAAAGTAGTGCAGCCAATTTTGTCAGTCTCTCTCGTTTGGCTAGCGAAGTTATGATAAAAGAGCGGAGAATTTTTAATATTGGAAGGTAGTACATGGAAACGATTCAATGGAATTCGAAAATGATTGATTGATCTCTCGGTAGACAGAAAACAAATGTTTTTAATGTGATAATAATTTGAAAACATTTTTATTATAAGATTTAATATTGAATGGAAATCAATTCTACTTTTTTAAAGTAAAAGCCATATTTAATTTTATGCCAAAAACTAATAAATTCTATATTATTGTGTGCATTATTTATTAAATGTCATCGTTGTCATGTCATGTTTAATTCATGGAATTTACAATACTTCCGTTTAATAAAATCTAAATGAAGAGAGCAATTATTGTGTTTTCTCTTGGATATTGGAATTGGAAACTTTATTGAGTAATTGTTTTTTTTTTTGTTTTGTTTTCTCACAAAATCAAAATAAAATGCAATGAGTTCGCCAGAGGCAGAAGTAAAATCAGTTAAAGGTAAAGCAGGGATGCTATATAACTTCAGCTTCATCCTGATTTTGAAAAAAAAAAATATTTACTAAATATTAAGAAAAAGTGTAGGTCCCTCAAAATATAAAAGTACATCTGGAACAACATTCGCAAACATTCAAATTTGGCGCTCGATAATTATGGTACATAATAAGTTGATTTTCTTAACTCATATATTTATTTAAATCCTTTGATTTAATTTATTTATGAGCAAACCACCTGCAAACTTGCATAAATGCAGTTTTCCTTTTAATGTAATATTGTATGGTATTTTGCTTTAAATATGTAAGTCTGTAAGATAGGTCATACATTCATATCATATCTTTTTTTGTATTTTAAGCCCGAGATATCTGCATTTTTTTAAATAAACAGAACTGGAATAATTTGAAATTTTGAAAATGGTGGAAAAATCTATAGAATAGTTCAAATCAGGTCTGTTACTTTAGGAAAATGCAGATATCTTGTGTTTGAAATAAGAATATGATATGCGGTTTAAGGCATTCTTTTAAGCAAATAACAGTACATTAAAAATATGCAACACGGGATCGGCGGCAAAATAATATGAGGTGATTTTGCAACTTTAAAGTACAAAATCGAAATTTTTTCAGTTCATTCCGTGCAATTTTAAATTTTTTTTATAAGAAAAGAAGAAGAAGAAGAAAAACGAATGACGGATTCGAATTTGAATTTGAGGTGTTGCAACTAGAAAATGGATTATCAGTACTTTTACATATATTTTTGTCCGGTCAGTTTTAAATTCTTTTGTAACATAGAAAGACGAAGAAAAACTAATTACGAATTCGAATTCCCCGATCGATAATTGCCTGAAAACCATGCCCACTTTGCTGGAAAATTTGATTACCTCCATAACCTGCACCATTTTTTAAATCGATATTTTGGAAAATGGGTTGTCTACTTCAAACAGAGGGCGCTAATCCAGTTTTCAATATTAATCTTAATCCTAGTAATAGGCCTTGTCTAGACATATAAGGCTATTGTAATCTGCCGACACATCGTGAACAAACAAAAAGTTTTTTCCTGAACCGCTCTAATGTACATATGAAAAAATCACATTTCAAATATTAAGATAAAAAAAAAAAACTATACTTCAATATTTGTATTTTTAGTTTCATTGGAATAAAAAAAATGTTCACATAATACAAAGCTACACGTTTTCACTTGCATATTTCAATATAGTAAATTTCTATTACTTTATTGAACTGATCACCATTGCATTTAAAAAAAATTTTTTTTTTCACGTTAAATATTTCATATTTTCAAACGTTAACCGCGAATACCGCCAAAATTATAAGAGGTATCAACGCTCTAGTACCAGTTTAATGAGCTAGATTAAGTGTAACACACGTGTGCAATTTTATTTGCATAAATTACTGTTGCGACTGCAAATAAATTTTTAAATAAATAAAGAGCACACAAAACTGATTACATATATTTAAAAATGTATTTTTCTCAAAACTAATTAATTTTTCAACAATTGATAGGCATTTATTTAATTTAGTACGTGGCGGTGAAAATATACAAACTTTATAAAAGGTTCTTATATAAACATCGTCTTGAGATTGAGACCACTATTATTTGGGATTATGGTTTACGCAATTTGGGAAGTTTACTTTATTTTTTATGTGTTTAAAATGAATTTATGTATTTTAATTTATAAACATTTTTTTTATTCACGTTATGATTTACGAAATTACAGGGTCTTTATAATCTTTTTTTGGGAATCAATATCTACATGATAGTTGAATATGCTTGCTTATATCAACATCAAACAATTATTGAACAAAATAAAAATGATTAAACAGGTTCGGAAATCTAAAAACTCAATTTTAGAAATGAAATAAAATACAAAATATAAACAACTGACAAGGTTGACACTGAAACTAAATAAGTATGAAAATTAATTGAAAAAGTGGGTAGCTTAAAGTTTTAAGAAACAAGTCAATTCGAGTAGAAATTGATATATGTACAGTTGCGGTCAAAATAATAGCACCGCGGTGTCATTTATGAATTGAAAGAAAATAGTTCGAACAAATGACGTTTTTTTTTTTCTTCTAATTGTTCGAAACGGCTTTCGATACATAATCCGTTTTTGCCTGCTACGGGAATATAGAAAGTACTTAATATAGCAGCGAGTGTAGAAACCGTTAAAAGGCTCAGGGAAACCAATTTGAGTGCCCAGAATCCACAACCAGTTCCATTGTTAAAAAAAATACATATCACAAAGATACCGGACTTTGCGCACGGCCGCTTTCTTTATTTCCGTACCAGGCAAAAACGGACTATGTATCGAAAACAGTTTCGAACAATTCACGTCCCGGGGTGACATGGATGGCATTCGGCCTCGTGTTTTTCGTGTATTTGTGTATTTCATCGTATTCTAAACCATTTTCAATGAACATCCGATAAAATTTTAAGTTTCCGTAAAAGTCTCACCTTGCGAAATGGAATTCTTAATAATTTTACTTTGCTCTGTCGTAGAATGCTTTCCACGGCCCACTAAAATGCAAAAACTTGAAAAAATCATTGCAGTATTATACAAAAATATTTATACTTACTTGTTACGATCAAATTTTTTTAATAAGAGTAAACACCTAATTTTGAGAAGAAAAGGAGTTTAACATTGCTTTTATTTTGACCGCTCGAAATTACAAATCACTCAATATAATAGCAAACCTAGAAAGTACCGTTATTTTTTGGAACAAAGTGTCATGTGCTAATCTTTTGTACTTATCAAGTTACTATACTTTAAAATATTAGAAGAAAAAAAACGTCATTTGTTCGAAATATTTTCTTTCAATTCATAAGTGACACAGCCGTACTATTATTTTGACCGCAGCTGTATGTACAAGAACCATTACCAAAAAAGCATAAGATTATTTTATACACACAAGTCTGCATATTTTTATAGATTTATTGACATTTAAGAGCGACATTGCTATTGGGTGAATAAATTATAAAGAATGTATTTTATACGTTGAGGAATAAAATGAAACACTGCATGGTAACAAGTGCTGCTGTTGACATCTTATAAAAGAAATATTTAGAGATGAAATCTTAATACACGCCAGAACAAAGGAACAAAGAAAATTCCTTTCTTATGAAAACGTTTTATATTTAGGGAGCAGGGGATCATCTATGGAACCTTTAAATTTTGACATTTCAAAAGGAAAATCTAGAAAAACGTAGAAGCCTAATATATGTACCTATGTATGTATATTAAAAACATTTCAATACTTGAGAACAAAAATTTACTAAAGCAACATAAGAAAAAATGGTTAAAAATTGTTGTATTAAGCTTATTTTGTATGAATGCGTCCTAATAACTATCTACTGATAGTAGAAGATATTACTCTTTATTGACTACTATTTTTCATTGAAATCTTAGACATCAGCACAAAAAAGGCACTATGCAGTAAGCACTTTGAGTTAAAAAACAGAAAAATTAAAAACATAAAATGAAGTTCATAAGAGAATTAATAAATAGATATAAAAGAGAGAAACTGTGTACAAATTGAGAGAATACAGACGCATTCAGATAGACAGTCAGACAGCCAGGCAAAAGCAATGAACTGCGTGTAGGCTGTTATTGTTGTATTGTGGTATAAAGTGCGTATGTGGGCAACAACAAGATGAAATGTCTATTAATGTTAAATAAAAGAAGAGATAGAAAAGGAGATGACAAACAACACAAAAATTTATGATAAGAAAAGTTGCTTAGCCAAGGCAAACAACAACTGCAAATCGGTAAGTTATGGAAGTTATATGAAAAAAGAAAAGGTAAAATATTAAATCATCAATTTCAAACAGGGCACAACTCTCAAAGTACAAATTTACTTAACAGGATTCAATTAAAACCAAAGAGATGGAAGTTTTGGAGTTTTTTGAGTAAATTTTTATTCATATTTATTAGACATTAATTTAAGTTCAGTAACTATAAATTAGTTTAATGTCAGATATGTGCCTTTCTTGAATAAAATTAATGATTCAGATAAGAGCTGTGCCTTTTTCGATTAAGATGAACATTTTACTTGGTTAATTTGTTGGGCGCGGAAACGCCTCTTTCATATTTTTTGAACCTTGAACATGGTATTCTTCACATCGGTGAACATCGGTTCACTATAGTATATCCAACACTGGTGTTAACACATACTATAATGAGCCGCGGCCGAAGCCGCTGTAAGACATATCAAAGCATATTAATCCTGAGCCGCGGTCGAAGGATGCCCACTTACCGTAACTTTTATGGAGAATTACTATGCCTAGTGAAGCCAGTCTCGGATATACTATAGGATGTAAGCGATTTTCAAGCTCAAATATTTATATTCATGATCAATATGCTGAAATTTACCAAATAGCTACTAAAATTTCAAGAAAACCGGAAATGTATTACTTTAACCATGGATGCGCAACCCATAGCTTAATTAGTTAGCTCAATTAGCTCTTACAACAATAACAAAAAATATTGAGCTCATCTCAAGCTCTTTCCGCAATCACCGCATGTATTTTGTTCCTGTAATTTTTTCTTCAACGCACTTTATTGTTTGTGCGATTTTGTTTTCAAGCTTGCCGCAGCTACATATTTCAAAATTTTCATCAATACTAGGAATTTTTTCGCAAAATATTTTTGATTTTTTTTACCTAAATTGATGTTGTTGTAGCCGCCAGCTCGCGAAGAAATTTTTGTGCGCATCTCTGCCTTTAACTAAACTATTACCCAGAGCTCTTCACGTACCCAAACCATCAATATGGGCAATAATCGCGAAAAAATCGAACAAACGGCAAGTTCACAAGGGAATGTCAAAAAACTTGCAAGCAATAATTGTTTCATCTAAAATGAGACTAATGTTAATGTAAATGTAGTGTTATAGCCGAATTCGTTCGGACATTTTAGACAACATCTTCGAATAAAGATTTCATCGCACTGATTTATTGACTATAAAATCTTTGTCCGTTCGCCAGTGTAGACACATAGTTGGGCAAAATATTCGCCTTATGTCGCAAACACTTTGTTGTTGTTATAATATACCTTATAAAACTTAACTTCTTCCTTTCCAGAAGTGATACAATAACGGAATATGAATTAAAAAGGCCGAAAGGAGTTGTCGCCCAAAAACTCGAAATTCAAATAGAAAAATAGGACAAAGTGGAACTTTCTTTCATAGTTTTAAAATTTTACCAAGTTGCTTCAAAAATAGCAATAATAGCAGATCTCTTAATAATATGTATTAAATGAGGAGTGGTCGAACAGAACGGCACAAGTCCATGGTGTTCGTTTTGAGTTTTTTGATGGAATCGTGTTCATTACACTAAACTTCAAATAATTTCAACCTCAGACACTTTCAGTTTCTTGCGATTTCTGAACATTTTAAGCAACTAGACATGTGCCGTTCTATTTGTTCACTCCTCAAATATAGACAGAGTAATGGCTCACTAATAAGCAAAGAATTAATATATTAATATGTGTGTTTAAAGTCAAAAACAATTCAGTGCCAATATATTCAATCAATTAGAAGCCTAAAATTAAGTATAACGAAAGGGCGCATAAACTAAGAATCAACAATGATCACAATCGCGTCATTAAGAATTAATAGAACACAAAACATGTTATTTTACAAATGTCTTAGAATTTATAATGAATTGCTAAGTTATGTTCAAATAGAAACAATCCTCAATAGATCTTAACGTTAACATTTAGTATAAACAACCAATAGAGACACAAACTTGTAAAAATAGCTCAATTGCTAATAAGATTAAGTTGTAAGGGTGTTACCGATTTCTTCGCTAAAAATTTAACACCCTAGGTAACTATGTTTCGATTGTATGGGAGGTTCAAAATCTGTACACTTTTTATGTAGTGCTCGTTTTAGTATTTGTGTGAAGTTTCGATGTACCATTCCTAGTATTTTTGTGAAATATGGTTATTTCAGTCAAAACGGGGGCTTAGTAGCTCCCATACAAGCAGATATTTCAAAACTTCATAGTAAGAGGCTTAAGTATTTGAGGTTATTCAAATAAGTTGCACACATACACTATAACTTTTTTTTTTCAAACTCTCTCTAGCTTATTGTATCCTTTTATGTTGTAAAGATTAACAATAAGTTATAAACTCTTATTTCTAATTAAAAACTATTACAAATTATAAATTTTATACAAATTGGTATATGCATTATAATAAGTAATTCAAAGCTATGCGGGACTCAAAGACTTTAGCCGGTCTGAAAATAAATATTACTAAGCACATCTTTTGCTAATTTCTGCAATTGCGGTAGGTGCGAATGGGATAACCCGTTGGAGCGATGTCGCGGCGATATGTTTATGGCAATCCATCTATAGTTACAGCTATTGACTATTACGTATCCCCTGATAAATTTGCAGCCGAGACGAGCGAGGTCCTGGTCCTGGAGTTGGCGCGGTAGCAGAGACGGGCTAGGGCCCTGTCCACCATCATAGGGTTAACTAGTACCTCGATATGATTGTGACATGGTAGTCGAGACGAACTACTTAGGTCCCTGTATATCATGTTGGGGAGAGCTAGTGCAACGAGGATAACTTTCAAGCGGTAGCCGAGAAGAGCTAGATCTCCGTCTGGCACCCAAAAGCGTCCTAAAAGCACACTGCTCCAACATTCATGCTGTCGCACTCTCCACTCATCGGGCAGCAACCGAGACGGGCTAGGTTCCGGCCCCTCATAGGGAGATGAGGTAATGCAACAATACTTTACAAAAATATAAGGAATGGTTTAGATTTTCGTCAAACAAATCGATATTAAATATTAGTTTTTATAAAATGCTTGCAATTGTAAATGGGAAATATTTATTGTAAGAAAATATGTATTCAAGAAAGCTGGCAATTTACCATTTAAAGCAAGTAGATTCAAATCGAATTGTCAGCCCACGAACTGAAGGAATTCCATTTTTGTAGAAGAGATAGTTTTTACTTGCCTGAAAACAGTCTAAAGATTTTAAATCCTATCGACAATCAACACGACAAAATATGCAACATTTATGGTAGCAATACTAGACATGACCATAAAGCCGCATGTTCAGCTCCGGGACAACTAAAATGCTATCAATGTTAAAAGTAAACAAATAATATAAAACCAATGAAAGAAAATTTCATAAAATAAAAGCAAAAATAAAGTTGTAAGAGAGAAGCAGTTAAATAAAAAGCACTACAGAACATAACAAGAAATACAACAGCAACAAAGTATCAATCGAATAAAACTCCATTTCCTGATTGTTTGCCTGTCGATTGTTCTGTATGTCTGCATGTCAGTTTGTCAGTCTGTCGGTCGGTCGGTCTGATGGGCGGCTGCCTGTTCAGCTATCAGTTAATTCTACACAAAAACTTGCAATGTATAGTTATGTTTAAATTGGTTTTAGTTCTTGTCTGTTTAGCTCTTTACCCGGCTGTCTGTGCATATGACGCGTCGTTCGGTTTGTTGTTTTATATGAGTTAGTACGAGAGTTCTGTGTCTTCTTGTTACTCATGTTTTCGTTTTTTACTACTCTTCTTCCTAATTTGTGCTTTGATCGTTTTTTTTCGGTTTTTATATTCGCCACAAAGTTTTTTTGTTTTGTTTTCTGTCATGCTCTTTCATAAAAATCGAAGCTGTCAATTTCTTGGAAACATCATATAAATTTGTAATTATTATCCGGAAAGTGGTGAAAATTCCCTGAACTTTTAATGTTTTCTTTTATCAAATTGTTCTAGGTTTAGTTATTTGCTTTGAAGTGTATAGTATCTTTGGAAGCGTATGTAATGCGCTTTCTTGGATGTTGAGTAGAAGCACATCTTCGGAAGCATATGAAATGCGCTTCCTTGGAAGTCGAGTAGAAGCACATTGATCTTAAATTGAAAAAAAAAAACTCAATTAATTTTTTATTTTGTGTCCGATCAGATTCGAACCTAAAACCTCCAGCGGTATGCCAGTGTTCTGAGATGCACAGAACTTAACCAACTGCGCTACTCTTATCTACTATATAAAATTCAGTTTTTGTCTGTCTTTTATGCACGCGGAAACTATCCGGCCGATTTGGATAAAAATTTATTTAGGGTGTATAATAATGTGGCCCTCATACAAAAATATATTTAAAATAGCATTTTCACAAAGGGCAAATATATACAGTGATATTCCTCTAAGCCCAACTTGAAGGGAACGGGAGAAATGGTTCGTTTTAGCCGAAGTTCGTTTTAAATGAAAACTTTAATAAAGCAATTAATATACACAATCGAGAAATTTTGTATGTAAATTCGGTTCGCTTTAACATATACATAGTTCGCTTTAAACGGGATCGTCTTAAGCAAAAAAAATACATGTCGCTCACTTACTTCAAGACTGGCACAACTCAAAAAACGTGATTGCTGAGTTAATGATGCAGAAATATCCGTCATTTCATGTTTTATTTTGTGTGAAAAAATCAAAAAAGTATCTCATAAACTTGCCTTGTGAGCAGAGTTTATGTAGACATACTTTTCATCATTTTCATATAAAAAGCAACTTATTGAAAACTTTAAATGCGTTTCTCTCCTACTTTATGTTTTTTGAGTTATGCCAGTCTTGAAGTAAGTGAGTGATGTGTTCTGTGAGAAAAAAACGTCGTTTTTTCAATTTTGTTGACTTAAGCCAATAAAACGTCTGAAACGGAGTTCGGTTTAGAGGAATATCACTTTACTTAGAATATTTTTTAAAAAATGAACTTTCATTATAAATTTTAAATATGTATATGAAAAAGAACAAAAAAATCACTTTTTCTGAACTTTGATCGCTTGTAAGTCCATTAAATCTTTATCGATTATTAATAGAAAGAAAGAAGAACAAATTACCTTTTGAACGGTGTGCAACTGATTTAAGTTTAAAAAAAAAATGTATTATATGATCAAATAAATGAAAAAAGTGAAAAAATCGGGATATGTCGAAACAAATTTTTAAGAAAAAAAGAAATGAATGCGGAGGATGCAACCTAGTCTGTCTAGTGTGGAATTCGGAATTCCTACCACTCAACTACAAGAAGACCAGGAGAATAATAAAATGTATCTTACAAATGGTATTCGAACAAAGCCGTATTATTATGATAATATTATGTTATATAGTACATATATACTTATGTATGTATGTGCTTACTCGTTAATTCTTTAATGAGCAGTTGTCAGTTTTGAAAGTAAAGGGTCGGTTATATTTAATATCTCTTTACATGAGCAAATGTTGACGCTTAAATTGTTGAAATTTATGATAGCGTCAAGGGCTGGTAAAACAATTGACACACGAATAGAAATTGTGACAGCAAGCAAAAAAGAAATAAAAACTTACTCATTGTGAGTAAAAAGATGTCAAATGGGACAGACCAAAAATAAACAAATAACACGTGAAAAGTTGTGCAGAAAAGATTATTTATCTAAGTTTTCTATTTTATGTAAATTAATATTGATAGTGGTATTAAGTTGATGTAGTTAGTAAACAATTGAATGAATGAATACGCTAGGTTATGAATAAATTCCGTCATAACAAGCATTATAAAATTTTAGTATTGATTTACATTACTAAACTGTATTCGATATATTCGTCAGTGGCAGTTTTGCGAAATAGCAAATGTAAGTAGTGTTAGCAAGTAAAATTATTCAAGGAAACGCTGAATTGTTATTTAGCAAAAATGGTAACACAAAACCTGAGCATAATATTAATTTGGTTTCTAATCCCATAAGCCAACAGTGAACGACAATAGTTCAATACTTAGTTGATATAAAATCTATTTGCAGAATAGTTCGATTACTCTATTGTGCTGTTGGGCTTTGTAAATTTTTCGATTTCGACTATCTAAATTGCATTCCCCATCCCCTATTAATGGGGGAAAAATTATAGTTCACGATAGAGTAGAGTACTCAAATACTAGACAAATTGAAAGCGAGTATGCCTAAGAAAATACACTTTACCACTAAAGCCATAAGCGGCCACATAAAATATTAAAAAATGATTTAAAATGTTTTTATTGCTTTAAGTCACAAAACTGTTCACAAAAGACTAAGTAAAAAAATAGCCACCTAAGTTAAACAAAATGTGAAATATTTTAGTTTAGAAATATGTTTTTTCATGAACAGTTTTGTGGCTCACTGTACATTAGACCGTACCGCAAAAAAAAAGTTCACCGTACACCATCGAAACTGAAGCATTTATGCAAGACATTTTCGAAAAAAAAATTTTTTTTTTTTTTACCGAAAATAGAGGTCGCGCATCTACATTTTTCTTCATATCATCGGCATTTACATTCCGATCTTAAAGTATGATATATCAATATTTTTGTCTCGAGTGGACCAATTTTTTTCTTTAAGGATCATTGACATCAAGGACCCCGTTCTAGTTCTTACCCACCAGATCTCAGTTCCTACCATCTTAATGTGCCTTTTTGGTGTCAGATAATTAAAGCTTTCAAAAAATCATTAAGCTTTGCAAATAGAAATATTTCGATTATTCAATTAAAACTATTTTAAAAAATGTTTTTAAGTTTTTTACCGAACGTAGCGGTTCTCTTATTAAATTTTTGGTCATATCTCCGGCATTTACAGTCCGATCTTAAAAAATGATGTTTCGATGTTTTTGTCTCGAGGAGACCAATTTTTTTTTTTGCTTCAAAGGTCATTGACCTCAAGTATTTACCACCAAATCTCAACTTCTACAACATGAATTAAAAATTAAAAACAAATAAAGTGTCATGGAGCCGTTGCCCAATGATAACGGAGCCAGATCCGCTAGTACGATCAGATGTCTATGAGAAGATCTTAACAGCCCGCAAAGAAGCAAAGGGATGCATTCGTCAAATGTTTTATCATTTCATAAATTTTGAAAGGGCTCATACTTCAATATGATCAACTGGCTTAAATTCAAAGTGACTGAGCCGCCATGCTTGCAGACCAAGACCAGCTGTAAGCATTACAATATTCAAAATAAATAATCACATTACCAGGCTTGCACATGACAAATAACTTTATTTAGTAGCTTTCTTTGCGTAACTTAATTATTTTCACAGCTTATCCATACCATTCTCAAAACACAGAGCGTTTTGTTCAAGTAGTGCATGAATCTGCCATGGCGGTCACCGATGAACAACGCATGGGCCATATTTTATCTAGGCTCGAGAGCCGCCAGAGATACAGCCAACTTGAATCGCGTCGAATTATGATTGACTAAAACTTGATACTACATAGAAAGACAACACAGTAGAGCTTAGAGAAATATGCATGTGAAAAGTAGCTTAATAAATTAATTAAAGTGGGTTTTTTAACATACGTAAGTTTTCCCACTATAAAAGTTTTGTGTTTTATTTAAATAATAAGAAATGCGAATTTAATTGTACTATATGGTGAGGTCCTTCGAGATGCTGGGGAACGGCTCGAAGACACTTTATTTGATTTTAATTTTTTAATTCATATTGTAGAAGTTGAGATTTGGTGGGTAAATACTTGAGGTCAATGACCTTTGAAGCAAAAAAAATTGGTCTCCTCGAGACAAAAACATCGAAACATCATGTTTTAAGATCGGACTGTAATTGCCGGAGACATGACGAAAAATTTAATAAGAGAACCGCTACGTTCTGCAAAAAAATTAAAAACATTTTTTAAAATAGTTTTAATGGAATAATCGAAATATTTCTATTAACAAAGTTTAATGATTTCTTGCAAGCTTTAATTATCTGACACCAAAAAGGTACATTAAGATGGTAGGAACTGAGATCTGGTGGGTAAGTACTAGAACGGGGTCCTTGATGTCAATGATCCTTAAAGCAAAAAATTGGTCTGCTCGAGACAAAAATATTGATATATCATACTTTAAGATCGGACTGTAAATGCCGATGATATGAAGAAAAATGTAGATGCGCGACCTCTATTTTCGGTAAAAAAAAAAAAAAATTTTTTTCGAAATTGCCTTACAAAAATGCTTCAGATTTGATGGTGTTCGGTGAACTTTTTTTTTTTTGCCTGTAAGGTGGTACGGTCTACTGTACATAATTTAAAATAAATTAATTAATTAATAATTTTTTTTTTTGTGTATTTCAAGATTGTATTTATTTATTGATCCTGAAAAGAATTATAATCATATCTTCTACTGGTAGTAGCCTCATTAATTCGGAAAAATACCTTCTTTATCAGTTTGTTTGGAAAACTAGGTTGGTCCCTTGAGAATTTTGTTTTGGTATATATTATATATGTTATGTTATTATATTATCAAATAAATACAACTAAAAAAATGTTTTCTATTGAAAAAAATATTCAAAAAATTTTACTATCTTCAGCACCCTCAGGATCTTCTAAAGAAAGCATAGTCGTTAATTATGTCGTGTCATTTCTTGGGAAGCTCTCTTTATAATTTATAATTTTCACATATATATTCGCAAGTTTTTTTTTCCATAAAAGAGGTTATATTAATGTGTATGGGATAATATTAATATTGTCTCATACAAAATCAATGTGAAAAAATTCTCTTTACTCTGAGATCGCTCATTAGCGTACTTAGGAGGGGGCGTTTTTTTAGTAAATGAAAATGGAGAATTGCAATGTGCAAGTGAAATATTGATCAATTTATTTTAGGGCCGGTTTCACAGTGTTTAGTTAACCAATTAGTTAACTTAACTAATTTCTGTTAGTTAACTACCAAATTTATGTTGTTCAGTTTCACAGTCCATTGGTTAACTAATGATAATTTTTTATATAAAATTTGGCATCACTGCACAAAATATTTGTTTTTCATTTGACATTTCATAGTTTGCGAAATGGAATCAACAACAAGAACTTCAAAATTTTCGGCAGACGAAATAAATTGCTAATTGGAGCTGGTCGGCAACTTTGAAAACATCATCGAATGCAAAAAAAACGATAAAGTTAGTCTAGACGAGAAGGAAAAAATATGGGGGACCATTGTGAACGATTTTAACGGCTTGCAAGGAACCTACCGAAAGTAATATGGACGGGATCTGAATACTTTTTTTCGACGAGCATTTGCAATATTCCATATCTGAATCACTATTAACTTTGCAATCCCAATCTGCATCCATATTTATATAGGTACTTATTTGCTTTTTTGAAACTTTGTGTTTTTATTTATGTTCTTTTTCGTTATGACAGCAATCAGCTGTTAGTTAACTATTAGTTAACCTGCCAAATTTGGTTGATTAACTGATTGTTATGAAACTGAAATTGGATAGTTAACCTCAAAACTTTAGTTAACTAAACACTGTGAAACCGACCCTTAATGACCAGTTTTTTAAATTGCAATTTTTTAAACCGCTAAATTGGCAGCACTGCAAAAAACTTACCTCATCAACAGCACTTGCGGCAGCAATGAATAGTCCCAGCACTACGAATGTCAAAAACACCTTAACGTTTGACATTTGTATGTTGTTGGTGTAGGCGGCAGTAGAGTAGGAGTGGCAGCCACGTAATCCACGACGGCCGGCGCAACGTTGCTGCTGGGTTGACAACATTGTAGTTATTGCAACGCTGCAGTAAATATAATCCAATGAGAAAATTTCGTGAAAACTAAACACAATTGTGGTATTATTTTTTTTATTTCCAGAATACACCACAATATTTTTTAATAGATGTAATTTAATACAAAAGAAACAAAAAATACACTGAAAAAAATTAAAGATTATTGAACACTTAAAATATGCACTGAAAAAGAAACAACACGAAAACACAATTTCTGAAACACTTTTTCGTGTAAATTAACACATTCGCAACTTGAACTTTTAAACTGTTTTTAATAAAAAATGCAACACTGAATTTGGAGTTAGGAAAGAAAAAATGAAGTTGACTCAAGAGTTGGAATTAGCGGTTTTGCTGTTGTTGTTTTAATTGCAACTCGAAAAAGAGCGACGAGGTGACGTTTTACTTTATTTTTGTTGTGTGGAGCATGATTCAATCAAAAAGTTTGTATTATTGTTGTTGTTACAGTTAATTGTTTAAATTAACTGCATACAACGACAAGGGCGGCAAAATTTAAAGCGCATAGAAAAACGCGACTACAGAACTAGAAAAGCAACAGTGACAAACAAAAAGCACGATTGCGCAGCGAAGGGAATTTACGTTTTTTACAAATTAAATGTTAATACAAAAAAGAACCCAACGTTAAATTCTCGTGTATCAGAGTAAAGAAATTTATAAAAAACGCAGACGGAAACCGCGGCGGCGTAATGTAAATGACGTTTCGCAGACAGTAGAACACAAGTTTTTAACCGAACTTCGAATTATTTATTTATTTTTCATCAAATTTATTTTTTCCAATAGATCCACTACAATTTTTCTTTGCAGTTTAAGTTAATTTTTCACTGTCTGTATTTTTTCTACTGCTTTTTTTACGTATTCCTTTTAATATCGCCTTGCCCGCAAGAAAACTTGTTTTAAGCGGCTTTTTGCTCACTCTATTTTGTTATTGCTTTTCAACGCACATTACAGTCTCCTCTTTTTTGTGATTTTCTTTACTTCTTTCGCTTATACTCTTTTAACCCACACAATTTGTATTTTATTTCTTTTTTATTTTTCACCGGAGACAAGTAAATTTGTTAAATTTTTAACACTACACGTTTTATTTTTTTTTATATTAAATGAAAAAAGTGTGCACTTTTCTTATAAAATGCAAAAAGTTATGCACTTAGCCTTTTCACCTTTGCTTTGGATTTCTTTTATTTAATTCGTCTGGATATTTATTTTCCTGATTTCTATTTTGCCTTCAAGCTTACAGCACGACGCTGAGAACGCACTATGAATTCACGTCCAAGATGTCGCAAACACTCAACACTTCTGCTTGCAGGAAACTCGTTTTGCCAGCGTTTCATCGCTTTGATTTCTATTTTACTTTCTTGTCTTATTCGCACTCAATTACTCCAGTGTTTTTGTTTTATTTATATTCCAGTACTTTGCTTTGCTCTTTTTTTGGAATATTTCATTTATGATTTTTGTTTGTATGCGTTGAGAATTTGTCTCTTTGCGCATCACCTTGCTGGAAAAAAAAGAGTGGCTGTTTTGACTGTATCAACTCTGTCTTTGCTTCTTTGCAGGGCTCACAGATTTGTGACGTTTTCAGGGCTGCAGAACATATGAAACCTAAAACAATCTAAAAAAGTGGTTTTCTGTCTTCTGAGGTGTAGAAATACACGGTACAATCTAGGGATTCCAATTCCAAAAGGTTTTGACAATCCAGGGCCTCTTGGGTTAGAGCTTTATAGCCCCACATCTCTGTATTTTTATGCTTAAAAATAGTTAATTCAATTAAATTTGAGATATTTTAAAACTTTAAGTGATTTTGCTCATAGCTATCTCAAACAAATTTATGGATATTTTTTCAATACTCATTTGGATTGGAGAAACAAGCATTATTTGAACAAAAACGTTCAAGCTCTTAGTAGATGTCCACACTTGCTACTAAATACTTATTTTCTTAGTTCTTTATAGTCTTAGTACTCATTAACATTATAGTTAAAAAAAATAGTTTAGCATATAAAAATCATTTTACCCATATTCACATGAAAAATTATCGAATAACGACTAACGAATTAACGAAGCCGGTTTGAATACCACTAATGTTTTTATGAATGTAGTACAGTTATAAAAGATTTCAATCTTGAAATCTTAATTCAACGTATAAATTTACTAAAATAATTAAATACTTTACTACTTTTTACCCGCACTAACAACTTAATTCGTTTTTGCCCGCATTGAAGACATTATTTTTCGATCAATGTACGATTCTTTAAAATATTACCGAAAATTATAATTTTGTATTTTTGAAGCAGTAAGGGGGCGTTCAAGTATTACGTAACGCAGTTCGGGGGGAAGTAGGGTTTTGTAAAACGTTACGATGCGTTACAGGGGCGGGAGGGGGTTGTCGAACAACGTGTTACGTAACATTGTTTTTGAAGTGAAACTTCCTTAGTGGGGGATGAAACGCTTTCATTATATGTTTATTGAATAGCTACAACGAAAGTGTTTAATTAAAATGATAAAAGTTAACGGAATCTAGATTTGCTACAACAATAAATGATATCACTGACCCGACTACTTCGAATTTTCAAAACAGGTCTTATTTTAATACTGAAGTAACGCTACATGTTGAGAGCATTATGAATTTTTAGAAAAAAAAAAAATTTAATCATGAAATAATTTTTTTTTGAAGCAATGAGTTCACTTTGTTATAAGCAAATGCGATTTTCTAAAGTCTTCAACGTCTTTTTGACGTGAGATTGATATCATAAGTTCACAGATGTAAGTATTCTGCGTAAGATGAATTGAGTACTCTTCCGAGTACTCAATTGACGTTTAAATGACATCAGATTTTCCGAGCGGCCACTGCGCAGTTAAAACTATTAACACTGCTTAAAGCGCCATCTGGTGGCAGATTTCAGAACTTTTTAGTTTCCCACTCTCTTCCTCAAGTCATTTACAATATAATTACGTTTTCTTCATTCAAATCAGTAATGAAACTCGTGGATAGAGGAGCAGTAACTCCAATTGAATTATTTTTTTTACCGTACCTATTTATTTGAATTATGGGAAATTTTATTTCAAATTTTTTGTTAAGAATACGATTTTATTTTGACTAAAATGTTTTATTTCAGTTAAAAGGCTTAAATTTAATTTGTTATTAGTCGACTGATTATTTTTAATTGATTGAATATTATTTGGTCGAATTTAACAGTCATTTGCAGACAGTGGAGTCATTTCACCAAAAGCTTAGGGGGGGGGGGGGGCGAGAGCTTAAATAACATATCGAATCGACGATATTTTGAATTGAATCGAAGTAATGTACAGTAATATCAGATCATTGGGCATTGCCCCCTCCTAGCCCTACCCAATTGACGCCAAAGACAACAAATAGTAAGGACAATTTAACCTAGTAATTGGTGACATATGTTTTGGCTATTACCACATATTTATAATCATATATATGTATATAGCATCATCAGACCAGTTTTGGTTCATTTGTGCTGAGATTCGAACCCCGACCATTCCATGAATTATGTGTGGGCAGCCGCTCTTAACACTTGAACCATGAAGGGTTCTGCTAATGACATGTACAAAGCGCACTTTTTAATGCACACAAAGCGCCATCCGTCATTTCTTGTTTGCTCCATTGCTTTGTTAAACCGTCAGAAATTTCACATGAATATCGGTTTCTGCAAATGACTTAAATAATATTCAATTAATTATAAATATGTTATTTTATTTTAAGAGTCCATTTGAGCCCATTAAAACATATTTTAAACTTAAGCAAAAGTTTGTAACATACATAATGTGTGATTGTTTATTAAATAAGAATATGAATAAATAAAATAAACAACATACGCATGTATTACGAGTTACATAGAACGCTCTTGTTTAATTTATTATTGCCGCAAACGCGATTAAAACAATAACAAAGGTATTGTAGCGACTTTCTTTTAGGTAAACATGATCACTTTGAGGGAGGGTCAAAAATCTTCGAAAATTGCGTTACGTAATACTTGAACGCGCCCTAAAGTGGAAAAACATTTTTGAAAATTCCCCATTGATTTATGACCCGAATCCACCATCAAGTGGTGCAATAAGACTTTTTTACAAATTTGGGGTTAAAAAATTCCTTAAGCAGGGATACCAAGTTGAAATCAATGAGAGGCTTTCCCAAAATAAATTCTTTTTGCCTTATAATTATAAGAACTAAAGTTTTTGGGAAAAGAGTTGACGACCTTTTTGTTTTTTTTATAGTCACCAATGTTAAAAAAATTTTTCTGAAGACAAACTGGTAACTTTTTTTTTAATCATTGTGATTGTGTGTGGCAAAAATTTGTTGACATTTTTCTGTTTTTTTTGCTTAAAAAAAATTAATCCTCCAGTCCACCTCTTTTACATAAATGGGGTGAAAACATCCCTTTAGGGGGTCAGAGGATCCCCTGGTTATATTAAGAAAAATTGATTTTTCCCTTTAATAACTTTGTTCGCAAAAGCGGCCCAAAATATTCCGAACTGTGGTCGAGAGCACTCTTGCTGACGTCCAAAATCAATTAACAACCATTGTCCCTTCGATTGATTTTATTGTTATAAAAAAATAAATGCATTAAAAATCTTTTTACTATTTTTCGTTTCAGCTCGCGATATGACTTAATTGGCTACACTGCAGAAGGCGTTTGTCTTCAGTTGAGTCCTTATGCTGCAGCGTGCTAGTCATCGCCTATATTAGATCCCTGTCAGTAAGTGGATGCAGTACCTCATCAAGATTATCGGAAATGGAATACAGCTCGGCTTTACGCCGCTATGCGCTTCAAAAGAATCAATTTTCTTCAGCGGCTGATAAGGACTTTGCGGGGCCCGCAGCTTAAAAGTAGAAATGGGCCCCCACCAAAACAAACATTTTATGATCACAATAGGGAACAATTTATATTTTTTACAAATGTATGAAAAATATATAAAATTACATGCTTATGACCGAAAAAAGTGACCACCAATAGGCTCTTTTTATGTGTATTAACGACAGGGTTGCCGAGTGAAATTAAGGAATTACCGTCCTTCCCAAAATAAATTAGTTTTTAATTAAAATGGTAAAAAGTAAAATTGTTTTTGAAAAAAAGTTGATGATCTTTTTTTTAATTTTTTTTTACCCAATATGAATTGCTAAATTACATTTTTGTCGGTGAAAAACTGAGACTGATGCAGGATCGTTGTTATTGGAAGCCCTAGTGCATGTTTGTGTCAAAGACTCTCTAGCAGTGGCGTACCGTTGGCATTTGGAGCCCGGGGCGAAGAGGTAACTTATTGCTCCCTATCTACCATATCATATGACAATGAATTGATGTGATTTTATTTGACTTCCGCTTTTATTACTTTGAATAGTCTCTTACGATTGATATGATAAAAAAGTCTTGCTCTGATTTTTTAAGATCTTTTTTGTTTTGGCTTCCATCTTATTGCGAAATCAAAACTTTCCCGCATTTCCTATTGGATTTATGTAATTTGTTATTTTATTAAAGAAATTTAAGCGAAAAATTTTCGTAACATTTGTTATCAATCAAAATTTAAACTTGCCCTGATTCGTATTATTACCCAAAGCTAACTTTAGGCCCAAAAGAGCCATTTTCTCTGCTTTCAAATAATGCTCATCTTCGAATTGGCAAAGAAATTTCGGATACGCTTCGGAACTGATATCGGCATCCATGAAATTCCATTGCGGTATATCGATTCTAAATGGTTTTCCTGACGTTTGTGGAACATCTGTGGTAGTGGTGGCAGTACGATCACCATTTATTTGACTAAAATGGTGCTCTAAGTAACTACCATATGAGACATCATTAAAGCCATTCTCCGAATTTTGTATGCCACTCGATTCAGAGAGTATAACAACATCGGCCCCGTCATCAGTGGTATTACTACCACCACCGACATCATCGTCATCTTCAATTTTGGTGTATGAAGTTTTTAAGTTGTCAGCATTGGTATTGTTCATGGAAGATATTGTAGTATTTGGTGATTTATTAAACTCACTAAGGCTGGGAAAAAGTTCTCGATCTGTCTCCGTGTCACTGCCGGATGCGGTTTCATTTTCATTTGACTGGCATGATTTTATAAGGGCCTTTGTAAGTTTCTTTTGGGCATTGTTTGTGTTACGTCGAGGTGTGAGCGTCTTTATCTTCACCAGACATGATGAGCCAGCGCCAAAGAGAACATCCGAATAGAGTGTGCCAGGACGACAAACAGACGTTGTATCGTTTGTGCCAACATAGCTGACTTTTTCAGCGATCTTTACGGGGGAGTTGGGAAATTTCAACCAAGTTGGGGAACGTTTGCGCAAAGACTTGGACTTTTTGCCGGATATAGTGTTGTAACTGGATATTTGCTTTTCGGAACGTTTCCAACTGCCCGACTTAACTTTTGTTGGTGGCTTATTGGTTGAAGGTTTTATATTATTGTTGTTATTGCCGTTACCACTATTATGACCACTACTACAACTGCTACTACTACTACCACCGATATTGTTATGATGAATGTTGTTGATATTTTGGCTATTGTTGTTGTTACTATTGCTATTGTTGTTGCTGCTGTTGTTGTTGTTTATGGCTGAATTTGATTCTTTGGTTTGATTTTCTTTCACATTTGATTTCAAAAGATCAGATATGGACAGTTTTGAATTGGTTTTCGAGAGTGAACGTTTACATTTTTCGTTTTTTTTATTTGATTTCGGGGATTTTGTTGCTGATTGATTGGCTTGATTGTTTTTGCTACAAAGAATATATTAATAAATGGATTAGTCTTGTAGGTATTGAATATAAAGTGCTAAGAAATGCTCCTCGTACTTATGGCTTTTAGAACAAATGAAACCGCTGACCATTCTGGATAGAAACATTGGTATCAACAGTGTTAAATTTTAATATTTATTGGTTTATTTTACGGAAATAAAAGGAAATTTATTTTTGTGACTAAAATTTCTTAGCATATATAGTAATTTGTTGTTTTTGTTTTAAAAGTTTAACATTTTGTTTTGATATCTTGATGAACGTTAACTCAGATGAAACTTGTTTCCCTTCCTACGGACTGTCAACGGACAGTTACGGTACAGCAAAAAACTATGCCCTTGTGTTTAGAATGATAAAATTCACACCTTGCTACCAACCCGCATCTCCGTAGTGACTTTGGATATCACACAAAACATAGAAATCATGTTTTTATTATCAAATGTTATAGTTTTACATGCCAAATTTTTTATTTTCTAACATGTTAACACGTATTTTTCAACGTAATTTTATAAGATTCCAATACAACTTTTTCGGGTATGTATACAATTTTTGCATTTCATACTAGCCGCTTCTAATTCTGGTAAGTTTCAGTAGCAATGTATGCCGTCGAAATTTGATCAATGACAACAAAGGTAGCGCCAATGGACTTTTGCCAGGAGGTGGCTTAGAAAAGTTGCAGGGCGGCATTAAGGAGGAGAAATATTTCAATGAACACGACTTAGATCTTATGTCAAAAATACGTGAACAAGGCTCAAAATTTAAGTGTGAAGATTGTGTTGGTAATTGGTCTGACAATGAGTACGAGAAGTCATTAAGCGTCGCCACCCAAGAGGCGAATGCATTACGTGAAACATGTTCAGCTAGCAAGCACAAAAATTGTTTGGAGGAAGCGTTTTTCATGACCGAGGTAAGCAATTATGTGTATATTTTTATTTATATATATAAATCCGTAATACTTACAAAAATGGCATTATTTTGATATCTTGCAGCAACAAGACTCTATTAAAATATTACAGGATAAGCTAAAACTGGACAATGAAACTCAGAGTTCAAAAATTTCACAGGTTACTGTCGGTAATGAATTTCTAAATTCCGATGATGATAAACAAAATCCTCCAAGAGAGTAATTTTTATTTAGAAAAATATATTTATACAAATTAAAAAAAAAAAAAAAAACAAGTTTTTATATAAAAAAAAAATGTTGCGCGTGTGTTTTATCTTTTCAATTTATACGACTGTTCGTGATTGTAAAAAATCGAGCCTACTTTCCCCTAGATTTTATGTCTAAATAAAAATGGTCAATTGCAGGCAAAACGGCATTCTCTAAACAGCTTGAGAATTTATTCAGGCAAACTTCAATTATTTCAAATTGACGTGAATACATTCCACATGAATAAAATTTCAAATTACCTGTAGTGTGTATATAAAAGATATAGTGGTTTTCCTCATACCTTAGTGTGCTCCTACATAATGTCGTATATGCCCAAATCCGAAAAGTATATTAACTTTCACCGGCTGTTGAAATTTTTAACTCATTCAGACCATGATATGATGACTTTGAAAGCTTGGAAGTTGCACGGTTACGTGATATGCATTAGAGGTCTGCACTCGATCATCATTTAAACTTCTGAATGCAATAAACTTCGAGTGCCTTGAACTTGAACTTGTAGAACATTTTGTTTCCAATTTATTTGCAAGTGTAGCACTCATCTCTCCTGTTTGGTGTTTAGATTTGTTTTGATTTTATTTTGTGGTTTTTTGTGCACAAGGGCTCGATGGACTCGCAATGTGGTGAGTGCACTCATGCAGACCTCGAATACGCACATGAACAGCGCTTGTGATGTATGATTGACTTTTTTCAATAGAATGTTAAAATCCCTCATACGTATAGTTGTCTATAAATTAATTGTGAGTTCTGCAAAAATTATGACAAATCAATAATTTTCGCAACGTTATGTAGATTGAAAATGATTAAAATGGGAACCGAAAAATAGTTATGGTTTTGACAAGAGCAAATAAGAACTTGAACCCTCTAACCGGCAAGAGTGCCACTAAACTGCGTGGGCTATCTAAGACAATGCAACCAAGTTTCACACACATAACATACCAAGAAAAAGTAGTTTAGAAAAGTATGTATATGGGAAAAATTGTGCTGTGTGTGGCAATAGATGCATCAAGAGCTCTACTGATAAAGCAGCATATAAAGTTAATACAGTTGAAGCATCAAATTCATGTTCTCAATTGTCAGCGACGAAAAGATGGATTCGATCATCAATTCCGGTGCGACTCGGCACGTTGTAAACAATAAAAGTTTTATCACGGATCGATAAATCATAAAAGAGCTCAATCGAACTAGTAATCAGTGAATCTGTAAGCATTCATTGAATCAGTGAAGGCAACCGAAGTCTTGTATGGACCAAAATTGGTTTGGAATGTACATACTTTTTGAGGCTACCAAAATATGAGTTTAATTGTGAAATTCAACAATATAATTTTCAAAATTAAGCATAATGGTCAACAGATTAGTGTAGTAGCTGATAAAGTTGGTGAATTATATGTATGTACTGAGTCAACAGGGTTGCCAAGTAGCCGGGATCTGCACGGGCAAGCTCGAAATTTCAAAAATTTGTAAAAAATCCGGGAATGAGACAATTTTTGTGACATGTACTTAAAATGTTAGTTGAATATTAAGTTTTTCGCACACGACAAATGAAGTTTTTACCATTTTTGGTATTTATAATATTGCTGACCGAAAAACAAAAAAAAAGGACATACAATTTTTTTTTCCAAAAAATGTTCTGCAGAACATTATTCGTTTTATTGAAAGTTCTGGCGAGTTGCGGAGGCTGAAAATGAAAATTGAAATAAAAATACAAGTTATAGTGACGACTCCCACATCACCACTTAGCGAGGCATAGGTAGTAAGAAAGCAATTCGCTACAACACTCTTACTAATAGTTACTATGCGAGGTTACCATCAAAATACCACAAACCATGCATTCTTTTTAAAATAAGACTGCAAAAAGAGTCTAAAATTTGTACATCTTGGGTTCTAAGAACAATCCAAAATTCTTTTTAACAGAGTCCCAAAACGCACCAAAATTCATTGGGTTGGACTCTTTTTGGATCCATTTTTTAGACTCCTTTCAGTGTTCTCACTTAGAATAAAATATCACACACTTAGGGCTCTAATTAGAGCTCAATTTAGAGTAACCACCTTCATTATAACCACCCAGTAGATTGTTCTGAGAAAAAAGATGCATCATTTGTATCCTCATTGATACTATACGTATCCTCATATGATGCATTTGATTCAACATTGTACCAAGACTTGCCTTGACAATTAAGTCGCATGTTTCCACATCGCGACCTGAACGTTTTTTTTATGAAATCGAAATACTTAGCTATGTGAAACACCAAATTCAATGGTGTATGTTATTTTGTTCAAAACCCAGCACAAGTTCCTTAAAAAGTTGTTTTAAAAATTATATTTCTTTCCGAAACGCTCCCGTTTTTTGTTGTTCGTTTTTCGCATTCTCTGACAAATTACCATAAACGTTCAGATGAACAAAATAATCCATCTATCTTACAGCCAACATTTTTATTACAAAAATAGTATCAAGCAATTTTTCTGAAGCAGGCGGGAGTAGAGTTTAAATTGGCTCCAAGCTATAATCTATTATTTTCCCACCCCATTGTCTTGGATCCAGTTGAAGCAGATGTTGGAGATATCATCAACAAAAAAGGAAAGTTGGAAAATGTAGCTACAAAAATGATATATCTGAAATACGTTGAAAATTGGAAGGCTTTTCGATGCTACAACGCTATAAAAAATAAAGAAGTTGTTAGTCGTGGTGTAAGATTCAGGTTAAGTGTCGCAGGCAGACTGATTTGAGTTCAACACGAAAGTCAGTCATGGTAAAGTAAATCAAGCTGAAGGCTCATTGGATTTGGAGCAACTAGATGCTGATGAAGAAATTGACACTAATCATAAAAGAACATGGTAAAAAGAGCAAATAAGAGAGTTCCTCCATAACCTTTGATCGAAGAAATACACACGGTTAAAGAGATTCATTTCATTTCTCAAGAGAAAGTTGATTGAAACCATTTACACAAAGCAGCGGATTTGATGGTGACAGTTCAACAGACTGTCTACTCAGAAGAAGCAGTGGAGGTTTGAAGCAAGGCGCCAGATCATGGAACGCAATGTTTCGTAAAGTACTTATTGAAACCAATTTTCAGCAGCACTACTCGTATAACTTTTCGGCTATGTGATTGCTTGCTTTAACAATTTGACAGTAGCATATTAAACGAACAGATAGGTGAAGGATATTGAAGCATTTTTAAGCCAGACTTTAAGGTGTAAGACTTGGAGCCGGTCAGACATTAGTTGGACTTGGAAGTAACAAAAGACAATCAATGTAACTAGGTCAGCATACATAATTAAAATCGGATCGTATCAACGTTCAAGCTTAAATATGCCAAGTCAGCGAAGATTCCAATGGAAGTCAGTTACGAGCAATCAAATTCGGTACATCCATTGCGTAGCAACACGAAATATCGACTGCTAATTGGTAGACTGCAGTTTTTATCGATGAGCTTGAAACCTAAAATTTCAAACGTCAGTATTTTGCCTCAAAACATATCGTAGCCATCCAGGACAGTTGGAATTAGTTCAAGCACGTTGTCAAATGTTTAGCTTCATTTTATACAGCAATACTGAATAGTTGACTATTCTGCAGTACTAAGCGAAAAGGGCGTCTCTGAAAAAAATATCCGAGATTCTTATGGCACCGGATAGTTTAAAAAATTACGCGCCTAATGAAATACTCCAAGTGCCTGTATCTTAGTTCAATCATATAAAAAATCTCCAAAGAGAATTTCCTCTATCTCTATTTCAACAAATTGACAGAAAAAAACATCAATTATCTCGAAACGAAATTTTTTGAGATGCGCCCTTTTCGCTTAGTACTGCAGAATTGTCAAATATCATTATTTGGGCATATGGATGCAGATGGGAAGACGACAGAGTTGAGCGAAAGTCAAACAGTAGTTGCATAACTGATTAAACAGCGCTAAAATCAGTTGATTATCGTGTGAGACTGATAATTTTAGTGGGCGATGCCAAGCCCCTAGCAGGTCAATACGTTTTTGCTGCTAAACTAATGGAACGATTTTGATAAAATTTGGTACAGAGGTAGATTGAATCCTATGTAAAGATATTTGTTTTTGTAGAGGTTGCAAACACTTTCACAATGGTAATTTATATTATGAGCTTTAATAATAGCTCATTTTGCAAAATTATTTCCCATACAATGCATTGAAATATAATCAGTGTTGGTAGTTTTTAAAAGTTCGAATAAATTTCCTTATTTTGATATTTTTTGCACAACTCTCATGTAATGACGTCTTCTGAGTTCGATAAGTGAATTGCATGGAAGCACCAATAGCTAAAATTTAACCAAAAAATATGAATTTAACAGCGAGAGCGCTGCAGCATTTTTTTTGGAGTTCAATTGGCCTAAATATTTCAAATAAAAGCTTATAAATTGCAGAAAAATAAGTTTTACTACATTGGTATTTTTCAGCAAAGTTTTTGATTTTAAAAGTTAATTTATAGCCAAAAACTAGCATCACAAGCTAGAGCTCTTGGTAGTGCGTATCAGTATGGAAAAATTAAATGTGTGTGGATTTTTTTTAGCAATAATTTGAAGCACGCATGCAAAACAAAAGCTTTAAAATATAGCCATTGCTTTCACTGTTAGTTAACTATTAACTTTAAATGCACTTTAATAAGAGCCATGAATCTGCGTTATGCTCTGTGATTTTTTTAAGCTATAAATGCTTAATCAAAGCAATAAATATAGTTGCTTATTTATAGCTGTAATCTTTTCGTTAAAGTATAGTTCATAGCTAATAAAAATAACACCGAAGTTGTGATAGTTCTCAACATTAATTTTGGCTGTATAAACCCTTCTATAGCAGGTTAAGAAAATATTTTGAGGCCATGCTAATATTAAGCTAGACACGAACTGTAAAGAATAAAAATTCTCTCTTAAATAAAACTTTAAAAAAGCTATTAAAGAATTGTCAATTGCGTTAAGAGTGTTTTTACATCTTACTCTTAGCAATTATTGCACAATAGTATTTTAATGCATACTGAACATAAAACATCAAGTTAGCTTCTATGTTTTTCCTGTTTTACTATTTTCCGGGGGTTATTCAAGTATGTGGATCATGTGCAATGATCATGAAAGGGACAACTAAAATTGTTTATGTCATTGTGACTCACATGCTCGAAGCACAATTTTAAAATGAAAAAAAAATTGACGGTCATAATTACTTTTTGATAACAATGTTTTTTTTGCAATTGTGGGGAAAAAACTATTTTTTTTTTCACTCTAACTTTATTTATTGTATATCTTTAAATTCCTAAAACTAACAATAAGTTATAAACTCTTATTTCTAATTAAAATTATTAAAAATTATAAATTATATACAAATTGGTGTATGTAATATAATAAGTAGCTCCAAGCTATGCGGGACTGAAAAACTTTAGCTGGAAAATAGATCAATCACCACTTCTGTTCATTACTGTATTTGCGGTCAGAGAGAATGGGATAACCCATTGGAGCAGTGGCGCTGTGACAGATTCATGACAACCCATCTACAGTCGCAGCCGATGACTATTGCGTCTCCCTTGATTAATTTTCAGAAAATTTAGTAATGGTGTAATTTTTGGTCTCGACCGAAATTAAATACCATATACAGTGGAACCTCGATTATCCGTCAGGCACGGGACCAGAAGCCTGACGGATAATTGAATAGTCGGATAATCGAATATATGGTAGAGCTTTGTTTTGATTCTGTATGGTGATGTAGTTTTGCGCGACCATCCAATGATTCCATTTGAGAGACATACTTTTCGATCTCATCAGCATTTTTCTTTATATCACTAATTGTGGTTCGCGGAATACCAAATTGAGTGCTCAAAGTTATAATAGCAGATACACCTTTTTTGATTTCTCTAATGATTTCCATTTTTTTTTTTTTTTCAATCGTAAGAACGGTTCTCTGGCGTTTTTGCTTACCAGATTCGGATGGTTGAGGCTCCATTGTGAAGCCAAAAAAATTTGTGTAATCCACTTTACTTGGCGATCAAAGTGCAACTGACCAAAATCAATTAGAGAGCGCAAATGAACAAAATCCATCATGTTATGAAATTGAATCACACAAAAAGTGAACTAGATTAATGAATTTCTGCGAAATTTTCATCTCCGAATTTCGTAAGAAAAATTTCAGACCGAATCGCTTCGCGCATTGTGTGCATACAAAAACAGAATCAAAACAAAACGAAAAAAAAGTTTGCTGACAAAATGTGACGGTTAATCGGAGTGACGGTTGATCGGGAGACGGATAATCGAGGTTTCACTGTATCATGTTAACAGTTAAAGTGCGAGTAAGCTTTAAGTTTTTGTTAAAAGGGGCTTTCTTCCACCACACTATAACTGGCTAGTTTGACTAAAAGTACCCACATTGAATTTGGAAAAATTTACTTTAAAATCAATATGTGTTGCGTTTCAAGCTTATATTTACATAGGAGGTGCCACTCTCTCTTTTCAAAATCCTCCAACTTTTTGTTTGTTGATAGACCTAACGTTACGTTAATTACACATTTAGATTTTTACTTCAAGTTCTTGTTCAGAGATTTTCCGAATCATTCCTACTATCTGTGTGAAATAAAATTCCATTCCCTTAAATTTGTCTGTCATTATAGCGTTTTGAAGCTTTTGCTTTTGTCAAAATTCACCATTTCTTTTTCCAGAGCTTGTCCGAGTTATCCTTAGTATTTGTGAGGAATTCGGTTACACTACATTAAATAATTCACTCTATATATAGCGTTTTAAATGCTTAATTTTCATGGGTGGTAGGCGTGTTTTTCCACCTATTTCTTTCATTTTCAATCCCTAAAATCTCTTGGGAAGGTATAGCTTGCGTTCCGAATTTTACTCAACTACCTTGCTTAGTTTTCCCTCAATCGTGAGCAGGTACTTAAGCGGGCATGGCTAAATCGATTCAGTTCGTGATGATGATGAAGAATATGCATACTTTTTAATATCTACTGCGCCCTTTTTTATGCGTATTTATAGTTTTTTTTACTTTGTTTGAAAAAAAATTTAAGTATATATATATAATTTGACACGATTCTTTCAGAATTTTTTTTTTTGCAATGAATTTAGTATTTCAGTATTACATACTTAAAAATTTTTTATTCAATATTTTCGGCTTTATATATATTTCGCAGTAGTAGTTCGGTATTTCTACGTCGGTGTGATTCGTCGATGTACAAGTTCGCTGTCGTGTGAATGGGGACTTGTGCATCGGCGATAAAATATCAAAAATGCTTAAGTTAATTTTTAAGCATCTTAACAAATGAAACTGAAATATGTACAAAGTTGGCAACGTAAAATATGACATCTGTGGTAAACCTGTTTGAAAGATGCGATTGACCAGGACCACTGCATTCTGACTTGTACCGGCGAACTTTGTAAGCAAAACAAAGACTTGAATAATTGTCATTCGCCATAAAAATAAACAAGTGATTCAAGGAAAAACACCGAGTGCGCAAATTCAATTGAAATTTAATAAAGTTTTTGTGAAATTGTCATAAAATATAACCAAAAAGCATATAATTAACAGTGATAGTGAAATGTTTGCAATCAAACGTTGCGCAACTCGTTTATATCCAAAAAATATTCAGTAAGTGCAGTGAGAAAGATAAACTATAAAAAGTTTTTTTTTTCTGAACTACATATTTAAAAATGAAATAAATTGGGTCAAATATTGGGATTACATAATTTTTAAAACTCTAAAATTTCTTTTTTAAGACTTGCTAAAATGTCACAAGTCGGTGAATTAGGTAGCGGTGCTGGTAAAGGTGGTGGTGGCGGAGGTAGCATCCGTGAAGCTGGTGGCTCCTTTGGCAAAATGGAAGCAGCACGCGAGGAGGAATTTTTTTATAAACAGGTGAGGTTATTTCACTGATATTACTACATAAATTTGTATTTATGCCTTAAATGGTTGTTTGTTTTCTATTTAAACAGCAAAAAGAACAATTAAAGAATTTAAAAACCAAACCCGAATCCACACCAAAACCAGAGCAATCAAAGAAGTGATTTAATTGAAATCAAATAAATATGAAATGATGTATTGTTTTCAAGCAATATTTTTTTAGTTTATTGCACATGTTTTGAGGAGAGTTAAATAAATTCGTTTGATTAACTAGAATTGTTAAATTTAAAACAAGTTGTTTGCTTGGCGCACAATACTATAATGGAACATTTTCTGTATAACACATATTTAACGTTTATCCCAAAAGTTTTCCCGCTGTTTATCGATGTATTCGCTTGCAGACCTCATCTAGACCAAGTGTAGTCACTAACATATATACCCATATTTAAGCGAGTGTTTATTTAATATAACCTAATATATAGAGATAAATTAGCTGATGGACCAAATCTTTCTACAAAGGCACAAATCACAAATGATGAGACAAAGCCACATATCTTATATCCAGGATCAGAGTTTGACATACAGATTGCTGTGCAGTATGACAAGACCTGATCCGAGCTGCACAAAACCTAAACCTGATTTGTATGTGATTTGTTTACTTTACGTTAGAACAGTACCTAGAGCAAGAATTGTCTTAGAAGTTACTACATTTTCAAATCTATCAACTATTTGGGATCTTAAATCAAAAGATATGACGAAATAATTTAACCTGAGATGAAATCTAAGCTTACATTATTCATTTACAAACCACATAGAACAGCCTCTTTCCGCGACGGCCGAGAAATTAACTGAACTTGGAGTAAAAACTATCTATGTATAAATCCGTCAAAGTTTGAGCTACAAAAACAGCTAAGCTTGAAACTCTTCAATTTAAGTTACTTTATACATATCAAGTTTTGGAATAAGTATAGCTATGGACTAAGTTTCATCAGCAATTTTTGTGAAAATAAATAAAAAATCTTGAATCGAATACTTTTATATATCTTATAATGCCTAATAAGTCGCTCTGCGCTCATGTTTTTGGAAAAATATACGACCTCAAAGTTGAATAAATTGTTCATTACATCGAGAAAAATTACATCTTCAATTTTTTTTTTTTTTTTTTTCTTTTTTTTACTACAGCGAATCAATGTTAAAATTAAATTATCTTTAATGTACTTATGTAGTTTGCAAAAACTTTCTCGTTGGAAGTTTTAACTTTAAGTAATTGTTTTGTTAAGGTGGCACACCCTATATTAACAGCTGGTGGTTGTCAGTGTTGTGTTGTCAAATTTAAATAAAATGCTTAGGCTCCGCGCATACATGCTATTAATCTGTTGGGCAGGTGTTAGCCTCAATTGTCTGACTGTTGTGTTGGGATCAGTTGATGTACTTTAGTTGGAAATAGTTTTCACACTTGTAATTAAAAATTCGGCCAGCAGCTTTTGGGCCACCAAGCTATTGGTCGCCGATGGGGTTTAAGATTGATAAATTTTGTGTTTTTTCGTGACAAAAATTAATATATTTAGTTAGCCAAACTGTTTTCAATTTAAAAGTTGGCCAGCTTATATGTAAAATATATATGATTAATTTTACGAAAATTTCTAATCATAATACAAATGTTAATTCGCGAAATCATCAAGCCCACTCGATGGATATATGATTTGATATGGGAGAATGGTTCGAATAATTCCAGAAAATACATTTTTAAGATTTTAAAGTCTCATAAATTTGTTTAATTTTTAATCGTTGTCTAACTATTTAATCGTTTGTGTGTACTGGCCCTAATAATCGTACACAGCTGATATCAATCAATAGTAATATTTGATTCTTAATCAATTTTAAAGTTTTAACGTTTTTATTTACCCATTTATCTGCCTTGGACTAAAATTGCAAAAAAAAAGGTGAGAAAAACAGATAATGGGCAACTATTTTACTAAAAAAATTAACGAAATCTAAGAAATTAATCAGTGTAAATAATTAAGAATAAAGCGTATGGCATTTTATTTTAAAATGTACAAGTCGTTTAAATACAATACTGAGTTGCTAAACTTTAGCCAACAAAGATTTTAAAATTTAACAAAGTTTTTTATATGGTATTTCTATCTCCTTACCTAATTACGTTTAAAAAAAAAAAAACATATTTTTCGAACAAAAATAGGTATGCCGAAAAATGCAATTTTTATTTAAAACATTCAAATCAAATCTATAATCTCGATTTTTCGCTAAATAGTAATTTATGTTTGAAAACTGCGGTTTTTATTACACATTTTGAAACGAAAAGGAGTCGTTCATATATTACAAACGTGATAGTAACTTCGTTAACTTCTCCCCCTTACTACACAAAGCTGAGTTTTTTACTGTCAGTGAATTTATTTAGTGATAATGCATTTACCTGCATATCTGGTTTTGACGCAGTATCGGAGGGTATCAGGCAACAAGCGACAAGCTTTGCTTATGTACGGTCTCACATAAATAAAAATGGATCTGTACCCCAAAGCAATTTTTCTTTTAACGCCTACTTCTCACCCCGCTAATGCTTATGTAGCTTCTTCCAAAACTTAACGAAAAAATCAAAGCGTGCAATGGCTTATAGACGACAAATTTTAAATTTGTCGGAATGGATGACAATTTTTCGTCGCATATCACAAATTTTTGTGCATTTTTGTCAATAAAAAAAAGGTACGAAGAACGAGCTTGGAACTCCATCCCGACTCTCCACTGCGTAGCTCAACGAAACTTTTTACAGAGCACGTGATTTTTTTTTTGACCCTCTGATGTGCAGCTGGACTTTTCGAGACCCATTTTGACTTTAGGTCGTTGGCAAAATTCTTTCTTAGGTCTGAGCGCCAAACGGTCTCTTGCCAACTACAGCTCATGGGTTCTGAACGCAATTAAACCGGAAACGGATCGCTTGCGCTGACTTCGCAGAACAAACCTTTTATGTTTACATAGTAACTTCATAAGTATAACTGCTGGGCCTCGCGAGGCCCAACTGTTGTAACGTATGCCCATTCTCTAACACACGAAAACATACATATGTACATATGTGTATGTGTATATATAAGTATACACATACATAGCTACAGCCACACACAACACATATAAGCAAAGGCAGGCACCAGCGACACTTCTGGCTGGTCAAAGATATAGTAAGCCGAAACCATCGCATATGAGACTCTCATAAGTAGCTGAACATCCTAGGATTAAGAAGAGCACATGCTTTATGGACGATTCCTAAAATTAAACCGCAATTAATACGTCTATGAGATAATAAACCTATTCTGTTGACGCGTAGTGTGTATGGCAAATAAGTCTTATCTTCTAATTATATAATTTCTAGTTGTTTAAAATAAACAGCGTTTGTTAAAATTAATTCACTACAAAAGTTTTCGTCAAGCAATATACATCCTTATCAAAGAAAAATTTCCAATGGATCAAGTAGAAAGTGACCTTAAGGTAAAAATGTGTTAGTGTTTAAATTCAGGAAATATAGACAAATCGATTGCGAAAATCTATATTTGTAATTTAAATCAGAAAGAAATTGAGACGTAACTTTTAAATGTAACTTTAAGTAGTAATGCTCATAGAGCAAGTGTATCAGGCGCCTTTTAGAGAACGTGTCATAACAAACAAATTTGAAGTGGTGCTGCGTGCAATAAACAGCAAGGACCAACCGTCATTTTAGCTTATAACTTCTTTCATTAGAACAATTTTAATTATCTTGATCAGGTTAGTTTTGAAAATCATGTCAAATACTATTTTATATCACTTTGCATTAATGTCTAAACAGAATTGGGACGTGCAATTTTTCTTCTGTTTTTGCTATGCGTTTGTAGTGAGTACAAGATTGACACTAGAAAATTTATCGCAGAGAAATAGAAAAAATTCTACTTTTTGGTGCGATTTGACACTGAAGATAAATCGCACGTCTCAATTCTGTTTAGACATTTACATATTATTTTGCGAAAACATGAGCACCGAAAAAAAGTGTGTAAATAAATTATAACTTTTTTTGGAACAGGTTTACTTTAGCTGACATTGTCCAATTTTATTAATTTTTTTTTTGTAAAAGGGAGTTAAAAACAAAAAAATATAAAATTATCAAAATAAGTCGATCGGATATAGTATCGGAGATATAGACATCGGAAGTTCCGGATATAGCTTTTATAAAAATGGTTATAAGTTGGGAACCCCTGAATGGAAAATAAGAAATATGGATATCATAAGAAGGATAATTTAACGGCCTACAATAATGGCAAGTAAAGTTTTGAAATTCGACCTATAATTTTGGAGATATTACGAATTTTCTGAAAGTTTGACCAATTTTTTTTTTTTCAAAAACATTTTTTTTTTTGTGTTAATGACCAAAAACCTTTTTAGCATGATAATAAAGCTTACTTTATTCCCTTTAAAATTGTATATAGTTTGCTGTAAATTTACATCCTTTTTAAAGAAAAACAAACAAATGTATTCAATGAATTCTTATGAAAACTATGTTTTTGTGGACAAAAACAATGGAAAACAGCAACAGCAACGATTAGTACACCTACAATTATTATTATAAAACGATTCTCATTATAAAATTAGGGCTACCAGATGACCTGCCTACAAAAGTAGTGTATGTCAAAAAATTCCAATTTTCGAATGAAAACCACTCACCCGCAGGTGAAAAATTTTTATTAAAAATCGCGCGGCCATTATTGTTGGCCATTAAATTATCCATCTTATGATACCCATATTTTTCATTTTCCATTCAGGGGTTCCCAACTTATAACCATTTTTATAAAAGCTATATCCGCAACTTCCGATGTCTATATCACCGATACTATATCCGAGCGACTTTTTTTGATAATTTTATATTTTTTTGTTTTTTACCCTCTACTCGTATTACCCCTAAAAAAATAAATTGATTTGGAGAATGTCAGCTAAAGTAACTTAAGCCCTTTTTTTTAAATAGTCCGCAATATGCCTTCAAAAGAATCGCTAAAGTTAGCAGGAATACTGTATCCCGGGTAATACAAAATTGTAAGACAGACCTTAGCATAAATCGAAAACTGCGAACGGGCAGGAAAAAAGGTTTCGGTGACCGTAATAAGGCAAAGAAGGTGCTAACCATGCTGAAGAAAAATCCCAACCTTTCAGGAAGAAAAACCGCTCAGCAAGCAGATTGCTCCGAGTCATTTGTGCGAAGAGTGAAAGGAGAGACTTGGCTGAAGCCCTACAAAGCTCAAAAAGTAGCGGATCGGTATGCTGAAAAGAATTGCAAGGCAAAAATACGCGCTCAAAAACTGAGGAAAAATTTTGTTCCCACATTTGAGGTTACATTATGGATGACGAAATGTAGGTCCTTTTCGACTTCTTTCAGTTTCCTGGCCAAGAATTTTATGCGATAGGAGAAACGGAAAAATGCAGGGCACAAAAACAACAACATTTTCCAGAAAGTTTCTTGTTTGGCAAGCCATTTGCAGTTGAGGTAAAAGATGCCAAAATTTTGGGACCACAGGCACAATCAACAGCGAAATTTACATCGAGGAATACTTGCAAAAGAAGTTTCGACCATTTTTAAGAAATCGTGTGGTATCCTCCCTTTGTTTGACCTCATATTGATTCATGTCACTACAGTAAATCGGCTCTTAAGTGGTACCAGCAAAAAAGCATTATTTTCGTTCCTAGAGAAGCGAACCCACCCTAAACTCCGGCCAATCGAGAGATAAGTTTGTTAAAGGCAACAAAAGGGACATGCAAATTATAACAGACTTTAGACGCAAGAAGTGTGCTGCAAGTCTAAAGATCCAGGAAGGCCCCATCAAAGCACTAATGAGAGGTATTCAGGAGAAAGTACAAAATTTTACGCTTCAATATTGATACTTTTTTTAAAATTATTTTCTTTATTGAAATATGTACTTTTTCAAAATTGAATTAGTGGTACTGAGATATATTTATTTCTCAATGCACTAATTTCTAATGACGCACTCCTTAGTTCAATGCCTACAATTTTATTTTAGATTGTTTCCCGTAATACTTCCTATTTTATTTTATCTTAAGTCGCGTTATTCTTAAAAATTTTAACTTAAAAAAAAAACTAATTTGATCTTACGATTTTAAATAGAGTTAAGAACACATGACTTTTTGAATTATTTTCTTGTGTATAAAACTCAATTAAAAATTGTAAAGATCGACCCTTTTTTAAAAGTTCAAAAAAGAAAAAGTTCTCAAGGTTGGAAAAATTTTTAATTAAATCTTTTATTTTATTTTTATTTTTGTCATTTTTGCAACAAAAAAAAAGTAACTAATGTTTGGAATGCCTAATTTATTACTCTTAAAATAATGCGTCAAACGATCAAAAACCACACGTATGTACATATTTTATGAATTACGAAGTTGAAATCGATATAAGGACACAGAGCTGGCTGTTATTTGCAAATTTTCATGGCTATATCTCATTTCATAATTTTAATCGGTGACCACAGGAACCTACGTATATATTTTTTTGAGTTAAATTTGCATTGACATAATAAAAGAATACCAAATTTCTTAATGTAATCTTCAGAATTACTTAAGAGATTTCCGATAGAATTCAGAAGTAAAAACAGCGTATTACTAATGATTTATGCAATTAGCTAGATGGTAAAAACATTTTACGAGCAATCTTAATTCCGACAACCAGATGACAGAAGTTTTTATATCACTACTTTCAAATACCTCCAGAAACGTATCGGCTCCTTCTATTGAACAGAAAACACTGACCATCTAGGAACTTGAGCTAAACAAACCACCAGGTTATGACAGCATCCCAATCGAACCATTAAGAGGCAACTAAGCTTTATTGGCTCAACTACATCTCCTCCTTATGGAGTTATCAAAATCGTACGGAATGGAGAACAACTACTTGACGAATGGCTTAAAAGATTACTTATAAAAGTTCGCAATAAAGGTGATCTTAACCTTTGTAAGAATTAAAGAGAAATAATGATAGTATTCTGAGGTCGTCCAGTAAATCATTAACTAAAGTGGTCACTGTGCAGATAGCAAGTCGACTATGTAAGTCTTCCCTGCAGTAAAGTTTTTAAATTTGGAATATACATAAATTCCACATCCTTGCGCTTTTTTCTCAAGTTTATAATTGGTACGGCCGACTTCATCTTTGCTTTGATTTGATTTTTTAAATACATTAAATTTCCGATAATTTGGATTGTCGTGTGTTGGTTGTGCTTCTATCGGATCGTAAGTCCCATCTTCAGGATCTTTCGTCCAACAATATTCGTTGAGATAAGAAAACCATTTCAAGTTTTACAAATAGCCTCTGCTGAGAAGATCACTTTGCGTGTCTAGGAAAAGAAAAATCATAAAGAAATGTTTATATAACGTTAGAAGTAAACCATCTCAAAATGGTCTCGTATGTGTCTGCAGTGAGTGGTTTTACACAATTGTCTCTATTTTCTATAGATTTTCGTCATAAATAACCTGTTTTCTTCATTCTTCTTTAAATTTTCGATATCAATTTTGATCGAAAACAATTACTTTTTTCACCTATTTCCATCGATTGAATCTGATCTTCTGGACCGATTTTGATATAATTTTTGACCAGATCGGCAAATATTAAAACGGTAAAATCGGGAAAAAAAAAATCAAAAATTCATGTCTGGAAAACCTATTTATAAAAAAATGTTTAAGTGTGGTTTTCGAAATAAGCGACGAATTTTACATAGGATGAAAATAGTGGCAACTGCTGAACAAAATTACTGTAAACCAGTGTTATAGAAGCCCGCTATCAATTTATTGCAGAAGCAGAGAACGAATAAGAATCGAGTGTCAGTTGGAAGAGAATAAACTTCAAAATATACTGTTTGAAGAGCACTACAGTAAAAACTTATAAGCTAAAGTGAAATCTGTGTTATTTATATTATACAAAAAGTTTGGGCGGGACTAGAAGCCACGAGCGAAGCGTTCCGTTCCTTAAAAATGTATAAGAATTGTGATGTTAATTAATTAACATTGCTCTAGAATTACTAAAATGATAAAATTTAAAAATAACTATAATATAAAAACAATTAGTTTGCTTCAAAATAAATGAAAAGTGAATAACTCTTTGTAGAATCAAAAACGATATTTCACATAACATATTTTATAGTTTTTATTTTTCAAATCCAATTCACTATCTTTCAGAATATTTAAAGGCAACAGTGTTGATTGACTCGCTTCTGCTATCAGTTCGTTCGTCAAAAACTCTTTGAGTGCATGCTTCCGTATAGGAAAATATTTTTGAAAGAACTTCATTTCTAATCATGAATCAATGTTAATGTACTCCACTTTAAAGCAGATTTTCTATATATTGGGTACTTCAATAATCTCCGGAACTTGTATCACCGACTTTTAACTAAGTACGTATTTTCTTTAATTAATTAGTTTTTCGGAGCAAGAAATAAAATTATCAAATCAAGAAACTAAATCCAAATAAATTAATTAATTTCGTAATGTCATAGTTTCTAGGTTCAAAACCTAATATGTATCAATAAGTTAATTTCAAGTTTGATCATATTAATTATTTTCCAATAAAAGGTTTTGAATTGCTTGCGAATTTAAGCTCAAAAAGGTGTCCAATGTTATCTTCCGAATGTAACGCTGATGTCAAAACAGTTGTACTACTTATTCATAAACATTTATGCCTCTTAGAGGGAACAGATTTCAGTATCATATAGCATGTTTTTATTTTTTGCAGATTAAAAAAGGAAAAAATGCATTCGATAAGACCCCGCCTACTTTAGTATAACATACATATAAACAAATGACTAAAAAAATTTACAAATGTAACATAAAATCATGAACGTCTTTGTTGACAGATAAACAAAACAAATGGACTGATTGTCTTATCGCAAAATTCAAACAGCCAGAGGGTAAAATTGTTTAATTTCCATTGTATTGAATAAACCCGATAAGAATTCATTTCCTTAGATGCACTACTTCAAGAATATGTTGCAGCAGGCGTTTAAATCGATCGATTGCTAAATAGAGCATTAAATGAAAACCAATTTTTTCCTATTTTATACTGCCAACAACTGGTTTCAAGTTGTTTATAATATGAGTGTGAAAATAAAATCGTTATCAGTAAAACGTCTACAGAGAGCTTCAGATATACTTCAGTTCAAATAACAAACAAAAATAAATAAACAAATCTCTGAGTACGATCGGAAACAAGCAGAGCGCTGTTAATGTTGACATCGACAGTTGATACTAGCACAGTGCAGTAGATGCATCACTTCACATCAGTTTACAATCATAATTTACTATAAAGCGTATTTTTTTTAATTATATTTTATAAATAGCAGACCAAAATGGCAAAGTCTATAGGAAATCAATTAAAAAAAGTGTTAAGGCAGCACATGAAAGAAGTTTTAAATTGTATGAGCGCAGAGTCAAGAGAACGTCAATCCAAGGCTATTACGGAAAAGGTACATAATTTCGATTATACGCAGCTTTACATAATTTCATCTGTATTCTACTCCTTCAAAAGGTATTACAATCGCAAGTCTTTCGACAAGCTCAACGTATTAGCCTATACTTGAGTACTGCGGAAGAGGTCGACACTAATCAGCTATTGCGAGAAATGTTTCGTTTAGAAAAGCAGGTCTTTGTACCGTCTTATAGTGGCAGTGTTATGGAAATGGTTCGTCTACGTGATTTAAAAGATTACGATACATTGCCATTGACAAAGTGGAATATTAAACAACCGAGCGCTACAGAAGGACGGGAAAATGCATTAACAAATGGTAATTTATAAGATCACTTTAATTACTTGATGGCATTACAATGCTCGAGAGAATTCAAATATGTTTGAATTACCTTAATCTATTAGGTTAGGTTAGGAAGTCTCGTTAGGTTTTCGGATGGTTAATTAAAGGATTGGTATCAGGCAGTGGGCGCGTTGGCAATGCAGTGATGTCAAATGACCGCAATTTGTTTAATCCTAATTATTGTACTAAACAATCGACAGCTGATTTTTGTTCGCCAAGTTTACTTAACAGCTCGTTTTTTTTTTTATACCCTACACCGAGGGTATATTCACTTTGTCTCTCCGTTTGTAACACCTCGAAGAGGGCGTGGCAGGTATGGAAAAGTATATATATTCTTGATCAGCGTCACCACCTGAGTCGATTTAGCGATGTCCGTCTGTCTCTCCGTTGAAATCAGGTTTACGGGAAAACCAAGAAAGCTAATTGATTGAAACTTTCACACACAGGTCACATCTCCTTGCAGGCATCTTGCTATTGAAAATGGGCGAAATCGGTTGACGGACACGCCTACCGCCCATACTCTATGTAAATTTACCCAGGCCAATTTTGAAAAAAGTTGCAGCGATTTTGATGAAACTTGGTGATTTGGTGCACATGTGAACCAAATTAGGATTAGGCTGGGTTTCAAGTTTCCAAAAGATCGTACAGGGGCGTGGCACAGCCCTAAATTTTATCATTTAAACTACCATATCTTGTAAGCCGTTCAAGATATTGCGATGAAATTTGGTAAACGGATATATATCAAATATATCTTGAATTGAGATAAAAGTGGGCGGAACCGAGAAAATGGGCGTGGCACTTTTCAACAATTTCAGTCATCAATACAATCTCAACTACATTACTGAAAAAACTCGCTCAAGTTTATAAACGTTATATAAAGAGAACTAACAACGTAATCGTTATGAAATTTAATGAGGTAGATATACTTCCTATAAGGTCTCTTATAACAAAAATTTGGTTCAATAGTACCTGTGGGCGTGGCACCTCCCATATAAGCAAAAAACGTTTATTGTTATAGATAGTGTGCTATGAGAGTAATCTTCATAAAATGATGTCGTTACTATAAGCTTTAAAAATAAATGAATTTTGACAGGATTGCATCGTGGGCGTGGCACTTCCCATATAAACATAAATTTGTAAGCGCTGTTTTAAGTGAACTATTGCAGCAATTGCTATGAAATTTAATGTAAGTGGTTCAGTTGCTATAGAGTATATCTGTATCAAAATTGGCTGAAATAGCACCAGTGGGCGTGGCACCTCCCATACAAGTAAAATACGGTAAGTGGCATATTTATCGAAATATGTGAGCAATCATACTAAAATTTGGTGTAAGAGGTTTGCTTATGGAAAGCTATTTCTGGATCAAAACCGGCCTGGATTGTACCAGTGGGTGTGTCACCGCCCTAAATTTTAAATTTAACTGCGGCACATATCGCAAACTATAGAAGCTATTGTGCTGAAATTTAATATGAGGATGTCGATCACGAATATAGTTTATTGAACCAAAAGTGGGCGGAATTGGACAAGTGGGCGTGGTATAGTTCTAATTTTTCATTTCTATTCGATTTTTTTCTGTTCTGTTCGATTTTTTCCTTATTCTTTCGACTTTTTCAACCCTGTAACTTTTTCTAATATATCCCATACTATGTATTTGTTCGACTTTTTTAACTTTCTTCATTAGTTTCTTTATTTTTTTGACTTTTTCATCCATTTTGAATTGTTTCAAGTTGTTTCAACTTTTTTAGAGTTTTTCAACCACTCTCAATTTTTTTCAACATTTTGCATATACATTTCATATACATACTTTCTAACATTTCACATTTTTTTCGACTTATTCAACCTCTTCAACGCCTTTTTAACATTTATTTAAAAGGTACTTTCAACGCAGTGTAGGGTATGTGAGTTTCGGCCTGCCCGATGATAACACCTTAACTTGTTTTTTTTTTTTGTAGAACTCTTTTTAATGCTATGTAAACAAAAAATATGGTTTGCTGATGATCTGATATTTATTTTTTATTGTTGGTTGTCGAGGCAAACTTAGAAAAGAGTGATTTAGATTTTGATCGTGAACAAGAAACATTTTTATGTACGTACATACCATACATACATACATATCGCACACATTTAGCTAAAGAGGCACAACTCAAAATTTGCCATTTTCGAGTTTACTTGTTAAAACTGTTCATCATACACATATCTATCAGCACAAAAGAGATTAATTAATTTTTTGCTGTACTTTAATGCCAAAAAACAGTTATGTCTCTCTTCATGTTGCAGTGGAAATTAGGCTACATACAATATGCAAAAGTGTCCTATTTTTAGTGTCGGTGAGTTCAAGCTGTTGTGATCGCGACGTGGTTTCCAACCATATTCTGTTTTTTTGAATTGAATATTTGGATACCATTCCGTTGTGGAATTGGCATTCCTTTATAGTTCCTTTTGGAAATGTTGATTTCACTATCTTTGTAATGTAAAAGGAATGCCATTTGTGATGTCCATCCCCTTTGGAATAAGAAAGCAGGAGAACCATCCGCATTCTTAAGAAGTTAATAGGAATGGATAATTTATGATATTACAGTTTTGGTGTTTCCGTAAAACGTCCAGCTTTCTCTTTAATTATTAAAACTTAACAGTGGTTTTGCCACGTCTTGCAACCTTTTAAGCGATATTCATACATAAACATTGATAAGTAAAACATTTTTATATTGATTTTGCATAGTTACGGATCAGTAGAGTCGTCCGGAGTTTGACCTGTGTCGCATTTAATGTACAATTTATGGAATTAAATTGTACCTATAAATTTAGTGCTTAAAAGTTCCTCTCTGATGATATACACATCATTAGATCAAGGTTACTATTAATGCTAATTAGAGTTCGCCCATTGATTGAAATTCAAATTATAGTGACAATACAAAGCAGTTCAGTACCATTTTACCTGATTAAATGTCATCGCTGCCAAAAATAAAAATCATGGTATCATGTTGCTCTATCCCTACCCCTATATCTACCCATCCTTAGGGTTCAATCTATCTTCAGACTAAATTTCATCAAAATCGGTCCATTTGTTTAAGAGTGAAAAGGTGTTTTCCTGTTAGGGGCGTGGCACCGCCGTATCTGAAATAAAAAAAAAATTAAAATGAAAATCGGTTTTACGGGTCAGCCGTGGCAGCGTTTCTTCCCATTAGGGGGCGGTGCCAATATTTACAACCCATGTTCTTTTCTTTTTTTTAGCTTTTTCAGAGAAGCTAATAACTTTTAGAGAGTGTTTTTGTTTTTATTGTAGGTTATTACGTTACTATTTATGTGCCTGTCGTTATTGTTTCTGCTGTTCAAGTTTCTTCTCAAGTGCTTCTATATTAAATTTATTTCTTCCCTGCAGGACATGGTATCGATTTGTTTATAATGCCAGGTGTTGCCTTTACCAAAAGTGGTGGTCGTATGGGACACGGAATGGGATACTATGACACATATATAACACGACATCACACAACATATCCGCATAAAAAGATCACACTGATGGCTTTAGCATTTCGTGAGCAAATTGTCGATGAGGATAAGCTACCAATGGATGCGCACGATGTTCGATTACATTGCATTATTACAGAGTAGCAGCTATAGTAGCCGTTTGTATTTCTAAGTTTAAACAAAACCCACACATTTTTTTTGATGAAATAAATGTTTTTTAAAATTATTAAAATATAAGACTTAAGCCATTAAATATTCATTGTAATACTTAGTTAAAAAAAGTATTCTAATTAACGCAAATAAGAACGTGTACGGCCACCACGTCCACGTGGACGACCACCAAAATGTGGTGGCCCGGGAGAATAATGTGTTTCGCTGCCAAAGTGTGCGCTTACAGGTTCTGCCGTTGCAGAACGATAATGTAGGGATGGACTATCATTCCATGTCGAAGGTGAAGAAGTGCGTAAAACCTTTGTTTTTCTACAAAATAAACATAAGACATAGTTGTATATATATTAGTAAATTTTTTACTGTTGGCATAAAACAGTACCTGTATGTTGCTGCAGCAGATATGCGGGAACCACGATTGCGTCCAACACGTGAGCCGCGCATCAATGGTGGTATTTTATTATAACCTGTCGGGCCTGTGGGCTGGGCTCCACATGTCTCCAGCGCTAAGAAATCATCTACATGCAATGAGGGTGGACGCGATGTATTTGGTGGCCTCGATCGGAAAAGATCACCTCGTGATGGCGGCGCACGTGCAAAACCACGTCCTCGTACTGGAGTTACGTAAATTTTTTTCTCTGGACGTCCTGTGCTAGGTTCAACCTCAACACGACGTGTACGGAAACAAGGTGCAGTCGGCGTGCGTTCACGATTGGATTGAGGTGATGCCGACAGATGTAAGACACGTTTGCAATCGGATGATAAATTAGTATCAACAGATAGACAGGTATTTGCCAACTCCGTTAAGTCGCAAGCAATACGTTCACATTGCTGCTCAAAATCATCTTTAGACATGGTGTCGATGCGTAATGGATCTAACCAGAATTGAGAACATAGTTGAGTTTCATCTGCGCTTGATTCGTAAACTGTGAAAATTGGCCGAGCTGCATATTGTGTTACGATGCTCTCAGTTTGGGGAAGCACTGGCTCTGCCATTGAAGTAATAGAATCGTCATCACATTCCATTGAAACAGTGTTTTCAATGGATTGTAATTGTGAGATTAAATTATTAATATCGGTAAGAAGAGTGTCAGTAATGTCTTCTTTATGTTTATCTAAAGCTGAAATTAGAACCTGCAGTAAATGGGGTTCCTTTGCATCCTTCTGAACACCAATCAATTGTGCTAATTCCAAATATGTTAATTTCAGAGAACGCGTTGGTAGTGATGGATCAAATGTTGAACTTTCTTCTATTTGCACAAGTGAGCGTAGCAGTAAAACTACTGATTCGATAATGGAATTGTAAGTTCCTTTTTGTACGGACTCAATTAATTTTTGCAACCAAAGCTTGAATTCGTTGCGCTTTTGTTTGATACTTTGTATAAGATGGTAGAAGGTAATGCTGCAATTATAAATATTAATGCATAAGTTAAAATTACCATTTTTTTGTGAAGAACTTTACAATACAAATAAAAAAATACTATATAAAATGTTTTTTGAATAGAAACGGTGATCATAACCTGATTAAACGATCAGGTAAGTTAAGGATAAATACAAATTATTAACTAGGAAAGTAATTAAAACTACTCTGTGTTATTTTATTGTAGAAATGGGCCGAGCAGAGAAACTTACTGTTGCCGAAATCGAGACTCATGCTGAAAATAGAAACTCCCTTTCTACAATTGCCGAGAAAAAGAAAGCCATGGAAAAAAACATGAAAGAAAAGTAATCGGAAGTTATATCAGCAGCGTATAGTAAAGCTATACTAAAATTAGAAAATAATTTGTATGAAGAAAAGTTTGCGCAACCCTCGAAAACTTTCGAGACAAATTAGTTGAGCAAGTAGCCTCGAAAAGTCGGAAAGTGAATCAGTGTTGCCGTTTGTCGAAACAATTTGCTGCTAATATGAAATTCTTCTTTTGAATGAATTGAATCAATTTATTTTTATTTGTCAAAGAATTTGATGGAAAATTTGATTTTTTTTTTCAACAAAATCAGCAATAACTGAAATAGTGGATGTTTTGACTAAAACACTGCAACACCGTAACACTGATCAAACTGTCAAACTACCATTGCTCAGTCATTTACGCGTTTGCATTGATAGGGGTGTTCCCGAAAGCAAGCTCGAAAACTTTCGAGTTTTAGCGCTTTCCGAATTTTCGCGTTTAGAGAAATACCCTTATTAGTTAAGTGGTTAGGATAAACTGTTTTTTAAAGAAAAGGCAAAAACTTCCAACGAAACGTGGTATAACTTATGGGCTTGTACCACATTATTATTGATTTCTTTCAATACTTATTGTAATAAATTTGTCGCTGGACATTTCTTTCTTCACTTACTTTCATTCTGTCCGGAATCATTAATAAGGCCCAATAACAAAAAAATAAATTAAGTCAACATAAAATTCAATAGAGGTTGAGTAGTCTTACATAATAGAGATACAGATTTTTATAGACATTTTCAAATAGCATGTCATGGGGCGAAATTGGCACCAGATTTGGATTTAGCGATCTCTAGTCGAAAAATATAAGCCCCTTTCATGGTTGGCTACTATCTCGCGTTTTAATCGCCGATTAAGAATTGTCAGTATGTTTATAAAGCCAATTTTTACTCGGCGACTAAAATGGCGAAATAGTAGCCAACCATGAAAGCGGGGATAATCTCTCGCTTGGTGGCGAGAAGGTGTATGTCATCGGCATAAGCGAGGCCTTCAATTCTGCTAGAAGCTCGTAGAAAGTCCATTAAATGCTATGATTTGTGAATGTACAGCTCTTGACCAGTACTACCACAAACAAGATTGGCGACAGAAGACAATATTAGCGCACACCCAACACAGACTCAAAAGGATCAGAAAGTTATCCGTTATGTAAGCCTTGATGACGTTAATTATTTTGGGTGCTGCACCTTTTCTGTTCACTGCATGCCAGATGCAATTTCGGTCGATATCAAAAGCGTAACGAAGCTTCTCACCATCTACTCCATGATAATGCCAAGGGTATGCGTTTGATCAATACACGATATGTTCCGAAAAAAACTTGCCTGTTGTATTCGGATAAGTGGTTATATTTTTTGCTGACTTTAGTGCGGAGTAATTTCTTCAAGAAAGTCTTGACGGAATTGGCAATATGCTGATGCCCCGTAGTTCTGGCATAGCGTTAAGTACTCTTTTTTAGGATTTTCACTAAGGTTTCTATGAGCCAGTCTTCGGGTACTCGTTTTTCTTCCCAAATTTGGATATGGACACGATACGTACATTCAGAGGTGAACTCAGAGGAAGCTTTCAATATTTTGGCAACTGTACAACTGCGCCACTGCTTTGTTGAATTTAAGATATTTTATAGCCTTTTTTGATTTGCCGATATTGTCTAAGTTTGTTGACAACCACTTTGCGTTACATCGTATAAAACGCGCGAGGTCTCTGAATTTTGCGATTCGTTGAGCTTTAGCTGCGAGGTCGTTTTATGTTACTTTTTTGTTCTTAAACTTTCTTTACTAGAGCTTTATATGTCTGTAGAGGCTTCTTGCTTCTGGTATTTTGTGCGCGCTTCATCTCTTATGCGCTTTGCACCTCTTGTCTTCAATATTCCAAGTAGCGACACTCATCCAGAAAGAAAAAAACCTCAGTACGAAAAGATGTTTAACTATGTAATTTCACTAGTAACTCATATCTTTTACGAAAACGAAATCTGACGTACTCGTACACATTTTAAATCCAATTATGTACCACGTGCTTACCTACCTACGATCCTACGTGCATGATAACTCACGTTAAATTATTTTGATAACTCGCATTACAATCAACTTTCCTATCAGAAAATTAATATATTTTGTGTTTACATATAACAAGCGATGGCGAAGGTGTAACTGAATTTAATTTTCACTTAAAAAAAATCGTTTCTAAGTCGTAAAAGGGAGTAAGGCCTTTGCAATAGAAAGTTGATTACGTAGTAAACATGAAGTACATATTTCTCGCTTTTTCATGAAAATGCCCTATATGGCTACTATATGGTGGGTCACTCAATACGCGTTCGATGCTCTTTTCGCTGCATCACATCAAACTTATTTGTGTGCCAATGTCATTTCATGCAAAAATATCGGTAGGAGTTTTTATAAGGACTTTGTCAATTAAAATAAAAAACTTAATCAGAAATGTACATACTCATGCTCGGTTAGGATCACTAAGTTCCTTACGCAAACTGCAGCTACTTCATGCGTTAATTTTGCTTTTATTAAATTTGTAAGGACTGCTTCTGCAATAGCTGGTATTATTTCTTTTGGTGGTAACGCTGATGCCAAATTAACCTCAGCACTTGATGTACACAGTGGCGAGATAAATGATATTTCCGAATCTAAAAAACTCTCCAAAATACGATGAATAGCAATCTGACATTTAATACAAATTTCAGTCGGTTCATTTGCAGTTAGAAGCGAATGGAAAAGTTCCCACAGTTTTCCACTTAATATAGATAGTGCTGAGCTTTTTATTGAAGCATAAGGCGTAAGCTGTGCAAAGAAATGCAATAGTCTTGATAAATGTATCGTAGCTGTATTTGAAGCGCTCGTCCATTCAGCATAAAGTAGATCAGATAACGTTTTAGAAATGAGCAAGGTCATATTGGGTGCTAAATCGGCAAGTTGCAAGCAAACTCTTGTTAACAAATCAGCTAACTGCGGATAGGTAGTAGCTGCAATTGTTTCAATCAGTTTTGCCAATTGTGAACTTTGTGGATGTAGATGTGCAGACCATAACTTTCGTTCAGTAATAAGACGCTGCGTTTGTACCTCTTGTAACTGCACTGCAGTTGGTAGTGGCAAGGGTAATGGAAGGAGTTCAGCAAGCACTTGCAAACCTTAAAAGAATACATTTTAGTTACACTACTACGAGCAATCTAAATTTTAAATTAATTTTTACCAGGGATATAAGTTGATGGTCCGTTTACAATATTCTTTAGCACTTCTCTTATCATTTGCGTCCACAAGGATTTATGTAAAAATTCCTCATCCTGTTCATTGGGTTGCGTATATGCTAATAATATTTGTATTATCTCTTTTCTAGCTAGTTCAGCATCTCCTGCAGCTTGACTTGTTACTGGGAAGTAGTGCATTAGGAAGTAAGTTTTCATTAAATGATCAATTGCCGTCAAATCCTTAAATTCGACATCACGACATTGTATGGCAAATGATAGCATTTCACGTAGTATCTGCAAAGTAGCCAAAATAATCTGACAACAATGTACGCCTTGAATTGTTACAAGTGCTGGTGTATGTAAGCCAGGCTGATCAAAATATGAACAGAGTTTTTCCAATATGTGTATAAGTGTTAGAATACCATCAGCTGCGTAGAACTGAAGTGCAACAAATCTATGTTTCAATTCTTCAGTGTCGGCACTCTTAAATGATTTTGATGTAGGACCGATTGCAAGATGCCGTAGAATACGTAAGCCCATTATAAGATCACCTACAATGGAAACGGACATTTTATACGCGGATATGATTAAAATATATATATAATGCAAAATTTTATAGGATAGCAAAGAGTATCGCCTAGGTTATACAGGGTGTCCCATAAATAGTGGATAACCTTCTAATAGCAGATGGGCGACCTCAAGGCGGGTCAGAAAAAGTAAAATCATGTTTTAAAAATCGCACCGTTTTCGAGAAAATCAACCTTTTTCAAATTTTCGAAAAAATGCGACCTTTGTCAGTCGCTTCGGTACCACAGCCACAAATGAAAATATTTCTGGTCCATTTTTTTTGCATAATATTTTTAAATAATTATGCTATCATATGTGATTTAGAATTAAGCCGTAGATACAGTGGTTCTTTGAAAAATAGATGTTGAACTTAAAACTTTCGTTTTGCTCCATGTTTTTTTCAAACTTTAAGCTGGTGTGGTGTAAAAAAATGTATGACAACCTAAGTGGCTAACTTGTTAAAAAATTGCCTGTTTGATACAAATTTTAAAATGCTAAGAACATAAGCGGTAGCTCTTATGGTTGCAAAGATATTGCAATTTTAGTGGCAAAGAGGCTTTTCGTATGGAACTTAAATTTTAAACAAAATCGGGTCAATTTCGAATTTTACCAAGAAATAATGTATGCGAACTCGGAATTACGTCGTGTTTACAGCAACAGCTACCCTAACCGTAATGAAGTAATAGAATTTTATGATCTTGTGCACCACCTCATTTCATAATCTACCTGTACTATGGGCACAGATGTGGCACCCGCCTTAAAATTTATCAAGTGTTAAAAAATTTGATTCATGATTTCAAAATGTCTTCGGTACAAATATATCACTTTTCTGTGGTTTACCTAAGCTTATTGTATGCATTCTTTCGCTATAATTTGCCTAATCTTGTATAAAAGTGATTTCAAAATCATTGATTACATTATTCAAAAGTAATGACACTACACACCTCTCTAGTATGCAAACATGCATTTCATTTACGGCGAATGCAGAGGCCACGCAAATCCAGCCGCTGCACTTTACCGAGAAAGATTCCCGAACGCAAGCCATCCAGGTTACCGCATTTTTATCAGAGTGCATAGAGCGTATTCTGAAGGAAGAGCTCCTGGTACTGGTGTTGGCGGTGCCAGTGAAGGAAGACCGCAACATGAGTATGATAACATCGTGCTAGGTGAAATTGAGAGAGATCCATCAGTTTCTGCACGAGCAAGATGCACTGGTATTGAAAATCAACTGTCCATAGAACAAGTGTGATAAATATTATTATTGCCACATTTTAATCATAAGCTTCTTTACATCATTTGAAATAAATGTAATGACTGAAATTTTTTGTTTCTTTTGCTTTTGCCAAGATCCAAGTTGAAGATAATTGAGATTTTCTACCTAAGACATTTCGAAATCATGAATTAAATTTTTTAATGCTTGACAAAATTTTAAGGCGTGTGCCACATTTTGTGCCCATAGTACAGGTAGATTTTGAAATGAGGTGGTGCACAAGATCATAAAATTATATTACCTTTTTACGGTTAGGGTAGCTGTTGCTGTAAACACGACGTAATTCCAAGTTCGCATACATTATTTCATGATAAAATTCATATGATAGCATAATTAAAAATCACATATGATAGCATAATTATTTAAAAATATTATGCAAAAAAAATGGACCAAAAATATTTTCATTTGTGACAAAGGTCGCATTTTTTCGTAAATTTAAAAAAGGTCGATTTTCTCGAAAATGGTGCGATTTTCACCAAACATGATTTTACTTTTTCTGACCCGCCTTGAGGTCGCCCATCTGCTGTTAGAAGGTTATCCACTATTTATGGGACACCCTGTATACATACGTGTGAAGTGAATCGGAGAGTGATATAAAAATTTAAATAAGTTATAATTATTATAATAATATATAATATTGAATTCTCTAAGGCTCTCAAATCTAATTTATGATATATTTTACATTATGTAGTGATATTTTTTTTGTACCCACCTGGAAATGTTGTTATATACTCTAAAGACCGGCTGATTACTTCTAATAATGGTGTAATATCATCATAAGCAAAAATATTTATTGTTTCCAGTGGCTTTAAATAGACAAACATCTCTTGCAACACTGCCGATACAGATGGTTCGAAAGTTTCATGATTTTTAGCCAATTCTAAAATTTTAATACCATGTTCAATAAGATATTCCAAATTTTCACTGAAGCGAACACAACTATCTAACATGTCAACAGCATAACTAAACACAGGACTTTTATATTTTGTACCAGGTGTTATAAGTTGTCGTTGTGCTTGTAAACGTTGCTCTTTTTTTATTAAGTCCATTAATATTTGCAGATTATTGTTTGAACTAATTAAATCAATTGTATATTTTCGTCCAGAAGAGGTGCAAGTTTGAGAATAGAGCGCATGTAAATGTGTTGCTAGCTTAATAGAATCGTAGTCAGTGCAAGAAGTAGCAATATACGATATAGCATCTAAATGATAGCGTGTTTGAACTTTGTAAGCTAGTTCGATACCAAGTTTTTGCAAACGATGTAATACAGGTTTATGTGTTGACTGAAGATTGACTTCGTTGGGAAGTTGTGGAGTAGATTCTTTTGAAGATTTTTCGCTATTTTCTGATTTCAAAGGTTTGGGTTCGTCTTTGTCATCAGTTGGGATTGTATCATCAGTCTTTATTGCAGTTGACTGTTGCTGTTCATTATTTGTAGAATTTTCAATTTTTATTTCAGACTTAACAGGATTCACTAAAAAGAAAGTTAAGAAAATAAAGAGTTAGAAAAGTAGTTTCAAAAGCTAGGATGTTAATGTGAGTGAATAAGATAGATGACGTGAGGTTGACTTTTATTAATTGTTTTCAAGAACTTACGCCTTACCCTATTAGCAATTGATTATATATTTGACTTTTGTCTAAAGTTTTAATTCACAAATTAAAAAATGTAAATTGCATTTTTATTTAATGAATAATTTTGAAGAACAAATAATGTTAAAAATTTAAGTCTACACTTAACTGAACAGTTTTTTCCTAACTCGGGATAAATGCACAAAGATAAGCAAATAAAGTTATTTCACAATGGGTAGATGCTTTCCAGGTTGTTATGTCTACACACATTTAAAGTGCATTCCTATCAATTTTAGTCTGAATTTTTTATTGTCATTACTTTATTGTTTACTTACCTTCTTGTATGACTATCTCACTTGTTGCACTTTCTTCTTCTGTTGATGGTAGTTCCTCAATACCCAACAATACGGCCACTAACATTTGTGTTGATTCAAAACAATCATCTACCAAATAATCAATACCAATATGCGACTGGAGCAATGCTTGCAAAAGATCCAAAACGATCATTAACAATGAAAGTGGTAGTTCAGCAGCATTACTTAGCAACAGCAACAAGGAGCCACCTAATGAGTGACTTCGAAAATAGTTTTGTAATGAATTAGCAAAGCAGCGCTGTGCAGCATTGTCGGGAACAACTTCAAATTTCTTTGAAACCGGTAAAAAACGACGTGGTTGTTGATAAGATAATGCACTACCATTAAGAGCATCAAAAACATGTTCGATTGCTTGTTCAACCAACTTAAAGGATTCATCAGTGGTATGCAAGTTTCCTAGTACAAATAGCTTAGTGCAATTGTCACGTATACACTCTAAAGCTTCATTTAAATTAATTTTTTTTACAATTGATTTTAAAGCATATTTTGTGCGTGTAAGTTGTGTCTGTTTAATATTCTGCAAAGTCCACTGATAGCCGTTTAGCTGAGCACTTATGAAATTTTGCATGCCAGCTTTTGTATCCAATAATGCATAAGCTGCCTTAAGGATCATCAGCTTAATTGACATAGCCATAAATTCTTGATGATACAATGCAAAAAGCACAACAAAAGGTTGAAAATGCTGTACATTCAACATATAGTCAATAAATTCGGCAAAGCTACCTAGTAATTCAGTAAGACGTGCGCCAATTTTAATGTGCCTTATCTTAAAAGCTGGCTGTGGTTGTAAGCAAGCAGCATCAAAATCAAGTGCTATATGTAAGATATTAAATAGTTCTTTTAGATTTTTAACATCTTGCTTAAAAAACTGCTTCAGAACAAAATTACGTCTTTTATAGTTTTGTGCCAGAAATGATAATTGATTTATTAGTTGTTCGCAAAGGTATACAAAATTTTCACGTTCATCTACGGTGGTAGTGTTCGATTTAAAATCTTCTAAGCTTCCACATTTAGTTTGGAGATCAAACTTTTTTAAAATCAACACAAGATTTTCCAAGTCGTTGGTATAACTAGCAAACATGTCTCCTTCAAATTTATTTAACTTTATTTTAAATGGGTCAAAATAATTTATTGCTGGTTCAGCTACGGCAGCGGCTGCTTCGATTTCCATTTCGAATTCATCTGCTGCAGTTTGTTCAGCAGCATTTGAATCATCGTCACCAATAATTTCGTCATCACTTAATATCGGTTCAAATTGTTCACCTGGCGTTCCAGGTGTTTCGTCATCATCTACGATATTGGCAGCATCTTGAACAGCGGTAGCATTGTCAACTAAACCTAAAGGTTCATTGGAACGTGCGCAAGTGCGTGGTTTTATTTTATAGTGTGTTGATGGTGTATCATCATTGTCGAAATCTATTATGCCATCAGGTGAACGTGGTCTAATTGGTGAATCAATTGACGCTGGCGGTGTACGTGGCCATTTATGCTGGGCATCTTCAACATCAGACCGTGAGCGTTCTGAGCGCTTTCGTCGTGAACGGCGCGAATAGTCGGGACTACGCGACCATTCGCGTGAAGTTTTCTCACCACGTTCACGTTCTCTTTCAGTGCGTGGTCTATCAAGATTTAAAAAAACATATATTATTTATTAAAATAGAAAGTAGATAAATACATATGTATAGTATGTCGTTTTCGGAGTTGTAAAGCCATTTACGTTGAAAGTGATTTAGCTAATGCTTAAAAAATATTTAATTTCATTTTTTTAAAACGCTTTTCACAAAAGGTAAGACGCGTTTGCAATTATATGGGAGGTTAGAGTGTGTGAGAATATTTTTGAAATTTGGTAAAATTAAGATTATTTTTGCAAAAGCATTTCAGTTCGTGAAGTGCTATTGGAGATGGCTGTATATCTACTGTATATTGTATATTTTAGATTTGAAATTGTAAAAGGGTTTGGAAAGATTAACTCACATTAAGATTAAAATTTATGGCGGTGTTGCTAAAGAGTTGTTTTTTCGATTCATGTAAATTTTATTTTAAAAAATTGTGCCAAATTTCAGAGAAACGTCTCTTCAAATTCATTTTTCATCAGGAAAAAAGGGTTGTGAGCAAAAACTAATGGCACAATCGCAAAGAGCAGATCAAAATCAATTTCTTATGGGTTTCTACTATTTTTTTATCAACTTTCTATTTCGAGTGAGTTGAACACAGCGGCTTTGGTCGAAAAAAGGGCAGCGCTCGCCGAGTGTCTAGCTATCAGTGGACACACCAATTTATGGTCCACATCCGATGATATAACAATCTTAATTAAAGCATAATGTGCGAAAATTACATTATTTACAGACTTAAAGTGTTTATCATTGAAAATATATTGATAGACTTTTTTAATGAATTATCATTACAAAAAAAATTTTAAAGCGGGAGGTTGCAATAAACACAGTTATTAATCTAGTTTACAAAGAAGCAACCTAAAGATTCCGCAGACTAAAATAGTAACATAAAAAGGTGTTGAAATTTTATAAAGATATGATACTACTAAATACTATATGACAGATACAGTATGCACCACACAAGCCTCAATGCACAACGGCAAGTACAAATAAAGACTAGTTTTCTTAAAGTACAATTTACTTTAAGGCATATGTACATTAGGGTGATTCAAATTTTTTTTTTTTTGTTTTTTTTAAGGTGCTGTTGCTTAAAAAGTAAGTTTATGATATGAAGAAAAAGTTCACGAAATTTCAGCTCTGTAGCTCAATTTTATAAGGTGGCGCCGGACCCTGTTAGTTTTACATGTAAATTGTATGGAAAAATTATTTTTTACAAAAAAGGTATCTAAATGAATAGGTGATTAGTGTTGTTGAGCTGAAAAGGGTCGTTTTTCGAAGTAATTTTTTACGCTGAATCCAAATCTGGCCTCAGAATTGACCCATCAGGTCGGAATCCTGAAATATTTGAGGTTAATTACCTGAAACATGATGTTTTTTGTCTACTTTCGAGGTCATGTAGAGGATTCAAAGAAAGTTGATCAGCTTATTTTTAACAAAAGCATCATTTAGTAACATCCTTGCCCTTTAAAATGAGCTTTCAAGTGGTGATCTGTGATGTTTCCTTGCAAAGTTATAGTCATTTTAAAGTGACATGAATTGGATCCCCTACAAAGGGTTGCAACCCAACAATATTAACCATCGAGTTTCAAATTCATGTCACCTTGAAATGGCTGCAACTTTGCAAGGAAGCATCACAGATTACCACTTGAAAGCTCATTTTAAAGGGCAAGGATGTTACTAAATGATGCTTTTGTTAAAAATAAGCTGATCAACTTTCTTTGAATCCCATACATGGCCTCGAAAGTAGACAAAAAACATCATGTTTCAGGTAAATAACCTCAAATATTTCAGGATTCCGATATGATGGGTCAATTCTGAGGCCAGATTCGGATTCAGCGTAAAAAATTACGTCGAAAAACGACCCTTTTCAGCTCAACAACACTAATCACCTATTCATTTAGATACCTTTTATGTAAAAAATAATTTTTCCATACAATTTACATGTAAAACTAACAGGGTCCGGCGCCACCTTATAAAATTGAGCTACAGAGCTGAAATTTCGTGAACTTTTTCTTCATATCATAAACTTACTTTTTAAGTAACAGCACCTTAAAAAAAACAAAAAAAAAAAAAATTGAATCACCCTAATGTACATACATGAATGATAAGTTTCTGAAAAATTTGAAGAAACATAAACTTCTAGACACTCAGTTTATTCACATAATCGATATTGACATCACTTATATATTGTAATGTAAGGAGAATTAACTTTAAATTCCGAAAAAGAATAGCTTTAGTTTTGTGTGGATTAACAATTTTCAATCAGCTAATGAGACAGTCCAGATAGATAGAAGATTATCCTCACTTTAAGCGCAACAATAAACTGATGTCACCTGTAATCATCAAAGAACACAAATGATAGACAATTCACAGAATTCAAAGTGCCAAAACGGACACTTATGAACATCGATCCCTGGGGGACACCACCTAAAACTTTGACTAAAGAATTCTGTTCAAAGAGTCTAGCAAATTCATTTTCTTCTATTATATGAGGAAGTATAAGCTTACAGAAAATATAAATTTTGTATGCAGTTTTTGTACTACTAGACAGTGAATATTGCTAAAAGTCTTATTGTTTCGCCTTACAGTTAGTCGAACACAAAAGAATAGAAGCAGTACTGTATCTGCTCTTAAAACAACCATATTAACAAGTACCCAATGTGCACAAAAACGGATGAGTACTCGTTTCGAGCCCTCTACGAGTCTGTCAGCGCGGACTTTGCTTTTTATGCTTCGACGCAGCCGTTTTTAAGTTTTCATCAAATAATGTTACGATAGTTGATTATTTTGTAATAATTAAAATAAGTAAAAGCAAAGGCGGCATTACAAGTCCAGCATAAACTTTATTATTACGTCTCGAATCCGTATTATTGAAAAAAAAACGAGTCCGAAACGAATTAGTATTTGAACTCCGTTTCGAGTTCGAGATGAATGCGAAAAAGTAGAAAAAGCAATATGCATTATTGAGAGGAATTTCATACGAAAACTCATCACTTTTAAAAACTGAGCTTTAATCTTATGCAGTGCAATATAAACTGGTTCTAGATGAGTTGTTTAACAACAGTGACAAAAGTTTTAGTTTAAGGCGATTAATATCGAAATTCTTATTTGTTAGTTGCTCTTATCTTTAAACAATCTGAATTTAGCTCCATTCAATAACTTTTGTGTCGAAACACTAAAAAATTACACTTAATAAAGATACAGATTAAACAGAAAAATGAGCTAAAGCTAATTGTAATAGTTTCATCCTCTGCTAGGAGGACTTATCAGTAACTTTTAAGCCGATTAGTAAGAGTGTGCAAGCCTAATATGTTTCCTTTCTTGTATAGATCTGTTGAGAGCCCAAGCAAAAGACTAAACAAAGAAAACAAAAACTCTGTTTTTCTGTTTGTTTATCTTTGTTATTGTAACTCCTTTCTTCTTGTTTTGTTTTACAATAAGCCTTCATGACAATGTCTCGAAAGGATTGTGCAAAAATGAAATTATTAGACTTAAGTGACAAAGCATACGAACACAAGAACATTTTAATATAAGAAATAAATTATTTTTGAAGTCTTCCATTCGAATAAAATTAGGGTATTTTAACAAAATCCAAATTTTTGAATGGCAAATACAATTTTATACAGTTTTAATTTACTTGATATGTATATCACAGCCTTTTCTATCCTGCAATTGATCATTTCTACATTATTTGAATTCATATTTTAGTTTTTTTTTATCTGGAGATATACTTTTGGAGAAATCTGTCAGTACCTAGGATTGCACCAATGTTACTAAATGGATATACACATACCTTTACCATCTGAATATTAATAGTATTGGAAGCTATTGGATATCTTTTACTTATTTTTTATGAAGGCAAATTCAAATAAAATTTCAATATTAATAATCTGTTGTATCGTACCTTAAATAGTCACGTTCATTGCTTTCGGAATGTGTACGGTTTCTTGACGATGCAGAACGATCCGAAGAATGCGATGCCTTACGTAAACGACGTTCGCGCTCTTCCTCTGATTGATGATATGCGTCGCGTGACATTGCATACTCTAAATCATCACGTTCAAAGTCACCCACGCTGCTTTTGTGAGCATGAGGCGCCTCACCTGGTAGTGGCTCTTTCCATTCTTCTTTCAGAGTCTCCTCTTGCAATACTGTTCCCACACCATTAGCACCACTTACAACATTGCAAATTTCTTCAGGTGCTACCGGCTCACAAGGTGGTGGTGGCGGGCTGGCTATTTGTTCTGTCATGGTGTTCGTTAAAATTCCATAAACAGCCAAAGTAATAGTGCTATACCAGCCACGCAATACCAGACCATCTGTTGGAATTTTCTCCTGAGTGCATTCCAAATGAATGCAATCATTTTGATTGTATTCCAAGTGACCCAAATTTTCAAAAGTTGATGCTCCTGGCATACCCAAATCATTAACAAAAAATTCAATATCGAATTTTGAGGGATTTGTTGCACCCAAACGTACGCCACCTGGAAAATCTGCTTGCACGCGTGCTCCTAGAGGAATGATGCGTACTTGTGTAATGTAGACAGGTTTCGGAAACTGCACCAAATCAAGATTGATATCCTTTACAAAGAATATACACATAAAGTTAATTAAAATAATAAAAGGTACAAAAAAATGCACTTACTGCGTCCACTTCGTGCGAAAATGTATCGAAAAACAGCAATTCAGCTGCATCGTCTGTTTCCGTCATTTTTGGGAAATTTCTTTGATAATATCAGAGTGTTTTTTTAATTTTTAAACCTGCAAGACCAATGAAAACAATAATTTACAAAGTTTTACTACATGAAATTTCTTTAACTTGCGTGGCCTCGGCTAGTATCAAAATTTTGCATAAACTTGTCAATTTTATTGCTGAACTTTGACAGTTATTAGGTTTAGGGATGGGTAAAATCGATAGCTATCGATAGACATCGATGTGAGTCAAGCATCGATAACTATCGATGTCTCTTTGCGAAACATCGACATAGATAAGAACTGAATTATTTTGAAATATAATGTATGCATTTTGATTCAACACAAGCAATTATCAGAATACTGATGTACAAAATATAAATATTATATTTCTCGTTAAAATTTTGCAGAATATTGTCTAGATTTATTTGTTCACATTTACTCGTTGCCAATCTGATAAACGAAAAAACTTACCAAACTGACCATGTGTTAAAGACACGACATTGAACTAATAGAGGGAAAGCACGCGCGCGCAATAGTCCTCATTTTCAAACTAAAAATATTCTTAACCTACCCGACCTAACCTGGATGAGTTCATTCTCTTCCCAAACTTAGCAGGAACTTAACCTGCCCGACCTAACCTGGACGAGTTCCTTCCCTTCCCTAACCTAACAGCAGTTACCTAACCTAACCTAACCTAACCTGGACGAATTGCCCCACTCCCCAAACCCAATAGCAGCTACCTAACCTGCCCGACCTAACCTGGACGAGTTGCCCCACTCCCCAAACCCAACAGCAGCTACCTAAACTGCCCGACCTAACCTGGACGAGTTAGGTTAGAACCTGGACGAGAAGAACAAATTCATGATAGGAACATCAAATTGTAATAAAAACTACAAATAAGCTATTATAACTTATACGTTCAATTTAAAATCGAATTGAAAGAAGAAGACAAATTAAGGTAGTACCTCCATCCCGCGGAATTTCGACTAGATTTCGTTGAAAAAAATTGTATTATTTTTCAAATAATAATATAAAAACATATTCTTGGTCTTATCGATGTACTATCGATTGAAATCGATAAATTTGGAGAAACTATCGATGCATATCGATATTTTTTCTTATCGATTTTACCCATCCCTAATTAGGTTTGTTCGACCAGATTTTGTGGTAAAAATTGAAAGGTGTCAAATCGTCTCGCTCTCGTCACATCGACATTGTGATTGAGTCTTAACTCATCTCTATCTGTTAAACCTAAATAAAAATTTTTAAGTTGAGCGCTGAACCTAAATAAGAGCGTAGAGTAGAGTTTAATGTCATGTAGAGCTTATTTGCTTAAGGGCGAAACGTTCTTATTTCGGTTGGCCTCATATAAAATGTATGTGCAGGGGAGAATTTTGACAGCTAAACGACGCTGGCGCTCCAATTTAGGTTGAATAGGAAATCGACGCATACAATAGAAAAGTCTGTGAAACAAATTCTTGTCTATTCTGTTTTTTGATTTTAATTTAGCGCTTGCGACAAGTGACAAATTCTGTACCTCGTCCTTTTCGTTTTTTCGAATAAGATTCTGTGTCTAAGCGCTGAGTAAAATAAAGTTTTTTACCTGAAAATTTCAAAATTGTCAATAACGCGTTGGCAGTGACAGTTTTCGAAATCAGCTGTTCTTTTTAATGCATTGCTTGCTATTAAATAAAACATAATACGGCAGTGGCAACTTGCAACAATAGTTGGCAATTGCTTTGCTTTGGCAATTATTTCGTTCATTTTGTTTGAAAAAATATCGAAAAACCACTTGAACTGTTAAAGAAAATACATTTTTATATGATGTAAGACTCGTAAAAAAAATTTTAAAAAGCCAACACATAATGCAACTTTCCTAAAAATTAAAAATTGAGCTTTTCCAATGTTTCAACTGTTCGTAACACGTTATCTTATCATGGCTGAACAAAACGCATAGCGCATGGCCTTGTGACTTTCAAGTGACTTTTAAGTCTACAGTATTAAGACATGCGGTCTCAAATCTTCTTAAACCTTTTATTATGCACAATATAAAGAAACATACGAGACATGAGGTAGCATGGCTATAGACATAAAATACACTTGAAAGACTTTCTGTCTCATGTTGTTTAAGCATTTTACTATGTACATATATACAAGACCACTTAATGTCTTTATAATCAGCCTCATGCATATTGAAAGCAATTTAACGATTTTCTTTAGCATTATTTTATATCTTGTTTTAGCAAGATATTATAAAACCAAATTTCGATACAAAACTATTTTAGCGACATCACTGTTTTGTAGGCCGGATTTTTGTCTTCATAACTTCCCCTTATGCTAGTAGGATTGCTTAAGCTTTTTTAGTTCCCTTATCAAGAGGATCGTATAGTGTTATCTATTATTTACATCACCCGTAGCATTTGGCACAATTTCATTTAATTTTCGAAAAGGATTTGAAATACTTTCTTGAATTTTGGTTTTCGTATATTTCGCTTTCAATTTCCAATTTTTATGCAACCCAGGTTAAACTTTGCGTGAAACTTTATTTGAAGCGAGAAATGTGCACAGCCAGCGTTTACACTACAAGGAAAACCAAAAAATTTGAAGTCCATACATTTGGTTGTTCAAGCGGTTTTATTAAGCGTTCACAAGTTCAATCACTGTTGTCGTCACAGGTTGTGCAACAGGTGAATCATGTGAACTAAAATATCGCAAATCTAGAGATTGCTAGATGTAGTTGTCGATTATAGGCCAAACGATTGTTCAATATTGTTTACAATTTTAATAGAAAAGTCTTCTAAGGAAAATTTACAAAATAATGAGTATTTTAACCCGCAATGATGTTCTACATCACTGCAGAACATGTTTAACTTATTTGGAGACAGGTGACAAAGATGAAATACCGGACTCAAGGTTCCATCTGAAAACAACAGAAAACTTGGCAGGCTGGTTAGAAAACTTTACTTTGGGACAAATACTGGCGATCAATGATAATTACGACTGTCCACAATTTGTGTGTAAACGTTGTTATACAAAACTGAAAGAGTTTCATGAGTTTCAACAATCGGTTTGACTGGTGGCAGAACAACTCAATGCAATTTTGAAGAGCCAACACAAGTCATTGGAAACCATAAAAGCATTTGATGCTCTATTGAAAACTAATTCCGAAACAATGGGTAAAGCTATGGTAAAAATGGAGGAAGAATTTATTTCGTTGTATCCTCAAGATGAGCAATTGCAAATTATAAATAGACAACCGCAAATTTCTACATTGCCACTAAACTGTGAAATTTATGATGTAAGAAATATTACTGTAATTGACGCCATTATTTTATTCCATATGCGAAAAATACTATTCTAATGAATAGTGGAGAGATAAATTGAGGAGTGGGCGAACAGAATGGTCAGAAATCGCAAAAAACTGAGTCTCTGAACTGATCAGAAGAAAACCGTCTCTTTTTTATCAATTAAGTATGAATCTTGTGTGGCTTTTTGAAGTCTCTGAGATTGAAATTATTTCAAGGTTAGTAATGAATCAAAAAATTCAAAACGACCGACCATGGTCATATGCCGTTCTGTTCGCCCACCATGGTAAGTGCGGCACGTATGTGCTTCAATTCATATACAGTTGAGTCTTGATTATCCGAATCAAATAAAATCAGGGGTATTCCGTATAATCGAAAATCAGGATAATCGATTTCAAATCAAACAATTAAATTTCAATATTTTTGATTATGTATTCACGATCCGGTGCATATGACATTGCAAAACTATGCAATTGCAACACTTTGCAGCGAATTGTGAGCAATTTTTCATGTTTACTTTACAATGCTTGTTGCAAAACAAACATGGTGAGAGAATTGTATAGGAAAAAGAGAGTGACAAAAACCAAAATTTGCTAACAATACATTTGCTATTTGCAATTGCATTTGCTACAAATGCTATAGGGTTTGACTAGGGTTTGCAGCACCGTAGCATATGCAAATGTGTATATTTTGTTGTTCCCATTGCAAACTTTGCAATAATATTTTCCATATGCTCTTTTGCAAGACCATATGCACCGGATCGTGAATTGCGCTAATGAATTACATAATACCTATATAATTTAAAATTGTGGTTGAAAATTATTTTTTTTAATCTCTGACGTAATGAATCACATCGTTTCATTGCGGCCAAGTTCATGTTTCGAAATATCTTTCTAAATCGGTAGTTAGAGCCGGATAATCGAATATTCGGCGAAAATAGCAATTTGAAATTAAGAAAGTAGAAAAACTATAAACCAATACTCGTATAAACAACGAGTAGGAAACTTAGCGAGTTGGTCGTTACACTTATGAATCCATAAGTTAAAAAGACACAAATGCATGCTTCTTTAAATGGCCATTGGTTATTTATTTATGAAATTACTTACTTACTTAGATGGCCATAACAACCCGTTGTCAGGTTACGGCCGACCTCATTAGCTCTCGCCAGGCGCCTCTGTTTTGCGCGCGCCTTCTCCAATCGTTAATGCCAAGCGCGGTTAGGGCTTCCTCAGCTTGGTCTATCCACCGGAGGCATGGTCTCCCTCTTCGTCGTTGACCGGGGACCTTCCCTTTGAATACCTTTTTCGCTGGAGCTTCTTTATCCATACGATGGACATGACCCAGCCAGCGTAGTCGCTGTATTGTTATATGCTTAACTATGTCAATGTCGGCGTAGAGCTCATACAGCTCGTGGTTCATTTGAATGCGATAGTCGTCGCCAACGAACAGGACCAAAGATTTTGCGGAGAACTTTCCTCTCGAACACCCCAAGAGCGGCTGCGTCTGTTGTCGAAATTATTATTATGAAATTACCCTCAATTATATCCAGAAATTTACTATTATTTGTACGATCATTTTTGTTTCAGGTATCATGGACTGATCCTAATACCATTAACGTTCAAATGGGTATAGGTATTAACAATGAAATAAATTTTAACATTGGTGAAACTGTTGCAGACATTCAAAGTCTAAAAGAAGCGGATAATATTCCACAAAAAATGGTACGTGTTGGCTTATAGCAATTATAATAAACTCTTTTATTGGTAAATTTCTTGTTTTAGAAAAATTCGGAAAGAAATTTTATAACAGCAAATAATAATAATTCGAAAAATCCTAAAGAATCTAATTCTGGTGCTCTTACGAAATGCAAATATAAGTGTGATCAATGTGACCAATCCTTTCCTCATAAGCTTTCTGTCAGAGTACACAAAAGACGAGCTCACAACCAAGTATTGTCAAAATGTTTACCCAAGTCAAAAATATTAGCAAATACTAATAAAAGTTTGTTAAAAATATCAGAAGAAAATCTTGACGGCTATAATGTAAACGACAACGGAATGACCCATTGCAGTATTTGCGACAGAGAGTTCAATTTTAAAAGTCGCCTTAAAGCTCATATGTTATTAACACACAAAGGATATCAACGGTCGCGTGTCAACTGTGTTTTTTAGGTTTGGCAATAAAATGTCCTTTCACTTGCAATATTTGTAATCGATATATTACACAATATTGTGAAATATCAAATCATCAAAAAAATATAAGAATCACATCGAGCAACTCATGATAATAACCTTTAGATAAATTGCTTGTAAGCCAAACCTTTGATAAATTTCTCAAAATATTGGATCTATTTTCATAGTGGACATTTGCTGAAAAATTAGGTGAGCAATCGTCTTGAATAAAAAAGTAGAAAATTCGCTAAATTGTTGTTTTCTTTTTATTATAGATAAATATATATCGGTCATTCTTTTAATAACTGCACACTTTGTTTTTTTTTACGTTTTGTTAGTTTTCTCAAAAACTATAGTAGATTGGATAAAAAATCATTTGATCATATTTGTTAAGAAAGACTATAACTTTATAAAAAAATTTAAATAAATTTGTTAAAACACTAATTTTTTAATTAAAAAAATGTTTCTCAAAATATTTTCAATATAGCATCTTCCGTTTTTTTATTTTTTCTATATGTTATTCCTCAACCAAACCTAAAAATGCCTGTGCTTTCATATCGAAATTTCCGCCATAACTTTGGAAACACGAATTTTTTACTGATGACGCATACCATGTTTTTTCAACATAAAATTCGACTTAACATTTTTTTTTTCTTGTAATGTTATTTTCAATCAATCCTAAGGATGTATCTGCATTCAAATCGAAATTCCCGCCATAACTTTGGAATCAGTGCTGAAAAATTGTGTAACTTTTCCTATGTAAATTTGTAATAAAGGTAAAATGCATAGTTTGGCGGCTCGTCATCTCGTAGAAGAGTAGGGAAAGAAACTCAAACCTAACCAAACAAAAACTATCATTATAACATCCCCCTAAGAAAAACAAACCTGCCCAATAGGCAAGGGCAGGAGCTAGCAGTGCTTCTAGAAAGACTTTTTTCAGAAGTATCAGGCCTTCCCACCTCCTTTCAAACGTACTTTCTTTTTTATATGAAATGTCAAGATAAAACAGGCCTAAGACCGTTTGCTGTACGGGGGTTTTAAGAGTATGTAGTTGGAAAAAATTAAATTTTTATACGTCGTAAGGACTCTGAATTAATTGTTTTATTTTATCCGCGCCATCTCACTAACGTTAATATTTTTAATGTTAATTTTAAGTGACGTTTCCTAATTTACGATTTGACAATGAATACACAAAACTCTACCACCTAAAACTAGCAAACAGAAGACAAGCCTGGCAACATACACACCGTTCTTTGCTTTTAACCATGTACAAACCACGACAAAACGATAGTACAACTAGTTTTTCGGTGTTTTAAATATAATACTGTTATACACTCATACGCTGCCGTTAAAAATCTTTTTTTTTTCACGGGTAAAGATATTTTAACTCCGAAACGAGCCTCGCGCTTAGACGAAAACTTCGACATATTAATGTTAATGAAGGGGAATATACACATTGTGCTAGATGACTAAATTACACACTCCAATTATACACGTTTTTTTCTTGTTACTTACCTGTTAACTTCCAAAACCTAATCCAACAGTTTTTATAAGAAGATCACTAATGCAACGATGTAAAAAATGCAATTTTAATTTCGTGTTAACGGATTAACGTTAAGTCTCCCGAAATTTAACGTTTAATGAAGTTAACATTTTTAGTTACGGATTAGCGATTAACGAAGTTAACCATTTTATTAACGGTGCCCAGCTATGAGGTAAAGTTAGGTCAGGTTTACAAAATTATTTGATAGAGTTGGAAAACGCTTTAAAAAGCATTGACAGCCTCTCTTAAACTTTATAAATACAGGTTCTAATTGAACAGGTCACTGAATGCTTGGAATTTTTAGATCAAAATGTTTTGGGATATTGGTCCGAACAATGTGGCAAATCCATGCAACGTGAATTTTTAAAGGATTGGGATAGATACAAAATAAATATTATAGATGATGAATCGTATCCTTCTTAAAGTAGTTACTGAATTTTCTTCTCTTAATATAAAAAAAATATTTTCCAAAATTAAAATTTTTTCTGATCCAGATATGCATCATACATTTAAAGTGCTCGCACGTTGTAACGTATAAAAATGTAATTCGAAAATTTATTCTTTATTAGTTGTACGATGTATAAGCAACGTTTATGTAGATATTATATTGTTTTTTTCGTTGTCGTTTTGAAGGAATAGGAAGTCACAGTCAGTTACATCAAAGTATTGTAAAGTCGCAAAAACTGATCTTAAATTTTACTGAGAAAAGTAATGAAAAAGTAAAAATATATTTCAAAGTAATTTTTTTGTGTAAGTAATATCATAAAAAGCAGTTTTTATTTATAATAAGAACTATTTTTCGTACAAAATCTGTTCAATTCGAGCATTTCACACTATGCATTTATGTGAAAAAAATTTCATAACGTTTTCGAATTGCTAAATTTCTGTCTGATACAGATCTGGTGGTTTTGGTAGCTTGGAGCGAAAATGAAGATGATTTTGATATCGGAAAATAGGATGACATGGCCGATAAAGGGGATTACGAAAATCACGGAATTACTACCAGAAGAAGAATGATGATATCCTCACAAATAACTAAATATCTCAAAATGATCGAACGTTAATGTTAGTTATTCAGGTGCCCATGTATGGCATTATTGGGGTCCTGTATTTCTTCATTTCAACTGAAATAATGAAGTCGCTACATAAGATTCGACCTGTTTTGATCCACTTCATAGGTAAATTTTTGTCCCTTCCAAGAAAACAATGTCTATCTCTGGTTGAAGAAATATGTGTTACAAATTATCGCAGTTATCTAAGATAATACATCGGGCATTTGACGCGAAGCGGACATGGGAAATGGGGTCATGTTTCCAATTTCAGATTTATTTGAATATGTTGTACCTGTATACCTGTATGTCCTCGACACAGAAACAAAATATTTTTATAATGGCAGCACTGGTTTACATAACATGGGTCTTTGAAAATTTGAGAAATCGTAAGGTATGTATTACTTCAAATGCCATTATTCAGCTTAAAAAAGTCTGGTAAAATGAATCAATCACTCGATTTTATACTTCGTTTATTAACCTTTTAAACCTCATAATTGGATTTTAAAAATAAATAAAAAAATACACTGAAAAAATGAGAAATATTTTTCTTTATTGTTTTTTTCAATATTCGCCTAACAAAAAAAATTTTTTTTAAGTGCATTAAAAAAAAAAGCTTATATTACGCTTATACTTCGTGCCAAGTTTGATAGTGGTCCGCCCAGCCGTTTTGGAGCTATATGCATTGCAATGCCGAAACCCGAGTCGAATCAGTTGATATTCATAAAAATGACTTGTTATTTTTATAAATATCTTGACATTTTTATAAATATCTTGATATTTTTATGAATATCTTGTTATTTTTATGAATATCAATATATGTATGTAAATCATAAGAATTTTTTAAAAACTTTTATTTTTACCAATCATAAGTTAAATAGACATGTTTCAAAAAGTTATTCATATGGTTACTTAATTTTCTTGACTTTTCCAGACAATGCCTATTCTATTAATATACATATCGATCATTCTTTTAATAACTGCACTTTGTTTTTTTTTTGACGTTTTTGAAAATTTTTTGAAGCGAAACATCTCAAAAACTATAGTAGATAGGATAAAAATCATTTAATCATATTTGTTAAGAAAGACTACAACTTCAAAAAAGTCTTATTTAAAAATTTAAGTAATTTTGTTGAAACACTTGAAATTCTCGCCATAACTTTAGAAACTACAAATTTTTTACTGATGCGCGCACCATGTTTTTTCAACATAAAATGGAAAATACCATACAATTTATACAATTAGACTGGTTCGCGCCTTTATAAAAACTCATTTTTTTTTCAAAGTTATGGCGGGAATTTCGTTATGAAAGCACATGCAATCTTAGGATTGATTGAAAAAAATCAAAACAAAAAATTAAGTAATTTTTTATCCTATTTACTACAGTTTTTGAGATATTTCGTTTCAAAAAATGTTCAAAAACGTCAAAAATAAAAACAAAGTGTGCAGTTATTAAAAGAATGACCGATATGTATACAGAATTTAGTTGACCACACTCTCGAATATTTAATACTCCAAAAATTATTAAAGGTTAAGCCTAAACCAAAATAGACGTGACGAGACGGTAGCAATTGAACGAACGTTTGCACTCGTTTCGTCTGTTTTGACATTTAACCCAAAATGTCCGGCTAGCCAACGAACCGAAAAAGCTGTTATGACGTGTCGCAACGTTTTGAAGTTCGGTTCTTACGGAACAATACGTCTCGTCAAAATGTTTCGTTCACTTTCGATCAATTACGTAGGTTAGTTTTGGCTATCAACATTGGTTTACATACACTCGAACTTACTCGTTATGTCTCGTCTCGTCTATTTTGGTTTAGGCTTTAAAAGGATTAATGGTGGTATTACTTATTTTTTTATTGTTAATAAGAACCATTTCATGATCTTGGCTTTCAGATTATTTAAGCTTTATACAAACTCCTCTTCCATATTTAATGTTGATTCTTAAATGGCTAACTTCATAAATTTTCCGGTACAATTCACATTGTCTCATGATTATTTGTCATGAGTTTCTTTATGTTCTTGCAGTTTCTGGTGCATTGCAAAACGACGATCGCAGATATCACAAGCAAATTGATATTTATGTGTATATTTTTGATGTTTATATAAATTTGACAATTGTGTAAAAGATCGATCACAAATATCGCAAGCGAAGGGTTTCTCACCCGTGTGAATATTTTCATGTGTTTGTAATTGACATTTCGTTGCAAAACGACGATCGCATGTATCACAAGCAAATTGATATTTATGCGAATATTTTCGATGCCCATTTAAATTTGCCAATTGTGTAAAAGAGCGATCACATATATCACAAGTGAAAGGTTTTTCACCTGTATGAATACGTTCATGCGCTTGTAATTGACATTTTGTTGTAAAATTTAAAGGACACTGTTGACAGGCAAACGGTCGTAGTCCTTTATGTGTTAGTAATATATGAGCTTTTAGGCGACTATTAAAACTGAATTCTCTTTGGCAAATACTACATCTGTGTTTTCCTTTGCTATTCACATTATAGCTGTCAAGGCTTTCATCTGATATGTTAAGTAACATTTCATTGGTATTTTCTAGTTGTTTTAATTTAAATAAGCGTTTTGATTTGGCTTGATTGTGAACATGCCGTTTGTGTGCGTTTACAGAAAGCTTATGAGGGAAATATTGATCACATTGGTCACATTTGTATTTGCATTTCGTAAGATGATCGGAATTTGATTCTGTTGTATTCATAATATTATCTGTAATAAAATTTCTTTCCGATTTTTTCTAAAACAAAAAATTAACCATTAAAAAAGTTAATTACAATTATTATCAATCAAAACGTACCATTTTTTCTGGCAGATCACTGGGTTCTATTAGACTTCGAGTGTCTGCAACAGTTTCGCCAGTGTTAAAATTACTCAATACATTGTTAATACTTATACTCTTCTGAGCGTCAAAGGCACTAGTTTCAGTGCATTCCTGAAACAAAATTAATCTTTTTATAGAGAAATTTTTCAAAGATATCACCAATTGTGGGTAATTTCGTATATTAATTACTGTAGTAATTGTTATTAGTAAAACTTAGTTTAGTATTTTTTTTAGCATAAATACACTTGAGGAGGTATGTATTTATGTATATTTACATCTAAATTGGAACGCTTAAAACTTTCAATGTTAATGATGTAAGCGATATTAATTTTATAATTAAGCGTAATCTTTGGAGCTACTGGACCGAGTACAGAATATCTTTTAATCTTGGAAAGTTGAAAGTTTAGTGAGCTCAAATAGACAAAGGCTATCATTTATTTCGATCAAATAAAGGGGCATAGCACCTTCCACAGAAGAACAAAAAAAAAAGTTTATACTAAGTGAGGTATTAAAGACTATGTAAACAAAACTTGATATGAAAATGTTTGGTAGCATAGAAGCACTAGACGAAAATCGGAAGGGTTCGGAGTATGCACAAATTTCAAAACGTTATGTTATCATACAAAAACTACCCAACTTGGTACGAAAACTTTTTGTGCATCAAACATTCACTACGCAAACAGTGGGCGGAATTGGACGAGTGCAAAAATTTAAAAGCTCATCTCTAAGAATATTATTAAATTATGTATTATTACCATAAATGATCAATCTTAGCACAGGAAAACCTGGTGATGCAAACAATTCTATTACAGAAAGATAGCTGGACTACCCGAGCGGACGAAGAGTTTATACTCAGAGTGAGTGACTACAACATGCACCTCTATGCGCAGCTTGCATTAAAGTGCAACTTGTCACCAAAGATTCATCAATTGGGTAACTATCTGACCTACAACATTAAGCAGAGAAAAAGTTTAATTCCTCAACTATCTTGAATTCTAAAACTGTCCACATGTTAACTCCGTACCGTTAAATCCACCTAATACGATAGCATACACATCGGATTTGAAGGTGAAAAATTCATGTTTTGTCAAAGTAGATTCAACCGTAATAGAAACTGAAAAAAACTTAGTGACTCCTTTAACTTAAAATTTGAAAACAACATTTTCTCGATGAAACACCATATCGCTCACTTACTTCAAGACTGACATAACTCAAAAAAACGTGATTTTTGAGTTAATGATGCAGAATTATTCGCCATTTTGTGTGAAAAAATCAGAAAAGTATCTCATAAACTTGGCTTTTGAGAAGAGTTTATGTAGACATACTTTTCACCATTTTCATATAAAAAGCAACTTTTTGAAAACTTTAAATGCGTTTTTCTACCGCTTTATGTTTTTTGAGATATGCCAGTCTGGAAGTAAGTTAGCGATATGTGCATTTCCACCAAAAATATCTTTTTAGCCGGCCACATTTTTATTTTTTTACCTAACATAGGCTCCCTGAATATTAATTCAAGATAGTCTTAACTTCAAGAAAAACCATGTTTAAAGGGTGTGGCCCAAATAAAAAAAAATTGAAACTGTCATCTTAGCTCGGCCACGGTTTAGATTTTTTTTTTTAAATTTTTTTTTCGATTTTCTTTATGTTCACTGCATTCACCTTAATACACTATAATTTGAAATTGTCAATGCCACTACATGAATTTCCATTAAAAAAATAAATGTGAGTCAGGAAAAGCGCCGACTTCGGCTCCGCTCAAAACTTCAGCGGGGGCTCAAGATAGTATACATTAAACAGAACCGCGCAACAAGAAGAAAAAAGTTCACCCTACATAAACTCAAAGATAGCTGTCCTCGGAAAAACTTCATCGCCGAAGTTAAAAGGCTATGCAACACTAACCATGGAAGTCAATCGAATCCAAATGACAAACATCAAGTCGTCATTTACAACAGCTAGTGAGTCCAATGATAGCATTGACCAAAATTGCATCTGAGATGAATTTAATAGAAGTGGAGCAGCACTCAAGATCATTAATGTCATCAAGCGCCAATTCGAAGGTTTCAAATGTAGAGGATTATGTAACGGGAAATTGTCTGGACCTTTTGAGTCCGACTCAGATGTACACCAAGATTGTGTGCTGTTACCAATATTGTTTCTGATAGTACTGCACGATGTTCTCAACAGAGCTACAGACTCCATAAATCGTGGTGTTCAATAGCATTTCAGCGAGCATCTGGAAGACATTACTTATCCCTCGCCACAAAGCATCAGGCATGCAAAAAAACTATCTGCCGTCAGATCTTTTTAATATTGCATAGTTAAAGTTCCTATTCAGAAAAGTGGGAAAACTTGGTCTCAAATTAATGACTAGCCACTTAACTACTTTTTGATTACCCAATAATTTCCGTTAAATTTTGTCCATCTTATCTTAAACAATATGGAGCAATAACCTGATCCAAAAAAAATTTGGAATAGAAATTAAATATATATAGAAAAATTCCTAGCGACAGCTATACAAATTAAAATATTATCTTACAAACTCCATTTTAATATCTGCCTCATTGGTTGTTTCAATATGTATTTCGGTTACAATTTCATCTAAGTTTGTATCTTGTTTTTTATTTTGCAGGGTCTTCTTTTGCGTTTTCTTCGACACGACCTCTAGACTCGTGCACTCTTCTTTTGTAAGGCTATTGTCATGTATCGTGCGATGCTTTTTCATTGAGCTTAAACGACTAAAACCACGATCACATACTTCGCAAGAGAATGGTTTTTCACCTGTGTGAATTCTTTTATGACGAGTTAAGTTTTGCCGTGTTGTGAAACGCAAATGACAAAATTGGCAAGAAAATTGACGCAATTTTTCATGTGACGAAGAAACATGTGTTTCAAACCGGGTTTTACACTTGAAAACTTTTCTACAGATGTCACATTGAAGTACATTTTCTTGTTTTTCCATATTTTTTTCAGATGTAACGCTGGTATCTTTTTGTGGTTTGCTTTTCAATAATTGTGCTGGCATCGACTGGTAATGAATTTGTCGCATATGTGCGTTCAAAATAGAATGGTGATGAAATGAATAGCCACACTGGTTACATTTGTGTTCCTTAATGGTTTTTGATGTTTGTTTTGAATCCTTAGAATTTCTTAAATCATTGATATCTGCGTAACCATTACATGTTAATGTTTCCTTATTGAATAAGACAAAGAGAAAAAGGAAAAAATAGGATTATTAACATAAAGCACATTTAGACTTACAAATATTCTTTAAAAACTAATATGTACGCAAATAATAATAGTTACAATATGCATTTATTTTGAATCACCTAACATTTTTTTTATATAAATTGGCATGGTTTTTATTTTGCAATAAAATAGTTAATTTTATTCAATATTAACGTACTTTTAGTTTATGTCAATGATGGACTCTTTTTGTCAAAATTGGTAATGCAAGTAAAAAAAAAATATTAGAAAACACTTATCTAAAAATATTAAAGAGATTAAAGAGATCAAAGAAACAAATAAGAACATAAAAACTTGCAAAAGTTTAGTCTTTGGCCTCGCCTAAAATCAAATACACCCAACCCTTTTTTTATATGTTCCTTAGAAATCTTGTAAGAAAATACATGCGAAATATGGTAAATTTGGGAATATTTAGAATAACTTTAAAATATCGTGTAAGATGAAAAAACTCTAAAAAAAATGCAAATTATGCTGGAAATTTTACCATCGGATTAAAAAATTCTATTCTAGATCCCGTCAACTAAGCCTTATCTTCGAGGGAAAAACTCTACTTACGGCTAAAAAAAATATTGTCTTTTCAGTATACACACCTGATTTCAAATCACACCGTTGCTAAAGAAGTTTCACTTCAAAAAACTTTTTTTTGGGATTCGTGCAAAGTAGAACAAAAATTTCGTGTAAAAAAGCTCATTTGTTCTTATTTTTGAGCCGTGATATTTCAAAATTATATTTTTTTAGGGCAAATAGTGCTATTTAATTGAACAAAAATTGTATAAATAAAAAGTTGCGCTCGAATCTGGTTTCGGAGATATAGCCGTCGGAGATTGCGAATATAAAATTTCTAAAAATCATTATAAATTGGGAACCTTGAACATTTGTTCAAAACTTTTTTTAGTCTGTGGAAGGTTATAGGCATAGTTTGGTTTGGAAAAAATAGGCGATGCCACGCCTCCTCATATAAGAGAAAATTCAAATTCATCATATCTTATTAACTATTAAACGCATATGAAAGGAGCTTGGTACAAATATAAAAAATACGACCTACAAAAATTTTCAATGAAAAAATAGACGGTACGTCTCCCGAAAGAGAAAAAACCAAAATTTGTTATATACCAGCACCTACAGATGAATAAAATTTTGTACATATGTTTCTTATGGTATATGGAAAGTTCTAGCATAATTTAGTTTGGAACAAATAGGCGAATTCATTCATCGTATCTCATCAACTATTAGACGCAGATGAATGAGACTTGGTACATATATATAAAAGATACAGGCTAAATTAAGTTTCAATGAAAAAGAGGCGGTACCACGCCTCCCATTTATGAAAAATCCAAATTCGTTACACCTCAGCACCTCACGCAGATTTATAAAATTTTGCACATATGTTTATTATGGTTTGTGGGAAGTTCTCAGCATAGTTTAGGCGATACCACGCTCTTGCACATAAGAGAAAGCAAATTCATCATATCTCATCAACTATTAGACGCAGATGACTGGGGACTAAAGTAAGTATCAATGAAAAAAAACGGTGCCATGCCTCCAATATGAGAGAATTAAACGCCATTCATTCACTGTGTTGATTTGCTCCGCGCTATTAGTTCCATTCCAGTTGCAAATATTCCATTGTGTCACATTATTTACATTGCCGAAATGAAGTTGTTCATATTTTCAAGTCAAGTGTTTCATGTTTACGGTGCAAACAAAATTAATCGTATTTTAATTGTTTTTTGTTTTTGGAGAATTTCAATTGCGTTTGAGTGCACTATTTGAAGTGAGTTTTTTCCAAGTAAAGTTAAGAAAACAACAAAAAATGTTAAAAGCAAATATTTCGATATTTTTCTTTACGTTAAAGATTTAAAATTTCTATGCAAAGTTAACATTTTGCACTTTGTAAAAATTGTGTTAGTTATCGAAAAATTTGTAGGACGATGTATAACGAATGTTATATATGTATAACTTTCTGTTTGCTTTTCTTTTCGTAGTTGACATTGTGCACTTACTTACATAGGACGACAAATTGCGGATAGTCACTTTTAAATTCACTTGATTTGCCAGGACTGTCACCAGACAATCTACAACTGAAAGTTGGTGCACCAATTATTATGCTTCGCAATATAAGCCAACCACGACTTTGTAAGGGCACTAGACTTGCCGTGAAAAACCTAATGAACAATGTCATCGAAACAACTATTTTGAAAGGAAAATACAAAGGCAAAGACATATTGCTTCCTCGAATTCCTATGATTCCTACCGATTTTCTATTTGATTTTAAATGCTTTCAATTTCTTGTTCGTCTTGCTTTTGCGATCCCCATCAATAAGGCGAAAGGTTAATCTTTGGAAACCTGCGGTATCAACTTGAAGTATCAAGTATTTTCATACGAACAGCTTTATCTTGGATGCTTACGAGTAGGGAAACCATCAGCATTATTCGTTTACACAACAGATGAAAAAACAAGAAATATTGTTTACCGAAAATCATTACAATAATATAATATAATAATTTATATAAATAGCCCTCATGCTGAAGTTATGTTGTGGTTGTTATAGTAGTAGTGGTTAGTATCCATAAATTCAAATTTAAAAAAAAATGTTTGAGCTATTTTTTTCCGGTAAAAAGAGGTTAATACAAAAAAACAGTACAAATGTCACTTCATTTTAAAGAAAATGAATTGAGCTTTTTTAAAATGTTAATAAAATTATAGGTTATTTTTGGAAAAAACATTGGTTTTTTGAAAGAAAATTGGGCAAAATTTCAGAAAAGTCATTATATCTGTTATAGTAGAAATTAAATATCAAAAATTTAGATTACATATTACATTACCTTCCATATACCTTGTTTCTAAATATTTTGGGATGACCAACTTATGGCAACTTTTCGAGCGACACTTATTGATTATATATTTATTCTTAGAGTTAAAAAGAAAATAAGCAAAATTTATTTTAATAATCAGTTTCGATTGTGCTAAAGTACATTTAGCCAAATCTAATCAAATAAACTATTTTATTGGGCAACTTTTAGAATACAATTTCTGTATCTTCCACTATTTGACAGAACTTATTGCTGAACTTAAATTCAATTCTGGATTGGGATAAGCAATTAGAATCATTTTAAGGACTTACTGAATTCACGTTACTATTCACATCTCTATTATCTCCACATTGTAATTGCGATGTTAAGGCATTTAAATCTGCATTATCTGTGGTTTTAGTTTCTAATGGCTCGACTTTGAGGCTTAGAAATTCCTCTTCCATTCCTATTTCATTCTTTCCAGATTGTAACTCTATGTTATCTTTATAATGATTTGTCTTTAATATATTTATATTTTCTGAAAGCTTTGTGTGTGGATTTTCCAAAAAAGAACTCAAAATTTCAGCTGTCTGCAATGTCAATTGCTGAAACTCATGAAATTCTTTAAGTTTGTAAAAGCATCTCTCACATACAAACTGTGGGTAATCATCACTTTCAGTCAGCACACGTAATGATAAAAAATGTTCTATCCAAACAGCTAAGTTTTCTGTTGTTTTGAGGTGATACCTCATCTTCAGAGACTTGTTTTTTCCACTTGACCCTAAGTAAGTCAAGCATGTTCTGCAATGATGCACTGCATTATTGCACATTAATAAACTCATATTTCAAAACTTTTTAATTAAATCAAAAATGAAAATGCTTTATGATTTTCCCAAGATTCAGGCTCTGTTGTGTTATTCTTTCTCGACCATAGTTTAAGTCATATACTAATTAATTTAGGTAAACAACAACGATAAATAATTATCGACTTTAATTAAGCGGCGATTGAGTTGCCACCCAATTTTTAAATTAAACGCACACAATAGTTGCGCACCGGTACAATAATGCATTAGTACAATTTACAGGTTTTGACGTATCAAAATTTCAGTAAAATTGGATGTTTTATAAATTTTACTCGTAAAAACAATGAATATGCAATTCCGGCGAATATTCATTATGTGGGTGATTTTGATACGATTTTTATTGAAAACCTTGTAAACTATTAATGACAATCTTTTTATATGTCCGACGCTATCTGTGTTAAGCCCGATTTCCATGTGATCTTATGTTATCTTATTTTATCCCATATCAGGGATATCAAATCAAATTTTTGTAAGAAAGAAAAAGCATGCGAACAGAACCCAATGCGCTTGGAGAATGCGAGAGTGAATAGCATACATTTGCTATCTTAATAGAATGTGATGTCCTCCCTGATATTTGATAAGATAAGATCACATGGAAATTAGACTTTAAGTTAGCTTATCATGCCAGAGCAAAATCTTCCAGAGATCAAAAAATGTCTTCAAGTGTTAAAACTGGCAATTTGACTATAAAGCAGATTTTAAGCTTCCATAAGATATCGGGTTATCATAGAAATATCTTTCATACGACACCCATATATTGGGTTTCCCAACTTATTCTGGCTTTAAATATAGTTATATTCACAATTCCCGATACTACACACATACATATATGAAAGCTATATTTTTCCGGACTTTTTTTTCTAAAATGCTACTGCCTTTGGAAAAATTGGACAATTTCCGCTATAAAAGGCTTATTCCAATTTTTCTTATTAACATTTTGACCAACATATTTCCGAGCCATTCTTAATGTTGGCCTCTTTTAAACTCTCGAAGTAGCTCACCATAGATTTTTTGGTTGAGTCTACTATTTTTCTAGTAAGTTCCAAAAAACTCATTAAACGGCAAGACCTGTACCACCAGATACAAAAGTAGTCTAATTAGATTATACGTAATGGCATTAAATAAGAGTGTCACAGAGTGTCATTCATTCTAAGGCTATTTAGTCAATTCTGTTTATTGGGTTAATTGCAAAGTTCACGAGGTACAAAATCGTTTTCGGTAAGTGCAAGTGACAAAAAAGTTTTTTTTTTTTCATATCAAACAAAAAACTTTGCATTAAAAATCAACTTTATTCATATTTAAAAAAAAAAATTCGAGCGACACACAGCTTCTTCCTGACAGCGACTTAATAAAACCTTTTAATACTAGGCTCCCCTTAACAAGAAAACAGCTGCTGCGCTAATTCAACACCATCGGAATTGCAAAAAGGGGAAAATAACAACAACCGAACCAACAGCGCAGCGAGTTGTAATTTTGAGTCGCGTCTTCTCACAGCTGAACAAAAAAAGAAAAAAAAAAAGAAAAGTTAACCAAATTAAAAGTTAAACATTCTGTAATTAAATCCAAATTCTTAAAATTGCTACTTCGATTACTAAAAAATAAATAAACCTGATTACGGAGGCCAGTAAAACTAGCGAAGCGAATCAAAGAAATTCAGAACTCTAGCTTGCAGTGTCATTAAGGAGGAATACTGAGTGGGAGGAGCAGTTAATAAAATTAAAATGGCAAAAGTTATTTCGCAAGAAACTTTCGATGATGTGGTCAAGGAAAACATTGTCGATTTCTCTATGGAACCTGATGAGGCAAAGCAGGAGACAATCAAACAATTTGAAGCTCAGGTGAGAGAAAGTGAGGTTACAATGTATAGCATCTTGTGAAGTGACTCACTGGACATTATTGTTATATTTCTCATTTTTTAGGGCATTAATTTGGCAAACATTATAAAGGATTTGACTCTTAATTCAGAAACCGGAAAACCAATTCTAAACGAAACTGTAGACAATCTTAAAACCCTTATCAGTGATAAATCGAAAAATAGACAGAAACTTTTGGAAAACTTGTCAATATTGGATCAGGAGTGTCAAAAAGTAAGGACATTTTTATATTTTCACATATACTTACATATAAAAGAGTACACTTTAAAAAACATGCTGTTGGTGAAGATTATCTGAATGCTTACTACTTTCCTATTGGAAAAGTAAAGATTAAAAACATTGTATGGTACATATTTCGACCTGTAAGAGCAGAAGTACGAAACTTTTGTTCTGTTTATATTAATTGAGAACAAAGCGACCTTTCTAACGTGATATGGTTAAATAAGATAGTCAAATACGTCACTGACAAGTGTATCAGCATAACAAAAAATTCTAACAATTGAACTTTACAGTCTCCGAAACCAAAAAATCAGCAATATTTTTAATTGTCGTATGTAATAAGCAGGTTTGCACTCTGTTGCCTTGCAATTTTCTTGAACGGGAAAGAGTATAGGCAAAAACATTTTAGCATTCTGCACAAAAAATGTTGGCAAAATTTAGTAAGTTCCTGCATTACACTTTTAAACTCTAGTACGAGTGATTTAGAAAAATGCGTGAAGATATGTAACGAATTGTCATAAGGCTAACCACCGTATTAAATAAGGCTAACCGCCGTATTAAATAAGGCAAAACAAGTGGGTGACTGAAAGTGGCACATTCACCACAGCCGTTAGAAACTTACAATTAAAGACTTGCTCCGACTTTTATGTTCACTTTATCTCAAATAACATAAGGGGACGTCTATAAATTACGTGAGGTGTTTTTTTATAAAATTTGGACCCCCCTCCCCTTGGTGAGATTTGGTGAGTTCTGGCGGGCCTCCCCCCCCTCCCTTCCGTGAGAATTTCCTTATAATTTTTAGATAAAATCTGCTATAGTAATGTAAACTCTCTGCATTAAAAAGTCGACGTGAGATTTTCATTGACCCTCCCTACCCCTTGGTGAGGTTTTGCCGGACCCCCTATTTTGACTAACGTAATTTATGGACGGCCCCTAATTTGAAAAAAACAGTTTAGATTCAAGCTTTCACTTTCAAGATATAGGCAGAAGAAAAGCAGTCACTCACAATACGGAGGTAAGTTGACGGAAGTTAGGTGGTGCAAAGATGTACTAGAAGAAAAATTGGCTTAATTGTGCTGGTGGTAACTCTAAAGCAGTGGTCGGCAGAGCGCAAATATCAAATATTTTCTTACTCTCAAATGAGAGAGAAATGACAAAAGCTCCAATCACTGCGAAAAATGCTTCTACGTTTCGCTGTTTACGCTCCATATGATATCTTATTTCAGGGGTTGAATTTTAGTTATAAAATGCCTTTTTATATGAAATTTATTAACTATCCCTAAAAATCACTTGTATATTAAGCGTTGCGCATTGACAAAAAATTTTTCAGCGAAAAAATATTTATTTTGCCATTTGATTTCAAACATTTTCGCAGTGCATTAACGAAATAACAAGCTCATTTTGTAGTTTGCTTACTCTCGCTTATTCTCTTCGTTTGCTCGCGAGCCTATGGGGCGCCGACCACTGCTCTAAAGGCATATAAAATTCTCAGAATGGCTAGTTCGCAATTATATTTTTCTTGGAAACTGCTGATCGAATAGGAATGGGCTTTAAATAATTATTAAATGCTGCACAAAAAAAATCCAAATAATTTTTTCGATAACTGCTGTGTCTAACGTTCAAATTCTGGTAATTTAGAGTAAGTTTATCATAAGTCGCCTATATCGTCTTACCATATGCAATATGGGCAGGATTGGACATGCTCTGAATTTCAATATTAAATTTTTCGGTACATTGAATAAGAAAGTTCATATATACAAAAAGTTTCAAAATCTAGTCCCGAGAGGGAAGTCAAAATATCCATAAAATAAATTCTCGAAAACTAAATTTTCAAAACCCTTCATAATATTTTCGTTTCATTAAAGTCTCAAAATTAAATTGTCAAATTGGAACACGCATCAATTTCAAGCCGCAATATTTTGAAAACCAACAAAGATATCAAAAATTTGTCTCAAGTATTTTGTTCAGTGCATCACATAAATTACTATGGTAAAATATAGTTTATTATATAAGGACTGTCCCAGAAAAAACTTGCACTTTGTTTTTTAGTTATAAAAAAATACCCAGCAATTTTTTTGGTTTTTTTTATTAATAATGGCTAGTGTTCAGAATATAAATATCTAAAAACTAATTAACAATTTTGTTTTTTCTATAAAAATTTCTGACGTTGTTCTTAAGGCCCTTTATTACATTTTGTACAGGTGTTTCATCGACAGTACGGAACGATCTTTTTCACTTAAGTCTAAAGTCTTGTAAGTTTTTTTGTAGTCTTACCACTCTTAAGAAGATTTCTTTTCATTAGAGCCCAATATCTCCGAATTGGGCGAAGCTCTGGGCAGTTGGGTGGATTCGCTATTTTTGGTACAAAATTGATCTTTTTACTTTGATACCATTTCATCATAGCTTTAGAGTAATGAGAGGTTGTTAAATCGGGCCAGAGAATCACTGTACCTTCATGTGCACGAATAAATGGTAGAACACGTTTTTCGAGGCACTTGTCTATATAAACTTTTGAATTGATTGTGCCTTGCGTAACAAAGAAGCTTCTTCTGAGGTCACAGGTACATATGACCTGCCAAACCATATATTGCTTCGAAAATGATGAAATTTTTTTTTCTTTAAATTTACTAGGCATATGCCCCTTCTTCGGTGATGTATAATATTTGTGCCCAGATAGTGGGTTAAAATCTGCTTTGACGTAGCTTCCGTCGTTCATAACGCAGTAATCAAATTTAGTCAGGTACCTTTCATACAATTTTCGGGCTCGTATATGAGCAACCAACTGCTTTTCATCAGAACGATCTGGTACTTTTTGAACTCTATATGTCTTCAGCTTACTTTTTTCCTTTATCCTTTGCACAGTAGATTTTGATGTACCTGCTCTATCCGCCATATCTCGCACTGAGGTGTTGGGATTCTGCTTAAAAAGGCGCTTCACCTTCGCCGCTACCTTTGGGTTACAAAATTCTGCTTTTCTGCCTGAACCCTTTTTTCGTGAAACAGGTAGACCCTTCTTGTAATTAGAAATAACCGTTTTGACAGTTCTTTCTGATGCACCAACTATTTTTGCTATAGCTGAGTATTTTAACCCAGGATTTTGCAGGTATGTGGACAAAATCAGTTCGCGGACTTTTTCTTGCTTGCTAGACATCTTTGTCGTTAGAAGTGCTATCTTCAAGTGTTATACATCATATCAAACGTCACTTTACATGGAATAAATATTTTGTCTTTTTAGACCTATAAAATTATCAGGTAGAGTATAATCTTAAAAAATAAAAGTGCAAGTTTTTTCTGGGACAGTCCTTATCTCATTTTGAACGTAAATTAGAGGAATTGGGTAGCAGCAAAAATTTTCCACAGAATTTTGTTAAAAATATTTTCTTCTTAAAAGCGTTTTCCAATTGAGTAGTCGCTTATAATATAATTTTAAAACATATGGGCATTTCCACGAAAACGGAAGTTTTTGTCCCATGCGACACCTTGCTTTTTTGCAATCATTTTGAAAACGAAAAATTGCCCAAATTCAACTTTAGCACCAATTATAAAGCTTATTAAGAGCTATAAGTTAAACCTATTGTCAAAATGAAAATCCGTTTGTTTGACTTTTTTTTTTACTTTAAACGTGTTCGACGGTCGAACGGAACCCATGGAAATGCCCATATCAAAAACAGTTTCATACGGTAGTAGAGTTTTTTGTTAACATTTAGTTTTTGACTCTGCAGTTTTGAGTAGTAGCATCATGGAACCTTGTTTCGATTTCCCATTTATTTATTTTGTCATAATTACTACGGTCGTAAACGGCGTAAGTGTCGCAAAAGTTGCGTGACATTTGTGACATGCCAACACTAATCTACATAGTACATATAACGATTATGCAGAAATTTCTATCATAAATTTCTTAATTTCTATGGCCCTTGGATTACACAGTATTTGAAAAAAAAAACCAAAAATGGACTAAATTAATCTTTTATTTATTGTTAATTAAAGTTAAGATGAAATTTTTTATTTAAAATCATAATTTTTCAAAGTGAACTATTTAAAATTATGTGAAAAATATTAAATAATTAGCTACTAAGGGAACTTCAACCACTTGCAGTAACATTTTAAAATACACGACGAATGAAAAAAGTATACGAAAAAAAAGGAATTTCTTTGTTAATGAGCACAATATTTGAAATGTGAAAAAAGTTCACGACTTACTCATTTCCAATTTTTAAAATATCAGATAGTAATTCAGTTCCACTTGAACAAGCATGTAAAGAAAACAACAATTAATGAAAAGTTGTTTTATAAATATCTAATATTAAGGTTCCCACAACCAGCAGCTTAACCCAAAATGTTATGTGGTATTTTAAATAATGTGCTATTTAAGTAATTTTCATACTATAATTCTATACGTGAACATTACTAAATAAATTGTATTTTTCATTTTCATCAATTGCCTAAGCAGTCGATTCCTCATCGTGTGTTTGCTGGTAAAATTGGCGCACACGATGCGCTCATCACTCTCCTTGAGCAAGAGCTTACATCGGGTGTCAATACAAACACGGAGCCTAATTTAAATGTATTAGAAAAATGCCTTATTGCTGTCAACAGTTTGACCAATAAACAACCAGATATTTTCGATGCCGAAGCTTTGGCCACCGTAATGAAGCTGCTCGAAATTAAGAACGACAACATTATTTGCTTAACATTGCAATGGTTACAAAAAGTTACTATAATGCATGAACTGAATCGGCAAAATATTATGAATGCAGGTATTATGCGTAGCATCAAGCCACTTGTAAAAAAGGATAATATAGTCGTTATACGTGAAGTCATAGCTGTGTTTCGTTTTTTGGTTCTGGATGATGATATACGTGTGGAGTTTGGTTGTGCACATGAGCATGCACGGCTCATAGCCAGTGAAGTTGTTGTTGACTTGTGTAAATTGTTAGGAGGTTCGTATTTTTTTTTATGCTATTTGATTTACTATATTTAAATCTTCTTTTTAGAATATGACGATGTAAATTTGATTTCCGACTTGATACTTACGATTGGAACACTAGCCGTACGTCAAGAATTTTGTACAACTATCGAAGATGCCGGTGGATTAAAACTGGTCCTTAAAATAATGGTAATTTCAGAGTTCCAACGCTGTGTTATTTGTTACATGGTCTTAGAAAAAGTAGGACAAATCAAATGTAACATTTAGTCCCATAATCTAGATGATGTCTCTATTTTGTCGAATTGCTGTTTTACGTTTTATTGAAAATATGTTCTTATTTTGTTTTTGACCTTTTGTTTGGTTTTAATTGAGCTATACTGCCGTACTAAGCGAAAAGGGTGTATCTCAAAAAATTTCGTTACGAGATAATAAATGTTTTGTTTATGTCAATTTGTTGAAATACCTGTAAAATTGGGATAGAGAAAATTCTCTTACGAGATTTGTTAGATGTTTGAACTAAGATTCCGGCATTTGGAGGATTTCATTAGACGCGTAATTTCTTAAGCTATCCGATGTCATAAGAATCTCGGATATTTCTTTTTTTTTTTTGAGATACGCTCTTTTCGCAGCTCGTACAGCAGTATGGGTCTGTAAAATACTTCAATTCAAATTGTTGACAATATTCGAATTTTTCAATACTGGTGATGTCTTTCAATGAGAGACGTTTTCACTAGCAGTAGCAAGGAAACAAATGCATAATAAAGATAAAGAAATTCTTACAGATTAACTCTCAAAATAGCTTTACAATGACTAATGATTGGTTAGTTACTGATGAGAAGGACTGTATTCTACAATTTTATGTATATTAAAATTTTTCTTATTGGTTTGCGTTTCAGAATGAGAATCCGAATTCGGTACGTCTAAATCGAGAAGCATTGAAATTGCTACGAGCTCTTGCTGGCAATGATGCTGTAAAAGTAAACATCATTAGCCAAGGTGCTGCGCCAATCATAAAAGATTTGTTGCACACGCATATGGTAAAACAATGAGCAAATGGTGATTATACGATGTTGATTATAATCAATTATTTATTTAGGCAAATGAATCTATTGTGACTGCAGCACTTGCTTGCATTTCCACGGTTACTCTTCGTGTTAAAACAAACAGTGCCGCATTTTTTGAAACGGGTATTGCCGAGACAATTGTAGAAGCAATGCGGATGCATCCTAACAACAAAATTGTTCAGGTATACCTACATAAAAATATATTTGGATGGTAAAAAATCATATTTGTATTTTAGCGCAATGGTGCCTGGGCTGTACGAAACATGGTTTCACGATCACGCGATCAATGTGACACTTGGTTGTCATTTGGTGTTGAAGACTTGCTTAATACTGCTATGATCGAGCACCCTTCGATACAACAGGATATTAAAGCAGCTCTACGTGATCTAGGAAGTAAGGTTGATTTAAAAGAAGAATGGACTGGAACGGCTGAAAAAAAGATTATGAGTGTGTAACCGATACTAAAGCACCTAAATCATATTTAAAGAGGTCAAAAGTAAAAATAAAATCACTTATTACTCTAACTGCTAAGTAAGGACTTACAGGGTAAATGTAAACCATTTTTATTTATTTTTAATTAACTTAAAAAATGTTGCTTTATGCTAAGAGATTCACACAACTAATAATTTAAAAATGTAACTAGTTTTGCTAATTTTTTTTAATAACAATACAATCTAAAATAAATAATTATTCGCATTTATATACATTATGTTTTCAATATTGGTAAGAGTAACTACTCTGTTTTTCTATATAGCATATGGATCATTCTTTCTCAAATTAAATCCGCTCCAAAAGAAGAAATATAGTTTTACTCCTGTCATGCGTACACATTTAAAGTGAAGTACAATGGAAGAACTGATATGTGTAGAACTTTTCATTACTTTACTTGATAACTAATGGTAATCATTTCACATTTTTGTAGGGACTTTCCATGTAAAATATACCAGCTCTTGCCCTACTCCCGCAATAAACGGCGACATATTTCTTATAGCCTAAAGCGCCAAAACTCTTAGGTTCGTCCCAACTCTCTGTCCAAACACGGATTTAAAGAGATAGTTTTGAAACAAAAAAAATTAGCCGACCGCAGATAATAAAAATTGGTAACTACTGCGAGTTTTTTTGTTGTTTTTTATGACCAAGAACCGCAAAGTAAAAAAAAAAGTATGTGCAATATCGATATAGTTGGTTAGGTGTAAAAACGTGTTAATCAACATTAGTCACGGCAGATACTGCTTGTGTACCGTCTATACGTTTTACTTTGGCGTACAAGCCTAGTTTTCACAAGTCAAACCTCTGGAATTCCAACAAAAGCGCAAACAATATTATTTTTTTAACAGAGGAAGTAATCTTTTATTATATTTTTTAAGCCTAGAGTATTATTATTTTTAATCGGTATAAGATTGCATTATTGATTTATATAAGGAAAACTGAGACAATAATTTACAATAGGAATATATTTTTTAAGTTACCATGCATAAACTAAATTAATATTTATTTTGAAACCTTAAAATTACGTAAGCCACCAGTTTTCAGACGGTTATTTAAGCTTAAGGCATTTGTTTTCGGCAGTGTTGACGTGTTTTCGCTGCTTTTAAGAAGTTGTTTTCGAGCAAATTCTTCATGCTCCTCCTCTTCGTCTGAATGGGAAGTCGCAAAAGGATCAACCTTTTCCGAACCACCAAAACCATTGAAAACATAATTAGGTCCCTTTAGTTTAACTTGACTAGATGTGCTTCCCGAACCTGCAGATCCTGGTAAGCCGAGGCGTGGTTTTTTAAATATGGAATACTAAAACATTTAAGGTTATAAAAGGTTTAATTTTAGATTTTAAAATTTATACAATGCGTGATTATCTAGTGAAATATTTAATGAAATGTAACTGAACTTTAGAAAAATTTTAATTTGGCACTTACAAAGAGTAACCAGATGAGACAATTCGGGGACTTTCTAAAGAATTTTAGCTTTTTAAAATGTTGATTGACTAAAAATTTGCCGAATGTGGGTCCTTACTTTATCTAAATCGAGGACATTTGCGACGAAACTAAAAGTGAGGATATTGAAATATTTTCGACAACGTGAAACAATTCAAGGACACTTCTAGCTTGAGATAAAACTGGAGCAGCACTAAAGCAATTTATTGACATAACATTGGGTGTCGCAAAAATAATTACCTTATTTGATTTAAGTGTAAGTAAATGGTCATCTTATTGCAGTCAGTGATAATTTATATCATACGGTATGCTCACCGATTGACCTCTTGCACAGCTTAAGATTCTAAGCTCATGATTTTCGCAGTTTCAAAAAGATCGTTCGGGTAGATTTTTGCCAGTACACGCTTATTTCTGATGTCATCTCTTTAAAAGCTCCTATTTGCAGCATACTGATCAATTCGTATAATTTTTCTTCCTTGACAATTTCTAGTCTATTGGCAATTCGGCAAAAATCACTTTATCCTAGTATACTTAAAACCCTTTTTGCTCCTTTAAACCCTTACAGCGTCGTTTTTATTTTCTATGTTAATTTAGAAACACTAACTAAGACCCAATTTCACAATCAATGCTTAAGCGGAAGAGTATTTCAGTTGCACAGTTTTCTATAATAATTTTATAACAATTTATTCGTTTTCTATCCTTTGCTTATGTATTTTTCAAATAATGCTACCAAGTTTTGAAATTATTTTGACGTTTTCCATGGCGTAAATAATTAAGGGGCTGCTTAAGCGACTCTATTAGTTAAGCTTAGATGCTTGTTTGATAAAATTTTCTAAACTTTGACCTTGAAATATGTTGGTCTTGGGGGTTATTCTGGGCAAGTGTATACATATATCGACCACTTATATTTTTTTGAGCTTGAATCGCATACATTTCATAGTACATTCCTACAACGACCTTCAATATGTCCAATGTCGGCTCGCTAAGAATAACCCAAGAATATAATTTTTCAAGGTCAATCATTTCATATATTATAATTAGGTGGACAAAGTTATCAACTTACCCGTTCGCTTAAATCACTAGAAGTCTTTCGAAGTGTGCCACTGGAACCTTTTATTGGGGATATTTTAAGTGTTGCTAATTTAATCGTTGTGGACTTAGCACCCGAATCTAAGCCCGTCTGCGAATCAATATGACGTTTAAAAAGCGGTACCATACCAACACTACTTGATTTGATATTTAAATAAGGTGAATTGGATTCTTCGATTTTTTTTATGTTATCTTTCTGTTAAGTAAATGTTTGAAAAAAAAAAGAAAAACATCTTAAGTCGTCTTAAGACCAGTTTACTATAAGTTTTGGGCGAAATTTCCGTTCTTTTTGGGCGATTTATTAATTTCTGAAGTTCTAAATACTACCCGAAAATGCGAGGGAAATTTATGCCAGAGCTAACTTACTATTGTAGGCGATATTGTTGCTCGTCTCTGATCATTTGTTAATTTCGCTAAGAGAGACTTAGGCATATTTACAGACAAATCGATGATTGGATTCTTGAATTCTTTGCTCGATTGTGTTTCTAGGAATTTAATCTAAGGAAATATTTGTTAATTTTATTTAAGAAAATATAAATTTATTTAGGTTAAAAATTTTGAGTGTTACCTTTTCAGAAAATTGATAATTTTCACTTTCTAATTGAGAAATACGTTCGTCTTTTGCTCTGTAAAATAAATGATTGTTGCGTTGAGTTAATTAATTTTTTGTTATTTGTAGATGAGTTTAAAATAAGTTATTGAATTAAATTCTATGGCTTTACAAAAGAATGAGAGTTAACAAGATAGAGAACAATTTTTATTTTGAACAATTTTCCTTTTATCTATGCTTAATCGTAATTTTGCAGTTCTCGGTTATTTTAATAGATTTGTTTTTTACGATTTCACATTAACAAAGGCATGATAAACTTAAAATTGGTTATACACAAGCCCATAGTATAAAGAAACAGTACGAAGCATCGGTTGTTGTTGCAACATTTTAAACGAGATCTTCGTTTATGCATCAATTTTTTCTTTTTTTGGTTGTATTCTTCGACTAACGAGGTTATGTCTAGCCTAAGGAAACGGATCACTCCTATAGATCACGTCCAGAGACGCGTTTCCATTGAGTATCATCTATCGGTGGCGTCCATATAAGAGCGGTTTAGTTCAGGACTGACCTTCTGATTGCCCTATAAGTTGGCAGAACTTATTGCTGCCTGCTCCTGCTTTAAGCACATATTCCAATCTATTTAGACAGGTGCGATTGTTTTGGGTATGTGCTGAGAACCTGAGAATGTTGTCAAATGTGACCCTTAGTATTTTCGGACATTTCATCGTGGGAATAATTATTTCTTCGAATAAAATGTCAAGCGTTTGACTCACCTTTTTCGTTCAAGAGGTAAATAGTGTAGCTGTGGACTTTTCTGCAGAGTTTTAAGTTGTGGGTAGGGTGGTTTTTTTAAAGGTTTGGTTTTCAAATTGGAAACACTGTATTTATTGACAGATGATTTGTGCTCAGCATGTTTTGCCATTTGATCATGAATAGACTCACGCCAGAACTTTATAACAAACATTTTAAAGTCAATTGGTCGCACAGATCACTTCAACACAACTTAATTATTTCTAAGAGTATGGTTGTTTGTGGTGGTAAACCGATCCTGGAGGAGGCCGGCAAAATGGTCCTATTATTAACTTAAAAATTTGTAATTATCATAACTTCCAAATCTTATTAATTTTTATGGAAATGTTTTTGTAGTAAACTTATTTTTTCTTGTTCAAAATGTACAACATTTCGATAATATAGTATCAACTCTATTTACATTTAAGTTTTCAACAAGTTCTTCTTCCGGACGGCAAATATTTACGCTACGCGTAATGTTTAATTCATTTCAAAACTACAACAGTTTAAAAAAAACTCCCTTTAAATTATAATTTGACAAGCGAAATTTTTGTGCTGATTGAATTTTTTAGTAGTCGAAGCCTTACTTATGAACCATTTTTCACAATATTTTAGATTTGTCTGGATAACCGTTTTGAAATACAGTTTGTCCAGATCTCGAGTTATATAATAAAGAATTAAATATTATAACTTATATAATGGCATACTTTTTCTGCTCAATCTCTTTGCGCAAATCGGACTGCACCACTTTAAGCATATTACGCAAATCCATTTTTTTATTTTCACATGACCGCAGTTCCCTAAATTTAAAAATTATGAAATAATTTGAAAGTTTCAAGGTATGAATGTAGTTGAAATGAGTTTTAACCTTCTCAATGTTGCTGCTAATATCGACAGTTTTTTTGGATCGTTCTCGGTTTTAAGAAGTTTTTCTGCATCTGCATTACTTGAAGTTAAAATAGAAGATATGCCTTCCATTGTCTCTATTTTATGCTTAAGTGATTTTACTTCTTTTCGTAGGTCATCTACAATCTTAACATCGGTCTTTAAAAGTTTCATCTGCAAAGATTTAAGAATTATAAATTTTACACTCTCCAATACTTGTCTCCAAATAAGATTTACTTGTTCTGTGTAGCTGAGAATAACAAATTCATTCTTTTGCAATTTTTGTTCCAATCCAGCAATAGTTTTCCTTAAAACGTAAATTAATAAATTTAGTAAGCTACAAATATACTAAACATTTACATATTACTGACAATCACTTTATGGTATGTCAAGTAATTTATTGTTAAAGGCTTTTTTTGCATACATACTACAGGAGTATATCACATAAAACATTGTTATATAGTTGTTAGAGTATTGGCACTTTGTGAGGTTCATCACCGCCATTAAAAATGGATTGGTTTTGTTTGCAATCTTTCGCAGAGCTAAAAATAAAGAACTTACAAGCATTTCTTTTGAATCTCCTTTAAGCTTTTAACTTGTTCCTCTGTCTTCGCTAATTCTTTTTCTTGAACTTTTATTTTTAGGTTAGCATTGTCTAACAGTTCTTGCAGCGAACCAATATCAACGCGGCTAACATCTAAGTTGGCCAAGTTGAAGTAGACTCGGAAAATGTTCCGGTCCGTACATTTGTTGCGACATTGAGGACAAGACTTTGAGCTAAAATTAAACAAAATTACTGTTTAAAACCATCATTCACCAGTATAAAAAAATTTACCGTTCCATCCACTGTTTGAGACACACATAGTGAAACATATGGCCACAGGTGGTAACATGAACATCATCCGCATGGGAAAATATATCCGAACAAATAACGCAATTTAAATTTAACATATTAAATACAACAAATTCGTGAATATTTATTTAAGCACATTAACACAGGTTTATTTTATGTTAATTTAACAAATTAAGGAAATTTTAGCATTTGAATAAATAAACAACTAGATATGCAACAACACAGATAGTTCTCAATAAATATATATTTTTTTTACCGCCAAGTATGTTAGTATCTATCGATATTTAAAATATCGGAATGTAATTGTACCCATGCACGCACTGACAGGAGTGTTCTTTTATGTAATTCACATATGGTACAATTATGTGGCAACAAGCAAAAACAGCTTAAAGGCTCAACTAAATCATGCATGCTTTGACTGCAGTCAACTTATGCAACTGTGCGAATACACACAAATCGTATATTAAAACTACAGGGCCAACTAAACCATGCACGCTTTGACTGCAGTCAACTTATGCAAGTGTGCGAATACACACAAATCGTATATCAAAACTACAACGTACTTAACAAAAAGTTTCGTTCAATTTCCACAAATGTCATTTCCTTAAGGAAAGAGCGAAACTGAACGCACTTTCTGTATGGAATCAGCTGTTTATGCATTGTATACATAAGAAAAAATGTTTGCAATGGAACTTGAAGTGGAAAATACTTTTGTTTTGAAATTAATAGAAAATGTGAAAAAGAAGATGATTAAAGGTGCCAAGCTATGATTATATGTCCATGGTACAATTATAATAAATTGTTCTTTAATTGATGTTTGATGGCATGCTCGATGATGTGAACGCAAAGCAATATTGACAGTCACACATGTTGTCAAGCCATGTTGGACAGCTTGTGTGATAATGATAACTGGGCTAATGCACATACAGCTGATTTCGTACAGAAAACGCGATCAGTTTCGCTCCTTGCATATGCAAATGACATTTAACGAAACTCGACGAAACTTTTTGTTAAGTACGTTGTAGTTTTGATAGACAATTTATGTGTATTCTAACAGTTACATAAGGGGCCGTCCATTAAATGCTTTAGGTGTTTTTTTGAAATTCGGACCCCCTTGGAGATTTGGTGAGTTCTGACAGGACCCCTTTCCTCCCCTTGTGGAGATTTGGTGAATTCTGACGGGAACCCCCTCCCTCCATTCCATGAGGCTTTCCTTGTTATTTTTAAATGTTATATCCTCTAATAATGCATTAAAAAGTTGATGTGAGGTTTTTATTGACACCCCTCCCCCTTGGTGAGATTTTTCCGGACCCCTCTCCTCTTTGGTGAGATTTTTCCGGACCCCCTCTGACTCACGTAATTTATGGACGTCCCCTAAGCTGACTTCATTCAATGCATGCATGGTTTAGTTGGGCCTTAAGTGTGAAATTTGGAAATGTCACAGCTTTATCTCAACTGATTTTGACAGAAAAGGTAGGCATAAAAATAAATAAGAGAACTGTCACTTAGAATTGCTGCTACCATGATAATCGTACCATGAGTGTGAGTTATGGTTCATCTTTAAGGCTATAATAGCTATAGTAGCTAAGCTCTATTATTATTATTATCTCTATTTATTTTTTTAGTTCTGCCGTACATGTAAAATCAGCTTTGAAAAAGCAACGATATATCAGAAGTTTTGCTGTCTTCTGTTTTGATTTATTCTTGACCTTTCACGATTGCAAAATTTGAGTTTGTTAATTGTACCATGACTCACACCAGCCTATTTCGGACTTATATAAAATTTTCCCTATTTTCGTTGAAAATATGCTGAAAAGTAATTTCCGTCGAGATAATTCATAAGAGTCAACAGAAAAAAAATCAGCTAACTTTCTATACAAATGAATTTTTGTTTCTGAGTAAAATAGTTATAATATATATGTAGGTGGTCACTGTCGAAATGAATATCAGGCTATTGTGCCAGCAGATTGTGTCGTGCTTAGTCTATTAGAGTCTAAAGATTTTCGTTTAACTAGTTTTTCATCCAGTTGTATACATTTTTGTATGCGTTTCAAATTAAGATTTAATTAAAATTCTTTTGCCTATGTTAATTTTGAGGTGGGTGCATTTTAAGCCTCTTTTTGCACCGATTCGTTTAAATAGCATGTGTAAACTTGCTAAATGAAAATGAGTGCAGAGTCGGTACATGCCTTTTACCTTTTTACGGTACCTTTTATAGAAAGTTGTGAAATATAAATACATTGGACGAAGCTATACTGACCTCAGAAGCGATAAGGGCGCAAATATATATCCGTTATTCTTATGACATGGGATTTCTTAAGAAATTACGCGTCTAATAAATTTTCTAATTAACTAAATCTGAATTAAAGACTTTGGTAATACATGTAAAAAAAGCAGTTTTATGCCACAAACTCAAATTACAATACAACAATGCAAATTACACACAATGTATACATTTGATTATTGTTATATAATGCTTCTTTTCATGCAATTTGTGGGTGCTTTGATTGCAATCACTTCGTTCTTCTTTACTGATCAAATCAGTTGTATGCTCAAGATTGAATACAGTAAACTTTTTCAGCTGACGCATACATAAAATGATTGCTGATTATATTCAGTTAAGTTGTCGTAATCGATTTCGAGCGGAAACTTTTGAGTATGCTCAAATCCACAAAAATGTGATATTTGCAGTTTTTTGATTTGAATCAACTCAAATCATTCTAGAAGTAGAAGGAGACAAATATTTATCGGAATAAATATGTTTTTTTTTCTTAGTCATTTCAATACATAGGAATTGTTATGAATAATTTTAAACTAAACGTCTCTTCCAAATTTATGCTTATTTTCCAGGCAAGCATCTTTTATGAAGTCAAAATGATGAGTATTTCCATGTAAATGTGGACACGGTATAGGATTATTTTTTTATTGTTTTTCAATCTTCAACTATATCCAAGTTAATGTTCAATAATAGTAGTTTTGCCACCAAGTGTTAAATTTAAGATTTGACCATAAAATTCGTCATTATTTTCTGTTCTAGTTACTGTATGTACGCGTGCTTTCAGTTTTGAAAAAAAAAAAATCATTTTTTAAATCTCTGTGTTTTGGGTTTCTTGTTTTAGTTGGTAAGTAAGTTTCATGTACCTAAAGCCCAATTTCCATGTGATTTTTCTTGAACTTATCTTATTAAATTTTTGTAAGAAAGAAAAAGCATGCGAGCACAACCTAATGCGCTTAGAGAATGCGAGAGTGAATAGGCACACATTTGCTATTTTTTATAGCATGTAATATTCTCCGTGATTTTGGAGATCAGAAAGCTCAAAAAGTTGAACTTTTTTATTAAAGTTGATTACATGCTATAAATTTGACAGTCATTTTTATAGTTGCGCTATAATTTTATGTAGTGTCAAGTTTGACAGTTTTCAAAATAAAAACAAAAGTCAATGAAAAAAGATTATAAGGTGCTGAGTTTCTCAAAATTTAGTTTAAATTGTTGAAAATATAATTTTAAAAAATTAGATGAACAAGTTAAGTAAGTAAAAAGTATGACGATTGCTATTTTAACAAAAATTAACATATTTCTTTTGTCAAAGTCTTGCAGCATCAACACCAAAATCAGCAGCATCATGAACGACAATCAATTGTTAGTGGAAAATGGTAGTACTATTTAATTTCCTTTCACGATTGTTATTATTATTCCATATTTATTTTTTTATGAAACATAGAGCAGCTTATTGAAGCAGTGCGGTCACAGCCTGCACTTTGGAATATGTCAACAATGAGCTACAGGAATATTTAAAAGCGACAACTCTTGCGCATGGAAGTGTTGGCAGAAGTTGGTAAGATAACATTTAAGGCCAAAACATTGCCCATTACACTGTGTCAGTTATTCTGTCGTTGCCGTTGTTTATTTCTGATGAGGAGCTTGAAAAAACAAATTTCATAGCAGCCATTTCTTCTTTTTCAAATTGGTTCATTTTGAGTTTTTGTTTTGGTAAAAAAATTGTCATTTGTTTACAAATAAACAAACCGAATTGTCAAACTTTTATAGCAAGATTGATATATATCCATCTCGCTCATTATGGCAAAAAATCTGTGAAATTTAATAAGATAAGTTCAAGAAAAATCACATGGAAATTGGGCTTAAAGCCTAATTTCCATGCTATCTTTGTTGATCCCATATCAGGGATATCAAATCAAATTTTTGTTAGAAAGAAAAAGCATGCGAACAGAACCTAATGCGCTTGGAGAATGCGAGAGTGAATAGCATACATTTGCTATCTTTATTGCATGTGATGTCCTCCCTGATATTAGACAAAATAAGTTCAAGAAAGATCACATGGAAATTAGGCTTAATATTACATATATTCATGTTATCAACAATGCGTCGCAACACTCGTTTTGAGAAAGCTGAGTGCTTAAAAATGAAGAAAAAAGATACCCTTGTTTTTTGTAACGCGAGTTACCAATAAGTACATTTTTTTCTAGTATTGTAGGTGTTTGTTGTCTAATTCAAACAAATACTTAGAATCTCTTTTTGTGTTTCAATTTGTACCGAATAACTGCAAAAACATCCTACGTTTGATCTTACTAGTCTAAATTAAATGTAAGTACGTTTTGTAACGCGAGTTACCGGTAACTCGCATCTTCATCACTTAACAAGAGTTTCTGATAATTTTTATCTATCTTCTTTAGAATGAAATTTGGTTTTTGGTTTAGGACCAAATGCCGCTCTCGGCTACCTAAAAAATAAAAAGTCGAGGGAAAATACGATGATTTCATAGACATATAGGGAAGCTTGCCGAAAGAGTAGAGCAAAGAAGAGAGCAAAAATTGATAGTTTGTCAGAAGCAGAAAGGAAAGAAATAATACGTAATGAACGTCGGAATATCCAAAACCCATTTGATTTACTGGCAAAATGAGAAACTGCAAATGGCCAAAACATCAAAAGAAGTAAACATGGATATCTTACCAAAACATTTATATTATGAAGATGTGTATGGATGTAGTAGTGATACTTATAGTTCTGAGGATAATATACCATTATCTGTACTTAAATCATAATTCACTGCATTCCCGAGTTATGCATTCTCGAGTAATTTGGTTGATTATTCAATTTTTGTTTAATTTAAATTTTTGCTTAATTTTTGCACATTAAAGACTGAAAAAGTTCCTTATTATTATTAAACTTTGATTTTATTTTTATTCTTGTGTATTACAGCTAGAAAAAGCTCCTTATATTGGTATAAAAGTATTTGGTAACACGAGTTACCAATCTTTTGTAACGCGAGTTACCACATAATTCTTGAATTAATTTAAAAATTTCGATCCATTATCGCTGTTTCTAATAATGGTAAGCTTATTGATATATTGCTCATTTATTTGTGTCAAATATAAAGCAGTCTACTCACAAATTTCGGAGAGACTTTCAAATGAAATTTACTTTCTGAACATGTTGTCCAAAACTGGTAACACGAGTTACCAACACAATTTATTATTTTACTGGATAAATACTATTTTAACACTGAATTTTTAGACTAATGTAGGACATGAGAAATGTTATGTGTTCACAAAAAATCCAATTTTATTAGTTAACCTAAATAATTAAAATTTATGGCATCATTAAACTCAAAAATACTTTCTGTTACCATGGAATTACCCTGATACATAAATTTCGTTTTGATTTGTTACAAACGCAAAGACAAAAAAAAAAAAACGCTTAGAATGTCAATGTGCTCCAAACGGCAAGTTCATAATGGAATGTCAAAAAACTTGCCCTGAAAAACATTTCGTCTGAAGTGGAACTAGCAATCTTATTTTGGTTCAACTCTCTAAGCAATTTATAGCACCCCCAACTTGCTATCGATTTAAATAATCGAAAAGAATCAGTGGATAAATTGAGTTTGACACATGTCTAGTTTACTTTAGGAATTGAAAGTAAAAGTAATTAAGTACAATTTTTTCTTTTCACTTACAAAATTGTGATAGCCACTGCCATAGTTTTTAAATTAATGTAGAAAAGCAAAATCAATTGAAAATAATATAAATTAAATCAACCTAAGGCTACCAGTGAAATTTTGTATTTTACTCTAACAGTAGTTGTATTGAATAACAAAAGACTTAGAAAAGAAACCTGATATCACTCTAAAGCTGCCTTATCGCAATTTCTTGTGATTCATTTAACAAATTAAGAAAAAAAAAAAATATAAAATAAACTCGTTTGATACATTGTTTTGTGTTATTTTGCACTAGCTCGTGCAGACAAGTTCGCATGTCGCCGTAATAAAACAAAAAACTTAAGACAGCAACCTGATGACGTAGCGACCTTCAACAGTTGAATTTTATCACTTCGCAAAAAACAGCATTTTCAGTAATTGAAATTAAAGCGTGAAATATTTTATAGATATGTACAATTTCGGAAAAACTAAATTAGTGTCATGTCATGTCATCTGCTGCATATTTGTTATCATTCAAATTGCACCAACTACTTCTCACAAACTTGATCCGCCCAAGTATATGTGTCCAGCTAAGTATGTGTGTGGTTTAGTAAGAAAATCAATTTTATTTGAACAAATGTAATATCCTCTAGGTCAAAAATAATTTTTCCATGTAACTGCACCAAAGGAACAGATGATGGACTCTATATTGAATGTGAAAATACAAATTTAGCCACACTTTCGGTGGCACTGCAAAATTTAGCTGCCTTAGACAACCCAATCGAACATCTGGAAATTCACAAGGGACATTTCGGTTAGCTTGAATTAAAATTTTCAAAATTTTTTAAATTGTTCAGCAATGTTTTTTTTTTCCTCTTTAGAACGAATGTATGGACCAATGTTTTCAAAAGTAAGAGTACGTCATCTTACAATAACAGAAACCAACATTAAGCAAATTGAGAATTACACATTCTATGGCATTAACAAAACATTGGAGCAAGTGCATATCTTACAATCAAATTTGTCGATCATATCACCGCTAACATTTGGGGTAAGAAAGAATCAGTTTTATCGTTCTCCACTGTTAAAGGAGTAACATACAGTGCTGGCTTTAGGTTTCCACCGAAAAAGTCAGGTGCTGTAGCTACATATTTAAACAAGAATCAAATTTAGGGACGGCATTTCACATGATGATAATTTTGATCGATACTTCGTAAAAGTGAAATCCGCGCTGGTCATATATGTATATTGGCACAGACATGTGTTTTCACCCAATAATATGTTGCACAGGGGATGGAGTTCAGGCAATCAACTAAAATAGTTTTTTGTTTTGTCTAAACGTAAAAGCCAACTTCAACTTAAGAATAACTAACTGTTTGACAACGAATAACTTATTATACGTTATCTCAAACCATCTTCTTGGATCATACTAAATATATTCATATGCATTTTTCTTATTTTGTTCACCTTTTAGATCTTGAGCAAATTAACTCAGCTAGTAATTGATGGGCATTCACTGGATAAATTGGAAAAAAATGTTTTTCAAGAACAAGAAATATCTAATCATCTAGAAGTCTTGCGCATAACAAATGGCCTACTTAGCGATATACCAATCGAATCATTTCAGGTAACATAGTGAAGATATTTGCGCTACCAAATGATATCAATATTTTCTAATTTTTCTAGCCCTTGCGTAAATTGAAAACGCTGGACTTACATGGAAATAACTTAGAAAGCCTCAAAAGAAGTCAGTTTAAAAACTTACGCGAAGTGGAATCCATTGATTTGAGCTTTAACAAATTGAAAAAACTTGAAGCGCAACACATTGCCGATCTAACTAAATTAGGTTGGTGCAATGTATCAAATAATGAATTAACTGAAATATCTAGGTGTGTATCTTGTACAAATATGTTGAACTATACCTAATAATTATCATTACTTTTTTTATTAGAGGCACCTTTGCTCGCAATTCAGTGTTGAAACTTTTAAACTTATCACATAATAAAATTTCGCGCTTAGATGGCAATACATTTAGAGGAATGCGTTTCTTAAGGTTTGCAAACCAATTTATTTTAAAATGAAATGAAATTTATTTTCTTTTACTACAGACGATTATTTTTAAATGATAACCAAATTGCTGACATTGGAAAAGGAACTTTTGGTTCATTAACAAGAATTGGTACTATTGATTTAGCAAGAAATCAATTGAAAAAAATTGAATACCAAATGTTTTCGGAACTGAATTACGTAGAGGTTTGTGATAGTCCTTATGCCAGCATAGCTGACAAATTATAAAGCTAAAATAATGTAGAGGTTCAAAGATAGCATTAAGTTTGTTTATTTGGTGAAAAGATTAAATCTTTAAATTTTGTCAAAATTATTATAAGACCTTCAATCATTTTTATTATTAAAGCTGCTCCGCTAAAGTTAATACCATTTCTAACTCATTTTTCATATTTTTTATTTCAGATTTTGGATATAGCTGAAAACAATATTAAACTAATAGAAAAGCAATCCTTCAAAAACATATATCAAGCGAAAATAAATATTTCATATAATGTAATTGAAAAAATTGAACCTCTTTCGTTCGAAAATTGTGTCAATATTACAGTTTTAGATCTTTCCTTTAATCGCCTAAGCAATTTCTCCAAAAATGCCTTCGATATGACAACATTCGCAACGGAATTTCAAGTGTCACATAATATGCTTACGGACCTAAGCCAGGTAAGGCCAAAAAGAACTGTTTAAGTATTATAAAAGTAAATTTTTTTGGCTGTATTTGGGACTATTTCTATTGAACATTTTTCAAATATTTAAGAAAATTTATATTCTAAAAAAAAACTGAAATTTTACTATGCATACTTAAGTCCTTAAACAGAAATTTTGTTTTATTTTTTCAGATACCAATTGAAAATATGAGTGGCCTTAAAGTTATCAACGCTTCATATAACATCATCAATAAGATACCAAAGAATTGTTTCCCAAAGTTATATGAATTACATACAATAGATGCATCACATAATAACATATCTTTTATTGCAAATGGAGTTTTTCAAACTCTGTTTTCGCTGCGTTCTCTTAATTTAAGTCACAATAGTTTGGAAGAAATTAAGTCTGCTGCTATGTTCGGTACACTTCCAACTCTGCTAGAAATGGATTTAAGTCACAACAATTTGACATCGATAACAAAAGGTGGTTTGGTAAAATTGACCACTATGCGCACTTTGAATTTGCAACATAATAAATTGGAAAAACTATTCGAAATACCAATATCATTGAATGAACTCAATTTACAAAAAAATAATATTGATTCGATACCTGGCCAAACATGGCCTGTTATGAACTCTCTGCTGTTTCTAGACTTAAGTGATAATAAAATCGGAGATTCTTTAGATGACGGTAGCTTCAAAGGACTTTTAGTTCTACAGAAGCTATTACTGAAAAACAATGGTATTACTCAGCCTCCTGCTAGAACTTTAGCTGGTATGTCAACACTACAGTATCTACATTTAGAAGTAAGTAATTATTATTTTTTGAATCGTACAGTTTCGACAGTTATTAAAAACAAACAGCCTTTTTTTGTATAACTTCAATGTTTAACATATGTACGTTAAACAGAACTTCCATCAGCAGCTCTTTAACAAACAGTTTGTAATTTATACAGTGCGACAATGTTCCACCCAGACACCAAGCGCCATATGCCACATTATAAATCGTTAAAAAAGTGTTACTTTCTTTTTTCAACGGCTGCGCTATGACATTCCACGAGACAGCTAAAAAAAAAACTGTGCGGACTAATGAAAATGAAGTAACGCACTATATCATAAAATTCCACACCATCAAAAATCAAAACGATGTTGATTTTTTTCTACGATAGCAAGGGTTTCGTGCATCATGAGCTTCTTCCAAGAGGCCAAACAGTAACGGCAGTATTCTACCTTGTAGCTATACGGAGTTTGGTTGCAAGAAAACGGCGAGTGCGGCCAATATACAAAGATTTAGAAAGTTGATGCTTGACAACGCACCTGCCATTGTGAGCCATTTTTTATAAGCACTGCTTTGAACAAACAAATTTGGAGAAAGTAGATACCACCAAAGCAGTGACGACGCGACATCTGAAGGCAGTATCGGTGGAAAACTTGTGCCACTCGTTTCCCACTCGGTATTTAACGTTTGGTTACATTTCAGAAAAGTTTATTCTTCATTTCAGAAAGCTTTCTGAAATGTATCAATGTCCGCCTTTTGATTTCATTTGAAGCGTTACAGAAACCTTGTAAGATGAGTGGAAAATGAAAAAAAAAAATTTGTTATGTCATGGAAAAATTGAAATGTTTTGCTTTTTTATTCACCTCTATTGAGCAACATAGGGAGACTTGAATTATTATTGTTGCATTTTTTAACCGCACTTGCCGTTAATACTTATTACTTAGTATGAATTTATTTTTTGTGATGTTTATGAAACTTTTCAAAAACACTTCAGAATGATTACATGAGAAAAACTTCGCTTATGACGTATCAGTAAGATTTAAATTGAAACGTTCAGGAAATGTTGGATCTGAAACCTTTCAGAAACACTTCAGAATGATTGCAGGTGAATCATTCCATTTCAAATGAAACATTTCTGCAACGTTGCATACTATTTCTGATAGTTTCAAAAACGTTACATGCCGAGCGGGTTAAATCACTTTTAAGTCGCTGTCAACAGTACAGTGTGTAGATGCGGAAGGGGAGTACTTTGAATAATGAGTGAAGAGTTTTGAAAAACATTGCATTTTTTAGATCTTATGAGGATCCTCTGGGTCAAAAATTACCGCACTGTGTATATTAAAATAAAAAATCACTATATATACATATATCGGTAATTCTTTTAATAACTGCACACTTTGTTTTTTTGACGTTTTTGAACATTTTTTGAAACGAAATATCTCAAAAACTATTGTAGATTATATGTATATGCTACCGGCCAAACTAGTTTTTACGATAAACTAGTTTTTCCTAGGCCAAACTAGTTAATTTGAATGAATAAAAGAATGTAATTTAATTAAATTAATACAAAAGCACTGTGGATAGCGAAGCCGGTGTTGCACATGTTATAGACTGAACCGCGGCCGAAGGCCACCTCGGTGCCTGTGTTGGACATATTGGAGGATGTAAGTCCTGAGCCGCGGCCAACATCTGATGATTTTTTTTGCATATATCAAGTACGAAGAATTTAGCAGCCCTGACAATTTTGTGAAAAAAACACCGATTTTTGTAGAAAATGAGGTCCGAGATGTTTCTAATTTGATATTTGATTTAAGTGAATAGCGAGCCGATTTTTAGTTGGCTCTAGAGACAAAATAAATGAAAAACGGAATGTTTTTGATGCCTTATAAACCCTATTTTTCTGTACTACGAGCTATGCATAATGTTCTCAATATTGTTTCTTTTCTTTCAGTATAACAACATTACCGAGCTGGAAAAGAGTGCTTTTGGAAAACTACCAGTTTTGTTCGAAGTTCATTTATATAAAAATAATGTTAAGGATATAAGGTAATTTTTTTTGTAGAGTACATACAAGGGTGCTTATTTTGAAAATTTTGTAGACAAATCTGCCTCAGGTGCCAAGATATAGCGTTTTAGGTAATGCAGTTGTATGGGAGGTGCGAACCCCCTGTTGTTAAACCACGGCCACATTTTTCGTGTGGCTAAAAATGCAAACAATATACAATCCAAGGTTTTTTTTGGGGTCCCATATAGGCCCATATAGAATTTTAGCTTCTTAAATCAAATCTGCGAACGGTGCAAACAGTTTGTTTCATATTCAGGCAGCAGGAACGCGAAATCGTAAAGTCCTGGTGTGTCGAACACAGTAGCGTACCTAGGGGGGAGGGATGTGGCCGCCCTGGGCGCAACCACTTAGGGGATAGCAGAATGATTTTGTTATTATCATAAGAAAAACTTTTTTGTAAATGTGAACCCTTTTTTTTAGGTATATGCAAATAATTTTAGAGAATTTGGAGGTGATATTTTGTAATCGAATGGTAAAATGTATCAATAAAAAAAGTTTTATAGTTTAAAAAGAAAAAAAAAATATTTTCTGTTGGTAGCAAGCGGCAAATTACCTCCTTGCCCAGAGCTTTTAATGTGCACGGTACGCCACTGGTAAAACCCCTGCTGGGAGTCATTTCGTTCAATACGACAGCATACTGACGAAAGTGCCAAAATAGGATCAGAACAACCGGAGAATCAACAAGTGGTAGACCTTAGAATACCACTGGTTAAACTACGCTATCGGATAGATGATATAACCAAGAAACAAACGAACAGAAGGTGGAACCTTACCGTCGGATGCAGAACGTTTCAAATCACGTGTCCTAAGCTGAATCTAGGAAGAACACAAATTCTCTTAAGGTTCAGCGGAGGATACTTGAGAACTGTTGTAGGAGTGCTGACAAGGCGCTGTGTTATTGACCCTATGGCCGCAAAATACGGTGCCCCTTTCAGGATTTCTGCAGAAGATTGAGAGGGTTAAACATCTAATCTGCGAATGCCCAGGGCTAATGAGGAAACAAACCAAATATTTTGGTTCTGCTTTCTTTGTTTGTCTTGAGGAAATAGTCGAGTTGGAGCTTACCAGCATTCTCAACTTCACCAAGGATTCTGATCAATGAGATCATTTAACGAGAAAGGAAGGGACTATATGTACATATGTAGGGTATCACAATGGGTAAACTGCCCCCAAATGCAACTTGCTATATGCAAGCGACCCTTTTAACCTAACCTTGACAGCAGGGGGTGGCATCTTCCATACAACTAAATACCCAAAACGCTAAGGCAGATTTTAAGAACAATAATTTATTTTTCATTCCAGCAAACGAGCATTCGAAGGTCTCTTACAACTTTTAACTTTGAATTTGTCAAGCAATGCTATAGCCAGCATACCAAATGATGCTTTCGTTGGACTGCCTTCATTGAGAAGGTTGGATTTGTCTCACAACACTTTGTCAAAGTTGGACAATAAAACTAATGGTGTACTGGATGATTTGTTGAGTCTTGAGGATGTAAGTTGTATAACCTTAAGTTATAATTTTTAACCCATTAGATAACCCAGTGCAAAAATTGAGGTCTGCATAAAACATTTATACAAACTTATACCCCAGCTCTACTGAGTTTCAAAATAAAGTTATTTAAGGGATAGTAATCATCCTCATCATCATGTGAGACAAAACACATCAACCGAGAGAGCTCTCCGTAATTACTATATTTTTAAATCTAAAGTTCTAACTTTTGTAAGAAAATAATACCCATAAAAAGTGCTTTGAATTTGCAAGAGATGTTGATGTAGAACATTTTTCAAACATTTTTAGACAATTTTATTTTTGTTCGATAGGCTTAGCTGATTTTCGGCGTCCATAATAAGCACTGATTTCAATGAAAAAACTCCTCCGATTTCATTTCAACTCATTTCATTCTTGTCGTCAGGCACTTAGAGCTTCGTAGGACCACTTCTTTGAATCCTTTGAAGTTCTTCATTTCGAAGCCCAGATGTGCTGGGGTATAATTTTCTATGAATTTTTAGTCAAAGATGCAAGGATTTTCCCAGGATGCTAAAAACACAAATACATTCTTATCACAATTTTTTGTGTTGCACTTATGAAATTAAATAAAATCTAAATAAAAGAAATTAAATGATAAAAATAAAATTCAAATTCTCTTTGCAGTTAAACTTGAGCTATAATAGAATCAGCTTCGTTACTAAAAAGACGTTTCCATCAAATCAATACATTCCATACAACTTGAAATATCTCGACTTAAGCTATAACCAGATGCCCGTCTTAAGTTATGACATAACATTTGGAACAAAAAAACTAATAAGATTGAATCTGTCTAATAACAATATTAATGATATCAGAAGAGGTCAGTACATGTTTCACCACAAAATCAGAACCATGTTTAAGCATAGGCTACATAGGCTGCAGCCTGGAGGCCCGCACCACAAAATTGATAACCTTTAATTTTTTTTTTCAGTAATCTGATAATTAACATAATCGTAAAAATTTAATTTTTAGGCAAGAACCTCTCCCGCTAGGGCCCGCACCAAATGTTCAGCCTAAGGGCGCGCATACATCTAGATACGGCCCTGCTTAGACAATTGCGATTTGGGTTTTTATTACAGAGAATTAAACTGAAAATTAGGAACTTTTATTTTTGATACGCATACATGCATACAAACATATGTATGTATGTATGTATGTACGTGTCATATTTGCGTTGTTTTATTTACTAATTCATTCATCAAATAACGAGCAAGGGCGAAATAGTTTTAGAGCTTTTGTTCAGACCTGGGTTACCAGATGTACTACTTTAGTATTACATTTACTACTTTTGCGCTGTTGCACTACTTTTCGGTGAAATGTACTACTTTTAAACTATTTTTTTTTAAATTTTTTTTCATACATATTTTTTCATGTGTTTATGTTTTTTAACACTTCGACTGCATTGGCCAATCAGAGTCGCTAGAACAGAGATAATGCTCGGTCACACTTTTTGTAGTAAAAGGGGCAGCATGTGTAGGTAATTTCGTACTTTAATGCAAAATATGTATATCTAATTTTTCTAGAGTTTTCGAAGACCAAAAGTAAGGAATTTTTTTTTTTTTTTTTGTGAAAAAATTGATTGAAAAAGTTGAGGCAGGTCACTTGGTAACCCTAGTTCAGACGTTATGTTACTAAAGAATATATAGAATGTTAGTAGTAGTAGTAAGTATGTACTAATTTGCAATGAACATAAAAAGTCGTAGCGTCTAAGGGAAAGTAGTAGTTATTTGATATTTTCATACGACCGGTAGTATGAGAAGACGCATCGTCTGAGGGCATTATTGGAATTGACGAACAGTCATTCATGTGAATTTCAAGCAAATCGATGACCCGCATGACTTTAGATTGGAAGAATAAAGTAATAATGTTATTTTTCGTTTATTTTTTAAGGTGTATTAGCCAACTTTACTTCATTGCAATATTTGGATTTATCAAATAACGAGCTAACCAACTTAATGTCTGAAGAGCATATATTTGATATACCCAATAATTTGACAGAGATCAAACTGAATAATAACAAAATTTACAAGCTGCCATTTGATACATTTTTGAAGGAGCCAAAGATGAAATTGATCGATTTGCGTTACAACAGCTTGGAAGAGTTTCCGTTGTCACTTGTGTGGAACATTAAAAACGGCACACATGTTTTGTTTTCCGGAAATCCGACAATGTGCAATTGTGCGATTAGACCCCTCAAACATTATATGCTGACAAAAATACATTTAGAAGAGGACTTAAGAAATTTAACGTGTGCACTTCCAATTCATGTCAACTCGGAGAAGCTAATAAATGTCAAAGATGAAAACCTTCAGTGTACAACAGAGGACAATGAGCTTTATACTGGAGAAATTTATGATGTTCTTCCAGACATACGGTTCAGAAATGTTGCCTTGTAAGTTTTATATGTATTATATTAGATATTTGAAATTATCGACAGCTCATTCACATCGGTAGTTTGAAGAGCGCAACAAAAAGTAGAAAGTTAATTTCGTTTTTTTTTTTCTCCAAAAGTAAGGTCAGAGGTAAACTATCCACACGGCATGTAACGTTTTGTAAACCTTTCATAAATACTTAGCATAAAATTTCACAAAGCCTTAGTTACGTTTCAGAAATCTTTCATTTCTATTTCATAAAGCTTTCTGAAATGTGTCAATGTCTGATTTTGATTTAGTTGAAACGGTTACAGAAAGCCTGTAAGATTAAGAGATAAATAAAACAAACATTTTTTATTGTGTCTCCAGACTCTGATATCTTTTGGTTTTTTTATCCACATCACTTGCGCTGAAACTTTTGTTACGTCATTGAAATCCGAAATTATAGTTTCATTTTAACTGCGTCATCACTTGCGTTGCTATGGAGTTATCTTTTGTGATATTTCTTAATTTATATTGATAATGATTACAAAAAACTGTACACAACAGAGAACCAGCCTGGCAACATTCACACACTTCTTTACTAACCATTTACCTGTCGTATAAATACAAAATAGATAGCAAAAAAGAAATATCGATTCATAAAACATTATTTATATTTCATTAGAAACATTCAGAAAACATTAAATCTGGAATCTTTCAGAAACACTTCAGAATGATTACATGTGAAACATTGCATTTGAAATATATAAGAAAGATTTTTATAACGTTTGCAATATTTCAAATGAGACATTTCTTGCACGTTACGTACTATTTCTCAAACTTTCTGAAACCTTACATGCCGAGTAGGTTACAATGTGAAATGGAAAAGGAAACCAAAAATCAGCTTGTTCAGGGCTAGAATGAGCTCACAAAATACTGTGAGTGTGAAGAAAAATCAAACAAACCATTTTTTGTTGTTTTCTTCATTTTATTTCAACTAATAGCAGAAACTTGCTAGGTTTGAAGCTCTTTCAGTTAAACTTTTGAATTGGTAAAACCTTAAAATTCGTCTGGGGTATTTAATGTTCTTTACTATAGTAATCTCATGATTATGAAGAAGGTACCAAAAGCACAAAATTTATTGTTTGATTGCGGGAGCCGGTAACTAGTTTCTCAAAATCTTAATCTGGATGTCATAAAGTTTTTCTTTTGATTTTCCAACTTTTATATTTTTAGATTTGTTGGCAAGGCCTTAGACACAAAATAATTTCGGGTTGGATCGAAGAATCAGCTATATGATTTTTTTAATTTTTAAACCTATTTCATTTCCCAACGTTTTCAAATTTATGAGCTAAAACAAAAGAGATTCTTTTTCTTTTTAAATTAAAACCATGTAGGGTGATCCGAACTTCTGGTTATCATAAAATTCATTTTATTAAGTAAGTCAAAATATTTCGGGATTGGTTCACATCCACTGGGTAAGGTCTTGCTTGTTGCCTTCTTGAAATTACTGATTCATTTAATCTGCGTGTTTGGTAATACAAAACTTATAGTGTGATATTGTAAATAACACAAGAGGCAGTTTTGAATGCTCGAGATGCTTTCAGTCTAAAAATTTTACTAACTTTGCAGTTTGAAAAATTCATTAATCATATGCTTTTTTTTCAATGTAGATTAAGTGATAACTTAAAAATAAGTTGGTATGTCTCATCGCCCAAGGACATTGCGGATTTTACTATATTTGTTCGCACTAAAGAGAATGAAGTTCTTTACCAAGAGGATTTTCCATATAACACAAGACATGCTGATATATCTATAAACAAGCTTGCAAGTAACAATACTAAAGGTCAAAAGGATACTGAAGTTTGTATTTTATCGCGAGATAGTAACGGCGACATCGGTCGTTGGTTTAATGCTCAATGTGAAAATGTACCACATAAGCCAAAAAGAAGAAGCTGGTTCGAGGCAAGCAAAAGTTCGACTTTATCGTCTACATACCTACATCATTGTACAATATATTTTTGTTATTTAATTATTTATTCTGTAATCAATATTCTGTAAGTAAATAAAATATCGGATATTTTTTTTTTGTTAATTGTTGAATTTATTTTCATAAAAAATTATGAATCATATTTTTTGAGAAACTTTATAATAGCCGATGAAAGTGTTTTTATTTTATTTTTTTTTTTTTCAAATGACAAATATTATATGAGGAGTGATTTTTCAAAGAAGCTTATTTGCATGTTAAATAAAATTTCAGTAATGAGAAAAAACCTTTAAGAGATGCTTACAGTAACTTTTTTTTAACATCTCTAGTGTTATAGTGTGTTCATCTAATATTCAAATCCGTTTAAAGCTTTTACTCTATCGCATTTGGAATAAATAAAAAAATATTTGGAAATGTGACCTTTTGGTGTAAAATTTTATTATTATATCGCAGATTGTGCTCTTAAGTCACCACAGTCAATTTCGTTACAATCGTAATCATCGTTAGGCGACTCCTCCCTATTGATCATCAATTACACTCATGTACCATGAAAGTAAGCCAATGCGTGCAACGCATGCGCACAAGCCGAAGGCGTTTTTTATTTATATAGCCTGGAGCATATAAGCAATAATAAAAGTTTCTTCAGCGACAATAGGAAATATGTCTGCTTATACAGACAAAAATTAAATGGAAATGTGTCGTTTTGTATGAAACTGCGATTTTTAAGTTTCCCTTGGAAATAAGTCTTCTATGTAATAGATTTTCAACTAGAGGAAACATTTTACAATGATAACGGCTATAGCACTCTAAGGTTTGTTCAAGGTCATAAGTGGAAATAAGTCCTTTTAAAAAATCACTCCTCATATGCACATAAGTGATTGGCGTTTTCGCTCTCGATCGCTCTCTTCAATTCTCAAAAAAATTTTGCAGATCAAGAAACATAAATCGCTGAGAAGGATTAATGACGTTAATAATACAGACATAAAGGGGTGGATAAAGTTACGTAGTCCTATGAATGGATTTATTTTTGAAATATATTAAACGTAAGCTTCTAAACCTCTGATCCAATTTCTAATACAATGTTTTTATCTATTAAAATCAAAAATTCCCGAAGCACCTGTACTAGATATCAAATTATCACAGCTTGAGAGTTTCCACAAAATATTAATGATTATGGGATTACTAATATTAAAACAACATAAAAAATTTCAATATTTTTTTACGTTTAAGAAACACTAAATCTAGTCGTATAAATTTCAAATAAAAAAATCAGATTATATTTTTAAAGCAATCGTTTAACTTCATTTCCCAATAATTAGTAAATCTGAGTTATAACTCATAGAAAAATGCTTAGTTGAATTAACTAACAGTTTGAACAAAATTGTAATAGGAATTATGTTAATTTTTAATTGAAACATCAGAGCCGGCTTTAGGGCCGGCAAACTCGTGCGGTTACCTCGCACGTCAATGTAAATTACTTAATTACTTACATTGTGAGAAATTAAGTTGCTGATATTGTAATAACAAAAAAATACACATCGCTGTCAGATACCCGCTGCACTATAGAGCGTAATTTTTTGTTCGCTTCAAAATTTTTGAAGCGCTTAACAAAATGTCATTCAGTATAAGCTTGTTTAAGGCGCTAAAAAAGTTAGTTTTTCGGTATAAAACTATATGTAAGTACATATATTACTTTTTGCCTAATTTTTTGCTCCACGCACCTACTGGTTGCACGAGGCCTCGCGCCACCTAAAGCCGGCTTCGTGAAACATTTACACATTTCCATTATTTCAAAATATTTAAGAAGCTGTTCATATACAGTGTGGTCCGTAATAACTGTCACCAAATTTCACTGTTCCGAAAAAAAATTGAAAACCTGATTTTTTTTATAATCTAAAGATGCATTGCTTTTCAAAATTTAATTGTACACAACGAAAGTACACGGCAAAAAAAAATATTCTTTATATCAAACTCAGAAGTGCTATGGAAGGTCAACGTGACTTAGTTATAAATTTTCTTAAAAAAAAAAATTACAGGACGATATCCTGCTCAATCAGCCTGTTCTGTAGAAAATGATATGAAAATATAAAAAACTTCCAAGCAGCTTCTTGAATTGAACACCAAGTTTTCGACATAATTTGGAATTCTTCCAAAAGAGTTCACATGACCAAATTTTAGTGCTATTAGTAAGAGGAAGTTGAATAACAATAAATATAAAAATAATTGATTTTATACCATCCATGCAATTATATGACGACTCTTCTATACCATTATTTGATTCAATCTACTAGGCAATTCATTTTTTATTCTAATGCATAGCGGCCTTGAGTTAGAATTTTCGGGAAATTTCATATTTTAATTTTTTTATATTGTTTGCATATAACTCATGTGGCAATACGCAGTTGATAACTGAATGAAGTTCGTTTTGATTCCGTTTCCACTAACTTTCAAACAGATGAAAAGATTTTTTGTTTATTCAATAAATTTTTTTTATGTTAAAGTTCTAAGGGCAGCCCTATGAAGGGTATACCCCTAATTATCAGCTAACTCTAGTTTTTGAATAAGATAAAGAGTTTTATACAACTTTTTTTTAGAAAGTCATGAAAGGCTAAACCAAATTTTTCGACACTTACTTTTTTTTTTGTCACCATGCAAGGGTCAAAGAGTTTTCAGCTCACAGTTGTTCAGTTAAAAAAAATGGAAGCTATAATATTTTTATTCACATTACGAAAAAGCTTATGCTATAAAATGCCACCCAAAAAAACTCTGGATCCAAGGATCCTGTTTCCGCGACATCCGACACATTGGATTTGTAAGTTATTGTTCCATTGAAGTCTTTCTTAGCTTCAACCCCCATGTCTAAGTCCGTGGCAGAGGAGCATATACTTAAAACAATGAAATAATTTTACTAATCTTATCAATAAAACTTCGCGTACGTAATTCGGTGTAAAAATTCTAACTTCCAATATACCAATTAACAGCATGAGTTGTCAACAATTTGTGCTACCATACGAGTTCCAATTTATTAACCAAAACCCCAATTTAAATTATGATTATTGTATGTTGGAGAGATTTTTCTGAAATTCTACAGAAAATAACTACTCATATAACAATTATGCACTAAAGACAACCACAAATGTGACTAATGACAGGTATGTAAGTATGGTACATACTACCAAAATATATATGTAATGTGTCGAAACAAACGGATATCCGAAGTATCCCTCGCTGCATTCACTTTGCATGTTACGTAGGTGTTTATGATGATGTATAAACAAAAGTATTTTTAACAATTTATTAAACATTGAATGTTTGTTTTACGTCATTTTTTTTTTTTTTTCAAAAACTTTAATGTATTTATCATCACGCACATCTCAGATTTTATCAACCTGATTTTGCAACTATACTTTTCCGCCAACGCCAATGATGCTACCAAAACAAACAGAAAAAAAACTCATATTTGTTCGTCAAAAAAGCCGAAAACCTTCAATGAGCATTTTCGGCAAAGCTTTTATTCTGAGAACAGAAAAAAAAACGACACAAAACTCAATTTCAAGTTGGGGCTAGACGGAGCAAGATCGCCAAACATTAAAACAAAAACAAAACGAAAATGTATCGATCGGATCGCAAACTGAAAGTGTGGGGCGAATAGGCAGTCGCGTCAAAACGAGTTTGCATCTCTTGAATTTTTGTTTGAGCGACATGATGAATTTGCTCTTGGGCCAAGTTTATTTTTAGTGTAATGAAACGCTTTCAGTATAGCACTAACAGTCGTCGCGCACACAAATCGAATCGTCGTCGCTGTGGTATACGCACCACCACCTCATAAATCCGAAACGTAAACTATAACTCAATAACGAGTACGCGTATATAGCAAATTAAATTGTTTTTAAAAAAACCAAAGTACGTTTGTCAATTGAATAGACAAAATAGAAAATAGAAAAATGAAATCTTAAGTGAAATTTATATCTATATCTGTATCTATATGTAGACAATGTACGAGCGCTACAATTTGCAATGTTTAAAGTTGCTTCGGCAAAATGAAAAAGAAAAGAAAAAAAACGGCTATTTGTGAAAATCGTATAATGCCGTCATCTTACGCCCACCTTATAATAATTCCAAGAATTTACTCCGCATTATATAGCCGACAGACTGATCAATCTAAAACAAAATTTATAGCCCAGTTCAGTTGAAATTATGGTGGACAAGATCAAAGCAGAGATCAGTCGTAATCATTGAATTTCAGAAACTAATTATAGATAAATAGGCTTAATATTTTCATACAGATACATGTACTTGTTGATACTCGTATATATATAATTACCTAGTTGTACATTTGTATACACTGCTGCTATACGGGACTATTGTGTACGACAGGCGAAAGCTAAGAGCGAAGCGCAAAAAAATATGAATATACGCGCATGTGTGGTTACTAGGGTGGCTCCAATAAGCAAAGTGCAAAATAAAATTAAATAAAGTATTCCACATTTTAGGCGGAGAGACCGCTGTAGAAAAGTCGAGTGTATGAGATTACAGGATGGGATGTAAAGGAAAGATAGTGATGCGTTCCGATGAAACTAACCAACCAGAATTACCCGTCTCGATGCCTGAATTTTTGAAAATTGATAGCACTCGAAGAGCTTAAATAGAATACATAGGGTTGCATTGTTGAATCTTGTCCCAAACATGGGTTGCCACCGGTTTTTTGGGTCAATTTTTGTTAGTAAAGATCACAGCTTAAAAAGTGTGACAAATGATAGAGCTCGAAGAGTTTAAATAGAATATATAGGGATGTCTTGTCGAATCCCGTCCCAAATATAGATTACCACGAATTTTAGAAAAATTGGCTCTAAAAATGGACCAAGTGGGTTTGAAGCTAGATCGAGCATTTTATTAGATTCAATACAGTTTTCGATCTATCGGATCGTATTGAAAAGTCTTCAAATTGATCTTTCAGGAATTGTAAATTACTCAAAAGTCCTATACTGAGAGAAAGAGAGAGAGAGTTGGTAAAGATGCAACTAAACTTTACGGAAGTGCATAGGTTCTTAAAGTAATAAAGGCAACCACTTGACAAAAAGAGTACTGTTTTCGAAACATCGAAATTCTGAATTCTTGAGACTTTTCGACATTTCTCAATATATTCGACCAGACCAATGATCCAAAATATTTGCCAATATTTTCACAATTTCACTTTAGGCTTTTAAGGTATCCTTGATTAAAAGTGCGAAAAACGCTGCAATGGGCAATATACCTAAAATGAGCTCTGCTGTGTGGCATTAAAGCATAGATGGGCAAAATTTTGGAAGCAAGAGACACTTACAACAAAAGCAACAATAACAATAAATGAAAAAAATCCCACAATGACTTTGATCTAGTTAGCAAAAAAAAAACTTCAGAAATAAAGCAAAAGCTAATTCCAAGAATCAACCAAGAACAATATGAGTGTAGAAATAAAAGTACACTGATCAAACGAAATGAGAGAAGCTGTTCTTATTGTGCGCATTGTTGTTTCCTTGCTCGCTTGCTTTGTTTTTTTTTTTGTCTTTTTCTGAATGATGCAGCAATAACAATAATGCAAAGCCCGTCAATAGCGCGTACAAAAAAAATTTATTGATAAAAATGTACGCAGCAGTGGTGAGTGCAAGTGTTTGTTGTTTTAGTTATTGTTCTTAAGAAAAATGACGTGCTTGTTGCAATGAGCCACAAATGGCTCATTATTCGTATTTTGCCCGTCGCTGCTTTAAAGCATATGTGAAGATATTTAACACTTTACACAAAAAGTTGTTTATAAAGTTTTTGCTGGCATAAAAATATCTTTATTTCTATATGCTTTTTTTCGGAAATAAAGCACGCAATTGAAAAGGTCAACACATGAAATTTAAAGAAGAAAGTTAACGCTGTCTGATTATATAAAAATATATTAGTCAAATCTTTTTCCCTTAAGTATGAGAAATTTTCAAATATGCCACAAAGTAGCATTTTTAAGTTTTGAATAAGAATACCTCAAAATCCTAATTTGTGGGAAAAACTGAAAATTAGGACTTTTTGTTAGTAAACACAATTAGTGAAATACCGAAACGACTACTGAATGTAATGGCTTACATTCAGTCGTTAGAAACGCTAAAAGCAATAGTGAAAGCAATTAATTTATTCGAGCCACCCTAAACTATAACATTCAATGAAACAACACTAGATACTACGTCATCGTGATGGAATGACTTAATGCAGATTTGTCTGCTCCGTAAACTGCTTCAAATTTCATATTGTAGATCTATAAATGCAAGATCAATGTTAATCAATTTCGTATTAAATTATATTTTGCAAATAAAATTCGCCACAAGCATACAAATATGAATACCATATAAATATGTATATGATATATATTTTTGATATTTCACTGTACAATTGAGAGATGCAGCAATAGATTAAATATGAAAAACATTGAAAAATCATTAAAAGCAAAACTGAAATTTGTTTGCCAATGTCAATTAAATTTTTCATAAAATTTTCTTAAGTTTTGTAAAATTTTAATTTCTACAAAACATTTTTCACTAATTAATGAGCCCAAACTGTCCATATGGTGTATTATTCTAAATGTAAACCTTGAAACTTGTTCGCGACAACAAAAACAACAAACAAATTAACAACAACATCAACGTGTGTATTCAAAAATATTTCATTGAAAAAACAATAAAGACCAAAAGTAACCAAAAATACTTGTATGGATGGGATACGATGAAAACATTTTGTGTATCTCAAAAAAAAAGAAATAAATAAAATGCTTTTTCTCAGTTTAAACTCAATTCATGAGATCATTTTATATCACACACACGCATAAGCGCTTACCTATATTTGCATATTATATTTACGGGTTTTTAAAAAATTTTTAGTTTTATTGTATCTTTAAGTTAAAAAACAAAAAAAAAAATTTGTTTTGCAAACGCTTAGTCATAATGTTTTTCTTTTTTATATTTAGATTGAAAACAAAAAACTAAAATCAAAAAAAAAAGCAAAAAAAAAAAACAATTAAAATCAAAAATCAAAACAAAAACCCAAAAAAACGGACAAATTACACTTGTAAACATTTTCAGTAATACCCAACAGGAAATATAGATGCGATCCAAATTGATCTTTTTAGAGGCAGTTAAATGTGAATAAAAGCAAAGATCACGAATAAAGCAATCTGTTGATCAGCAAAGAGTGATTCAGAATGCTTCAAGTAGTGATCTATTTTCCCGTTGGGCATACCTTTAATACAAAAACATTACGTTGACATAGGACTGGGTAGGAACTATTTTTTTTTAGTAACCAAATTTCTAAAAAAATCCTATTCCAACAAATTGAAATTTGAAATCGACTTTTTTAATTCCATGGCAAAGGGAATTGATTCATCCATTCCTAGGAATTTGAATTCGGAATTGACTTTTTTAATATCATGGCAAAAGAGTTTCATTCTTTAACAAGAAAATACGTATCCACGACCAAGCTAATTGACTCATTTTGATAAAATTTTGTTTGGAGACAGATTGAATCCTGAGTAAACATATTTGCTTTAAGTGGGCAGTGCCACGCCCCTAAAAGGCAAATACGTTTTCACTGCTAAGCTAATGGACTGATTTTGAAGAAACTTGGTGCAGAAATAGATTCAACCCTGAGCGGTTCATTGAGGGCTAATTATTTTTGAGTGAATGGTGCTACGCCCCCAATAGGAAAATATTTTTTCACAGCTAAGCTAACGCACCGATTTCGATGAAATTTGGTATGAATATAAATTGAACCTTGAAGTGAGTGGCGCCACGTCCCAAACAGGAAAATATGCTTTCTTAACTGAGCTCATAGACTTATTTTGATGAAATTGGGTGTGGGATAGAGCAAAATGATACCATGATTTTTATTTTTGGAAAAGAAGTCAAAAAATAGGTATTTTTCATGTCAGTTTTGAAATGCCAAAAAAATATTTTTAGTTTTTGTTTTGTCATTATAATGGTTGAATTTGAAATACTGGGCGATCTCTAGTATGTATAAAGAGAGACTATGAGTTTGTTTGTTTACATATTATTTTCAAATTTTTATAATTCAAAACATTGTTTCACCATTCGAAATTAATAAGAAGCGCCGATAAATTCGAAAGTAATTTTGATGAAGTTAGTTGGAATCAGTTAGGAATAGCATCTTAGAACCTAATAGAAAAGTATCGAATAATATCAAAAATTCGAAAAATATCAAAAATGCCTGGCTACTTTGAAATAATTTTCCCAATAAAACAAAAATAAATTACACTTCATTCGTTTTAATCGGCTTAGTATCTAAGAATCAAAAGATATAAACAATCTATTACTGGACAAATTTACATTAGTACTATAGATCACCAAATTTACTCTGACCCTGGGCAGTACCTGGGATGGAAGGGAGGAGATTAAAATAAAAATATTTATTATGTAAGCAAGCGTATTTTTTTCAATTTTGGCGTCGTCTTATTAAACTTTAAGTGCTAAATAAATTAATTGAGCAGAGTTTAACTACATTCGATCAACATTTTGTTAAACTTTGAGCGACTTTAAATGTATAAAGCTATGCTTAAATTGATCAAGATGTGAACATTGAACGGTGTCTTATTTAATTTTGGAAGATGAAAATACTGCTAAAAGTAATGTCGAAATGCTCAATGTGTAGTTTCTCCATAAGTAAAAGAAAAAACGCTCTCTGGAGCTTAACGTATTTAAAGTGAAGAATCAGCTCTATTTATAGAATATCAAAAAAAAAAATCAAAAAAAGTTAAGTTTATTTTTGGTTTTAAAAAATTAATTAAAATCTATCGAAAGCGCTTGGACTAAGAAACAGATGGTGTCAACCAAAAATCTGAAACTATCCTCCCTCCTACTTCGGCCGGTTTTTGAAGAAACAGAAAAATATTTTGGGATATAATTACCATCCAATAGGGTAACACTTTGTCCAAGTTTGAGGTCAAACGGTTATGTTCGCTTTTTGGGTTAGGATATTTCACATGAAATCCATCATATACGAACTAAGAATTAAATTATAATGTACATAGTACCTACGTAGTACAACAGCTAAAAGTCGTTATTGCAGTTAAGTTTCTCCATTTGTTGGGTAGGTAATTATAACCTGAATGTTCTGCTTTTTGTTGTGCCACATAGTTAAGCTATCAAAAACAGTGTTATGTTAAAAAATTAAACTGGCATTACATACATAAATGTACATATGTTTACATATACATATATACATGCATATCTATATCTTAGGGTGTTTTTTCTTTGACAGTTTTTTTTCCACAATTTACATGATAATTTTTCAGTTTATAAAAAAGAGAAACCTCACCCAGGGAAATTTTTCGAATTTGAATACTTAGAGTTCGCCCAAGGTCGATTTAAAGGTATAATGCTACCGTTGTACAGTGGATGGGCTTTTATGGAACGGCGCCCATAAATAGTAATAATAGCGCTAGAGTCTTGAAATTCGGTTTTAGGTTAAAACAACAAAACATTTGGGAATATGAAAAAGGAAATGACCCCCGGATACGCCTATCTCCCATACAAAGGTGGGATGTGATTGAGGTGAGGTTGGATGTCTGTTAAGGAGCTTCCAACTTATAATGATTTTTAGAAAAGCCATATCCATGATTACATCCCGAAAACTAGATCCGAACGATACCTTTTTTTAATATACTCTTTCTTAAAATTAAAAGCTATATGAGAAAAAATAGTTTAAAAAAATGGCGGCTTAGGTCGTATTTCATTTTGAAGGGGTTAGAGATAAAAATATTAAATTATTTTTTTAATTTTTTTTACCCTATTTCGAACCAATTGAGGGGGCGTCCGATTTGATTTTCGCAAAAAAGTACACTTAAGAACCACCTTAATGTACATACATACATATTTTTATGACTGTTAAGATTTGCCAAATTTCTCAATTATGAGTTTTTAAGCTCTAATTTTCAATAAATCAACACAATTCAAATATAAAACCTCAAACAAACGTTTTTTGAAATTTGAATTGAATTTTGAAATCCGGGGACTTTTTCTGTCAAAGTTTGCAAATTTAACACTTTTACCATTTTTCATTCTAATCTTTGAAAAATCCGTACAATGTATACAAATGCGTTAGTTTGGTTTTTAGAAAGTGGAAACATTGTACTTTCCGACAATATGTTATATCAGGGCATTTTATTTCAAACAAGCTGACTAGAGCGCCCTATCCAACATTTGCTTGTATAAAAATTGTTCCATAAAACATTGTTGGTGTTCAAAGTTCAACTTAGAGCTATTGTGTCACTAAGCCCAAAAAAAACTTAAAACTTTTATAGTTTTTTTCCCCCTAAGTATTATCCGACGATTGTTTCAAAAAATTTTGAAATCCCTCGCACTTTTACTTTCTTTGTATTTATGGCCACGAACTCCCACTGTACGTTGATATCATTTATCGTTCTCTAAAAGTGTTTCAGGACAAATTGATCAGAATCAAATACTATCAAAGTTACAGAATTTCAAAGTCAATTTTCATCAGATTAGCTGAATCAATGTTTCTGAAGCTATATAAAGTCAACACATAAGAAAAGAATAGAATATATTTCTTTGCTCGTCAATATGAAACAAAATCATTAATATAATCTTTATATTTAAGCCACTGTATCTGACGAACCCATTGATCTCACAATTAAATTTAGAAAATTTTATTTCCTTCAAAATCTTTTTTAAAATTTGGTTTTTCTGATTAGATCAACTATATGGCTACATATATCAGTTAATACTGATTAGTGTCAGACTACGTTTAGACATACGTATAAATGTACATATGCTAACAAATATTATGTAAATTTCGGGAAAAAGTAATTTTAAATAAAAAACACCCTAATGTTCATGTACAAGTATACTAGCAATTTATTATTTCAAAAGCTTAGCGGAATTACAGTTTCAGCTACTAAATATAATTTATTTCACAGGTAGATCATTAATTTTCTTGCATATACATTGAAGCACAGGGTAATAAAAATAATTTAAAGATATAGCTAACATATCGTTTTGGAATTTCATATGGGTTCAAATTTATTGTCATACCAATAAACACTTTCCGTCGGTTTAATATTCCATTTCGTTTCCACGACGCACAATATGGCGGCAAATGTTTAATTTTGAAAACGTTGCGCTCTTTGAGTCAACATTTTCACATCTTTTGCTAAAAGTTCTCTTGCACATATGTTATCTCAGTTAACCAGTCCATATCATTTTGTTAAGTTGACTATTATTCTTTCATCTAAAAAGACGATATGCTTTCATCAACTGGTTACAGACTTACCAGCCTTCAACTTCTTTGCTATTTCAAGTCGTTGTAGCTTATATGTATAGTGTAAGGCTTCCAGTATATAACGCAAACTTCGGTCATATATTAGTTACACCCTTTTCAGATCATTTCTGGTAAATTTGTTTTTTCTTAGACCCCTATGGTAGCATTTTGCTATGCCGGCAGTTTCATTGCATCATATTATGATTGGTTACCAAATTTCAGTCGAACTTTTGGTTTTGAACTTTTCCCACGGGGAGGTCGGTGGCTACCTTGATAACTTCGAACATTCGGTTACTACCTTTTCCTATCGATTGGTGCATTAAATGGGTCAAAATACTCTTTAATGTAATACAAATTATTTTAGATTTTTTTTTTAGAAAAATCCGTAGTATCTACTTTCCTTTGAATTTTTTTGTGAATAGTCCAAAACTTTTTTTTTGACTTTTCAATGCTGCGGTGATCCATAATAATGTTTTTCTTTTAATTTTTCGTCACTCAAAACTCAAAGTAGCTGATTTTTGAGCAATCGAATATCTCCTTTCGCGCATTGTTGTTTTTGGAGCAATCGAAAATGTAAAGTCAGAATTTTTTCCTAGAAGAATCAATGAAGGGAATTACATAGGCGACCTATAAAAATTTTCTTGGTATAAAATTTTTGGCTGCGAAAGAATTTATAATTTTTTCCGCTATCGAATACATACTTATTACAATTAGTTGAGGTAAAATAGTCGTTAGAAATAGTCACGAAAGGTCACATAAAACGGTTCTTTTGAAAATATCTTCACGACGGTAAGCTTTTCCAAGAATTTATATATTGCAATTAGCCTACTTGGGAAGGAGCGTACCTAGGGAGCAATGATTAGGGGGGCGGCAAAATGTTCCTTGGATAATTATGGTCTTAGCATACTATTCAATTTTGTGGAGATTTTTCTTTTTTGGTACGGTTTTTTGAGATGTAGAAAAAAAACATAAAAGTTTGGTAATGTGAGGCGGCAAATTAATGCTTCGCCCCGAGCGTCAAATGTTCACGGTACGCCGCTGTATATTACTTATTTATATCTGAAAAAAATTTAGAATTATCCCCACATAACCAAAAAAAGACACATAGAATCAATGAGATTACCTTATTTTACCACGTTTTCTTCTTGAACCATGAAAATAATAAGGTTTTTTTTAAAAATATTTCTATCCCTTAGTTCTATGTATGTCTAGTACAAATTCTTGTCAAAATTCGGTCTTATTTACCAATATCGCGCTGCTCATTGTGCAACTCAATAAAGTTCTTACCACCGTATTTCTGAAGGATTCCAGTATTGATAAATCGGCTACAGCGATTTCTTCAAAGAATTTAATTTATTTTGGCAATTAAAATTTGACAATTAAAAATTGATCAACTGTCACAAATTGCACAAAATATTCGAAGGGGCGTTCATGAAACACATCGCGCAAAATTGCCTATTTGCACAAATAGGAAATTTTCGCATTTAGATGAATACCACTATTATTTTTGTAAAAGTTACAGCAGCTAAGTGTTCAAAAATATTACCCATTTGATAATGTCCATCATACGTCAGTTTGATTAAGTAATACAAATGGAAGTGACTTTAATTGACTAATTATAATAACGAGTAAAAAGTACAGAATCTTAGAGAATAAAACCGAATAACACACAATATACTGTGGTAGCTAAGTAGTATAACTATAAATAGGAAAAACAGATTTCACAAACTTGGAGTTTTACAAATTGTTTTTTCCCTAGAATTGCTACCATTTTATTTAAGTTAATTTTTTAACAACCACCCTAGTGTGTTATAGGAGAGATCTATTCAAGTTAATGCAATTAAACTCAGTTTGATAACCTAATTATGTGGGCACTGAAAAGAAACTTTGTGAGTGGCAAGTGAGCGTGGCACATACATTCTGAAATCTGAAAATGTTAGTCCGTGGAGGTTCCATTTATCCAAAGCCTGCCGTTTATTATTTCCCTGTTTCAGCGTATTTGCCTTATTAGTAGCGTTAGTATTTTTGGAAGCTACTACCAAAAGACTTTATATAAATTTTGAATCAATAAAAATTATAAAAACGTTATTAACGTCCGAACTTTCCGGTATAACTTTTATTGAAAACTTTTACATAAAAAAACAGCGTATCTCCTGATTTTGTTTCAATTACTGAACTTTGGCTCTTCATCAGTATTAGACAGATTATTTGTTTTACGGATTTGAAGCTTTAAGTAAATAATAATAAGATTAATTTGTCAAAAACATTGAACTTACCGTCTAATCTATTTTAAATCTATACATTTTTAGAAAACATAGAATGGACTTGCAGCATGTAACCACTGAAAATTATTCATCATCTTTTCAAGATTCACCATCAAAGTGGAAAGGAAAGGTAACCGAAATTAATACTTTTTCCTGTTTATCATAATAATTTGTTTAATAACAATTACAGGATGGTAAAGGATATGCGTATAAGAAATCATCTTACCAGTACTCTAGCTCTGGAAATAATAATGCATCTTATCTGGACAGATCGTCAGATAAAAATATTGATCAACTAGATGAATTACTGGAGGATCTGAAAAATGAAAGGGAACATACAAAAGATATAGGTGAATTTATATAAATTCTCATTCTTTAATTGTGCTACTCTACAAAAATAAAAGAAATCTCAGAATTTTAACGACTTCTTCTTAAAACTGAGGAAAGTATGTGTTGAACACGATGATGTTCTCAGAACTTATCTTCCACAATTTTTTGAGAAGCTATTTTTAATTTTAAAATAATTTCAATTCTTAAATAATTTATCAAAAACTAAACTCTTGAAACTTAGCCAAAAAATTTCGATATTATACCAAAAAAAATCAAAAACTATTTTTTCGTATTTATTAAGATAGAATTCTTAAATTTTTATAACTTTATTTTGGCTAATAGTTCAGATTTCTGTTTTATTTAATTATTTCTTAAAATATTTCCCAATATTTCGAAGAAGATCCTTCTTCATCATCAGGGGCCAATTTAAGTTAGTCATGGTCAAAAGTTGAACTTCAGTGATTTATTTTAACTTTTTTGTTTTTTTTTTGTTTTAGATCTGGTGCCAACAACTTTGAATTATAGAACAATGTAAGTATTAAGTGAAGCGTCAATTTCGAAATACAAATTTTATATGTAGTTAATAACCCCTTGAATAAAATTTGACTCTAAACCAAAACATACTACATATGTTTTGTTAGCTTTCGCCTTCCCATTCCCCTTTTGGTGCTACATGTTATTATGATAGGAATTTTTTTTGTTTACAAACTTTTTGCATTGTTTATAAGAAAAGTCAATATTATGACTGAAATAATAAAAACACCCAGTATAAGAATGAAGCAGATTAATTATCACGCCCTTAGGTACTGTTTTGCATTAGGAAATGAAAGAAAAAATGGCCTGCCGTGATGGCTTACAAGTAGAAAATAGAAAAGTTATCCTAGAAAAAGAAGAAGAGTTAAAAGTTAGAAGAAATAAATGTTTGTGTAAGCATTGCATTTTCATTGAACTATTCAGCTGAATGACGATATTTTTGTATACTTTGCTACCTGTGTATCAAATTTCGGTTATCGTAAACACCCAGATATTTATGAGTTCGAACAAGCAGGCTATATTTGTCGCAAAGTTTACATGAACCAATTGAGAACTAAAAAATAGGAAAAAAACATAAAACTAAACATAGAAAACAGCTTTAATTAATAATTCTATTGAATACGTGTTATCAGGCCTACTGCTACGTATATATGCATGTAGATATATAAAATATTGGAACATATTTCGAAAAATTAGACTTAAGATATCCTGAACGGAGCAAGTCTCCAATGTGGAAGTATTGCGAAGTGTTAGAATAATCGCTAGAAGCTTTCATTTAATATATCCCTATAATAAGACGCAAAATAAAAGCCCCTTCCACTATCTCCCACTTTGTCACGAATTCCGTAGTATATGAAAGACACCTTATTAGAAATGAGTGATTCTACGAAAACTAACCTTAAATGAAAATCTTTGAAAATATATGTACCGTACGTACGTATGTACGATTTTGGGTACACCTAATATACAAATCAGATTTTTGAGCCAGTGATAGGAAGTTTGGGTGTAATCAGTATTTGGGTTGGTCAAATGTACAAAATATATATTCTATTCAAACAGAGTCTTATATATGTGTTTTACATAACTTCATTTCTGCCAGAACTTAATTTTATTGTTGTATTCTCTAAATGCAAAACAGCGAGAGGAATGAACCACCTGGCACAGTGAGCAGAACAACACGTGTTGTTAAAACTTCCCAACAATCCGGAGCAAACCAAGTACCAATCGAAATTGAAAATATTGCTACGTCGGACTATTCCACATTGAAATCCAGTGGATATTACAGCAAGCCCAGTACGCTTAAAAGAGACGAATATCAACTTAAAGATGTAACATATGGATCAAGTAAGTTTTTGCTATTCGTTCTTCAGTTATGTGGTTGCATGGCAAAATAGAATAAAATAAAAAAAAAAAATAAATAAAATAAAAAAATAACCACAGAGCCAATATAGCACAATAACATCAGCCTAAAACTTAAAATGCTTCTAAAAAATACTTAAATAATTTTATTTTGTAACCATAACACATTAGAAAGTTTCTTTTGAAAACTTAATTTTGATTTTACGAAAAACACAGGGCCGCATTACCGCTAACGGCATGCGTGGTGAATTTTTAATTATTTATTTGTAAGCGTCAGATCCAACACAATATTTCAAGAACAAAATAAAGTTAAGTTTTTCCGGTGCATCCTACATGGGGCGACAATAATTTGGTTACAGAGGGGTAGCTAAAACGTAATGCGGCCCTGCTAAAATCGCCATATTTCTGGCAAAAACGCAATTTTTGAAAGAAAACAAAAATGTCAGTACTTTTTACGTCACAAAACTCATTTTGATTCCGTCATGTTCAATGCATAAGAAAACTATTAGTTCCTCTATATATCACAAAATCAATTTGAGGGCTCCGTTGTTCCAGCTATATAAAATGTGATGAGCAAAAAAAATGTCATAACAATATTCTTTTCGAGGCCCCTTTGATCACGCTATTTTGAGTTGTATGATCAAAAAAAAAACTAGAAACGGTGTTATCTTTGGCCTGGCCTAAAATCAAAATTTCTAAAAAAGAAGATTGGGATTGGATTCTTTTTGTTTTTGATCAGCAATTTGAAGGTGGACAGGGTGCTTCGTCAATATTTTAAATACAGAAAGCAAAAGCGGGTTCTGAGATTATTTGAAAATCTCCAATCTTCGCGAGGTCTTTATCTACGGCTTGAGATAAACTATGAAAAATGTTGGAAAAAATCTAAAAATCAAAATTTTTAAAAACTCTCTCAAAAAACAGTTTTTTGCATTGAACCAGCGCAGTTTAAAAGACATAAAATTGGTGCTTCGACTAAAATGATTCCCAGATTTCAGATTTTTGGCTCGGCTCTAATACACATTGGTAATTAAAAACTAAAAAAAAAATTATTTAATTTCCATAGGTAGAAATATACCTGATGTTTACGGAAGTAAAAATAAAATCTATGAAAGTAGCCGTACTTTTGAAAATGTTGAGTCAATACCTGTTGGTCAATCTAGTTCGACCACTTTATCAAAGGATTTGCAAAATATGGCACTTTCCGATGATATCTTACCATTGCCGGGCACGAAAGTAACAACTACAGTACGTACATTCACTTATGAGATACCAGGCAACTCACCTACAGATGTCAATACCAATCACACGCTTCTTTACAATAACAATAGTTATAATACTATTCAACGTAATGAGACAAATCATCTGATTAATCAACGATCACCACCACCAACAACAACAAATACCACCCCGAAGACTGTCGTCTATAATACTGAAAGTTATTCTAATATCAAGAGAAATGAGGAGATTCCAATTGTGACCAATTATACGAAAGAAGTCAGGGATAACATCGAAACGAATGTGATTCGCAATGACTTGCCACCACTACAACAACATCGTAGTCCGACCGGCGGACTCCCTGGAAGCACAAATAAAACCTATGTATATAAAGTCAACACAACTGAAAATGTGCATTCTTCGCAAGAGCCACCATATTATCGTGGTACACCACCACAAAACTTGAATTATTCACCGCAAAATGTAAATTATTCACCACCTCAAAACTCGAATTATCCTCCTCAAGGACCAATAACCAATAGATACTATTATCATGAGTCAAACGTTACTAACACCAGCCATGGACCTGGAGGTCCCATTGGTCCAGGTAGTCCCGGCGGTCCGAATGAGCCAAATGCAAGTCCACAAAAATTGTCACCCATTGGCTATCCACCTCATGATAGATATCCATCACAAAATCCACCAAATAATTCGACGATTGTTCATAAATATTCTGTGACAAATAACACAAACACTCGCCAAAGTCCAGACTATGGTTCATCGTATCCAGTTCAACAGCCAGCACCTTTTCCAGTAGATGGCATTAGTTACCCGGTTGCTAATGGAAATCCACCACGAAGGATTGATGACTTAATGCAGTCCTTTGGAAATGTATGTATTGTTTGTGCATAATTTATTCAGTGCGGCTTTACCTATTTTTGAGCTCTATTAGTTCCGATAATTTGATAAATTTTTCTTTTTTTATGTGATCCTGAACTTAACTTCGAATTTCAATTCCGTATTCGTAGCAAATCAGAAACGGAATCATAACAGCGCTGAATATTTCAATCAATATTTTTGCTTTAATCTCGAATTCAAATTTTATCGGATTATATATTGATCTATTTTTCACTATTAAATATGGTCGTGATTTTCTGCCACTGCTGCTGGCTCGTACTTTGTCTTTCAATGAAATTTAAATTGAATGGTTAATACCTCATGTTAAAACTTTTTATACGGACCGCTAGCAATGGGCCCTATTATAGTTATCAATAAAATCGACATTATACAAGACGTGCGATTAACTAAAATTACCTTGTGATTTTAATAACCACCATAATAGGGCCTTATATTAAAAATACCTTAAGTAGGCGGGCTAAGGCAATTGGCTGTGACATTTCCAATACAAAAAATTTATAAAACGCGGTTTATTAATTTTTTTTTTTTTTTAAATATAACAATTACAGGGTGACACAGTAGATAAATCTGATATTGAAAAAACTCGGTTTATGATTTTTTTTTTAATATAACAATTACAGGGTGACACAGTAGACAGATCTGACATTGAAATACCACATCGCAAGAGGGAAGTGGAAACAGCAGTCGCATCACCTAATCAACAAAAAATACCCAGCATCAACAAAGCTGGTAAGGAAGTCTATTATCCACCTGGTCACGAAATGATGCTAACCCAACGTGAGGAAATGTCTGCTGGTTCGGCAGGTGGTGTAAGTGTAGTTCCAAAGAAGTACATAAAAGTCTTACAAATATAATCATATATTTTTTTTTCTAAATAGGGACGATGGGCCAAGGGATCAGGCAACTATGAGTACGAATCTGGTTCCAAATCAAAGACAAAAACAAAATCAGGAGGTGCTGTTGTTCCAGTCTGCTTACCACTGTGCTGTGCAATGCCATGCTCAATTATGTAAACTAAAAGTGCTTCCAAAAAAAGTTTAACAAAACGCCATTGCGAAATTCTAACTATTTTTCGAATGTATATACTAATGAAGAAAACAAATTAACAAAATCCAAAAATGAGAAAAGTGTCAATTTAATTACATTTTTGCAAAACCAAATGAAAAAAAAAACGAATGTAACTAAATAACAAAATTAACTGATACTCGTATAAGTGTACTCGAATATTGGTGGTCTGGTCAAAATTTTTTTGTAGCTTTTGGTCGATAGGAAGAAAAATGTATTGGACTCTTTAGAAGAATATTTTGATTTTTATTAACAAATCTTTTAATTTTAATGTCGATTGTTAGAGGAAATACGGCCATAAAAACATAGCACTCCAACATATATTTTTTTAATTTCCCGGTGCGTAGAAAAGATTATTGTAATATTTATTAAACAAAAATAATTTTGTTTGAAGCGGCAGCTATTCAGTTTATTTTTTTTTATTTTGTTTTTTGCAAAAAATTAAACCTTTAAGATTTTTACTGAAGAATATACATGTGTGTATATATAAAAATATATACTATATACTTTTGCTTGTATATGAAAAAGAATTATAATGTAAAAATATGCATTTTTTTAAATATTTGTGCCAAAGTGCAATGGTAAAATAATACTGCAGGCGGTCACAGCCATATAACAAATAAGTTTTGCTTCGGAAGCTTAGATTTTTTTCCGCACAATTACTTCGCGAGGACTCACCGATTGCACAGTTCTTTAAGCCCAGTGAACATTTTTGTATAGAAAATGCCATTTTTAACATTTATTAAAATCAGAACTTTTCTAATAAAACTTTTGTACAAAAATACTATCGATCCTTAACAAGTTTAAAAATAACTCCTGCTGAGGATTTTAAACTTAAAATAAAAAATAGTCTCGTAATACTATATGCAAATGTTTTCAAGATATATTTTGCCAAAAATATTGTATATTTTCTTTCCATTGATTACGTGTTTTTTTTTTTTTTTTTTTAACTCAAAGTCTAGAGCAAAGCTACACGGTTATTTGTGACTTTGTGCTTTATTTTATGTTAATATATCTACTGAACGATACATTACGTGCGGCTTCTTTTGTAACAATTATGAACAGAATAAAAATAGTTCTAGAAAAAAGCATAGGTTTGAGTTTAAAGCAAAAGTAATCAGAGTAAAAAATAAAGCAATAAATATTTTTAAATGAAATAAAATATTATTTTATTAAACTTTCTTCTATATACATGATAAATTTTTTATTGTTCAATATTATTTAAACTGTGAAATTTTAAAAAGTTGCAAAATTGTTGCTTTAAGTTGTTATTATTGTAAAATACATTGTATTAACATAAATTTAATAAAAATTATGCTTTTTAAAATCCTAACAACCAAACCAAATAAGTTTGATTTCTTACGTACATTTTAAATGAACATATTAATGAATTTTCTATATTTTATTGAGTCAATCACAGGGAAGTTTTGAGCAAGATATATAAAAGAGATATTAATGTATTTTTTAAGGTATATTGCTCATGGAATGTGGTTTTTCTATTGAACTTTGGAACATAATGTGTGTTTGTTATATATGTATAAATATTTACATTAAAAAAACAATAAATATTTTACTAGAAAAAAACATTAACAAAAAAATTTGATATATAATTTCTATGTAGATAACTAAATCAAGATTGACACCTTTGATCGGATATTTTGAGTTCTGCTAAATACCAAGTAAATATTGGCAATTCTTTCATACTATAAATTTCATACTTAATTGAATTAAGTCCGTCTAATTCAAATTTATTAGCTCCATTCACTAAGTTTTCAAACCTGTAATAAGTTCAATTTGAAAGTTAATATTAAATACAAAAGCGTCATACAAATATTCAAAAACCTTTTTGGATTTGCGCGTTCTTTCTGATGGGTTAACATCATATAACGAGCTACGTTTATAGGATATCTTGCTATATATAAATTAGCATGTTTTAATCTGAAAAAATAAATAAATAGTTAATAAGATACTTGGGAAAGAAATTATTAATATTATATATATTTGGTGCTTCGCGTGCTTCCTTGAACTATTTGACGTCGAAATGCAAATATGCACTATAAAACATATTAAAAGACCTACGGCTAAGTTCCATTTTAGACAACAAGAGCATTTTTTCACATGTTCTTACATTAAGAACAAACAAAAAATCAGAATACGCTCAAAGTAACCTGCCTCGAATAGTGCGAAATTTGTACGAGATAGAAAAATGTTAATTTCAATAAAGCTGTACTATTGGAAAAATTATCATTTAAGAACAGTTACCTACTGAGTATTAATTTTGGGAACAGTTTTAGTATATCAAGTTGGAAAAAACCAAAATACATGGTCTAGTTTTGATGTGACACTGAAGGGATGGATACTGTTTTGGTAAAATACGATGCATGTATTTTTTACATCCTTTTTATGATTATTAAATCTTATAAGATTTATGTTTGCATTTTTTCAAAAATAACAGTTAAAAAGCTAAAAGTTACCTACCTGTTGGACATATCGTCGTCTTCTCCACCCCAGCCAAAAAATGAGTTAGAAAAACCATTTACAGCCAAAAAATGTTCGCGTGTCATTGCAGATACACCACCAAATATGGTTTTATAAGGCAACCTTGAAAAATTAGATAAAATTTCATAAATAAATAAATAAAATTTATTACTGAATAGCCTACCTAAACTGGAAGGTATCAATAGCTACAGACATGTGTCTAGGCTGGCGAGGACATGTGTATAAGTTACGATCATCCAAGGGCAGCAAATCAACATCGTGAAATATAAAACAGTCCCACAGAAATATTTTCAATGCTTCCAAGTATCCAATGTTCATAAGAGCAGCGCGATTAAATGGTTTTCCATTCGTTTGTTCGATAATAAATATTCTATATTCGATATTTTGTTTCATTAAAAATGGATGAAGATTCTTTAAAAATATTGATAAATGTGCATAGCGGTCACGGAACGGCACTATAATAGCCACATGGTGTTTAGCTTTGCATTCAAATGGTTGGAACCAACCACCAGGTCTTAACAGTGGTGATAATTTTGCTTCAACAATGTCAAGAGCCTCTAAGGTTACGTTTGGTGTTATAGTACCTCCTTTAAGAAAAGATAAATGCAATTTTTAAAAATTGAATTTAAATAACTTTTTTATTTTAAATTTTATTATAAATAGTAAAAACCACAGCTATCAAAATCGGACAAAAATTCATAAGGAACATATATTTTGGCCCGATTTGGTACTTTCCTGATGAACGGCAATAGCATGAAAAGTCATAAAAGCATTTTTGTAACAAATTTAATACACTGCGCGTCACTTGAATAAGGCCACATATTTTTTATTGGATTTCTTCTGATTTTTCTTCTTGTGAATGTTTTGAACATATTTTTTATTCAAATTTCGTAATGGGGAATACGATATAAAAAACAATTTGATTTTTGCTTATAAAATATGCATTATTTTATAAGAAAATTTTAAAATTTTTAATAAATTTGCTTAAACATTAATTTTTTTATTTATAAAAATGTTCCTTAAAATATCTACGATCTAACATTTTTTTTTTTTTTTTTGATTTTTTATGTTATATATTCTTCAATCAATCTTTAGAATGTAATTGCTTTCAAAATAAAATCAAAATTTCCGATATAACTTTGGAAAATTTGAAATTTTTATTGAAAAATATTATACAATTCATATAATTAGGGTGGGACCTTCCACGTCAACCAGATCAGTACTCAATTCAAAAAATTTACGAAAGGTAATGGTCAACATTGATTTTGGACATCAATAGAGGTCAAAAATTGATTTTCAATCCATTTTCATAACCACTCCTATGATGCCAAAAATTAATTCTCGACATTTTCGTCGATTGGCGCGAAAAAAGTTATGTTACGAAAATGGGTTTCTGGGCGCTGAAGATGTCCAAAATTCATTTTCGACTTTTCCCATCGATTGGTCCAAAGAATAAAACTCATAAAATGGACCCATTTTCTATCTTACCCTCATCGTTGGTACCAATAAAAAGTTAAGTTCCAATAAAGATTTTTTAACCTGCATTTGAAAATAACGTTAATGTGGATAGTGGCGTATCGTAACTACCTTCATCGTAATTACTCTTTCACGTAGCATATCGTAGAAATGATTTGCAGGTAAACATATGTTTAAAAACAAATACAAAATTTAAAACGCTATATTGAGAGTGTAATTATATGGTGTGTAACAAAATGACTTACAAATACGATGGAGTTATTTAAGGTAGTGCAACACTAATACTAGGATTGGTTCAGGAAAGCTCTCCATAAAACTTGAAAAAATTTCAGTAAAAAAGCGTGGCATCTCTCATGCAAACAAACACGTTATACTAGGAACTTATGAAACCAAATTACATCAGGCAAGAGTGGGCGCGTTTTAACGATACTTGCCATGCAAGCATAATCTTCAAAACGCTATGCAGAGCTATTTAAGTAAATTCAATGCGGGTACGTATAGCCAAACCAGGCAGCACGTAGCGTGGTGGAAGAAGTACCATTTTAATACAAATTTAAGACTTATGCTATTTTTTACTGTTAGTGTGGTGTATGGTATTTATTTTTGGGCGAGGTTAAAGATAACACCCTTGCTAGTTATTTGTTCTTTGGCAAAGTGCTTTAAAATTTCAATGTAGATGTTTCAACGAGACGCTTGTAAGACGCAATATGAGAGTCTGCGTGAAAAACAAGATTGTAGTGTTATCAGCAAAAGTAGAGATAGGCATAGAGTTGCTTATGCAAATCAGTAATTTAAATTAGGTACAGGATTGGGCCAAGAACACTACCTTGTGACACGCTTACATATATTTCTACATAATTTGATAGATAGTCTTCATATTACACCTGCAACTATCGTCCTATGAAATAGGACTCTTAAAAGTGACAGAGGACAAGTTTTTTACCTTATATAAAAGTTTTTTGCTCTGCACTTTGTTAAATGTTAAATTTTTTTTTTGCTTTAATCTACATTTTTTTAAAACTTATACACTGAAGCAGGACAGCGGTTTCCAAATTTTTTGGCCAGCGTATACTTTGACAGCATATCACAAATTCTATTTTTGCTTATTAGCAATGCTAAGGAGCCTTGTGGTTATTCCCAGAGCTGACAAAACATCAAATCCAAGGTAGTTTCTGGAAAATGCTTCCAGAACACAAGTTGCCATAACACTTCTCACTTTTTTCCGTTCGGATCAAGTATTTTATTATAAAAAAAAAAAACACTTTATTCGTCCCGTATTTTCTTATTATTGGGGTAAAACGTACTCCAAGGAAATTACTGAACTAATCAACAAATACTGATGATTTCGATTTTGTTTCATTGCATTCAGTTATCAATTTTTCACACAAAACTTGCAAACTCAAGATACAAGTTCCTTATATATGCATGTATGTTAATAGATTTTACCTTCGTCAGGATCCGGATCTAAACACTCTGTGAGAAATGTATTATTCATTCGCAATTTAAAGCTGTATGCATATGGAAATTTGTAGGACTCATTGTTCAACCCCTTATGTCGACTGCGAGCCAATTCGCTGTAAACACTTTTGTTGACTTTAGATATGGAAATGTAGTCCGTAATCACAGAATTATCGTATACTGTCTTCTTGACGAAGACCAGCATGAGTACACCGCATATGAGTATTTTCAATCCCGTGGTCTTTGTAAATGTAAACAACCCCATGCCAAATAACTTTTTTCAGCAAGTAGTTGTGGAACTACACAATCTCGATGCCAGCTTTAAAGTTTATGGCTATTAATAAAAATTGCACACCAATTGGCGTCCACATTGAACTTATCCATTTGGTACTGTTTGGCAATGTAATCCCAGACACTACCAGCTAATTCCACCAACAAACTGGTTGTTCTTGCGATGATTGAATACTAATGGGTGGTAAAAATTAATCGATATAAACGATATCACGTCGTGTCCTGATATGTCGCACGCAATTTGCAGAAACCGCAACACCTGCATCTCAAGAATATTCAATAATTCAACTTCCCCGTAACGTATTTCATTAATTTGACATGGATCAAGTAAAATAATTTAAAAATAAAATATTGATTCCTGGTTAAAGTCGATTACGAAAAGATAAATCAATTTTCGCAAATTTATTTTCGACACCGATATATATACATGTAAGCACCGGAGAGCTACATGCAATGCACTAGTCTGATCGTGTGGAAAGGGTGTGCAGATGATGATGAGAATTTGAAGATATGAATGCTCATTAAATTGTTTGATAGAAAACAAAAAAATTTGATTTTCTGCTTGTTTGACAAACAATTTGATCTTCAATATGATGGTGTTTACACTCATTAGATTTGCTAGTACATTTTTGTCGCTTGAAAAAAGATTTTGACGAGTGCACAACGCGCGGATAATGAAATAGTAGGTGGCTCTTATTTATTTTATCTATCAGAAAGGTGTTTTTATGGTTTTATTTTCAACTATGGCTTGAGAGGTGCCGATGTTAGTAACATTAAAGGACATTAATTTTAATTAAAATTAAATTTATACAAAAATATCGACAGAGCCAATTTACTAATAATTGCTTCGATCATCGTAGATGTTTTACTTTGTATGTATCTTTGTTGAATTGGTTTTGTGTACCTAAAAATTACCGATAGTTATTGTGGTCTTGAAAATGACATTAAGTATTAATTTAGGTAAAATATCTATATCATAAACATAATAATTTGTTCGCCATCATGATGTTATTTCTTTTGTGGTTGGAACACAACAGAAATTTGATCATGTGTACGCTGAGTTGTCAAAGTGTTTGACTAACAGTTTCATAAAAATTTGATGCTTTGAACCACCCTAATGGGTATCATGTCAGTGCCGTCAAACGAATTTATTACGTCCTAGGTACGATGCGTGCGATGTTGAAAAAATAATCATGATATAACTTTAAAAACTTCGCTTTGCTTAAAGCCTAATTTCCATGCTATCTTTCTTGAACCCATATCAGGGATATCAAATCAAATTTTTGTAAGAAAGAAAAAGCATGCGAAGAGAACCTAATGCGCTTGGAGAATGCGAGAGTGAATAGCATACATTTGCTATCTTTATAGCATGTGATGTCCTCCCTGATGTTTGATAAGATAAGAGGTCGTTCATAAATTACGTAAGACAATTTCATGACATTTTTGTGACCCTCCTCCCTTCCCCGAGTAAGATTTCGTAAGATTCATAAATAATAAATATAAATAAATACATTTTTACTGACTTCAACTTGGCCTTTCCTGATTTTTTAAAAATAGCATTCTTTCGTAATACCACAGTCCTTGTTCGAAAATCACCCTTTCTTGTCTTCCTTACGAAAGTTTCCTCTCAGAGAATCAATATTTCTTGCAACAATTTCCTTGGTGCTGTCGGGCTATTTAATTGTATAATAAGAACTTCGTAAGCATTTTTTTTTCATCTCTATTACACTAGTTTACAAGAAAAAAGATCTGGTTTCTCATTGACTTTTTTCGGTGTATTTTGGGGCGTAGATTCCAAAAATGGCAACCATTTTTTTTTTGTTAAGAATCGTTTTCGAGATATCCTCAAAAAACCCCTTTTTCGGCACATTTTTCATTTATTTGACTATATCTCCATAAAGTTTTTTTTGACTCAAAAACGATTTTCAGCATTCGAAAAATATTTGTATTCCCTTTCTAACGATATGCTCTTTGCTTGAATCGGATAAGGTTTGATGGAGTTACAAGCGCTCAAATTCCCAAAAAACTGACTTTTTTGGTAATTTTTGAAAATCACTCAATTTCAATTGCTCCATTTGAATGAAAATTTTTTTCTTTTTCATATTTTTAATGAAAGACTATTCTTTTGCAAATATTTTAAGTATAATTTTGCGAAAATCGGACAAAAACTGTAGAAGTTATTCGAAAAAACAGTAAAAAACTTGCAATAAAATTAAACGAAAATACATACGATTGTGTTTGTGTGTGGCTCTTTACTTTTATTCTTCGTATCTTTTTAATAAAAAACGTATGTATTTTCGTTTAATTTTATTGCAAGTTTTTTAGTGTTTTCGAATGCTGAAAATCGTTTTTGAATCAAAAAAAACTTTATGGAGATATAGTCAAATAAATGAAAAAAGTGCCGAAAAAGGGGTTTTTTGAGGATATCTCGAAAACGATTCTTAAGAAAACAAAAATGGTTACCATTTTTGGAATCTACGCCCCAAAATACATGGAAAAAAGTCTATGAGAAACCAGATCTCGAGATCAAACCCAAATTTGTAAACTAGTGTTATTGTAGGCTTTTGATTTAATTTTCTATAAACATGGATAATTTTTATGTTTCAATAAATTGAGAAATAAAGTCCTGTGGTAAATTTCTTAAATCACTAATTTTTATAGCGCGTCACTGCACAAATTCCAAGATTTATGTTTTAACCGCTAACCACACACCGTTGAACATAAGTCTAAGCAACGAGGCTAAAATAAATCAAGCTCACTTTGATTTCTGTTCGTTCGTTGATGAACCGTTGCCACGATTTTCGTTTACACCTTCGTTGAACCGCGTACGTGCAGCAACGATCATCAAACAATGCGCAAAACAACGAGCGTGTAAGTCCAGCATATGAACATAAAAGAAACAACCAAGTAGTGTATGCTTTCACACGTCACTGTGGCACTCATCCAAAACCGGAATACACGCTAAATAAAAAAATTCAAGACTTGCATGAACCCTAGCTGTTATGCAGAGCAATTTTTTGCAATAATGCATTTTAATTTGTTTTTTTTTTTTTTTGTCTTTATAAACTTTTAGAATAAATAGAATGGAAAAAATTCCTTATGTGTTTTTTAAACAATATTGAAATTATTTTGTAGAAAACCGTTAATATTTCAAAATATGATAATTTGTAGTACCCAGTACACACAATTATTGGCCTCGATTTGTTCACCATTGATACATGAGTGAGTTATATCAGCGAGCTTAGGTTGTGAGTTAGTAGTAAGCTAGCAGCCGCCTTCTGTTTGGCTTTTGATATACTTCATCTGAACTTTTTTGTTTTCTGTGCAGGGTTAATTTTGTCCCTCATTGTACTTTTTAGTCATAATAATTTCAATATTAACAGGACAAATTTGAGAAATAATATTTCTAAGGAAAACATTTGGGATTTTTTTTTTTTTTTTTTTCAAAAAATCGAAAAGGCTTTTTGATATGTTATTACATATTATATAACAACATTTTTGAACAATTTTTCAATATTTTTAAGATCTTAAAGGCGGTAATATAACAGAATCCATATCATTTACTATAATGATACAACTTTGACCATTGAACGTGTATTCAATTTTCAGGACTTTATCTTCTCCGATACAAGGGTCATAAAAGCCAGGAAGCTCGCTCTGTAAATAAATGATGAGTTAAGTAAATTGTAATTAAGAAAAAAGAAACTCTTCTCAGACCTTGGATGCCTTGTATAGCACTAAGTTCTTATCCTTTACTAAGCATTGTAAGGGAATTGTCACATCAATAAATTGATCAGGTTCAAAGTTGTTATCATCCTTATTGAATTTTCCATATATTGCTTTTTGAAAAACTAAACCACCCTGACTAGTTTCCTCTGCAACTATTCGCTCGTATGTGTGTTGCATTAACTCAACCGCAGCCCGTGCTTCCTCTTTTTTTAATGTCATTCGGTGCTCATTATTCCGTTTTGTTTTCTGAAGTTCAATGTTTTTTGTCTCTTCGTTCATGGGATCAATGATGGATTTCTTTAACAAAAACCACACACATACAGGTGTGACTGTCGCATAGAAAACTGCTGCTGGAACAATTTCTTCACTCAAATGAATTGGAAAAACATACGATTGATTTGATCGAATTAGTCTTGAAACATAAATATATAAAAATAATTACTGAAAAATTTGTTCAAAAAGTACCTACTTGAACTTAAGTATAACACCCGTAGGAACTCCTAATGAAACCGAAGCAAATACAGAACTATATTTGGATACTTTTTTTTCTGCTCCATATTCGGCTAAAAAACCAAATGTACCAATCCTGCAATGAAAATTATATTCGCACTCAACTTATTGTTTTTGTGTAAAAAATTAACAATATCTTATAAATAATTTACTGGCTTACTTTAAAGCGACCTTTAACTTGAGTTCATTTTCTATCATTTTGCGCGTATATGCGATACTAAAATAAATGTGCGGACTGCCAATTACAACTGATGTACTCCAAGAATATTTTTCTGAGCTGCTGTCAAGTTGCGTCGACATTGAAGACTGTGAACTAGCGTTAAATGTCAGCGAACCAACTGTATGTTTATCCAGCTGCACTGCTAACGTTGACACAAATGCAGGAATTACACCATTTTCACGAAAATTAAGTGATGTTCCACCATTGAGGGTTAAAGTTGAAGTTAACGTTCGACCGCCTATTTTTGTCAAAATATTTAAAGAAATTATAATTTATAAAAAAAAATATACTCGGGAATTTTGTTCATAAGTGAGCTATATCAAGGTGTTTAAGGTTTTCCAGGTACTAGTATACAAATATGAGGGTTAAAAATTCCTGAATGAGTCGTACCATATACCTGAGAGCCTAAGGCAAATAAAATTCCATGTTACCAGCTGTATATCGTTATCAGTGCTTAATGATGCTTGGAAATGGTTTCTGATCATTTATTAGAATAGTACATTTTTGCCAAAATCACAGTTTGTTATGTTAATTTACTCGGGCAAAATATGCCTTAAGTCGAAAAAAGTATTATGATTAAGGTTATAGAAATAGAAAGCAAATTTATTTATTTCAAGCTTAATAAAGTTTTCCACATTAAGATTTGATCAAGCTATCGTACTTTGAAGTAAGGAAATCAGCTATATTTTATTAATAATTTTACTCCTGGCCTTAAATGTGCGGCTCTGAGACCTTATAACTGCAAACTCAAGTCCAACCAACTCGCTTTATGATGATTTATTAACGTTAATATTAGTATTGTTAATGAAGCTTTTACTTCGTAACCCGTAAAGAGTGAATCGATTATGATGAAATTTATTTTTGAAATGCGTTGATGCCAATAAGCACTACAGCGCAAAATAATGAGAGCAGCGAATTCGCCGTCAGGTAAATGTTAAACTTTAGCATAGAAATGAAACATTTGGCGTCGAATTTGTAACACATTTTTGCCAAATTTTGTGCAGTTCTTATTAGAATAATATCGTACATTATTTCATATTTTATTAATAAAATCTAATTTATATGTGCCTTTCTGAGCATTGAAGAAGCATTTGACAGCATATTAAACATCAATAAAATTCCTATCTTAGCACTGTCTAAAAACACTGGCGACAAGGTATGGCTAATACAAAAATAAAAGACAATTCAAGTTCACAGAGAAAACTTACAAACTCTGCAGTAAGTCTATAATGTGGTATACTTAGGGTTGCCAGATGATCTGGAATCGCCTGGATTGCCCAGATTTTTAGTCCCAAGTCCAGAGTCCAGACAATCAGAAATATGTCCAGATGAAATTCGAACAACCGTACCAGCCATACCGTTAACTTATCATTTGCCGAAAATGCGTTCACTACAATTGGCAGACACAGATGTTCATAATCCAAGGCAGGAATGGCCAGAAGAGTTCAGTTTGGGAGCAGGAAATCGCTAATCACCTGATTAAGTGAGCAAATGCGTAGTTTGCAAAATCTAATTCCAAGAATTGAAATACAAGAGGAGCGATTTTGGGTTTTATAGGTTTTGCTGAAATAGCTATGGAGAAACGTTTTCTATGCAACATAATCGAGGTTGATACAAACGAACAACTTTTATCACTGTTATTAATATTATGAGTTCTCCTTGCTTCAGCATTTTCCTTTGATGTACCTGCAACTATTAATCTTGTTTGAAACAAAACAAAATTTTTTTTTGTATCACCCTACTGGATCAGTTGAAACTTTCTGGATATTCACATAAATTCACCGCTCACAGTAAATATTTTTTTACTGAATGGTTATGTTTCTGTTATGTTTATTTTGTTTAAATAAAATATATACGTTCTTCTGAAACTAAGTTTTATTTATTGTCCAGAAAAATCAAGATTTTTTTTCAAGTGTCCAGAAAAATCCAGATTTATTTTGTTTTCTTTTTTAAATGTCCAGGTGAAACACAATTTGGATCTGGCAAGCCTACTGACAACTGTCTTCCAAATACGATACAAGTACAGGTAAAAAAGATTTTCAGTAACTAGAACACTGAAAGTTTCAAGGCGTGGGGCCTTACGAAAGTTAAATGTCTTTCGGCGACTCGTTTGCCTGAGTTACAGTGTAGTTAGCAACAATGTAACTCATGCGAGTCCCCTTAAATATTTGTTGATAATGCTCACCACTGTCCTACTTTAACTAAGAATACCTCAGGCTTTTAAGGTAAGCGACAGATGACCTCTTATTAAGCTGATTATAAACTTTCTGATTGCTGCTAAGCCAACAAGCGATCTATAACTAAAGATAACTCAGTTATACAATAGACCAATATGGTAGCAGTACATATTATTTTCTCATAATAACCATTCTTGCTTCCGCTTTTTGAAAAACAGATAATCGCAACAATTTTAAATCGAACTGCGTTTATAACTCAAACTCGAATATTTTTCTAGCAAATAAATACTTTCGGCTTATCCGAAACACCAAAGACAAGAATTTTCAGCTTTCCACATACGCACCTTTGACTCCCAACACTGGACCATTGCCAGCACCGACATCCAGTTCCAACCAGCCCTTGTTAATAAGGCGCCTTCCACAAACCATAAATCCTCCACCTCCGTTTCCATTCGAAGAGTATAAATTTCCGTTCATGGTTATAGTATCCTTAAGTGTAATGGGCGCATCAATAGACTGTGAAATGCTCATTGAGGAAACTTCGATTTTTGGGAACCTAAAAATAGTAAAGCAGTCTCTTCCGGGATTTGGCTCTAACCAACACACAACTTACTCTGAATCATCATATGGTGAAAATATTTCAGTTGCATTAACATTAATAGTTACATTGCCACGCGGATTAGTGCGCTGTTGCAGTTTTCGCTCCTCGGCTTTGCGAGCCAAATTTTCATATTCTTCACGTATTTCCGCCGGTGTTTTTGTGCGATGTATGATCTCCCATCCATCTGTTTCAAGACCTTTAACACCAACAGAGTCATAAATCGCTCGTTTATGGGGGTCTGACAAAACTTCGTAGGCTTTCTTAGTTCTATTAAACAGCAGCTCTGCTTTCTGCTTCTTTTCCACATCCACATGTTTGTCTGGATGATAAATACGACTTAATTTACGGTAGGCGGTGTTTATCTGTTCATTTGTTGCCTGCAGTTTAAAAAAAGGTCATTTCAATTTTTGATTTAAATTTTTTTTTTTCCGCTTACATCTTTGGGCAGATTTAAGAATGTATAATAATTCTCTTCCAAGTCAATGTCAGCATCAAAGTCAGTTGACATTTTACAGTCTATTTTTTTCTAGCTGCATTTACGCTTATTTCACAATTTTTGAATAAAATTTGGAATTTAGAAAAGATAATCAATTCTTGTCTTCAAAATAACCTCAACTTGCTTTTCGTAATCGCACTGACCTTTTTCGAACAACCAAAACCTAGTTGACATCACACAAAGCTGTGTTTATTGTGCAGTGTCATATTTCAACAACTGTCACACCAAAGATTATAGCTGTGTTCCCGTACTCATCTAAATAGCATGATACAATTAAGACGTACAAGCGAAAAACCGTCTGTAAAATTTGTTCGAGTTAGCACAACCATGGACTACGGATTACGGAAAATACAAAAAAATAATTTTATTGTTATTATTTTGATTAAGACAATGGTAAATCTTTCTTTTGAAGTTAAACTTCTTTAATACGGGTGAGATCCGAAATTAGCTGTGTCTACTGAAACGCAAAAAGCGACACTATTTTTCTTGCCGTAATTTCACTGCATGTAGTTTTTTTTCTCGAAGGTGAGGTTTTATTGACGGGATCTAGAATAGCCACAGTAATAAATAAAATATCAAATTAAAGTACTCACTGAGCAGAGTGTTGTATTTTTGATTTTTCGTTTCATTTCAAGTGGTATAGTGTGCTCTAATTTTGATATTGGGTGACGCTGGCGGTTATTTTCCGGTATTGTGATAAAGCTTTTAGGTTCATACAGTTGGTTTATTTTAATAATTGTGGGAAATTTAAGTGACTACGTACGATGTACAACATATCATCAAAGAGAATTCACGTACTCATACGAAGCAGAACTTGGTGCAAGCAAAGTTGCCGCATGTTATCGCAAAGAAAGTTAACTTGAATTCTACTTTTTTGCAAGCGCACGTCTGACTTTGTTGCTATATTGTCTGCATTATAATAATGGAGAACAAAATGCAGAGTGAATTATATCCTCATTACTATGGGAATGTATTGTGTTAAAGTGGAAAATTCATTTTTGACATCTTCGCTTCTTAAGCCTCAATGCCTTTTTAAAAATATTCAAAATGTATATTCTCATGGATGCACATGTCCTCAGAGTTAGGTTCACTCATGGTACAAATTTCATGGTAGCAGCAATTCTAAATGACAGTTCTATTTCTTTATTTTTAGGACCACCTTTTCTGTTAAAATCAGATAAGATTAAACTCCGGCATTTCTAAATTACATACTCATAGCTAAAGGCGCGCGTTGCCAGCTTTCTTGTCTCTTTGTTATTTTTCTTCTTAACAGCGATGGTGCAACTTTTCACGGTTGCACAATTTTAGTTTGACAAGATAATTCTACTATGTTAATTGCACCATGGGTTTACCCAATACTATCCTCAAATATTTAAGAACAAAGTTCAAATGTACTCAAAAACTACAAAAAATTTAATTTTTTGTAGGAAATTCTGAAGTTTTACTGCAGTTTGTCTAGAAATCATTTATTTCAGTATCATATATGCAAAATCAAATGCATTTATATGTTGCCAAAAAAAGATAATGAAAATATACAAGTGAGAATTTATAAATTTAGTTGGGTTAAATAGTATGAATGGTTGTGTTGGGGTAAGCAATTAAATAGTTATCCTTCATTCATAAAGACGTCAAGCCTTATAGTGTGCCATTTTATCAATTACAAACACACACAATTATTTTTTTTTTTTTTTTATTTTCTTAATTTTAGCGATTAAAACCCAATTTCCATGTGAACTTATCTTATCTTATCAAATATCAGGGAGGACATCACATGCTATAAAGATAGCAAATGTATGCTATACACTCTCGCATTCTCCAAGCGAATTAGGTTCTGTTCGCATGCTTTTTCTTTCTTATAAAAATTTGATTTGATATCCTTGATATGGGATAAGATAAGATCACATGGAAATTGGGCTTAATTATAGGCCTATGAATTGAACCAAATCTGCCTTCTTTTCGTTCCAGTACCAGCAAGTTATCAACTGCAAGTTGAGAGCACATGTTATTTGTGAAAATTGCCAAATAACACTAGTGTCACATATCAAACACTACTGTCAACACACTGCTAACGAAATTTTACAGAACATTCTTGTAGTTTTTCTACTACTTTTTACTCAATAGTGGAACTCTTTTCTTTTGGAAAACGTGCAGTTTCTCAGTTCACATGTTACTTGCGACGTCAAAGAAAATTTATCAAATTTTGTGCAAAAGTTTTTAATTGTGTTACATACAATAATTCAATTCAGATAAATTAAAACATATTAAATTAAAATAATGTTGAGTGCAACGAAATTTTTTCCGCGTCTCGTCGCCCAGCGCAATGCCGGTTGGTTGGCCGGACAAAGTTCGTCGATTTCTAGCATATTCGAGAACGTACGTTTTCCGCGGCCCCCTCTGGGGTGCTGCGTTTAATTTTATATAATTCATTTGTACATATTTCACAATTACAAATTCACGTACAAATAATAAAATTTTTGTGTTTTTTAATGTAATTTCGATAAAAATTTTTAATTTTAGCATTTGCCCCGGGTTAGCTGCAATGGACTTTCAACTGTGCGCCACAAGTAAGTTACAAATTTATTGATACTTGTATAAATTTATAAAAAAATATCGACACTCGATTGAACAAACTATCCAAAGCCGCCTTTATTGGAGCAGTAGCGTAGTAACTTACAAAATGGGGTTATGTAACCCATAGTGCTGTTTGCAATCATCTGAAAACGTTCGATATATTCTGGCCGTGATGTACATATGGACAATGTGCTCAGCATTGTCTTTTTTAGTGATTTTACAATCTTTTTAAAGTTATTTTTTTTTATTTTTAGTCTTCTCCAGAAATCAACTAAAAACTTTTAATTACAACAAAATGTAAAACGTAAATTGTAATTTTATTAATGTTTCGAGATATTCATGACGTGAACTCTTACGTCAAAAATGATAAGGAATAGATAGGCATTGCATTTTTATACCAATAGGATATAAAATGTATGACGAAATTTTGTGCTGGATTGCGTTTAAATCCATTTGCATATCTATTTAAAGTAAAAAATAATTTATAACACTTCTACATTACTTTACCAGAGGTCTTTCATTTGCAAAAAGTGTTACTTTGTCAAATCCGTATGTTCTCCTTAAAGTATGGTCATTACTTTTACTTAGTGGGTGTTCTTCTAACTCTAACACCGTCTTCGATAACTACAGTTTCCATTAAATCTTTCGACTGATTCTTGAGGGATAGCTTGAGGGATCATTATATAAGTAAATCACATAGTACCATCACCAAGAGCGCCGTTATTGCTAGCCGATTTTTCAAATATAAGTTTATTATACAAAGTTTTGACCTGGGTCGTATACTTTTTCAGGCAAAAATTTATCTTAATTAATACCCAAAGTGACTTATTAGCTACCTACTCCACTCAATGGGTTTTAAAATTTTTTATGGCTAATCCTTGCTCTTTCATGTAACAATTTATCGTAGCAGATAAAGGATGAGTCTTAAAAATGTTGAAAAAAAAAAAACTAAAAAATTTGTTTAGAAAATTATGAGAAAATTTTTGTTTTATATTATTTATACATATAATGGTTTGAAAACAACTACTTAATTCGATTAATATTGAAATTAAAAGAAAAAAATTATATTTTAAAAAGTTATGACATACACGGCTTGTTGGAAGACAATTAAATTCACAGTGTGGGGTACTTCGATTTTATTTTTGACTGATAATTTTGAATGTCATAAGCACCAACTCTTTTTGTAATCGAAAATGCCTTCCCCTACCCCTCAAAACGGCAGCAAACTGATATGAAGTGTAAAAATCAGGACATGAGTTTATTTAAGGAGCTCCTATTTTTTTGTTGATATTAAACTAGTGTTTTCTTATAAGCATTTTAATTCTGAAAAGGTAATAGAATTAGAAATTAAGGGACGTCTAGTTTCGGAAATATAGAAATCGGAGGTTGTAGATAAAATCATTAAAAGTTGAAAACCCCTAAACCCATTTTTAAAATATGGATGTCATATGAAATATAATTTAAGAAGATAAGTATAATATTGGTTCATGAGAGTTTGAAATCCGTGCAACTTTGTTTTGTGCAGTACAGTATTCGACATATACTTATATGCCGATTTTTCTAAATATCTCCCCAACTTTTCTTAAAAAGTCCGTAATAACATACATGTCTGTGAACATTTGATAAAACAACCTCTTTCGATCTACGGTAATAATTCAATACAGAATAAGCTCTTTGCTTCAACGCAAGACTTACGCGTCTCAAAAATGTCCACAGATATTCTTTAATGCATTAAGAAAGCACTATTTGTTTTATTTTTTTTTTTTTTTTTGCGATCGGTCCCACTTACCCGCCTAACCGCACGAGAGGCGCATCCGTCTGTCGTACGGATCGGTGCCCGACTACGAACACCCCGGACTGCTCGGCGTTCATTTGGCGAAACCGTACGTGAGGCACATCCGTCTATCGTACGGTCGGTGACCGGGACTGCACTATTTCTCTGAACGAAATGATGGGTTCAGCAAATTCCGATCATAGAGTGAGCACAATTTCTACTAAGCCCAGTGGCTGTGCAGCAGAAATAAAGGAAAATGTATAGTTTCAAGAATTTAAGAAAATAATTATTTTTTGCTTTATATTATTGTGAGAGTCTATGGATGGGTGTAATAAGATGACAAAGGTTATTATAATCATTACATATACACCGAAATGGACAAAAATGAGCGTAGTTAGAATTACATATATCAAGTCTTAGGAAACGAAAGTGTCTCAAATCCCTTCCTGGATTATTAAAGTTGATCATACCCAGCAACAACTCAGAGTTCATTGAGCCGGAGAACAGTTTATTTAAAAAAGTTACATTTAGCATAATTCTTCGACTGCGTAGTGTTGGTAAACGTATTAGTTTGAGGCGGCTTTCATATGAAGGTCAATTTGAGTCCGGATTCCAATGTAGCCCACGAAGTGAAAACAATAGAAATTGTTTCTGCACCGCCTCCATCATATAAATGTATATATTACATTGTGGGTTCCACACCACTGACGTATATTCTAATATTGGTCTAAAAAGTGAAGTGAGAAGCAACTTCGTCGTATATGGGTCGTCAAATTCTTTAGACCATCGTTTAATAAATCCAAGGACGCCTTTTGCTTTGTTCACCATTAAACTTATATGAACGTTGAAGCGAAGTTTTTTATCCATAGTGACGCCTAAATCTACAAAATTGTCAACCTTTTCCAGTTCTACACCGTTTTTTGAATATGAAGTCTCAAATGCTTTACTTCTTGTAAAAGTCATTTGCTTACACTTTTTAAGATTTAATGTCATCAAGTTTATATCACACCATTTAACAAGCTCATTTAGGTTTCTTTGTAGAGTTTGATGATTTAAATGATCATTAAAAGAATAAAAAAGTTTTACATCTTCAGCATACATTAGAATATGGGACGAATTTATAGCAGAAGTAGGGCTACCAGATGACCTGCCTACAAAAGTAGTGTATGTCAAAAAATTTCAATTTTCGAATGAAAACCAAAAATATTTTTGATGAGCAAAAAAAAAAAGGTCCTCGTTTGTTATTTAAAACCCCAGCAAAATTAAAAGAATATTTGAAATAACTTTTACTTTACAATGCAAACATCGAAAGTAGCAAAATAATCCAAAAGTAGTACATTTCAAGTGAAAAGTAGCAAAGCCTTGCAAAAGTAGCACATTTGCTACTAAAGTATGCCATCTGGTAGTCCTAAGCAAAAGGTAGGTCATTTATAAATAATAGGAATAATGTGGGGCCAAGATAGCTGCTCTGAGGAACTCCTGATGAAACCATTATATGTTTAGAAAACATGTTGTTGAATAAAACTTGTTGCTTCCTATTCGTCAGATACGATCTAATCCACTTTAATATCGTTGAAGGAAATCCTATTAAATACAACTTTTTTAAAAGTAGGCTATGACTTACGCAGTCAAAAGCTTTGCTTAAATCAGTGTATATAACATCCGTTTGCTGTTTTCGCTTAAATCCATTTATAACAAGCGTGGTGAACTCCAAAAGATTTGTTGATGTAGATTTACCCTTTAGAAAGCCGTGCTGAGATACTGTCATCAGGGATGAAACGATGTTTGTAAGATGATCATTAATTATTTTTTCAAAAAGTTTTGGGATTGCACTGAGCTTAGCAATACCTCTGTAATTTTCAATACTAGCATTACTTCCGGATTTGTGTAGTGGAATAATGTAAAACTCTTTCCATGATATTGGAAAATAGCACAAATTCAAGGAAATATTAAAAATTTTTGAGAGAGGATAACAAAGACTACTTGCGCAGTACTTCAGGATGTTTGTAGGAATATTGTCTGGTCCAGTTGAAAAAGAGCATTTTAAAATGTTCAGTTCATTACTAACTAGATCAGCTCCAATTCGTGGAAGTTGCATTTCATTTATACGCGAAAGATTATATGGATAGTTGATGTGAGAATCATAAGTAGAAGATGAATAAGTGGACTTGAAGAAATTTGCAAACAAATTGGATATTTCACTTTTTTCGGATGATGTTATACCATTATGGGACATCTGAAGAGGATACACAGAAGATTTACGCTTGATGTTTATAAATTTGTAAAAAAATTTTAGGAATTTTCTTAATGTTGAATTTATATATGAAATGTAGTTTAAATAAGACCGTTTATTATTTTTTTTTGATAATTATACCGAGCACGGGAATAGTTTATATAATCAATGGATTTTTTTACCAGACATTTTAAATTTTTTAAACCGGCGATTTTTTATATTTTTAAGGTACTTCAATTCTTTTGTTACCCATGGATAGGGCTACCAGATGCGATACTAAAGTAGCAAAAGTGCTACTTTTGCAAGGCTTTGCTACTTTGTTACTTTTGACTCGAAATGTGCTACTTTCGATGTTTGCATTAATTTGCTGGGGTTTTTCGTTAGGAACAGTCATTAAAACGTTTGACTGGGACATTGCGCACACGGCTTTAATTCTCCGAACAGATGCTTCTCTTTTTAATTTAATTTTGTTTAAATTTTTTGTTTATAAAATGATTTGAAAAAGCACGCTGAATCTGTTTCGTTTCTAGAATAGACTTAATGCGATCCCGTTCCTAGCTAGATCGGCTACATATGTATGCAGGGACGTGAACCGGGTGAAAAATTTTGTCGGTTCGTTTCAGCGGTTCGAACCGTTTTTGCACTTTTGGATTGGTTTGTCAAAACGGTTTTTTTTCTTTGAACCGGGGTTTCGGTTTGGTTCAACGGTTCGGGAATTAAAAAAAAACTATGCACATTTGTGTTATCCAAAAGAATATAGAAATTTATGTGTACATATAATTTATTTCCTACGCTATAAGTAGGGGAGAGTGGGGAGTTTTGAAGCACGCTTTTTCTGATGGCTCTAACTACCAAAATATAGTTTTTTTTTACATTCAGCCGAATTAAATCTTTCAAGCATTTAAAGAAATACTTCCTTGTTCAAGGATTCGCATAAAATATTTTTTTTTCTACAAGTTTTGTTCGTTGGCCTGGAAAACTGTTGTTTCACGTTTTTTGAAATCGTGGGGTGTTGTGAAGCACGAGTGAAGAATGCAGAAAATAGCATTATTTGTGGGAAATTCTTTATTGGGACGACGAAAAATGACTATTGTATACACTAGGTACAATATATGTACAAAATGGGAACAATAAAAATTTCAAGAAAAAAATATGAACTATTCCGATTTGCAATGGACACATGTGTAGCCGCTAGCCAATACTTGAGCACACTTCAGATGGACTGCTCTGTCGCATTCATTGCAGTGAATCGCGTTGTCTTTGGTCAATTTTTACATGAAGAACAATGACCACTTGTTGTTTTTATTCATAACCCTCGGAGTTGTAGAGGTGTTTCGGTGCTTTGGGACATATTCGCCGTGCTTCACATCTCCCCATTTAATGTGCTTCATTACTCCCCATTTGTTACTTTTTATTAATTCCGACCGCGTGAGTGACCCATAAAAAATTTTTGCATCAATACTTTTGCACATTAAAAGACTTATAATTGCTGATTATTTTGCATACTAACCTTATTAATTCACTCAAAAAATGTTCGTCATAATGTACCACACGCGACTGCTCAATAAAACTTTTCGAGTGTGATTACGAACCCGCTTTCTGAGAAAATAGTACAAAGTATGCTATCGGTTCAAGTGCTAGGAAAAATTGAGAATTAGGGTTAAGAAAATTTTTAAACTAGGCATTTAAACTAGGAATCACTTTTAAGTGACATCTATAGTCGTGCTTCGCAACTCCCCATGCTTCAAAACTCCCCACTCTCCCCTACTTAAAAAATTCATATTGATAAAAAATTTGATGAGAAGAATATCTTCTAACAAGTCCTCGTCAGTATTTCCCCGCAGGTCTCCGAGAATAAATTAAGGGTGAAAAATGTCCTCTCTACCGAAACCTGGGTTACTGGAACACCAAAAATAATTTGAGCTAATTCAGATAATTCTTTGTCAGGGTAGTTATTCCAAAAGTTCAAAACATTAACATTAACTGAAAGCTGCTTTGTATTATCAAACGATTTGATTTTATCTATTAATGATTTATTTTTAAACTCTCTCATTCTTCCCTATTCCTTTAAAAATTTCATCAATTTCCATGTTTATCAAAAGAAAAAATAAAAATGTTGAGAAAATTTGTCTCTCGAAAATTGGCCAGAATGAACCCTCAAACCTTTATAAAAACTGATTCAGTTTTCGGTTCGGATAAAACATTTGAGGAAAATTTCGGTTCGGTTAATAGTTCAGTTAATTATTAAAAAAAAATCGGTTTTCAGAACTAGTTCGGTTCAAAACCGAAATTGTAACAAAATTCTATAGCTAAAATGAAATCGAGAAATTGATAAAAACAAATATAAATCGATTCAATGAAACACACGTTACAAATTAACTTTATTTTCACCGATGCATTTTCGTAGTTCTCAGCTCATTTGTCGCTGAGTTGTTTAACCCTTCTGTGTGTGACAGGGTACCTATTTCATTTTCAACTCAAAATTTTTTACGGTTGCGCATGCTCTACAATTCTGAAACTTCTCGAGAACTCCTGACATTATATTAATATTATATTTTTATATGAGTGGTTTCACCTGATCAGTTTGAGAGATGTCATTATTTTGTACAATTTTAATCTAAAACTTTCATACAATTTGTATGGAGGAGCAAAAAATCTTAATGATAGAATCATATGCAAATAGAGAACGTTTTTATTTTGACCACCGTGCTTTTGTGTGGGGAGCTTAAAAAACTTTTTGTTCGACACAATATACCCATAACAAGGTAAGTAACAAATCAAAATCAAAATTTGAGCCAGTATCGATTGATACTGTAATAAATGGTTGAATAGGGCTGTGTCGGTTCCCGTAATTTTTTTTGCTAAAAAATTGTTTCCAAAATGTGAGTTAGTAAGTATGAATGTATATATCGCTTAGCAAGACAAACAACTAAAAACGTTATTGAACAAATATTTGTTAGAACATACGGTCTATCATCTGTTAGCTGTTTTGCTAAGTCGCTACTCTAATCTAACCTTGTAATCTATGGGAAGAACTCATTTTGTTCTTTTGGCGGTAAAATAGATATTAATTTTAAAACCTTTAATCTATCTTAAATAAATTTCAAATAATATTTCTTTTACATCTTATAATTTTGTGCTTTTGTAATTTACTAGATCTAGCGAAGTTAAAGGTGCCGTAATTGGTATTGACTTGGGCACCACAAATTCATGTGTAGCTGTTATGGAGGGTAAACAGGCCAAGGTTATTGAAAATGCTGAAGGTGCTCGCACAACGCCATCACATGTTGCATTTTCAAAAGATGGTGAACGTTTGGTGGGCATGCCAGCAAAACGACAAGCCGTAACAAATTCAGCAAATACATTCTATGCTACTAAACGTTTGATCGGTCGCCGTTTTGATGATCCTGAAATTAAGAAGGACTTAAAGAACCTTTCATATAAAGTAGTTAAAGCATCAAATGGCGATGCCTGGGTCTCAGCTACTGATGGAAAAGTTTATTCGCCATCTCAAATTGGAGCATTCATTTTAATGAAAATGAGGGAAACCGCTGAAGGATATCTTAACACTCCAGTAAAAAATGCTGTCATAACTGTGCCAGCCTATTTCAATGATTCACAACGTCAAGCTACAAAAGATGCTGGTCAAATTGCTGGTTTGAATGTTTTGCGAGTTATCAATGAACCTACTGCTGCAGCTTTGGCATACGGTATGGACAAAACCGATGACAAGATGTAAGGGAACACGACTTATTTACTGATTTACAGTCACTAATACATTTTTGTTTTATTTTTAGCATTGCCGTATATGATTTGGGCGGTGGAACTTTTGATATTTCCATTTTGGAAATACAAAAGGGTGTTTTCGAAGTCAAATCTACTAATGGTGACACTCTTCTTGGTGGCGAAGACTTTGACAACACTATTGTTAACTTTTTGGTTTCTGAATATAAAAGAGATACAGGCATTGATATAACAAAGGATCCTATGGCAATGCAGCGTCTGAAGGAAGCTGCAGAAAAAGCAAAATGTGAATTGTCTTCTTCCCAACAAACTGACATCAATTTGCCATATCTTACAATGGATTCATCCGGACCACAACATATGAACCTAAAAATGACACGTTCGAAATTGGAGTCATTGGTGGGAGATCTTATTAAGCGAACTATACAACCATGTCAGAAAGCCTTATCCGATGCTGAGGTTGCTAAGTCAGAAATCGGTGAAGTATTACTGGTTGGTGGTATGACACGTATGCCAAAGGTCCAGTCAACAGTTCAAGATCTATTTGGGCGACAACCATCTCGATCAGTTAACCCTGATGAAGCAGTTGCTGTTGGCGCTGCTGTTCAAGGTGGCGTTTTAGCGGGTGATGTTACTGACGTTTTGCTCTTAGATGTTACTCCATTGTCGCTTGGCATTGAGACCTTGGGTGGTGTATTTACACGACTGATTTCGCGCAACACCACCATTCCCACCAAAAAATCACAAGTATTCTCAACAGCAGCTGATGGCCAAACTCAAGTAGAGATTAAAGTTCATCAAGGCGAGCGTGAAATGGCTTCTGACAATAAAATGTTGGGTTCGTTTACATTAGTTGGTATACCACCAGCACCACGTGGTGTTCCGCAAGTTGAAGTTGTTTTTGACATTGATGCTAACGGTATTGTTCATGTATCAGCTAAGGACAAAGGTACTGGAAAGGAGCAACAAATTGTTATTCAATCTAGTGGTGGATTGAGTAAAGATGAAATCGAAAATATGATCAAGAAGGCAGAAGAATATGCAGCAAGCGACAAAAAGAAGAGGGAGCTCATTGAATTGGTAAACCAAGGAGAAAGCATTGTTCACGACACTGAAACAAAGATGGAAGAATTTAAGAGTCAATTGCCCGCAGAAGAAGTAAACAATTTTTTTACTTACAAAGCTTTTAAATAGTTTTTAACCCTATGTTTTTTTATTTTAAGTGCGAAAAGCTGAAGAAAGAAATCGCTGACCTAAGAACTTTGCTGGCTAATAAGGACACGTCTGATCCAGAAGAAGTCAGAAAAGCAACAAACCAGCTACAGCAATCATCTTTGAAACTATTCGAAATGGCATACAAAAAGGTCAGTAATGTTTTTATTAAGTTGAAAATGATCTTAAAAGCCCAAATGATGAGAAAGAATTGTTTTTGTTTATGGAGTTTTATCAATATGAGAATCATATAATATTTATTGTTTTCTTTATCAGATGTCAGCAGAGAGAGAACAGCAATCTTCAGGTGGAAGCAGTTCAGAACAAACCTCAAGTGATCAAAAGAAGGAAGAAAAGAATTAGATAATAAAACTACGTCATTCGAGACATCCAATTCTGTGTAAACCTTCATATTAAGTTATTAGTTTGTATGGTCCGAATTCGGAAATATTCCAAAGGAAGCCTAAAAACTCCGTTCTCAAATTTTTCAGAAAAATGTTTTTTGTTATTGTATTTTTATTCCTATGTCTGAGATTTGGAGTCGATTGAACATGAATTCGTCTATAACATATACATAGTTGCTACATTTTCTAGTTTAGTATGTCACTGTAAGCACTGACTTATTTTTACAATATTATTAAATTAGAATCGTTATTTTATTATTTAGTAAAAAATTAAAATGAAAATTAACATGCAACTAATATAAAAAATAATGTTAAGTTATTTTTCATTTGAGGATCCGTTGTATTAAAAGAAGAAAAAATAATAAATGCAGTATATTGCAATTATTGTCATCCGACAAAACTAAATTTATGTTAATTATTTATAGTTATTTCTATGTTTTGCAAGACTTGGGGTCATACTTAAAGCACACAGAGGACAGCCAAAAGTTATTGATAACACCCACTTCCGTGGATATACATATGTGGAAAGCACTATTTCAGACATACAGTGAGCCACAAAACTGTTCACGAAAAAACATATTTCTAGTTTTGAGGCTGTATTTTTTTTTGTAGAAAAGGTTTTAAAAAAAGTATGCAGAAAACAAGAAACCTCAAAGTTTGGCGATGGCTCCTTTATGATATAGGGCTATTTTCATGGTAATAATGATAATTGTAACACGGAGTTCTTCGTAAAATCAATGGCATAATGGAAGCAAGAGATTATTTCAATATTTAGGTGGCCTTATACCCACCCAGTCTGGAAAAGTTCAGTTACGAACCAAGCGATACCATCCCTTTGCAGGATAATGACCCGAAGTATATGGCTAAAATTACAACGAAATGGCTTCGAGACCAAAATATTACCTGCTTGGATTGGCCAGCAGAGTCACCAGAAATTATCCCCATTGAAAATTTGTGGAATATTTTTAAAAAAAAATACCTATGAGTCAAACAACCGCACAAAATCTGGACGAGCTATGGAAGGTCGCCAATGGACAATGGTTCGTGATCAGTACTCAAATACTAGACAAATTGAAACAAATTAAGGACTTATTTCTTATACTATTAGTATAAGGATCGTATGGCCTGAGCAAAATTTTTGTAGCTATTTAAATCCCTTGCCATTTGTCTTATGCTGTGCCAGTTCGTTCCGACTTTTGAGATATCATTTCCTATCATTCTGCGCGATGATGTTCTGAACTTAAGTTTGTTTTAAATTCTTTGCTACTAGAACTTTACTTGGTAAATAAATTTAAATGCATTTTCAATATTACGATTTTGTATTTGTTTTACTGTAGTACATAGTTTATTTACATATTTTTGGTTAAGTCTACCTATATTCACAAGTAAAAACACCAGAATTTCTCATGTATAAGCATAAGATTGATGATGTTTTGACGTGTGATTAATGATAAATGTACATTTTTATCTTAAAAAATAATTTAGAAATAAAGGATGAAATTGAGCTTGAAATGAAATTGTGACATTAAGCCTTAACTAATGGGGGATTCACTTTGATCGTATAAATAAATATTGCTGCATGATTTTGAACTGTTGCTTCTTTGATGAGTACTTACTATACATGGAAGTTCTTTACCTACATAGCACCTGTTTGTAATTTGTACAATGTATAGTAGAGACCTCGAAGACCCAAAAGTTCTTTGTGAGTACCGCTTTCGCTTACTACACCGCCATCGAATACAAATATTTTATCACAGTCAACAATTGTAGACAATCTGTGAGCTATGCTTATGCTTGTTCTGCCTTCGCTAGCAACTTCAAGGGCGTCTTGAACAACCTTTAAGATAAAAAACATAGAAATTATTATAATAATTCTAATTAGGAAACCATACCTTTTCACTTTCAGCATCCAAAGCAGAAGTTGCTTCATCTAGTAAAAGAACTTTGGGGTTTCTTACCAAAGCTCTTGCTATAGCGATTCTCTGTTTTTGTCCTCCAGACATTTGAGTTCCTTTTTCACCCATGCGAGTTTCATAACCCTTTAAAAATCAAAGGAGAATATTTATTTTGGTACATTTCACTAATATGTACCAATAATACATATAGGTTTTGATTTTTTATTTGGATAAATCGTTCATGATTTTCAATTCATACGAATTTATCAGAACAAGATATGCTTGAATTTTCAATTGTTCTAAAACTCACATGATGATTTTGTGTCTATATGCAGAAGCAAATCTACAATATAGGAAATTTCCGAATTCGAATATTTACGTAAAGGTCACTCAAGGTCAATGAGCTCATGTAAAAATAGATGAGAGCAAATTAGTGTTTGCTTAATACGAAACGGTTTTTAGACTTATTGTTCCTAAAAAGTACCAAATTACATGCTCAGACACAGAACTTATGTTCCTTTGTCTTGAGATCACAGATCGACTTTAGCTGTTATACCTTGTGGCTACAGAAATATTCTAAGTTAAAAATTTTTTTGGGTATAAACTTGTATATACATTAGGGTGGTTATTAGGAAAAAATTGGGGACGTCCCCTCAATAGGTTCGAATGGGATGGAAAAAATTTAAAAATTAATTTAAAATTTTTATCTTTAGCCCCTACGGACCCTATTTCAAAGTGAAATTTGACTTTTCTTATTTGGTTTTTTTTGCGAAAATCAAATGGGACGCCCCCTTAATCGGTTCGAAATAGGGTAAGCAAATTTTTAAAATTAATCTAAAGTTTTTATCTTTAACCCCTACGGACGCTATTTCAAAGTGAAACTCGACCAGCATTTTTATATTAAAAAAAAGTATCATTTGGATCTAGTTTTCGAGATAAAGTCATGGGAAGTTCCGGATATAGCTTTTCTAAAAATCATTTCAAGTTAGAAACTCCTGAACAGATTTTATATATATTGATGTCATATGGAAGGTCATTTTATTGTCTATAAGATTGATGCATATGAATTTGAAATAATTTCCTCGTTTTTTGAGGTGTGGAGATTTTTTTTTAATAACTGTTATTTTCTCTAAAAATTGAATTATTAATCTGTAATTTTAATAACATATTATGAGAGCCCAATTAATTGACTTTAATTCCATATGACATCGATATATTTAAAATCTATTCAGGAGTTTCCAACTTAAAATGATTTTTAGAAAAGCCATATCTGCAATTTCCTTTGACTACATCTTGAAAAGTAGAATCGAACGATACTTTTGTTGTTATATTCTTTCTTAAAAAAATAATTTAAAAAAATGGCGGCTTAGGACAAATTTCATTTTGAAATAGGGTCCGTAGGGGTTAAACATAAAAATTTTAAATTATTTTTTTAAATTTTTTTTACCCTATTTTGAACCAATTGAGGGGGCGTCCCATTCGATTTTCGCAAAAAAGTACCCTTAAGAACCACCCTAATATAAATACATACATACTGAGAAATCATCAAGTGAATTTGAAAAAAAATCCCCTAATGCATATGTAAAATATTTGGCTAAAAGTGAAAGTTGAAATTTTCTCTCAACTTTGTAAAAATATAAATAGTTTTTTACTTACCAATGGTAGAGTTGTTATGAAATTGTGTATATTGGCTTTCTTGGCTGCTGCGATTATTTCTTGTTCTGAAACAATTCTTGTATTGTCACCGTAAGCAATATTATCTCGAATAGGTCTATCAAATAATATTGGCTCCTGAGAAACGATACCAAGTTGCTTACGTAAATTACTCATAGATACATTGCGTATATCTTGAGTATCTAAAGATATTGATCCGTCATCGACTTCATAAAAACGTTGCAAAAGCTGTATACAAGTCGATTTTCCACAACCTGATGGTCCTACAAGAGCAATTTTTTGACCTCTTTGAACCGCTAACACCAGTCCACGTAGAACTTGAATTTCCTGTCGTGTGGGGTAACTGAATTTAACTTCGTTGAATAGAACATTTCCTTCAGAATTCCATTCATCTTGTAAAACATCAGGACGGTCAACGATTTGCGGTTCGCGTTTTAGTAGTTTGAAAATATTTTCTGCAGCTATAATACCCTTTTGGAAGTTTGGTGCAAATGCCAAAGCAGCTGCAATGGTTGCAGTACCGCCAATTAAAGCTTCAGATACTCTGGAAATACATATTTGGTTTTTTTGCTTAAAATAATTCATTATGCGATATAATAGCCGTGTTTTATTCGCTTTGGTTAAACCAAAATCTCATACAAATGTGTGAACCAGCTCAATTTCTAGTTCAATTGATTCAACTTTTTTTGTCTTTGCTAAAGTTTGGCGCATCATAGACACAAACCTAAAATAATCATAAATATATGGCAACTTTGCTGGAGTTTTGAAGAAGCGATCTTAGGCCTTGGGCACTCAGTCATTGCTAGGCCCAAATATTAAAATAGAAACACAATTTTACTGATTTTACAATAAAAACAGTGATGAAACAACAGAAAACGAAAAGAAAACTTTGGCATTAGCGTGTGCGACACTACAAAACAGTTTGAAATCATTTGATAACAATAATTTGAAGAAAAAAAAATTATGTACCGATACGTGAGGCCCATTACCGTGCTAGGCCCCGTTCAACCACACGACCATAAAGCCGGCTCTGATTTTAAAATAGAATTTCTGTCAAACACTGTCTTGCCACCTATTGGTCAAATGCAGAATTATAAAAGGTTAAACTTATGCGTTTTATTCATTTTTAGGTTTAACCAAAGCGAATAAAAAACGACTAATACAGACATATGTATATGTCACCGGCCAAACTAGTTTATCCTAGGCCAAACTAGTTAATCTGAAGGCCTTAAAGTATGCAATTTAATTTTAATGCAAAAGCACTGTGAATAGCTAAGTCAGTGTTGCACATATTACAGACTGAACCGCGGCCGAAGGTGGAGTACATCTTCCAGCCATAGTTTTTCTTGAAGCTAAGGCTATCTTGAACTCATAATAAAGGTTGTTCAATTGAAATTCAGATAGCTATTTTTTTTATTTAACTTTGTATGTAACTTTTCAGGTTTTTTTTTTAACTTAAATGCAATTTTAACTATGTCTTCCTTAAAATTTTAATTGTTCCTCCTTGAATATTAATTAAAAATAGTCTTAACTTCAAGAGAAACCATGTTTGAAGAGTCTCCTAAAAAAAAAAAAAAAAAATCGAAGCCATGGTCGAGGTAAGATGACAATTTCGATTTTTTTTTTTTTTTTTTGAGCAGACTCTTCAAACATGGTTTTTCTCGACGTTTAGACTATCTTTAATTAATATTCAAGGAGGATATAAAGTTATATAAAAAAATAGCTATCTGAATTTCAATTGAACAACCTTTATTATGAGTTCAAGATAGCCTTAGCTTCAAGAAAAACTATGGCTGGAAGATGTAGTCCAAAAAAAAAAAAAAAAAAAACGAGGCCAGCTAAAAGGCCCAATCTGATGGATATGCACATATACACTAGAGCGGTTCAAAAAAAAAAACATTTTGATTTTTTCACGATGTGTTAGCCTTATATGTCTGGACAAGCCCCATAACTGGATTAGCGCCCTCTGTTTTAAGTAAACAACCCATTTTCAAAAATCTTGATTTAAAAAATGCTGCAAGTTGTAGAGGTTATAAAATTTTTCAACAAAGTGGGTATGGTTTTCGGGAAACAATCGATCGGGGAATTCAAATCCGTGATTAGTTTTTCTTCTTCTTCTTCGTTTCTTACAAAAAAAATTGACAATTGACCGGACAAAAGTAAAAAAGTACAAAGAAAGTTTCCACTTTCTAGCTCCAACACCTCAAATATTATGTTACCGCTGATCCTATCGAACATCAGTTTTAATGAACTGATATTTCCTTAAATGAATACCGAAACCGCATATCATTACCTTATTTTAAAACAAAGATATCTGCATTTTTCTAAATTAACAGACCTGATTTTTTTCGAATCGGAGTCGATAAATTTGCATATTAAGGTGATTCTAATTTTTTTTAGAATAGGTCTTTAAGAATTTAATTAAAATTTTGATAAAATTCTTGAATTCAAACTTTATCTTGACCATATGTTCCATTTGTTGTTATCATATGAAATTATTTTATTTAAAATTAAATCTTTGAAACTTTGATCTCTAAAACGTTTTTCCAAAAGAAATATTTGAATAGTTATATCTACAACTTCAAGAACTGCAATTCGGCATATGCATGCCCTTGTATGCCACATACATATTGTTTCCTTTCTGCCTTAATCTCGTAACTACAACGTTTTTCGCTGAAAATTATTGGAGAATGTTTTCGGAGGCCTAAAAAAACATCGAAGTTAAGAGCAAAAACGTATGCAGGACATGCGTTTTGAAATTAATGACCTCCCGACATTGAAAGTTTCCTAGATAATCTCTTATTCTCTCGAGAAGAAGTAAAATATGAGTCTGTATAAGCTGACGAAAAAAGGGGGCGATATGAACTTGCACTCACTTAAATACATTTCCAAAATCCATTCCTTTGTTTACAATACACCAGCCTCCATAGTACATAACGGTTGCATATGAGAAAAACATTAGAGATCTGGCAAGACCATAAACCAAACCACGCATGTGTGTATTTTTCTGGGCTTTCTAAAAAAAAAAGAAACAATATGTCAATATTTACACATGAATTTATGATTTTATCAAAAAACTATTGTGTAAATCACTAGAATTGAACAGAATAGAACTAATAAAGTAAAACACTTTATAATACTAAACTGTAGATAAGTCTTACATACGTCCTAGCAATATGGTCAAAGTTCAACTTAATAATTAATTTATGAATTCATTAATGTATGTGCGATTTTATTTATTTATAATTATTTTTATACTTACTGCCACAGCGGGATATAGCATTTCCATATATTGGTCGTGGAACATATCCTCACGTCCCAATGAAGCAACTGTCCTAACGTTAGATACTACCTCGACTGCAAGCTGTAAAAATAATTTATTTTTATAATAAAAATTAATTTCATATCTTTGGTGAACTACCTTGGTGCAATTTTCCATTGCCTTCGCTGTACCCATATTTTCTTGTGCCATCATCTTACTTTCCATATACATGGCGATGAGCATAAATGGTGTAAAAGCCAAGGCCAACAGTCCTAAACTCCATTCGTAAAACATAGCAAGACCGACACACAGTATAATTGTGGCAATAGACTGAATAATAGTACCAATTCGTTGCCCGGTAGCCTGTAACGATTGTTATTAAATTGCTTATTCGAAGTATAAATGAAATTTTGGACTAAGGAAAATCATTAAAAAGCAAAAAAATCCTGGAATATTTGTCTCCAAGTAATAGAATTATTATTTTGATTTTTAATATGAAGAAAAATGGCACAAAAATCGCCTAAATATTTGTTTTTATACCACTCGTCACGTATCATTTCGAAAAACTTTCAGAAATATTTCACATGGAATCTTACATAGTTTCAGATACATTTTAGAAAGCTTTCATTTCCATTTCAGAAAAATTTCTGTAATGTTTCCGCTTTTTGCTTTTGAAACGTTTCTGAGATGTCACTATTAACCGTTATTAATATATGTTATTTATTGTTCATGAGTGTCATTATACAACGCATAAGTTCATAAAATATATTATTATATATATAATAATATTTTAATTTACAATTTTCTAAAATTTTAAATAAATGTAATTATTTGAATTAATTACATAATGATAAAATTTTAATTATAATATACATATCATATACATATCTTTATTGAGACAAATACAGACGAATACATATGATTAAATATGAACGACTTTGTTTAAAATATACCAGAAAAGACTTCATTTGAAAGGTTCAGTAAACGTTGAATTTGAAACCTTTCAGAAACACTTTAGGATAATTACATGTGAAAGATTTCGTTTATAACGTTTCAGAAAGATTTAATTTGAAAGGTTCAGGAAAGGTTGGATCTTAAACCCTTCAGAATGATTGCAGGTCAAACATTAAATTTGAAATATATACAGAGATTTCTGTAACGTTCCATTTGCAACATTTCAAATGAAACATTTCTGCTTACATACTATTTCTGATAGTTTCTGAAACTTTATATGCCGAGTGGGTAAAATTTTCAGGAAAGTGAAAAATGTCGTTATCCTGCCACACATTATCAACTCAGTTTTAGTTCAAAACTGGCTATCAAGGGGCGCTCTAGAATCGATTTTAAATAACATAATGTTTTTATTATAGTACATAATTCAAAATTTTGAGCTAGATTTTCAGAAAATTGATTTGTTTAAAGCTCTGATCGTTAAATGCTCTTATATTTTTAAGCTTAAAGTTGCATAATAAGGGCTTGCTATATTGCCCTCTAAAAGAGTATGGTGCCTTAGTAAAAAAGTAGTTTATCAAAAGACCGCAGCGTATATGTACATACTCGTATATACCAGGGCCTTCCTTTGCTCTTAATTCCTGATAAAATTTCGCACTGGAGGTACTTGAGTGAGCAAAATATAGCACTCATGTTTTGCATTCTCAATTCCTCTCAACTCCCGGCATAGACTGTATATTTTTATTTTCTTACCCCTTGAACTGCAGAAGCATCGCCTGATAGGCGAGCACACAAACTTCCAGTACCGTTTGCCTTATCGTCGAACCAGGCAACTTCTTGTTTAAGCATTGATTCGAATAGTCTTCCCCGTAGGCGTTCGGTCAACTTCTCACCAGCAATACCAAAGGTATAAATCTAATTTACAAAATAATACAATATGAAATGTTCAGTTTAAATATGTACATATTTCCGCACAAATATCTCGAAACTCTTAATACCTACACAACGAAAAAACTTGTGTTGAATGAAACAAAAACTTTAATCATTAATCACATAACTTCAATTCAATTCACTTATTCAGCTTCACAGCTGAATTGTTTTTCTCAACTCGCCAGTTTTAATGCTATTTGATGTATGGTGCCCAGTAAAACATATCACACCTTGTAATCTACAATTTTTCGTTTGAGTTTGAAAGTTTTCGAGATATGTTGTACATTGACTGAATTAAAATTTACCTGCAAGAATGTTGCACTGCCGATAGCGATGCCAACTATCAAAAAGTACAAGCTGTACTTGAGAGATTCATCACGCACATAGGTTGGGTTATTACGTTCTGCTAAAATTTGTATGATTTCACCAAATAATAATGCAAACAATGGCATAGCACAACCCATAATAACAGATGTTATGCAACCTATCGTGATCTGTGGCCATTCCTCTTCGTTCACTTTTAGAATGCTGAGTAATGAGAACTTGTCTTCCTTACTTGTTTTTTCTTTCTTAGGATTCTTATTTTAAAAAATAATAATATTTGTTAAAAATAGCTCATACAATTAGCTAAAGTCAGAGGCGTTAATTGGGTAGGGCTGGGGGGCATTTCCTCCCCCAAGGATCTGATATTATTATTAATTACATCGATTCAATTCAAAATATCATCGATTCGATATGTTATTTAACCTTTCGCCCCCCAAGTTTTTCGTGAAATGACGCTACTGGTTAAAGTTAAATGATGCTTACCTCTTCCTCTTCGTCCAATACTTTAATAAATTCTTCATCTTCATCTCGGTTGTCTAAGAATTTTTTGGTTTGTTCCACACCTGGAGTTGTCGCCAGTACATCGTCTCCTACCTGTGTCGTAACCAAGTTGTAGTAATTTTGTTTAAGTGCCATCAATTCATGATGATTTCCAGTTTCGATGACTTCTCCTTGATTGATAACAATAATTCTGTCCGCATTACGAATTGTGGAAAGACGATGGGCTACGATGACGGTTGTGCGTCCTTGACTTGCCTGAATGGAAACGGAAAATATACATGGCATTGCAATGCTTTCATTAATAACAAATAAATTTCTCACCTTTTCCAAAGCTGCTTGTACTTTTGCTTCACTGGCTGTATCTAAAGCGGAGGTGGCTTCATCCAGTAATAAAATTTCGGGATCTCTTATTAGAGCTCTTGCGATGGCAATACGTTGTTTTTGTCCACCAGACAATTGAGCACCACGTTCACCGACCAAAGTTTCGTATTTCTAAACGATAGAATAATGGATATAGCTTTTGAGTATATATTGTGCAAGAAGTGATGCTTAAATAAGGTGGTGGGAGCTGCGACCCAAAACCATTGTTCATGCAAAAAAGCAGCGACCATAACGATATGATTTTAATTATAAAATCCAATTCATAATTGATTGGTTCATAAGAATCATGATATTTTTTTCTTTTATTACCTTTGGTAATTTATTAATAAAAATGTGTGCATTTGCAGCTCGCGCAGCTTCCTCGATTTCTTTTTGAGTGGCATCTTCTCGACCGTAACGAATATTCTCATAAATTGTTGTACCAAATAGAATGGGCTCTTGACCAACCACACCTATGCGCTCCCTCAACCAGTTAATATTTATATCCTTCAGATTGGAACCGTTGAAATAGACATCTCCACCTTGAGGATCGTAAAACCTTTGAATCAATTGAATGCATGTAGATTTTCCACATCCTGATGATCCAACTAGAGCAACAGTTTCACCACGTCGAATTTGAAGATTAAGCTTATTTAAAATCGTAACCTCCGATCTGGTTGGATACTGGAATTTAACATCTTTGAATTCAATATGATTTAGGGGTTCATTGAGGTTTTTGCCCTTGGGCTCAATAGGATTGATCGTAGGAATTTGCTCAATTAACTTGAAGACTTTTGCGCAAGCACCCTTTGCAATACCAAATGCTTCAATATACGGAGCAGCCATACCGATATTCATAGAGCCCATCATTACAGCGAAGAAAACCTTGAAGTGAGAAAAATTTAAGAAATTATACAGCGAGTTGCGTGCGGACAAAATACACTTACAGTTATCATGGTACCTGGATCATAGTTAGAGTAGTATTCATCCCCATCATAGTTCTTTAGAACCAGTCCCACGCCATACCAAAAGGCCAATGCAAACGAAGCGTAAATAAAGAACCACAATAAGCCGAAACCCAAGCCTGAGAACATATTTCTCTTGATATTCAATAGTCTGGCTTCTACAATTTGAGTTTTATAGGCGTTAACTTCTTTGTTTTCGCCTTCGAATGCTTTAACAGTACGAATACCACTGAGAGCTTCTTCAGAAATATTACCAGCAGCAGCATATACACTCAGCTCTTGTTTGGCCATCCTAGATGTGGCCTATACGGTTGAGAATTGAGAAAAATACAAATTTCATAATAATATATATGTATAATAATGGTTAGTAAATCTGTTCATACCACTGCAACCAACCCCATAGCTAAAAGCGTAGCGGGTAAACTGATTAGGCACACGAGAGCCAACTGCCATCCTTTTAAAAGCGCCAAAATTAACGAGCCAATGAATGAGGTCGCAAAATGAACAAACATGACAACTTTTTCTCCGAGGCCATCATCTATTTTTTTTAAGTCCCTGTTGAATTAATGTAAATAAGTAACATACTCGTCATTAGAGGACTGCATGAGTGCACTCGAAACGACCATCAAGCTACTCGCCACGTTGCGAGTCAATTGAGTTCTTGTGCACAAAAACCACAAATCAAATCAAAACACCAAGCACTTGGTGCACTTGCAAATAAATCGCAAGTAAAATGTTCTACAAGTTCAAACACTTGATGTATATGGCATTTGGAATTTTATATGATGATCGTTTCGAGAGTTGTCATGCAGACCTTTAGTTGTTATAGTGAAAATATATGTTTAATGAAACATAGTGTATATTTTAGGCTTAGGCATATAAAAAATTTCCAAAACAGGGAGGAAGTTGTAAATTATCTTAATACCTTAGATATTATAACCCGAAAACTGAGTAAATAAAAATTGGAGAAAATCAAAATTTTTAAATTTCAATTACAATTAGTACTATCGTACAATGACAATTGTAATGCAGTGACAGCTTTAACTTTAACTACATTTTAATTACTATAGCATTTTAAGCCCTCTGATGACCAAAAAAGTTCACAGGCACCTTCTAGGGACTATATGCATCTATATGCATCGATAGAGTTCTTTACAAAGTAGCAATGACTAGAAATCGCTCCTACGCCATCAACTGGACTAACTATTCTCTTTGATAATGGAAATACCCGTGCTACTAGAAAGTAGGATGGCAGCTTCAGATGACATATGGATATTGATTATGACTAATTTGGAAAGGTATATTCCGCATGAATCAATGACAATTGACGAGCGATTGAACCCCCATCGCGACCGAATTCGCTTTACCCAATATATTCCATCCAAGGCTGCAGAATATGGTATGAAAGTGTGGTGGTCCCCAGTCTTTTTGTAAGTTTAAGTATTGACAATATAAATTTTAGTCAGGTAGAATTTGGAATAATCCAACATTCGAAAATCCACGTAGTTTTTTTTCGAGTAGTTAGGCAAAAAATAAAATCAACAATCCGGATTTTCAATTGATACAGCAAAGAAGAGTAAAAAAACGTTTTCGATTACAATGGTCATTATTTTAACTGAACGCACAGTTATTAGCAGAGATCGCTATTCTTGCAGTTTACAAATCGATCAACACTTTTTTCTTAAACTAACACCACAAGACAATAGATGGAACTATTTAATCTAATTACATTATTGGTTTCATATGTTTCGATTATTTTCACATACATTTACACATTACCGGCCAAGCTAGTTTTAAGGATAAACTAGCTTTTCCTAGGCCAAACTAGTTTATTGGAAGTGTGTAAAGATGAGCCAATTTAGCCTAGGAAGATTTTAGTATGTTAGGGTAAGTGGGCGGCCTTCAGTGGCGCATTATTAAACAAAATCTTTGAATACTTACTCGTTCATTCTGCTAGCGACTTCTCCACTTTGATTAAAATCAAACCAGGACATATCCTGATGAAGAATGGATTTGAAAAATTTACCACGAATTCGGAGAATTTGTGCATGGGCAGCATAATTGAAGAGAGTAACGGAGATATAAGTGCAGGCCATCATAACGACACCGATTATTGCATTTTGAATGGCAAATGTTTCAACTGCATCGATAAGATCATCTGCTTCAGAGGCTCTTGTAGAGTTAATAAGCCATTCTCCATAGATGATCATAGCCTGAAATTGAGAAGTAAGATAAAACGTTTTTGATATTTATGTTATGTTATTGTTATTGGTGTGTTATACACAATATAATTTTTTTTTTCGAAAGATTTTAAGACTATATCCGAGGCTGGTGCAAGTTACTCAAAGCTATGAATCAAACAAAAATAATGGAATTTTTTAAATTAAAAAAAAAAAAAATTCCAAATCCACTCTCCTCTGCAAAACAAGACTATATTCACTATTCACAGAGTTCTAAAACGACCAAACATTTTTTTTTATTATTTTCCCTGAAAAATGGAGAATAATAAAAATTTTTTTTTTGACTTAGTTAGTTATTCCTTCGAGCTCAGCCACTCAAATTATATAACAAACAATATTTAGAGGATATTTTGAAAGTTGACCTATATTTCGCTTGATTTTACATTTCAAATGAAGCTAGCGACCTCCAAATATTAATAGAATTTTGGCTGAGATTTTACTGAGGCTACGTAAGGTGTTATAGGACTGTTTTAACAGAGGCCAAAGATATATTCGATTTTTTTATTACTTATTATAATTTTTTTATAACCATTATTCGGCATTAGCACAAGAAAAAAATTGTGTATGTTACCTGCTAAACTAGTTTTAGGCCAAACTAGTTACAGTTAAGACAGAAGATATGCAATGAAATCTTAAATCAAAATTGGATTGTGAAAACTAAGGCAGTAGCAAAGTAAGACAATAAAACTCATTAAAGTCATTGCATATTTGGCAAGTGGTAAGCTAGCTTAAGTGGTTCAGTCTATAATATGTGCAAACCGACTTCACTATCCACAGTGCTTTTGTATTCAAATTAAATTGCATACTTTTAGGCATTCAAATTAACTAGTTTGGCCGGTAACATTCAAATCGTATGAAAAACTATAAAGCTCGATGAGCAAGTGGAAAATATTAATATTATGAGCTATAATTGCACCAGAACTTTCCTTTCGTGTACCTGCAACTAATAAGCCTGTTCGAAGCAAAAAAAAAAAAAAAAAATTTGAATCATCCTAATGTACATACATTGCAAGAAAAGATACTGCCTGAACATCATCCTTAGGTTTCCCATCATTTTCATCTTCATCTTCATCTTTCTTTTTGATTTTTGATTTTTTCTCACTGTTTCCAGAATCTGTTATTGATCTATCGGAAATAAAATTAAAAAAGTCAATACAATATATAGTACATATATTCATATATTAATAGAAATGGAACTTAGTTTTTATTCAAGCAGCTTACAAATACTCTTACTATAAGATAATAATAAAAGCTCATATATCGGAAATTCAAATGTGCACAGAGTAGGATTCGGATTGCTAGCCCTAGGCTATGATGAAAATAAAAAACTTTTTGAAACTTTTTTGCAAACTTTGTTTTTTTCTTTAAAAAAATTATCTTTTCTAATTCCATCACACAGGCCTAAGAGGTGGACGTAAAAGTTCGATGTACAAGTAAATCAATTGGAGTTTCTTATGAAAGTTTTCTTTTCTCTTTTGTGGGCGGTGACGCCTCAGCAGTTTGGTAATTTTTTGTTAGATTGCTTAGTTGTATTTCCAAGAAATAAAAAAAATTGCCAATGTTTTGTAAAAATTTAAATTGATCATACGAAATTAGTGAAAAACTTTTCGTAAAAAAAGTTGCGAATTTCGATAAAATGTTTTTCATTGCGGCGCATATTCTCTTTAAAATACTTTCTTGATTGATATCATATGAGGAGTGATTTTTCAAAAGGGTTTAATATTTTTAATATTGCAAAATCACTCCTCATATAACATGTTAAAGGGTTTCATAGTACTCTTTTTTCTTTCCTTTTTCTTTACTCACCAATTTAAACACGGCGGGATCAAAAGCAGGTTACCATTATTGGCAAAAATTTTTGTTTTCTTTGAGCACTTTGGCTATCGAAAAATATTCGCTTATCTCAGTTACACATGCATATCCTCTTAAGAGCACATTTTTTTTTATCAATAGTATGTATTATTATTATCATATGTAACTTACAATTCAAGTTATAAGTCACATTAATTACATAAGCTAGGGAGCACATTTAAATCGCACGATGATTGTTTTAATTTTGTTATCAAACAAATTTCACGTTTTTTTCCAAAACAAAAAAAAATTTCACATGTTCTCTTTCCTTATCTGTAGGAACTATTCAATTAAACTTAGTACTTACAGGTGTGCCTTGTTCTTATAATTTTCATCCAATGTGTCTCCTAATATTAAATTGTTTCCATATCTGAAAGATTCGTCCTTCGTGCTTTCGTTTGTGGTAGACATCATTAAACTTTATTTCTTGTGCTGCCTCGTCAAAACTATTATCCATACTGTAAACTTTTTCACAATTTTCCCGATTATATTTGAAACAAATTTTATTGTATCGAATAAATTGATAGCTTTATCGCCTTATCGTCGAATGCAATTGTCCTTAGTAGTAAAATTTTATTTACTATGTTCAATGGTTTACTTCGACATACTTAGCTTGTATAAGCTCTGTCAATTTTGAATATTTATTTTCATCAATATACTTTTATTGCAAAGGGCGATTGAATTTGTATATTTAACATTATTAAACGTATCTTGTACAATACTATTGATAGACGTAGCAAAGCGCAATCTAGTCTTCTTATGGGAATATAACTATAATTTGTTAACAGAAACTCCCATTACGTCGCAAAAATAGCAATAAAAAAAAAAAAAAGATTACAATCGTGTAAGATACCTGTTATTTAAGCTTTGAATGTGATAAATAGAACACGGATTTTATGGCTTCTATTAATTTCAACAAAAAATGTAAGTCTTACACAATAATGCGAAAAAATTACACTCATATCAACTGTAAAATTTTTTACAGCACTGACTCATTTTTAAACCAAACGATTTAAAATTCAACACAGTTTGTGCAAAGTTTTACACAACGTGGGGGAAATAAAGGACAATAGAAAGACCCATTGTCCTAATTCCCTGACGCCTATTAATGAAGATCCACCCAATTGCTGGGCGTCTAAGATGTTGCCGCACCGTTGGAATGTGCTTTGCGACTTTCAAATCTATTTTTTTGCGCTTTTCCCGTCGATTAGTGTAATTATTTTTATTTTCGAAGGATAGGTCCATAACACCCCTTTAAAGGGGTCGGCTCCTTTGTAACTTGAAAGTTCATCAAATTGTGAAAAATTTGTAGCTTAAAAAATGGGTCAAAACACCCCTTTAGGAGGGTCGGGGGACCTCTTTTGTGACTTCCAAAATCCATTTGCGGTTTTTTCATCGATTGGTGCAGTATTTTTTTTCAACTTATTGGTACAAAACACACTTTTATGAGGGTCGGCGATCTGCTTTGTGACTTTCAAAATCCATTTTTCCTTTTTCCCGTCGATTGGTGGAATATTTTTGTTTTTTTTTTTCGAAAAAGGGGTTCAAAACACCCTTTATGACTTTAAAAATCCATTTTTCTCATCGATTGTTGCAATGAAAATACGTACATATGTTTGAATATAACAAATGTATATTTCATATAGAGCAATCAAATATTTATTCGAGTCAAACATATTGTATTTAGATCAAATAGTGGTATATATTGGATGAAATATTTTATGTTTGACTCAATCACATATTTAATTGCTTTATATCAAATATAAATTGTTATATTCAAAAAAATCGTTTTCACAGTGTGCAATTTTATTTTTTCCATACATATTGGTACAAAACGCCGATCTGCGATCTGCTTTGTGACTTTCAAAATCCTTTTCCCGTCGATTGGTGGTATATTTTGGGTCTAAAACACCCCTTTCGGGGGGTCGGGGCTCTCCTTTGTGACTGCTAAAATACACATTCGGCTTTTCTCGGCTTATGGTGGAATATATTATGGCATTAGAAATTCAAACAAAAAACATTCTTTCAAATCCATTCACTATAGCTGGGCTCCGAGGTGTAAACCTAATTGCACTGAACTGATGAAAAAATCGAAATAATTTGAAAAATGATTAAGAATTGTTGAATCCTGTTCCTAACCCAAATTTTTTTTGGGCCAATTTTTCGAAAATAAAAGTGTATATGGGTGGCAACCCATGTTTGGTGCAATATTCGATAAGACCACCCTATATATTCTATTTAGGTTCTTCGAGTTTTATCATTTGGCACATATTTCAAGATGTAATCTTGTAATGAAAATAAAAAAAAAGAATTGGCCGAAATTCGGGCATCGCAACGGATTTTGACAAGGTAACCGTGGTTGGTTAATTTCACCAAAATGCTGTACTATCTTTCTTGTACTTCTTATCCTGTAATCTTATACACACCTTATAGGAAAAACAAGAACTCGTGTCGATATGTATACCTTAGCAATTAGATGTACATAATCATTTTTTAATTCAACACAATTTTATTATATTAAGATGATGAAATTTCAATAACGTTCAAAAGCTAAAATTTGCGCACTTTTCTGATAAGTCATTATCTAGAGTGGCTTTTATTAATGTGTTAAAGAACATATGAGTAAACATGTTTTGACTCGATTTTAAGTGTTCTGAATATTCATAAGATTTCATCACTTTGTTTGGCGCTAGGCACGACAGAAGGAAAACCGATAAATTTTTGCGAGTCATTTTATGAATGAAACGTTTTTTTCTTTTACGGCAGTGTAGGTACATAGCGAAAAAAATTGCATCAGATAACTTTTGAATCAAAATTTAGTTAAGAAGAAATTTAGAAGAAGTTAGTAAAGAACTTCATAGCTAGTGTCTGGTATTGTTGTAAATATAGTCCTAGAAATGGTAGCGGTCGCCAAATATTGAAGTGTTAAAGTCTTAACGTGTGCGCGACTCTTCAGTAACTTTGAGTGCGAAATCCAACAAAAAGCTCTTTTCTGCGAAAAAAATAGTTATTAGATAAAGTGCAAGGAGCTTAACAAAATTTATTGCTCCCTTGAGTACTTTTATCATTGTAAACGCTATGGCCCATAATCATAGTCGCAAAATAAAGTTAAAGCCTGGTTTTTACCTTAAATCGAAGATACAGACTGTTCCCATATAAAAAAGAAAAACTTGCATTAAATTATGAGAAAATTTTAATAAATAGATTACCCTGCGTTATTGACACAAAATATTGTAGACACAGTGAACAAAAAGAATATTAAAAAGTTCGATTTTTTGAGGCAGCGTGGCGTAATGGTTAGGACTGTGAACTCGTAGCCCTCAGTACGTGGGTTCAATTCTCGTAAATGTAAATGTTTTTTTTACTGATATCAATAGAAATAAATGTTACTTTAAAACCTGGTTGTAAATATTTAAAAGCACGTTTCCTGCTTTTAAATTTAAAACGTGCTTATAGAAAAAAAGCATATTTTCTGACGAGATTTGAACCCACGTACTGAGGGCAATGAATTCACAGTCCTAACCATTACGCCACGCTGCCTCATAAATTCGATTTTTTTTATTATTCCTTTTGTTAACTGTGTCTACAATATTGTATGTCAATAACGCAGGGTAATCTATTTTTTAAAATTTTCTCATAATTTAATGCAAGTTTTTCTTTTTTGTATGGGAACAGTCTGTATCTTCGATTTTGAGTAAAAACAAGTTTTAACTATATTTTGCGACTATGATTATGGGCCAATGTCTGTTATATTTAGATATAGTAGTATTTATAAAATTTAAATGGCATTTTACTGAAAATACTTTAATTTTAATTGATGTTGCCACAAAGTCGTTTCGGTACTTCAAATCGGATGTGCGATTTTTTCAAGGTCAAAGTTAAAAAATCATGAATATATATTGCATATAGTATATACACACATATATTCATTTCTCGAAATTATTTACCAAATTATTTAACATTACAAGTAAGACGTTTTTCATTTTCTGATCATAGTTCTTTAATGGCCCAGCCCAATTACAATTCCTTTGGCAAGATCAAAAAATCAAACTGTCGATCTTACCCCGATTGCATGAAAATAAGTAATATATCATAACAAATAGTCATGACGAACACAATGCAAGAGCCGAACTCTTAAGTATTTTTAGCTTAAGAACAGCACTCATACAAACTTATGCCTTAGACTTTTAATAATTCAAAGTTGTTGTGAGAACGGCGCACAGTGGATGGGTTTGAATGGAACGGCGGCTATATAGTAATAATAGCACTAGAATCTTGAAATTTAGTGAAGATATTTTTTACGTCAAGACAATAAAAATTTGTGAATATGAAAAAATCCACTCACGGACACGTCTACCTCCCATACAAAGGTGGGATGTGGTTGAAACATTTTTCTTAAAATGGGTATTAATTTTTATTAATTTGGCAATGCTCAAAAATGCTGAAAATTGAGAGATATCTCTTTTAGTTTTCAAGTATTATTTAGATATTAATATTTAAATTTAATATTTAAATATTAAATATTATTTAAATATATTTTTCTCCCAAGTGGAAAGAAAAGTTGAAAAATTCCCCTTACCTGGTCCCCACTCTTAAAGGGAACTCCTTTATGAACTTAAGCAGCTCCCCTGTAAGCTTTTACAATTGATAAATTTATTGTAAAAGATTGTAAAATGTGAAGAAATAAATATATTTTTTCCTTCGAATAATGCAAAAGAAAAAAATTTATACAAAAAAAGTTGTGAAAAACTGCAGCTGCAACTTTAAGCTTTAGTTAGCCATACTTTTTTACATAATATATGAAAAAATTAGGGAAATCCGAAAATATATGTACATAATATATAATTATATATTTCTACTATTAAAGTTTGAAACATATCATGAGTATACTTTCAGGTTTATAATGATAATTTACTGCAGAGTGTCAAAAATCTGGGCATACAGACATATTTACTGTTTTACCAATATAAAGACCCAAAACACAGAGCGGGCATAGTTCAATCCTGGAAAGTATATAAGTGCCCGAATTTGATGGTACCGCCAACAAAGTCGCCAGATCTAAGTGTGATTGTAAATTTATGGATGATTTTGAAAAAAAAATTGTCCGAAAATATAACATTCCAAACAAAAAAGGCTAAAAGAGGCATTTTAAATTGAATAGCGTAATATCCCGCCAGATACCACTAAAGAACTTGCTGCTTCGATGCCAAACCACTTTTAAGCTTTAGTTGGCCGAATAGGCTACCGCACTGAATATAAACAAGTCAAGGTGTTATTTTCGGCGAGGCCGAAACTCACATACCCTACACTGCACTGAAAGTACCTTTTCATCAAATGTTAAGAAGACATTGAAGAGGTTGAATAAGTCGAAAAAAATGTGAAATGTTAGAAAGGTTGACAGAGGTTGAAAAATGTTGAAAAGTCGTAAATATATGCAAAATGTTGAAAAAAGTTGAGAGAGGTTGAAAAACTCTAAAAAAAATAAAAGAGGTATCTCGAAATCCAAATGAGATATCGACTTTGTTATTTAGTATTTTCGATTTATTTTAACGTTTTCTATAGAAAATCATCAACAGATCGACCGAGTTCGCAATCGCGCCCATTTGGACTATTCGACAATTTATGTAAATAGCCTCAATTTTGAGAAACTTGTTCAGGCCTACAATGTGCAAAATCTTTATATGTTTTCACATATATTTTGCTTTGACTTATTTTATTCTGAAAAAAAGCGGACTTATTCTGCTATTTGAAAATTGATTGACAATACTTTTTTTTTGAAGAAGTTTTATTTTGAGAATAATATAAAATATACGATCCTTTTTTGTTAACAAAGTAAATAAATTCATACACAAAAGATTTAGTTACAAGAATTACTGAACTTTACAGTGTCAGAATGTCTTAACTGGAAAAAGCGTTGTTGCGCAACACGTCTAAGCGAGAGTACTATTATACTACATATTTGCAAATAGTGAGTATCAGTAAATCAGATTTTTAGCAAAACCGAACGCATAAATTACAAATTTATCCGCTGAATTCGAGTAAATTAAGAAATTGTTAATGAAACGCATATAAAACTTCATCTTCATCTACCTAATATTTTTTGAGCGAGCTGAAGTTTTGAAGTTTTTGGGTGGTTATAGTATATTATGTATTATCTTCGGAGTGCCTTGAGTGTGCCAGTCTTCAAACGCGATAAAAAAGGCTGTTCCATTGATACCACCTCACCCGATACATGAATAGCATTAATTTTCTTGTGATTCTCGTTGAGTGGCCATTATCTTACAACTGCCGATATAATTAATAAAGCTACCCATGCATATAACCTATCAGATAACATTTTCAAAATGCAAAAACGTTTCGTATATATTTTGATCGGACTATAGTTTATAATCCATTATCGCACATATTTCGCCATAATTCAAACGTTTGGAGTGAAACTGGTCGAAAACAGGCAAAATTAGCTTCCGGAGATCCAAAAATATTTAGAAGTTGTCGATCAATTCAAAATATTTTAAAATTATGTTACAAGCACGTTGATTGCACCAGTTTTTTGGAATTTTGAGCATTCAGCATTATTATTAAATAAAAATTAAAAAAAAATGTTGATTTTAATAATTTCTCTTAAATTATTTTATTATAATACATTTTTAAGAATTTTTTTTAATACTTGTACGTACACTTAAATATTAAAAAATAGTTTATAAATAAAATATGGAATTGTGTTTAAAATTAAATTCTGACGTTAAGCTTTAACTTATGGGTGATTCTATTTGATCGTACAATTAAAATAAAACTGTTGCTGAGTTTTGAACAGCCGCTTTCATGATGAGTTCTATTTACTATACATGAAAATTATCTACATAACACCTGATTGCATTTTGTATAATGTATAGTAGAGACCTCGAAGACCCAAAAGTTCTTTATGAGTACCACTTTCGCTTACTACACCACCATCGAATACAAAAATTGTATCACAGTCAACAATCGTAGACAATCTGTGCGCTATGCTTATGCTTGTTCTGCCTTCGCTAGCAACTTCAAGGGCGTCTTGAACAACCTTTAAGATAAAAAATATGTATATAGGATATTATAATAATTCTTTTGTAATTATTAGCACTAATTTGGAAACCATACCTTTTCACTTTCAGCATCCAAAGCAGAAGTTGCTTCATCTAGTAAAAGAACTTTGGGATTTCTTACCAAAGCTCTTGCTATAGCGATTCTCTGTTTTTGTCCTCCAGACATTTGAGTTCCTTTTTCACCCATGCGAGTTTCATAACCCTTCAAAAATCAAAGAAGAATATTAATTTTGGTGCATTTCACTAATAGCAATAATATATTTAGGTTTTTCTTTTGTTTCGATAAATCGTTCAAGAATTTCAGTTCGTAACGTTTGCTTAAAAAGAGGAAAAATTGAGCCGAATTTTCAAATACAAGGCTATGTTTGCTACTGCTCTTAGGCAATTTCTTGTTTTCTAAAGGTGCCATGAAACAAATTGATCTAACTCAAATATTATCAAAGTGACAGATTTCTGAAGTCTATTTTTGTTCACAAATCATTGTTAACTGATTTAGTTGACCATTTTTGTTTTTATATATATTCATATGAGGAAGCTTCACCAACCTTCAGTGACTACTATATATTCAAAGTGAAAATTTTCTTGGAGATAAACTTCTACTTAAAAATTGTTTTGGTGAAAATTGAGCTATGCCTTTAGGTTTCACTTAAGAAGGCCGATTTCAACAGTACCAAAATTGTTATGTGAATTTATAAAAAAAAAGTTTTACCCACAAAAAAAAAACATCAAGTAAAATTTGAAATTTCCCTTCAATTTTGTTAAAATATTTTTTAGTTTTTACTTACCAATGGTAGAGTTGTTATGAAATTGTGTATATTGGCTTTCTTGGCTGCCGCGATTATTTCTTGTTCTGAAACAATTCTTGTATTGTCACCGTAAGCAATATTATCTCGAATAGGTCTATCAAATAATATTGGCTCCTGAGAAACGATACCAAGTTGTTTACGTAAATTACTCATAGATACATTGCGTATATCTTGAGTATCTAAAGATATTGATCCGTCATCGACTTCATAGAAACGTTGCAAAAGCTGTATACAAGTCGATTTTCCACAACCTGATGGTCCTACAAGAGCAATTTTTTGACCTCTTTGAACCGCTAACACCAGTCCACGTAGAACTTGAATTTCCTGTCGTGTGGGGTAACTGAATTTAACTTCGTTGAATAGAACATTTCCTTCAGAATTCCATTCATCTTGTGAAACACCAGGACGGTCAACGATTTGCGGTTCGCGTTTTAGTAGTTTGAAAATATTTTCTGCAGCTGTAATACCCTTTTGGAAGTTTGGTGCAAATGCCAAAGCACCTGCAATGGATGCAGTACCACTAATTAAAGCTTGAGACACTCTGAAAATACATAAATGGTTTTGTTTAAAATACGGACATATGAAGTGCTGAAGGTTAATGTGGTAAAAGCCATTCTTAAATAATTTTTGGAAACATTTTTTGAAAAATTTGAGGTTTTCACCACACAAAAATCAGTACCCTTTGTCAAAGCTCGGCTAAAACATTTTTTTTTTTTATAGAGACATTACAATTGCCCACGTCAAATTCCTCAAATTATTTGAAGATATGTATATGAACTTGTATAGGAAATGTGATGTCTATTGGTGCAAATCAGTTTGGTTTTGCTCAAGTGAAAGCTTATAACAATTGAAATTTTTGTACTTTATTCCATTGTGACATAGTTTATAAAATATAACGTTCAAAGTCTTTTGCTTATATGGGAGGGATATCACCAGCTCACTTAAATCGTATCAAATTTTATTATAATCACCTACATTGCTGGTACTATTTCGCCTACTTTTAATTTAGAGACATATTCTAGCAAATAGTCCTATACTATTTTATTTTTAATTATATTAAATTTTACAACAATAATCTTACTAGTTCACTAATTATGTAGCATTAATATTTTTGTAGGTGGTAACTCACCCTTCAACGAGCTTCGCAGATACAGAAAGGGGGCGATATAGTCTTGTACTCACTTAAACACATTTCCGAAATCCATTCCTTTGTTTACAATACACCAACCCCCATAGTACATACAGGCTGCATACGAGAAAAACATTAGAGATCTTGCAAGGCCATAAACCAAACCACGCATGTGTGTATTTTTCTGGGCTATCTAAAAGAAAAAATAAAAAAACAAATAGTTGCCTTAGTTAAATTTTTTTTTAAATTAATATGTAAGATTTTGATTTTTGGTTAACCCTGTATATTTAGATATTTCGAAATATTTTTATGCCACGTTCTTAACCATAGTCAAGCTTAAAAAAATAGTTTAAATCAACATTTTCACCGTTTTAAAGTTTCCAACAAATTCTGTAATTTAGATAAAAAAAAATAGTTATTTTGAACGAAAAATGCGGCTTTCAGATTTGAACGAGTAATGTTAGCTTAAAACTTTCAATAAAAACCGTATTTTTTACCGCCATTAGTAATTTTAAAACTATGAAAGGTGAGTCGAATCTTGTCATACGGAGAGTTTTCATGAAATCGATGTGTTTTCATCTCCTCTACAACCTTATGGCCTTATGGCTTACTTTCCGATTTATTGAGCGAAATTTTTTCTGTCGACCTCGCACTACCAGACCCACCACGATTTTGGCGAACGATTATTTTGCTTATCAGCCATACTTAAACTATCAATTGAAAAAACTAAGCGAGTGGACTATAACTATGAAAAATGCAAGGCTGCCCCACGGACTACGTATATATTTTCTACGGCAGCAATGTAGGAAGATATCAGGGTTTCATTAATCAAAATAAGAAAAACGCCGATTTGACATTAGGTACTTTTAAAAATAAATTTAATTTAAAATAATTTTCTAAATATTGAAGAAATGAAATTTAAATAGATAGCTTTAATGAAAAATTAATTGAAGAAGTGCGCGAACTTTTATTTTAACATAATTTCTGTAGTTTTATAATTACTAGTATCGCCTGAGGTCGAAATTTGACCGTTAGCACTAAATTTTAATCTTGGAAGAATGTTGCCGACCTATTAAAATCAAAAAGTTTTTGTTCATTGACTACGATCTTATTTAGTTTCACTAATCAATTTCTATTGGTGCTACATAATTTATTTTACGTTGTCTATTTGATTTTGACTCAAAAATTGTTGCTCCTTATCTCTTTACCGTTCAGTCCAACCCGTTATCGTTCTTCTTCAAGGCATAAAACAACTATATTTTTCGTTTATTTTATAATAATAATTTTTAGAAACAAGCAATATCGCAACTGTAACTCAAAATAAGTCTGTTGAACTTCGATTATCCGTGATTGTTGGAACCGAGCTCATCCCGGATAATGGAATCACTATTTTATTTTATTACTTATTATTTATTTTATTATATTATTTTATTGCTTACAGCACCGTTCTACAAATATAGATTTTAGAAACAAATCGTCAACACATGCTTATCGTGATATCGTTTGCTTGTAGTAGTGCTCACCACTGGTTAATTTAATTTAATTTTACTTTAATGAAAATCACCTAGCTCAAATTATGAAGATACATATGTATGTTCTAATGAAGAGCGCATATAAGTAAAAAAATACTTTTTAGTATTAAAAAACTAAACTGGAAAGAGCTATTTTTGTCATCGCTCCGAAAAATTAAAGTCATGGTGTCATGTTTGTTTTATCCCCCACTCTTTCTCTTTCTTAGGATGCAATCTATCTCCATATTAAATTTCATCAAAATCGGTCCATTATTTTGGATGTGAAAACATATTTTCCTATTGGGGCGTAGCACCGTCCACAGCTAAATTTCCATTACTTTAGCCGTGGAGACGTTTTTTTGTTAGGGGCGTGGCACCGCCCACTATAAACAAATATCCTTAAGCTTTTTGTATGGGGAAATCATAGGTCTATGTTAACTTTATTTTACCTGCCTTAACGGCAACATACATACATTATTTTTTTTTTCTGTGCACCTATGGAATACTACCATTCCAATGGTATAAGTTTAATTTCCCTCTCTTTATAGTAAATACTAAAAAGTATACCACCAATTTCGTTGTTCGCGTATTAATATATGTAAGTTTTAAATACTTACTGCCACAGCGGGATACAGCATTTCCATGTATTGGTCGTGGAACATATCCTCACGTCCCAATGAAGCAACAGTCCTAACGTTAGATACAACCTCGACCGCAAGCTGTGAGAATAATTTGTTTTTATTATAAAAGTTAATTTCAATTCTTTGGAGAATTACCTTGGTGCAATTTTCCATTGTCTTAGCTGTACCCATATTTGCTTGTCCCATCATCTTACTTTCCATATACATGGCGACAAGAATAAATGGTGTAAATGCCAAGGCCAACAGACCCAAACTCCATTCGTAGTACATAGAAAGACCGACACAGAGTATAATTGTGGCAATAGACTGAATAATAGTACCAATACGTTGTCCAGTAGCCTGTAACGATTGTTATGACATTGCTTATTTCAAGTAGAAATGACATTTGGATCTTAGGAAAATCATTAAGAAACAAAAGCACATACGAGTATGTATGTATGTTTACACCAGAATTTTTGCTCTTAATTCCTGATAAAATTCTACAATGGACAAGGCGCTGGAGTTACTTGAGTATGCAAAATATAGCACTCATGTTATGCATTCTCACTTCCACTCAGCTTCCGGCTTATACCGTATATTTTTATTTTCTTACCCCTTGAACTGCAGAAGCATCGCCGGATAGGCGAGCACACAAACTTCCAGTACCGTTTGCCTTATCGTCAAACCAGGCAACTTCTTGTTTAAGCATTGATTCGAATAATCTTCCGCGTAGACGTTCGGTCAACTTCTCACCAGCAATACCAAAGGTATAAATCTAATTTACAAAATAATACAATATGGAATGTTCAATTTAAATATTTATTTCTGCACAAATATCTCGAAAAACTTAAACAGATACGCAATGAAAAAACTTGTCTTGTAATAATGAATGCAGTAAAAAAATTGGTCCAAGCAATCGCATAACCTCAATTCTAGTCTAAATTCAATTTTTAAGTTCAGTTTCACAGCTGAAACCTATTCACTCTCTGCAACGTCCAAGTAGAACTTGTTGTCTCAACTCTTTAGGCGTTACTTTGAATGTTATTTTATATTATATATGGTTCAGTAAACCATAAGGAAAGGATCGCACTTTTTTTTTGGCTTTCGGCTCATTGCTCTCGAGCCTAAATTTTTTCACCGATTTTGACCTATTTCAGTAAAATTTTATTTGGTTTTTGATTTGAAATTAATTTTTAGACATCACGTTCCATGATCATCAATTCCTAAGATGCTTTTATTTCGTCGACTTCTAGTCTAGTCTTCTAGATACACATATCTAATTTCTTTGATGCGTTATGCTGACTCTTCTATTTAATTCGACATTTTTGGAATAAATATTAAGCTGGAAACACAACACAACATTTAAGAAAATAAGTTTTGTTCATTTTAGTACGAATCATTGTATAAGTTGTAACTTTTTTGTTCTAGGCGGGAGCCGAAAGTCAAAAGAGCCCTCACGAGCCAAAAGAGAGCTTCTGGCTCGCGCTCCAGAATCGAGCGCTCGCGAGCATTTTCAATCTCTGATCATACCACACTTTGAAATCAACGATTTTTCTCTGAGATTCAAAGTTTTCGAGATATATTGTGCATTGATTGAATAAAAACTTACCTGACAGAATGTTGCAATACCGACAATGATGCCAACTATCAAAAAGTACAAGCAGTACATGTTAGATTCCTCTCGCACATAGGTTGGGTTATTACGTTCTGCTAATACTTGCATGATTTCACCAAATAATAATGCAAACAATGGCATAGCACAACCCATAATAACAGATGTTATGCAACCTATCGTGATCTGTGGCCATTCCTCTTCATTCACTTTTAGAACACTGAGTAATGAGAATTTATCTTCCTTACTTGTTTTTTCTTTTTTAGGATCCTTATTTTGAAAAATAATTAAAATTTATAAAAAAATAACTCATAACATTAGTTAAATGATGCTTACCTCTTCCTCTTCGTCCAATACTTTAATAAATTCTTCATCTTCATCTCGGTTGTCTAAGAATTTTTTGGTTTGTTCAACACCTGGAGTTGTCAACAGTACATCATCTCCTACCTGTGTCGTGACCAAGTTGTAGTAGTTTTTTTTAAGTGCCATCAATTCATGATGATTTCCAGTTTCGATGACTTCTCCTTGATTGATAACAATAATTCTGTCCGCATTACGAATTGTGGAGAGACGATGAGCTACGATGACGGTTGTGCGTCCTTGACTTGCCTGAATGGAAACGGAAAACATACACAATATTGCTATACTTTAGTTAGCGACAAAAAAATGTCTCACCTTTTCCAAAGCTGCTTGTACTTTCGATTCACTGGCTGTATCTAAAGCGGAAGTGGCTTCATCAAGCAATAAAATTTCGGGATCTCTTATTAGAGCTCTTGCAATGGCAATTCGTTGTTTTTGTCCACCAGACAATTGAGCACCACGTTCACCAACTAGAGTTTCATATTTCTGAAAAGAATAATAATGGATATAATTTTTAAGTATATATTGTAAAAGTTGTGATGCTTAAGGAGTTGGGAGCTGTATAGACTGTACACATTGAATGTTTTCGATCAATAAGAACTATATTTCTTTCTTCTATTATTACCTTTGGTAATTTATTAATGAAAATGTGTGCATTCGCAGCGCGCGCAGCTTCCTCAATTTCTTTTTGAGTAGCATCTTCTCGACCGTAACGAATATTCTCATAAATTGTTGTACCAAATAGAATGGGCTCTTGACCAACCACACCTATGCGCGCCCTCAACCAGGTTATATTTATATCCTTCATATTGGAACCGTTGAAATAGACATCTCCACCTTGAGGATCGTAAAACCTTTGAATCAATTGAATGCATGTAGATTTTCCACAACCTGATGATCCAACTAGAGCAACAGTTTCACCACGACGAATTTGAAGATTAAACTTATTTAAAATCGTAACCTCCGATCTGGTTGGATACTGGAATTCAACATCTTTAAATTCAATATGATTTAGGGGTTCATTGAGGTTTTTGCCCTTGGGTTCAATTGGATTGATTGTAGGAATTTGCTCAATCAACTTGAAGACTTTAGCGCAAGCACCCTTTGCAATACCAAATGCTTCAATATACGGCGAAGCCATACCGATGTTCATAGATCCCATCATTATAGAGAAGAAAACCTTGAAGTGAGAGAAATTTAAAAAATTATACAGAGAGTTTCGTGCGGACAAAATATACTTACAGTTATCATGGTGCCTGGATCATAGTTAGAGTAGTATTCGTCCCCATCATAGTTCTTTAAAACCAGCCCCACGCCATACCAAAAGGCCAATGCAAATGAAGCGTAAATAAAGAACCACAATAAGCCGAAACCCATGCCCGAGAACATATTTCTCTTGATGTTCAATATTCTGGCTTCTACAATTTGACTTTTATAGGCGTTAACTTCTTTGCTTTCGCCTTCGAATGCTTTGACAGTACGAATACCACTGAGAGCTTCTTCAGAAATATTACCAGCAGCAGCATATACATTCAGTTCTTTTTTGGCCAACCTGGATGTGGCCTATATGGTTGAGAATTACGCAAGAAATTTAATAATATCGCGATATGGGATGATAAATATTAAATCTATACATACCACTGCTACCAAACCCATAGCTATAAAAGTAGCGGGTAAACTGGTTAGACACACGAGAGCCAACTGCCATCCTTTTACAAATGCCAAAATTAACGAGCCTATGAATGCGGTCGCAAAATGAACAAACATGACAACTTTTTCAGCAAGACCGTCTTCCATTTTTTGTAAGTCCCTATTGGATATAAATAACATAAACTCATAAAAAAGTCGTATCTCCTTTGTGGTGTATCAACAAAAAAAAAATTACACTAAACAAAGATAAATTAACAAAAAAAAAAAGGCTAAAGCTAGTCATATTGCTCTCATCCGCTGCTGAACGTAATCAACGTGTCGTAGTAAGAATTTCTAAGCCAAACCTGAAGTTCGTGTATGAAGTACACGTGTTGTTTATGTTTTCAAATGCTGACTACAAGAAATTCGTGGGATGGTAGTACCTAGTACGAAACACATTTGTATAGAGTGAGTTTATTTTAAACATCCTATATGTATAGCTAAGCCTGTGTAGTTGCATTTTAAGCAGTCAAATGTTCAAATTTTGCCGTTTAATCTGTTTCATAAAATTAAAAGTCCAGTCGAGCAAAAATATTACATTTTTTGTGCAAGAGTTAATGATTGTTTATTTGTTTAAAATAAGTATTTCATGGCTGAAAAAATGGCGTATTATTAAAGAAAATTATTTGAATACTTACTCGTTCATTCTACTAGCGACTTCTCCACTTTGATTAAAATCAAACCAGGACATATCCTGATGAAGAATGGATTTGAAAAATTTACCACGAATTCGGAGAATTTGTGCATGGGCAGCATAATTAAAGAGAGTAACTGAGATATAGGTGCACGCCAGCATAACAACACCGATTATTGTATTTTGAATGGCAAATGTTTCAACTGCGTCCAGTAAATCATCTGCTTCAGAAGCTCTTGCGTTAGCAATGGATTGTCCATACATGATCATAGCCTGAAATTGAGAATTAAAATAAAACGTGTTTTTTAAGCAAGTAAGTATATTAGTATATACATTAGAGTTGATCGAAAATCATTTTTTTCTAAATGAAATAAAGATTTGCAAAAACATTGATTTTTAAACAATATCCTAGACAAGTTCCTCAAAGGTATGAATAAAACAAAAAGAGTGAAATTTCAATGAAAACTAAAATCTTCCAATATTATTCTGCAAGTACATCCAGTTACCATAAGGCAAGAGGCGAATGCACCTAGCAAATAAGGATTTAACAAAGTTAAATAATATTGATGGGGAATACATTGGCAGCTATATTTGAAAACAAAAAATTAATTCCATAATTAATATACATTACATTTAGAAGAAAAATGTTTCTATATTTACATGATCAAACGAAAAAGCCACTGTTTAATATTTCTTATAAACGCTGATTTCACCCTCTCGCATCTGATTCTCTCAGGCAACAAATTATACAACCGAGGTGCTGTGACGTTATAAAAGCGTGAAAAGTGAGACTTATAGATAGCAGGGACAATGTCGAAGTTTTCCAAATTAATGTAAAGAATGTAAGCTATTAGAAAAGCTAATTTTGTTTTTTTTGTTTCAAAAAGAACCAAATCGTACTTAACATACTGAATTTTTTTATTTTACAATGTTCAGGGGGGACCACAAAAAGAACTCTTGTAATTGAAAGTTGAGATAGTATGTATTTTTGTGTGCTAAAATCGAATCTGGGGTCAGAATTTACCCATCACCCTTAGATTTTGACATAACCTCAAAATCACACTTTAAAAATACGTTAAAAAGAAAGTCCCTCAAAAAAAAAAAAAAAAAAAATCCAGAATATAGACCTTACTAATATTACGTATTTAGATGTCCTGAAATAATATATTACAAAAAAAAATTGTTTTAGTTGCCCACTTTTTTCTCAGCATCCCCAATACCCACAAAGGGTCAAAAAACTATTTCTTATAAAAAATCATATCTGCAGGTATTTTGGTTAATATCGATAAAAACTCATTTCTACCCCCATTTTGTTCGGTACAGAGTAGTAAAAAAGCATTTTCAGCATCCTTTATGCCAACTCGCCAAGTTATTTTTCCGATAGCTTTAATAACATTTAATTTACAACATTTTCCAATTTCAATGAATAATTTTTAAAAATAATGACTTTTCAAAATTTGTAAATATGTGTCTTTTTTTTCATTTCTCGTAAAGCTTAAGAGGACATAAAACCCAAGCCAGATAAGCCTTCATAAATGATTGAACCCAAATGCATCAACAGAATGAATCCTTTGGACTTCGATACAAAAAAACCTCAGGTTTACATATATAAGACTTATTAAAAAACAAACAAATAAATCTGTTAAAACGCTATTGATTTCGATGTACAAGGTCAAAATAGCAAACCTTATCGCCCATTAGAAAATACTAAAGGAAACATAGAATCATTGTGATAACTTTAATTGTAAGCGTGTAGAAAATATAAAACAACATTGATTACTTCAAGTATATAAAATAAAACAATTGTTCGTTTCATTTCTTATACAAGTAAATTGTTGATATATTCGAGTTAGTACTATAATTTGCTATGATATTGAAATTGCGACGCTTGGCGCTAGTATGCTCATAAAATATAGGTGTAATCACGCTTATCATAGGAATAAGATAAAATTTAATAATTATTAAAATTTAAAAATTTTAACGTACAATAGTATCGGTAGATCGTACCTTGTTCGATTTTCGCTATGACACCATAAATTAAAATTAAATTAAAAAAAAAAACTTTCTTTGTTCGGACTGATTCTAACTTTTGGTTCAGTGAATTTTTATTACAATCATGGGTTTTATACAAAATTTCATTACCATTGCTAACTTATTCTCTAATACGATGAATAGTTGAATGAATTGTGTAGTGGAAATTTATTAAAAAACAGATTATTTAAAAATAACATTTAAATTTGACGTATTTATGAGAGTTGGCATGTGCACTGGCCAATCCGACAACTTTTTTGGCTGTAGAATGGCTTTCGTAGTTCACTGTAACGTTCAAGGTATTTTTTTTTTGTATGGTCGGTATCGTGCTTATTGATTTGATTTTTCCCAGCTTTGGCCCAGTGTAAGCTCATAGCAACGAAATCCCTTGAGCCAAATTTCTGAATGATTTCCGCAATAGTTCACTTAAACTCACATTGAAGAGTGCCAGGAACTTTTATATAATAAAAATAATTTGTTGGCTGCCTGCTTTAATAGCAAAGAAAATTATTTAAAAAAAAGTTTTGAATTAATTCCAGCTCTATTACTTTATAGCACTTCAAGCTCTATTTGTTCTTTTTAGGGTAGCCTATTAAAAGAAGATCTTTCGATTTACAATGGCTCTATTTCAGCAATACATAAATGTCAAACCCCTTATTCATTTAATACACTTTCAGGTACCTTTTATTACCTAAAGTTGATTTAAACTAAGTTCCTGTATCAAAGCAGTATCAGCGAAAAAAAAGTTAATGAGGACCAAATTTTTAATAAATTCTTGATCCCATTATTATGCGATTTTACTGAAAATTGATAGCTTAGGAGAAAAAATTATATATAAGGTAAAACTTTGGCCAAGGTTAAAGACAAGAATACTGTTAGTTGAGCCCCTAGAAACCTTATAACTTCTGCCTAAAACGGGCATCACTATCATACTCAATTAACGAAATATTGGTCTGGGGAGCTTAAAAGTACTATTCCAGCTAACCTTTATAACGTCTGACGGAGTCTGGCTTTTCAAATAATGTCATAAAATTGTTGTTTGAATACAATACGTCAATTTCAGCCTTCGGGGACGTCCATAAATTACGTGATGTGTTTTTCTTTTTGAAAATAGGAACCCCAGGGTTCCACGGAACACACTTTGGGAACCACTGCCTTAACGTAACTTAGCTCACTTTTTGCGCATCGGCGCACGGTTAGTTAAGATTTGTAATCCCCCGAACGTTCTTAGTAATGAGAATACACACACAAAACTTCAGTCTTTACGCTTTGATGTAAGTATGTCTGGCAAGCGCTGGCTCTTAGTCGACAAGTGCATACTGGATAAGAGTTGAAGTGTAAAAAAATGCGGCCAATTGTGTGGCGAATCTGCTGTCAACAGAATTTTGCACAATTTGTAAGCGAAATGTAACATTCGTCCGACGGCATATTTGCAATGAAAAAATTTCCATAATATAGGGTGGTCCTTAGAAAAAATAAATTGAGGACTAAATAGGATAAAAATTTATGAACTATTTCAAATTTTGATCTTTAATCCTTACTGACCCTATTACAATATGAAATTTGGCCTATGTCGTCATTTTTTTAACCCATTTTTTACGTGGTTTTTAATTAAAAAAAAAGGTACCTGGAGACCTACCATAGTTCGGTTTTTCGTTTTGAGGTTTAACCTTCGCTTATTTAGTATCTATCCGGGTAGATATTGCAATTTTGACAACTTTTATATTGAATGCAAAATATATGTATGTGCAAATCCGTCGAAATTAGCCTTTTAGCTGGCCTCGTTTTTAATTTTTTTTTTTTTTTTGGGTCACACTCTTCAACCATGGTTTTTCTTCAAGCTAAGGCTGTCTTAAGTTAATATTCAAGGTTGTTTAATTAAAATTCAAATAGCTATTTTTTTTTATTTATTTTATTTAACTTTATATGTAACTTTTCATGTTTTTTTAAACTTAAATGCAATTTTAACTATGTCTCCCTTTAAATTTTAATTGTTCCTCTTGGAATATTAATTCGAGATAGTCTTAACTTTAAGAAAAACCATGTTTCAAGAGTCTGCTCCAAAAAAAAAATCGAAATTGTCATCTTAGCTCGACCATGCTTTCGTTTTCTTTTTTTTTTCTTTTTTGAGCTCTTCAATTAATTAAAAAAGAAGTTGAATCAATTTTGAAACAGGTAAAAAAGGCTGAAGGTGTCGAAAAAAGTTGAAAAAGGTTGAAAAATTTTGGAAAATGTTGGAAAAATTCGAAAAGTTATGGAAAATGTTGAAAAAAGTTTAAAGAAGTTGAAAAATCTTGAAATAGTTGTAAGAGGTTGAAAAACTCAAAAAATATGAATGAGGTTGAAAACGTCGAAATAAACTGAAAGAGCTTGATGAAGTCGATAAATTATCAAAAATGTTGGAAAAAGTTGAAAAAGGTTGAAACAGGTGAAGAAAAGTTGATAAAGTTGGTAATATAGGAAATGTGTTGAAAAAGTTGAAAGAGGTCGAAAATCTTTGAGAAGTTGAATGCGGTTAAAGAGTCGAAAAAAGTTGAATGAGGTTGAAATAGTTTAAAATCGCTAATGAAGAAAGTTGAAATGGTTGAAAGTCAAAAAAATATGGAAAATATTGAAAAATGTTGAATGAGTTAAATAAGTCAGATATATATATTTAAAAAATATTGAAAAAGTTGAAAAGCCGAAAAATAATCAAAAAAGTTGATAGAAGTTGAATAGAATGTTGAAAAAGAATAAAATGTCGATAAAATTTAGAAAATGACGAGGGAGGTGCCGCGCCCTCTGAGACAATCCCGTCAAATTTTATTTAATAGAAAAGCTTATGGAACCACCTTAATGTATATACATTAGGGTTTTTTTTTCAAACTTTTGGAAAGGGATTTTATTTATTTTTTCCTATATTATAGCCTGAGGAATAAAAATAATTGTCCCAACCTGAAAACGGCGCGGACAGAGTTTATGTCCAATTTTGTTGAAATTTAACGAAAAAACCGACTATCAAGCTATAATATAGGAAAAAATAAATAAAATCTCTCTCCAGAAATTTGAAAAAAACACCCTGATACATATATAACAATATACAATTTTTGCTTGTGTATGAAAAGTAAATTTTATATACAAATGCGGTTACTTACATTTGCGAGATTGCCAAAAATCAAACTGTTCGCGGGCGTAGTAAGGCCTGTTGCAACTGCACTCAAGATACCTACGATGTACATAAGTTTATTTGTTCCTGTAGAATATCTGTACATTGCGAAAAACGATACTGGCTGAACATCATCCTTAGGCTTTCCATCATTTTCATTTTCATCTTTATCTTTCTTTTTGATTTTTGATTTTTTATTACTTTTTTCATTTTCTGTTATTGATCTATTGGAAATAAAATTAAAAAAGTTAATACAATACAAATGTTAGTTTATTCATATATTAATAGAAATGGAACTAACGATAAGTTTTTATTTGAGCCACTTAAAATATTCTTACTATAAGCATATATGTATCGGAAATGGAGTACTGTATGCAGTGGTAAACAAAGATACTCTCATACATATGTATAGTATGTATTTAAATTGTTTATAACTTTATTATGTGTTACCATATGTTGCAAATATCCTCTGCAAATTATCTATTTTTTTTTTTTTAATTAAAAAAAAAAAAATATTATTGGTGTATTATTTTGCAGAGAAAACTCTCCTCTAAAATGTTAAGCCAAATGCCGAAAATCAAAATCTTTACCCATTATTTATAAAACTTGAAATGTCTAGGAAGCTAAAAGCCGACATATGGGACTTTTTCACATGCATCCCATATATATCTAAGTTTAAAACTTTATACATTACTCCATTCCCAACATTCCGAAGAAAATATAACAATGGCTCGTCCGAAACAACGTTTATACAAACAATAGTTACTTGATTCTTGCACGCCTCGACAACAACAAACATTTATACTTGAGACTCAGAAACTTTATAGATAGGGTAGCACTCAGCACTTGCAAAAAATTTCGACACAAAAATGTATCAGTAAACTTAGTCACTCCCCCAAACTTATTTAACCGTAACTCTGTCTAAACTTATTGTTATTTCAATCATCCCTTCAAGCCAGGTTTTTTCTACCCGAAACCCTCGACGGGTCGCTTTTAAGTCTCAGAATCGGTTTTGGATCAGATAAATTTCGAATATACAACTTTTTAAGCTTGCCATAATCTGAAAACACGCGATCTATCTATACTATTTATCAGGCCCGGCAGATCATGCCTAGCCCGAGTGGGTAGCTGGTCAGTGGTGGAGGAGGGAGGGGGAAATGAAAGCAAAAAAGTATATGAAAGGGTGAAAAGGTCTGGAAGAGAATGTTTATGCATGTTGGAATAACGTTATAAAATTGTTCATATATTCAAAATGGTTCGTCATTAACTTTACTTATAATAACTTAAAAATTAGGTTAGTCTACAAAAAACTCATTTCCTCAAAGCTAAAACTCTTGCACGTTCCAAATTTCGATAATGAACTCATTCATCACTTCATCTAAATCGACCTGGTCGACTATATTCGAATATATATGTATGTATGTAAAAGAGCAACATTGTTGAGGTGATCTTGCAACATTGTCGATCTAAAATATGTTTTCAGTATACGGAGAACAGAAAAACTCCGTTCATTTGAACAGGATGACCCTGGAAATTTTGAGCAGCCATTGAACGAACCGCACGAATTCTGGAATCAGGCCTCTAGTCCATTCGTATTATTTCAAGAAATTCACAACTTCCCCCAAATTGTTAGCGTACTCATTCTGTTTCTGTAAAAGTTGTTGGTTTTTTTTTTCGAAAATCAAAGAAAAAACTATCTTTCACGTGTTTTTGTTGTTGTTACTTTTAAATAGAGAATATGGAATGAGATCTTAAGAGAGTAATTTCATTATGAAAAAAAAAGCCATGGGACTTGCGCGTGCGAAGGCGAGAGTACCGCTAATTGGGTTGTATGTACATTTCCACAGAAATTGTCATTTTAGCCGGCTATGGTTTCCAATTTTTTTTTGGAGCACACCCTTCAACCATGGGTTTTATTGAAGTTAAGACTATCTTGAATTAATATTGAAGGTTTAACAATATTAGTGCCTAGTTATTGTCGAGAAATCAAAATTTTCTCAAAAACATAGAACTAATATAAAAATTAATTTTTATCTAAACTGTTTTTTTGTAAGATAAAAAATTAATTTCGTCAGATTTCTACTTCACAATGCAAGCTCGAACAAAAGATGACATTGCTGTAGCTTGGGGGTTTCGGAATAGGAATTAGATTGAAAATTCAACGACATGGTGAAAACAGCAACTTTTTTTTGCAAACTTCAATTTTAAAAGGCTCCTTCTAATTCCGCACAGCCTTTAGAGGTGGGCGTAGCAGTCCGTCTTTTAAGGAAATAAATTATAGTTCTTACTGTCGCAATGAAAACTTTCATTACAATTATCAGTCAACGACGTTTAAAAATTTCTTTAGTAAATGAATGTTATGTATAAATTAAAATTGATTATATGTATGAGTCATTCCAGATGAAAACGTCTAAAAAATAGAAATTTCGTTGCTGCACTACTTTGATTTTTACTACTTTTGACTTTGTGAGAATCTTCGTTAGGGTTCCAAAGAAGGAAATCCAAGGGATGCGTCAGTCGCCGCCTGGCCGAATTGAAGCATATGAAAAACGTAATTTTTAGCTGTAAAAATTTTTCTGAGATAGCATCTTAAAGCTAAGAGATGGTAGTATTTGTGCAAGGAATATAAATTCACACAATCTGTATACGCGAAAATAACACGGTGCGACAGTGTCGCGACTGTTGGATACAAACCATTAATATTTCTTATAGATCAAGCACACATATCAAGGAAGAAATAAAATCTGCAATTAACTTCTTCGGCTTTCTTTTTATAGGAAAAATCTGGGCTTGAAATTTCGAACTTTTGAAAAATTGCATTTCTTAGGCCATTATATCAGCGTGTTGACCACGAAATCTAAATCTAAATTATCACCTTAATTGTTATCATATAGCACGTTATGGGGCTGGCAACCTAACGGTGGCTTTCATTTAATTGGAATTTTTGAAATGAAAATCGAGGACATTTTATTTTCTTTTTCTTCACGCACCAATTGAAACGCGGCGGGCACAAAAACAGGTCCTTAGAATATGTGCCTATTTCGCACTATGATTAACAAAAATGTTTGTTTACTTTAACAAATTTGGTAATTTGTATTAAAAGAATTTAAATTTTTGATTATCGGACAATATTTGCTTATCTCAATGAAGGTTATCTTATGAACACAGTTTAGTCACACGATGATTGTTTTAATTTTGTTATCAAATAAATTCCGCATCACGTTCTTTTTTTTTTTTAATTTATACCACATGTCCACTTACTTTATCTGTAGGTATAATTTAATCTAACAACTACTTACAGGTGTGGCTTATTTTTATAATTTTCATCCAATGTGTCTCCTAATATTAAATTGTTGCCATATCTGAAAGATTCGTCCTTTTTGGTTTCGTTTGTTGTAGTCATCTTTGAACTTAATTTCTTGTGTTGCCTCGCCAAAACTATTATCCACACTGAAAACTTTTTCACAATTTTCCCGATTATATTTTGAACAAAATTTATTATATCGAATAAATTGATAGCTTTATCGCAGTATAGAAAGTCTTATCGTCGAAGGCAATTGTCCTTACTACCAAACTTTTATTTACAATGCTTTACTTTCATATAACTTTTGTTAATTTTGACAATTTACTTTCATCGATAATGTTTTATTGGTAATGGCAAATGGATTTGTATATTTAATGTTGTTAAACGTATGTAGCTGGTACTATTTATAGACGTAGCTACGCACAATGCAGTTTTCATGTAGGTATATACGAGTATACCTATGTATATTTTGATAACCGAAATTCCCATTACGTCGCAAAATTACAATTAAAAAAACTACAATCGCATAATATATCTTCAAATTGATTTTTTATAAGATTAATCAAAACAAAATTCCAATATAAAGTTCACAAACAGATTACTTAAGCCTCTAATAGGACATATAGGGATCGCAAATATGGGAAAAAATATCTAGAAGGTATAGTTAGGTCTCAATTCTTTTGCAGCTATAAAGTTGATTTCTGATATACAGGGTGTCCCTTAAATAGTGGATAACCTTATAACAGCAGATTGGCGACCTCAAGGCGGGTCAGAAAAAGTAAAATCTGGTTTAGTAAAAATCGCACCGTTTTCGAGAAAATCGACCTTTTTCATGTTTACAAAAAAATACGACCTTTGTCAGTTGCTTTGGTACCACAGCCACAAATGAAAATATTTTGGTCCATTTTTTTGCATAATATTTTTAAATAATTATGCTATCATATGTGATTTAAAATTAAGCCGTAGATACAGCGGTTCTTTGAAAAATAGATATTGAACTTAAAACTTTCGTTTTGTTTCATATTTTTTTCCAACTTTAGCTGGTGTGGTGTAAAAAAAATGTACGACAACTTAAGTCACCAACTTGTTAAGAAATTGCACATTTAATACAAATTCTAAAATGCTAAGAACATAGGCGATAGCTTTTATGGTTGTAAGGATATTGCAATTTTAGTGGCAAAGGGGTTTTTTGTATGGAACTTAAATTTCAAACAAAATCCGGTCAATTTCGAATTTTATTAAGAAATAATGTAAGCGAACTCTGAATTACGTCGTGTTTACAGCAACAGCTACCCTAACCGTAATAAGGTAATATAATTTTATGATCTTGTGCACCACCTCATTTCATAATCTACCTGTAAAATTTAGTCAAGTGTTAAAAAATTTAATTCCTGATTTCGAAATGCCTTAGGAATGGTAGAATTCATGTAGGTTATTATCATACCGAATGAACTCTTCGACACTTAAGTTATGTGTTTTTGATTTTGATAGGAATACCTATTTTTGGTAAGAAAATGGCCAAACTCGGTTTTTATGATACATATGACTTAATTTTTTTTTAGATAACTGGATATTAGATCAGACTCAGCGTTGAAAATTACATAAGGAGTGCAAATTAAAATTAAAGAAATAAATTGTGAAAATTTCAAGCTATTTTCTTACTAAAAAAAAAGATCCTCACTTTTAGTTCTTGAAAACCCTAGCAAATTGAAATATGTTTTTATGAAAAAATTTTAGTTATGATAAAAACAAAATTTTCAATTTCGTGGACCATTTTTTCGCCCCCCAAGTGCTTGTGCCCGGGCCTTCCCCTCCCTAGGTACGCTTAAACGAAGGCTTAAAATGAATAGTAGAGTATTGCATAATGGGAAACACTCGAATCCTTCTGAGTAACTTTCAGCGTAACCAGCAAAAGTTTCACGATTGCCGAATACAGTTTAGATAAAATGGAAAATTTTATTTATTTATGCAGCGACATACCACCTAATGGTGGTACCAGTAAGGAAATCCATGCTAGAATATATAAAACTAAATTCATATTCACTCAGCTTCGTATTATCTGGCCGTCTTCGTTCCTGTCAACGACAACGAAGCTAAAAATCATTCAGTCAAATATGAAGACAGCTCTTCTCTACGGCTGAGAAACTTGATTAACCAACTCTGTTACAAATTTCAAAGTGTTCCTCAAAAATAGACCTTACTGAATTTTGAAAACTTGGTGGTCCAGCACAATTTCCAATGTTAAATCGCTAACTAGACGCAGACAAGATGCAAATTCCATTCAAATCAAATAGCAAAAAAGGGAATGGATTGGAATCCTCAGAGAAGTAAAATACGCATGAAAAAATAAATATGAAAATCGGGAAAATGTTGGAGGAAATTGAAGGTACTCGTTATTGATCGTGCTCATTGAAAGAGTTTTGTGGAAGTCATATGTTATAGGTACAATACAGATAACAAAAAAGCAATATTGAATTATAAGGCATTTGAAATTCTAAAAATTTCTGCGAAGGGGTCCTTCTTCCTTGTTTTCCATGATCCGATTCGGGTGAAATTTTGGTATAAGAACTTCATGGGCTTCTAGAACGCCTTCCTTGGGAAGGAACAGACCTTCTCAACTCCTTTCAAGCGTAATTATATGAAATGATCCTTTCAACTAGCCCTTCCTAAGCAGGCCTGATAGAAATACTCTTCAAGCCGGTCTTCCTAGATCGTTTGCGTCAAGAGGGCTTCCAAGATCGCTTGCCGTAAGAGGGAGTACTTGAAAAAAAAACCAAGGGAAAAAACAAAAATTGTATTACGTCATAGAAGGACTTGTCATCATGACTTGTGTTGATATTTTTAATGGTTATTTTTTGTGACGTTTCTCAATTTATAATTGACAATGACTACACAAAACTCTACCTTAACAACATGCACACCGTTAATTACTTATAACCATTTATCTACATTTGATGTCATATACATGCATACATATGTACAATACAGATAACAAAATAGCAATATTGAATTATAAGACATTTGAAATTCTAAAAATTTCTACGAAGGGGTCCTTCTTCCTTGTTTTGTAATATCAGGCATTACAACACGTCTGCTGTGGGAAGGCATAGTAGCACGCCCGCTGTTAAAAGACATAATATGCAGTATGCCTGCTGTTGGAAGGGCAAAAAGAAGGCCAGGCATTGGGAGTTCTCCAACTTTCTTTCATAGTTTAGGTTTTTCCAAATTGGAGACAAAATATGGCGCCACTATATAGCCACAAACGGAATAAGCTCCAAAGAAATTAATGAGAAAACTTCCAAAAATGTCCATACATTTTTGGGAGTTTTTCATAATGGAATAACAGCCAATGTTTGGGGAATATTTCGCTTCAATTGGTGTTGTTTTCATTCGTTACCATTGGGTGTTATTTCATTGTGATATAACTCCCAATAAAATAAAAGCCAATGAAATTTTAGTTGGGGCTTATTTCACTAATTTCCTTTTGGGGGTTATTTCATTTGACTCGAGATAATTGAATTTTTGTTTATGCCAATTTGTTGAAATACCTGTAAAATTGATATAGAGAAAATTCTCTTAGGAAATTTTTTATAAGTTTGAACCAAGATACCGGCATTCATTAGACGCCGAATTTCTTAGGATATCCAATGCTATAGGAATCACTATCAATATGATTTTTTTCGAGTGCAGTATACATTACAGTCAAACTTCCTTATAACGAACTTCTATGCAATGAAGTTGTCTCTACTATGAACTGAGTTCAAGTACACAGCTTTCTTGTTCTATTTTCAGTATATTTTGATTTTCTTACAGCGAATTTCCTTATAGCGAGATTTTCTTTAAAATTTTACTGCTGAAAATAAAACTTTTATGCGTTTCTGATCTCCTTAAAGCGAATTTTTTTGAAAATAATTTTTTGTTACGTATGTCAATAAAACTATATACATACGGAGAAAAAAGAAAACATTTTAAGGGGATCCCCAAAATATGAAAAGAACAAGAATCGAAAAAAAGAAAGTTCCTTCACTATTAATTGTGACTATAGTTCAGTCAGTGTTCAGTGATAGAAGTGAAAATGTTGCAACAAAGTAGCCTTTCTCTCGGAAAAAAGTTATTGATATTGTTACGAAATTTCTGTCCCTTTGACGATAATTTCGATCTCTCACACTTTTCTGAGTTCGATCACTGGATTGTGTAACAATTAAAAACACGCAAACTTATTTAGTTATAAAATGGTTTATTTTATTAACGTTCAAATTCTAATATTAATTTAACACTGTATAGAAAACTGTTTTGTTCTACTACGGATCACACTGTATTCACTTTATTGCTTACTGCTTCGCTGGTTTAATTCTACTGTAAGTTCAGCTCAGATGACAACCCTTTTTATACTGCAGTCATCACTCTCTCGAATAATCCAGTACCTTCTAAGTGGCGTACATTCTACCATTATCTACAACCCACCAGTGCTACTTTGTAGCGTGCATTCTACTACTATCCACATTTCACCACAACACCAGCATGGCGCACTGACGTTGAGCTAGTTATTATGCTAGATGTTAGATGGCGTTGTACGTTGTACGACGGCGATAATTTCTCTCGGTTGTTGACTTTTTATTGTTTACTGCAGCGTCTGTTCGGTTTATTATTTTTAGTATTTTGCGCTAGATGGTGCTAATATCGTTTAGTTTCTTTCGTTGGTATTTATTTCAAGAGTCTTCTAGCATAAACCAAATTTCGCTACACTGCCCTCCGCTTAAACTTGTTCGTCCCGAACAAGAGTCTCTCCGTCCCTAGTATAAGGTGCCAGCCTTTCGATGTGGACTACCTTTAATTTACTTCTGTTCCCGGGGTATTTTTGGATTCGATACACAACATCATTAATCATTGTGACGATCCGGTAAGGTCCCTCCCAATGAGTCTGTAATTTAGGAGACAAGCCTCGTTTTCGTTGTGGGTTATGTAGCAGCACTAGTTGACCTTCTTTGAACCCTTCAGTATTTGCTCGCAGGTCATACCGAGCTTTCATCTTGTCGCTAGCCAATTGAGTACGTCTTCTAATAAGCTCGTGTATATCTGCTAATTCTTCTCTTTTCCGCGACATGTAATCGTCAGCATGGGTCGTTTCTGGGACAACGCTTACTCCGTACTTCAAATCTGCTGGAAGCCTTAAGTCCGTACCAAAAATGGCTTTTGCTGGCGTAACTGTAGTGGTATCGTGTATTGCCGACCGATAAGCCATCAGAAACATTGGTAGATGCTCATCCCAATCTTTTTGTCCTTTATCGACAACCTTTTTTAAATGTTCCTCTAGAGTACGGTTGAACCTTTCGACCATGCCATCGGACTGAGGATGCAAAGCTGTGGTGCGTGTCTTCTGTATTCCAAGCATGTCACAAACCTCCTTAAAAAGTGTCGACTCAAAATTTCGTCCTTGGTCGGAATGCAACTCAAGTGGAGCTCCATATCGGCAAATCCAATTTTTGATGAAAATGTCTGCCACTGTTTTTGCTTCTTGATTGGGAATGGGATATACTTCTGGCCACTTACTGAAATAATCAATTACCACAAGGATGTATTTATTTCCTGCATTGCTGATTGGAAAAGGTCCCGCTATATCCATGGCTATCCTCTCAAAGGGAGCTCCAACGTTATACTGATGCATTTTTCCCCGAGTGCGTTGCCTTGGTCCTTTAGCAATTGCACATTGGTCACAACGGCGGATCCAGTCAGCAACTGATTCTTGGCATCCTACCCAATAAAACCGTTTCTTTATTTTCTCTGTGGTTTTCGTTATGCCCAGATGTCCACCACTCGATCCATTGTGATAATCCTCTATTATTTCCTTAAATTTGGCCTTTGGAATAACCAGCAGTTTTGAGCGAGTTTTACCATCCTCGCTTTCCCAGATTCGGTAGAGACAACCATCATGCAACTCCAAACTTTGCCATTGCGCCCAGTATGCTTTACAGATTTGGCTTTCATTTGAAATTTCTTGCCACGTCGGTTTCCTACCCAGCTCCTTAAACTTAATTATAATTGCCAAATCTGTATCATTGCGCTGGTCCCGTTTTACCTCCTCTTTTGTCCACTTTTCTTCAGGCAAAACGTTCAAAAGGCGCACATCAATTGTTCCAGCTTTATTTTCTGTTCGCGAACAATGACCGCATTCAATTTTACATGGACGACGGGAAAGTGCATCCGCATTTCCATGCTGGCTTCCTTTGCGATGCTCTATGGTGAAATCATAGCTCTGCAAGCGTTCTATCCACCGTGCGATTTGACCTTCAGGATCCTTGAATTGAAGTAGCCACCTTAATGCCGCATGGTCTGTCCTCAGGAGAAAGTGCTGTCCATATAAGTACTTCTGGAAGTGTTTCACGCATTCAATTACTGCCAGTAACTCTCTCCGAGTTACGCAATAATTCCGCTCAGGTTTCGACAGAATTTTGCTGAAATATGCGACGACTTTTTCTTGTCCATTGATGATTTGGGACAAAACTCCTCCAATACCATGGCCACTCGCATCGGTGTCCAATACAAATTCTTTGCCGGGTATTGGGTACGCGAGTATTGGCGCTGTAGACAGTAATTCTTTCAGCTTTTGGAATGCAGTTTCCTGTGCCCCACTCCATTCGAATTTTCGATTTTTCTGTGTCAGCTCATGTAGACTGCCTGCAACATTTGCGAAACCAGGAACAAAGCGTCTGTAATAAGTGCACAGACCCAGAAAACTTCGCAACTCATGAAGATTAGATGGTCGTGGCCAATTTTTCACAGCTTTTATTTTATCTTCATCTGTGTGTATTCCTTCTGACGTAACCTTGTGCCCCAGATATTTGACTTCACGCTGGAAAAGTGAGCACTTTTTCGCACTTAATTTTAGTCCAGCTGTCTCCAAGCGCTCAAACACTTCCTCCAGATTTTTCAAGTGGTCATCAAAATCTTTACCCATGATGATTATGTCATCGAGATACACTAGACAAGTCTTCCAATGTAGTCCTTTGAGAACTCGTTCCATTAACCGTTCAAACGTAGCTGGAGCGTTACAAAGACCAAACGGCATGACGTTGAACTGCCATAGACCATTCCCAATACTAAAGGCAGTTTTCTCTTTGTCTTTTTCATCTATTTCCACCTGCCAATATCCACTTTGTAAGTCCAGGGTCGAAAACCATGTTGCTCCAGATAACGTATCCAGTGTATCATCGATTCTGGGTAACGGGTAGCTGTCTTTTTTGGTGACGTCATTCAGTTTTCTGTAATCCACACAGAATCGCATACTTCCATCCTTTTTCTTCACAAGTACGACCGGTGAACTCCATGGGCTTTCTGATGGTGCAATGACATTTTCTCGCGCCATATCTTCTATAAGGCCCGTCACTTCTTCTCTCTTAGCGAGTGCTAGCCTCCTTGGAGGTTGACGAATCGGCTGAAAATCACCTGTATCAATACGATGTTTGACAACTGATGTTCGGCCATTATTTTCTCCTTTGGACGCAAATATCCGCCAATGTTTTTGCAGAAACCTTTTTGCTTTATTTTTGTTCTGGGCAGACAACTCCTTCGTCCATTCTTTCGTCAATACTTCCATGGCCGACGATTTCGTTAAAGTTGGGCCTTGTGTGTTCTGCTGGTTATTTTCACAATTTATCACAGCCGTAACTTTCTCACATTGCGCTATAAGTTCACCTTTTTGCATCCATTTCGGCTTATTTGTTGGATTCAAAATTCGCATCGGTATTTTTCTGTCTATTCTTGTGTTTACTAGAGTCTTTCCAATAATCAGGTCTTTCTTAAAATTTTTCTTATCTGCTTCCACTACCCACAGATGGCTTGTCCCACAGTCTTCATTTGTTGTGGCCCAAATAATTTCTTCGGTGTTGGGTTCGATTCGACAGCGCTCACTTATGTAGACTCTTGCAATTGTTAATTTTTGTCCACAGCCAATGTCTAAAGGTAACTCTACATTGGCATACCTTAACGTTTTTTTTTTAAGATCCAAAGTGAACCCGTGTCGAATCATGAAGTCCACGCCAATGATAACCTCATCGGTGATGTTTGCAACAATAAAATCATGTTCCACAGTTTTGTTGCCGATAAGAATACTCGCTGTAACTTTTCCTACTATTTGCGCAATTTCTCCTGTCGCTGTTCTCAATTGGATCCCATTTAATGGCGTTACTCGTCGTCTATCAAATAAGTCTTTCCTCACAATTGAATGCGATGCGCCTGTATCCAAAGTAAGCTCACATGGTCATCCGTTGATTTTTCCACCGATGGTAAGGCTGTTGGAATTTCGGCAGAGCTTCGAAACCAAGACTATGGGGCAATCATCTGTAAGAGTCAGCTCACGCCCCGCTGTACTGACTCTCTTTAGTTTAACGACTGCTGATCGCTAACATTTTCGCCATCGTTCACCCTATTTCCAATTCTTCTTTTTGGTGAGCGTGATGCAGATCGTTTACGACGTGATTTGCAGTCACGTGCCATGTGTCCCTGCTTACCACAATTGTAGCATTTTCCGCTGAAGCTACCGCTGGCGAACGATGAATTTTTCTTTTCAGCCTCCACCTCCATCCGACGAGTTTTCAGTGATGGGCGGCATGTCAACGCAATCGTCTCATGCGTGAGGGCAACCGTTACTGTTTCATTAAATGTCGTCTTCGGGCTTCTCATTGTCTCGCGTTTTGTTTCTGAGTCACGTATGCCGTCAATAAACGCCTCTATTTTGAATTTTTCAGCTACGACACTTAACTCGTCAGGATAGGAAAGGTGTGCCAATCGCTCAATATCCGCAGCATACTCCTGCAAGGACTCACCAGATTTTTGGATACGACTTTTCAACTCCAATCTGTGAATCTGCTTCATGTGGTCACTGCCATATTTTCGCTGTAAGGCATCCATCACCGCCTTGTAATTTTTCTGCTCCGCCACTGGAACCGTTTGCAATACTTCTGCAGCTGCGCCTTTTAATGCCACAATTAGCGCTGCAGTTGCGCTTTCGTTATCCCAACGGTTGTGACCAGATGTTGTTTCGAACTGGAGCTTGAAAACACTGAATGGCGTTGTTCCATCGAATGAGGGTGCCTTAAGCCTCTCTGCGCTGATTTCTCTTATAACTTGAGTGGTTGGTTCACTTATTTCCAACTGTTGAATCCTTTTAGTAACGTCTTCAAAATTATTTTGAACTTTTTCAAGATTATTTTGAACTTCTTCCTTGAATGATTCAACGTCATCTCGTAACTCAGTCATTTTTGCATCGAGGCCATCTACCATTTTGGCAACCTCCGTTCGAACAGCTTCAATGTTTTGATTCATTGCGTGCATCTGCGTCGCGTTCCGACTTAACTTTTGGTCTATTTGCAGTGCATTTTGACTTAACTTTTCGTCTATTTGCAGTGCATTTTGACTTAACTTTTCGTCTATTTGCAGTGCATTTTGACTTAACTTCTCGTCTATTTGCAGTGCATTTTGACTTAAGCTCTGACCAATTTCTTCCCGAACGGCCTGGATACTGCTTGTCATCGCCATTAACATTTTCTCGAATTTTGACATACCTACAACTTCACCACTTGCCGCTGGTCCAGAAGTTTCTTTCACTTTCGCTGCTGATTCTGATACATCACTATAAAATTCATGCTCTTCCAGGTTTACACCTTGAGCCTCAAGAGCCTGCCGTAAGCGTTTCTGTAACTCCACCTTTCCGCCAGTAGATTGCAGATTCAGCTGCTGCAACTCCTTCTTCCTCATTCCGATGGCATGGTCGAAAGGTTCAACCGTACTCTAGAGGAACATTTAAAAAAGGTTGTCGATAAAGGACAAAAAGATTGGGATGAGCATCTACCAATGTTTCTGATGGCTTATCGGTCGGCAATACACGATACCACTACAGTTACGCCAGCAAAAGCCATTTTTGGTACGGACTTAAGGCTTCCAGCAGATTTGAAGTACGGAGTAAGCGTTGTCCCAGAAACGACCCATGCTGACGATTACATGTCGCGGAAAAGAGAAGAATTAGCAGATATACACGAGCTTATTAGAAGACGTACTCAATTGGCTAGCGACAAGATGAAAGCTCGGTATGACCTGCGAGCAAATACTGAAGGGTTCAAAGAAGGTCAACTAGTGCTGCTACATAACCCACAACGAAAACGAGGCTTGTCTCCTAAATTACAGACTCATTGGGAGGGACCTTACCGGATCGTCACAATGATTAATGATGTTGTGTATCGAATCCAAAAATACCCCGGGAACAGAAGTAAATTAAAGGTAGTCCACATCGAAAGGCTGGCACCTTATACTAGGGACGGAGAGACTCTTGTTCGGGACGAACAAGTTTAAGCGGAGGGCAGTGTAGCGAAATTTGGTTTATGCTAGAAGACTCTTGAAATAAATACCAACGAAAGAAACTAAACGATATTAGCACCATCTAGCGCAAAATACTAAAAATAATAAACCGAACAGACGCTGCAGTAAACAATAAAAAGTCAACAACCGAGAGAATTTATCGCCGTCGTACAACGTACAACGCCATCTAACATCTAGCATAATAGCTAGCTCAACGTCAGTGCGTGGTGAATTGTGGATAGTAGTAGAATGCACGCTACAAAGTAGCACTGGTGGGTTGTAGATAATGGTAGAATATACGCCACTTAGAAGGTACTGGATTATTCGAGAGAGTGATGACTGCAGTATAAAAAGGGTTGTCATCTGAGCTGAAAAAACAGTTGAGTTTGAACAGCAAAGCAATAAGCAATAAAAGTGAATACAGTGTGATCCGTAGTAGAACAAAACAGTTTTCTATACAGTGTTTAATTAATATTAGAATTTGAACGTTAATAAAATAAACCATTTTATAACTAAATAAGTTTGTGTGTTTTTAATTGTTACACAATCCAGTGATCGAACTCAGAAAAGTGTGAGAGATCGAAATTATCGTCAAAGAGACAGAAATTTCGTAACAATATTAAAAAAAAAGTTGTAGAAGGCGTGACATTTGATGAATTTCGAAACTTTCTGGAGAAAAAGAGCAACGTACCGACTAATGTGTATGCTTCTCTTAATGTATTAGAAGATTTTGTTGAAGGAGAAAAATGGAGGAGTGTAGTCCAAACAAAAATTACTGGATTCTTTAAATATAAAAAAAAAAAATTATATCTATATAACGAATTCTTTTTTTGGTCCCGTGCGTATTCGCTATATGGTTTGACTGTATATTCAATTTTGGCAAATTTCTTTCTAATGTAGCTGCTTTCTTAATGATATAATTATTTTTAAATTTGTGGTGCTTGAATCAAAAGTGACTTACCCGGAACCTTTGGCCATGACTCAGTGTTTATATCCCAACATATCTCCAACACTGGATTCGCGGCTACCTTCAGTATTTATTATATATATATATATATATATATTTATATTTATTAAACAGCAATCGTATTATATCGTATCATGTTGATTCATGCTATTTATATTTATACTTTTACTCCAAGAGGAAAGGAGAGCACATGGTTGCTACCTGTCCATATTTTGTGTGATATTTGTCGTTTGTCCCGATATCTCGATAAGAGACCCATTTCTCCCTATTTTTTTTGAAAATTTGTTTAATATACTTTTTTAATTTTTAACTAGTCTTCTGTAATAATTTCGAAAATTCGATATTTTGAAACATAAATTTAAATATAAGAAAAAAATTTACAGTGGTTATAAGTAACGCTATGGTACCTGAAATTCGTATTTTGAGGTTAGCTCCAAAACTTTAGCTAATTTGCATATTTTGACCTCGTATTCGGATTCATATCAAATCAATAGAGATACACCATTGTTGTAGTTGGGTCATGGGATTCTTTCTTGCTGAAATATTGAAATAACGTTCTCTTGGCTACAAAAGAAAGCTTTTTAGAAACCTAAACTATGTTTCAGATAGATGTCACTATACCTACTGTAATTGCATACTAAGACATCTGAAGCAAACTTCGTGTTGACCTGTGTTATTCGGAAATTTCCCGGAATTTAATTTAAAAATATCACTTTTATATTGCATGATATTTGAGCCAAATACTGTAACGTAGAATATTATTCTTATTTTGCAATATAAAAATACTTATAAATGAAGATGAATAAGATAAGATACATAAATTCTAATAAATATAAAAGAAAGATTTAGCAACATAATAGCAAAATAGTTTGAAATCTAACAATTGGCTAACTATTTTCGCTAGTCCTTTTACAGTTGCTCAGGTTCGTTGGACAACCGTCGTGTAGCTGGCCGGAAGTTATGCGAACCACTAACATACGAGCTCATTACTACTGGCCAGTTCTGTCTGGGTTGCTCGTACATATGTAGATCTGATGTATTAAATTTTAAAACGATTGCTTTGTTGGTTCTCTTCTTATAACGTATATAACTATTGTGGGCAGTGCCACGCCTTTTAATGTGCTTTGTTAGTATAAAAATTTGTCTTATATTGCAAAATGTTTCTAAGGGTATCATCTCGAAAATTTTTTTTTAAATCATTGAAGCCGTTTTAAGGCCGAATTGGATCAAATTTTTCGATTTCTGAAAAGTGTTACGTTCACTTTATCAATTTCCGAAACAAAATTTCAACTTCTTACACATTCAAAATCACGCACATTTGCTGCCAAATATATACCGGAAGTGTTTCTTAAAATCGCTATGTTTGAAACAGAAACGTTGCAAAAGTGAAATGCTTCGTTAAGTGCTTTGAAATTTGTGTTAGGGAAAAAATTTATAATTTGCCTAAAAAACCTAAATTCAATCCATAAAGACGGAAGTTTTAATGTTTTAATTTGCTCTACTGCAAAGTTAAGTTTTTAGTGTTTAAGACAAAATAGAACTCACGTGTCAATATATCTGAGCAATTAGATCTAATCATTTTGCAAGTTGAGACATTTTTATTTTACTTATGAAGGCGATGAAATTTCAATAACAAAATGTTCTTTTGCAGCGAAATAGTTAAATTTTGCGCACTTTTCTGATAAGTCATTATCTAGAGTGGCTTTTATTAACGTGTTAAAGAGCATACAAGCACAAATGTTTTGATTCGATTTTAAATGTTCTGAATGTCATAGAATTTCATCATTTTATTTGGCGCTAAGTACGACAGAAGGAAAACCGACAAATTTTTACGAGTCATTTTATGGCATATGAATGAAACGTTTTTTCTTTTACGGCATTGAAGCTATGTACGAGTACATATCGAGAAATTAGATGACTTTTGAATTAAAATTATGCTGTTAAAAAATTGGGTCATAGACATTCAGTTACTTGGTTATTGTTATTGGCCATAAAAAGATTCGCAATTGTGCCTCCACCCAAATTATTCTTCTTGAATGGATCTACAATTTCACAGGCCAAAGTAATGCCAAAATCCTAATCACAATTTGACACTACAAATGAGAAATTTTTCGATTTCTCATCATATATAGTTCTTAAACGGCAAGTAATTTCAACATGCTGTTAATAAAAAAGTATCATGAATTTTCTCCGTATATGTGTTTCGATACTTCCTTATGTGTATAACATGAAAATAAAAAAAAAAACTTAAAAAAAATATATTTTTAAATAAGAAAAATGCAATTATATTCATTTTTTCAGTCAAATTTCAAAAAATGAAAATTTTGTAGCTCTGGTAGCAACCCTAGAAATTTTTTTTTTGATTGAGGATATGCTCGAAAAGGACTAAATTTTCGAATTTTAAGCATTCCCGAAGAATTTTAGAACATGAGTATATTTTGAACTTGTATACGGCATACTTTGTTTTTTTGTTGACTTTTTGATAATTTTTTGAAATGAAATATTTTAAAAGGCGTGGCACCTCCCATATAAGCAGAAAACGTTTATTTTTATATATAATTACGGTGACCATCCGTTCTGTTTTTAAGGTGCTTGTTCTGCGTATTTTTTTTATGGAAAATAACAAAAATGTTCTGTTTTTTGTTCTGCTTTCATGCACCACGCAAATCTACTATTTACTAATCTACATTATAAATCTATTTCTACTAACGGCAACCCTTTGCTGATCGATATGTACGTTGTTATCGATATAAATTAGCAATCCCTATTAAAAAGCTGATTGTGCAATGTAATTACCGCGGCGATAAGATTGCCGGGTTGGATTTGAACTCAAATTTTCACTGTTTTTTCGCTCAAGAAAATAATTTCGGATAGGTGGAGAGCCCACTGTAGAAAAGTCGAGTGTATAAGATTATAGGATGGGATGCAGGGACGTGAACCGGCTTTGAACCGAACCGGTCTTGAACCGGAAAGCCGCTATTTTTTAATAATTAACTGAACCATTAACCGATCAGAAATTTTCGACAAATGATTGATCCGAACCGAAAACCGAACCACTTTTTATAACGGTTCGAGGGTTCATTCTGACAAATTTTCAATGGACAAATTTTCCCCACTTGTTTTTTTTTTTTTTTGTTAAATATGGAAATTGATGAAATTTTGAAAGAAATAGGGAAAAATGAGACAGAGTTCAAAAATAAATCATTAATAGACAAAATCGTTTGGTAATATAAAGCGGCTTTCAAATAATGTTAATTCTCTTAGAGTTTGACAGTGGCTAGAGTAGGAGTTCATTTCATGTCGTGTCGTCGTGGGGTCAACACGCATAATTTTGTTCGCGCTCTAATTTTTTTTTTCTTTTGCTTCAAAAAAAAAAATAAAATAAAAGAAAATATAAAAACACTAATTAGTTTTTAAATTTTTATTTAATAAAAATGCCTTGCATTTGTAAAAACAAAGTGGAAAGGAATCATGAAAAAATAAAGTGTGCCAGTTGCAATGAATATTATCATTGTAGCTGCATGAAGTTAAATCAGACAGAAGTCGAATTTTTAGAGAACAGTGGTAAAAAGTTTTATTGCATTGAATGCTCAAAGAAGAGACGTTCTTTTGGTGAACTCCCTTCGTCTTCTGGGTCATCGACCACGTCACCAAAAACATCAGTATTAGTGCCAACTTTGAAGAGTAACAATAAAACAAATCAACAAATTTCTCTTCCAAAACATCCAAGTCAACAGAAGCAATTACAAGTACAACAGAACCGACAACAGCAACAAAAGCAGAACCAGCTAGAGAAAGATCAGCCGATGAGTTCACACAGCAACACAAACAGTGCAAAGGTTAGTCAAAAAGAGCAGACGCAACATTGCAATGACATTGGTAATTCGGTATTTTTGCAAGATGAGTCATCAATTACATTAGAACTCGTGTACAGCGAAATCGTCGCACTAAAAAACATGTATGCTGATGCTCTTATTCAAAACGTAAACGCTCTGTCTCTCTTAACAACACTACAAGAAGAGAAGCAGATTTTAGCGAATAAAGTAGAAGAGCTGCAAAAAGAAGTAAATTTCTTAAGATTAAAAAATAATGAAAAATGCATTGAAATTGTTGGGGCGCCAAACGTAAACAACAATAATGCTCTTGATACAGCACTAAAAATTTTTGCTGAAGGGCTGGATACAAATTTAGCTGAAACAGAAATAGATAATTGTTATGTTAAGAGTATTAAAACAAAAGATTCTGAAGGTCAAAACGCTATTTTGGACATTCTATGCGTCAAATTTGTGTCACTAAAAAAGAAAAAAGAAATAATGAGAAAAAAAAATTGTTAACAGAAGAAAGTTGAGCGCAAAACTTCTGGGTGGCGATAATAATCGTAAAATCTTCGTTAACGATTATATGTCGGTGCCAACTAGAAATTTGTTTAAAGCGGCGCAAAAATTTAAAAACGAAAATAATTTTAAGTTTGTTTGGGTTAGTAATGGAAGAGTTTTAATTAGAAAAAACGAAGGTGATACTGCAATATTGTTGCATAATATTGAGGATCTTAATAAAATTTGTTTAAATCAGCAACAATAATAATAAAAGTAATATGAGCTCAAGTAACACTGATCCTCGTGTAGATTTATTTGAAATTCCAATTGCAAATTGTAACAATATAAATTTTGAAAGCATTTCATCTAACCCAAACAACTCTAATAGTTTTTATATCGTCTCTCAAAACATAAGAAGCTTGCGCAAAAACTTTGATCATTTTTTATTGCAAATAAACTCTTTTAAAACAAAGCCAGATTTCATCTTTTTGACTGAAACATGGATTTATGACCATGAGAAGTCTCTTTTCAGCATTCCGGGATATAATTTTTATACAAACTGTAACAATCAGTATGCGGCTGGTGGTGTAGCAGTTTTTGTCTCAACAAATTTTAGTTGTAATTTTATTAGTTACAGTTTAAGAAGCTCTGATGTAATAAAGGTAAAGTGTTCGATAGATAATCAGATTTTTTGCTTCTTATGCATATATAGATTTAATGTAGTCACGCCACAAGAAGCGTTTCTAAGTGATTTGAACAACTTGCTCTTTAATGAGAAATCTGATAATTTAATATTGGTAGGCGATATAAACCTGAACATTTTGCAGGACTCTGTAGCTGTTGATAGCTATTTAACTTTACTTTCATCGTTCGGACTTGAATCCTGTATAAACTCCCCAACTCGAATTACTGAATCCTCAGAAACCTGTATTGACCACATTTTTCTACGCTTAAGTCGTTTCAATGATGCGTTGGTCACTAGTGCGGTTTGCGATCTTAAATTATCCGATCATTGCTTAACATGTCTGTGTTTTGAAAACATATGTATAAAAGATAAAGTCTCTACACCTCATGAGCTATTCAAAACAGTAACCAATTTTGAGGAATTAAATGATTATCTGTTCTTTGAGGATTGGAATAATGTGCTAAGTGAGCCACATCCAGCATTAGCTTACAAAAATTTTTTTGATACATTGAGTTCTCATGTCGAACATTGTACAAAGCGTGTTAAGCTCGTATCATTTAGCAAAAAAAAGTTAAAACCTTGGATGACCATTGGACTCATGAACAAAATAAATAAAAAGAATAATCTTTTCAAAAAATGTCGTAGTAATCCAAACAATGTGAGTTTAAAGCTTAAATATAAAGTCCTTTGTAAAGAAATTGCTGATACTACTTCTGCGCATAAAAATGAATTTTACTCGAATGAATTTAATAAAATCAAGGGGGATGTAAAAAAAGAATGGAAGCTTGTAAACGATATTCTAAGCAAAACAACTCGTAGCGAACAAGTTCATGAATTAAAAGTTGGAAACAGAATCATTGCGGATCCAACTGACAAAGCCAATTTATTTAATGAATATTTTTCTAACATTGGAAATGAAGTGATTTTTAATAACGGCTTAAAATCTACATTCTGCAATTGCTTAAATAAAGAAAACGTAATAACTTCTAGTTTTTATTGTGAGCCTATAACCTCTTGGGAAATTTATAAGATAATTATATCACTTAAAAACTCAAATTCCTGTACTGAAGGAAATTTTTCAAGTATTTTCATTAAAAAAATTGTTTTCAACATTGCTGATATTTTATGTCACTTGGTTAATAAAAGTATCAACAATGGTATTTTCCCAGATGAGCTCAAAAAAGCTGACGTTATCCCTTTATTTAAAAAAGGAGAAAAATCAAATCTTAACAACTACCGGCCAATCTCGATTCTTTCTATTTTTTCTAAAATTTTTGAGAAAGCTGTAAAATCAAAAATGATAAATTTTTTAAATAAACATAATTTTTTCAGTGGCTGTCAGTTTGGGTTTAGAGCTGAGTTATCAACTGAAGATGCGCTCATGAAGTTTTGCAACCATATTCATGGTAGTCTAAATTCCAAAAAAATCTCTGCTGCCCTCTTCATTGATATCACAAAGGCTTTCGATACAGTGGATCATGATATTCTAATAAGCAAATTGTTTAAGTGTGGTTTTCGTGGTAATATTCATAATTGGCTTTCATCCTATCTAGCAAACAGATTTCAGAGAGTAAAAATTGGCAAATGTTTTAGTTCTTTTAAGAAAGTAGATATCGGAGTACCTCAAGGCTCAGTATTGGGACCAATTTTATTTCTTATATTTGCGAACTCGCTTTTCTCACAAAACTTCTTAGGCAAAACTATCGCATTTGCTGATGATATGGCGTGTACGTTCTCATGTGACTCATCTGCTCATGCAATGTCTGAAATAAATAATGATTTAGAAATTCTAAGGCACTGGTTTTTAACACATAAAATGGTTTTAAGCGACAAAACGAAAATAATGTTTTTTAATGTGAGTGCTAAAGAAATTCAGATTGGTGACTTCATTTTTCATGGTGCGCTGTGTCAAAAATACTTTATAAGTAAAAATATCTGTGATTCCTCGAATACTGTGCACACATATGTCGATTCAGGCTCTTGTTCCACCAATTGTTTCAAAATAAATTGCGTAAAAAGTTTTAAATATCTAGGTTTACTTATTGATACAAAAATGAATTGGTCTGATCACACAGCAGCATTGAAAAAATACTTATTGGCAGCAAGTAGACAGCTTTATCACTTAAGCAAGTTTTGCTCGGCCAAATTAGTTACATGTATCTACTTTGGCATTTTTCATTCGAAATTGGTTTATGGTTTGGCATGTTGGGGTGGTACCCATGATAACAAAATAAATCCTCTACTAACTTCACAAAAGCAAGTTATTCGGTTAATATGTAAAAAGGGGCGTTTTGTAAATAGTCTACCTCTGTTTAAAAAATTGAACATTTTGCCGTTAAAACATCTGTACTATTTTAAGGTTTTAAAAATATTTTATATTAAATCTGGGTACATAATTAATACCAGATGTCATTCAACCTATGGATTGAGAATAAATTGTCTCAACCTGGCCGTGGTTCCTTCCCACAATCTGCAACATTTTTTACGTTTTTACGATGCTATTGCTCCCAGATTGTTTAACAGACTTCCGCACTATATAAGATGCCTGCGAAATAAGCATGCTTTTCTCAAAAGGGTGAAATCTTGGCTATTTTGTTTTTCTCATGAAAACATAAACAAAATTATTGAGCTTGTTCTTTAGTATTTGGACCTTTATTCCAGATTTTTGTCATATTTTTTTTCACATTTTTCTTTTCTCTCTTATTTTGATTTTCTTTTTATTTTTAAAATTTTTTTTTTTTTCACACTGTTCTCTTAAGATAATTATTGAAAAATATTTTTTCTATTTTCATTTGTATATCAAGACCCCATGTACCCCACTGATTTATTTAATTATGTAATTCTACGTCCAACACTAGTACTTATGAACTACAGGGCGTTAATTGAATTATTATTATTATTATTTAGTGAGTAAATATTGTATAAAAGTTATTTAAATTTTGTAATGAAGTTGATAATGATAATAAAAAATAACTAAAAAAAAAAAAAAAGACCTGCGGGGAAATATTGACAAGGACTTGCTAGAAGATATTTTTATTATCAATCTCGACTGATTATTGTATATGAAATTTTTTTCTAATTTTTTACTACGTTCTTATAGCGTATGACATAAATTTTAGATTGTTACTGAATAAAAATAACACAAATTTGCACAGTTTTTTTTTTCATTTCCGAACCGTTGATCCGAACAAAGATTCAAAGAAAACAAAAACCGTTTTGACGAACCAATGCAAAAGTGCAAAAACGATTCGAACCGATAAACCGAACCGACCAAATTTTTCATCCGGTTCACGTCCCTGATGGGATGTACGGGAAACATAGTGAGCCATTTTGGTGAAACTAGCGAACCAGGGTTGCCTTGCCAAAGCCTGTCCCGATGCCTGAAAATGCTCGAATTTCAGCCAATTTTGTTATTTTAATTTAATTTAAGAAAAATTGGCCCTAGAAACAGGTGGCAACCTATTTTTAAGACCGGATTCGACCAGGCAACCCTATATATTCTATTTAGGCTCTTCGACCTCTATCATTTGGCACACATTTCAAGCATTAAAAATTATGTGATTTTTGAAAAACTAAAGGAATGTCGTTGGAAAGCTTGTCGAGAATAAATGGGTTGAAATATTTCAACATTTTAAAAAGAATTTCATACCTTTTCAAAATTTTTTAAATATAGTAGAATTTAGTTTGTGTTTACCGGGCTCAAATGCCATCACCGAAAGGGTATTTTCTATCTTAAGCAATATATGGAATGACGAAAAATTCCATATGAAAATTGAAATCTATTTTAATAACGAGATGTCACTATGATCTTAACTGCTTAGAGTTTAAGGATTGCTTACAAAGTCAGGAAAACATGATTAAAAAAACTTATAACTCAAAAAATTATCAATGATTTACATTTGGTGCGTATATTTTTGTTACATTATTGTTAATTAAAATCAAAGCCAATAAAATGTGATTTACTTATGTTTTTTTTTGTGAATTTTTAATACTTTCAATATAAAAAAATTCGTTTCTACAAACGATTGTTTTTTTAATATAAATTTATGGTCACCGTATATATATTGTGCTTTGAGAGTAATCTTTATAAAATTTTGTGTATAGATGTCAGTTACTATAAGCTTTAAAAATAAATGAATTTTGACAGGATTTCATTAGTGGGCGTGGCACCTCCCTCTTTAACATAAATTTGTAAGCGCAGTTTTAAGTGAACTATTGCAGCAATTGCTATGAAATTTAATGTAAGTGGTTCAGTTGCTATAGAGTATATCTGAATCAAAAGTGGCTGAAATAGCACTAGTGGGCGTTGCACCTCCCATACAAATAAAATACGTAAATGGCATATTTCTTGAAATATGTGAATAATCATACTAAATTTGGTTCTAGGGGTTTGCTTTTCAAAAGCTATTTCTGGATCAAAACTGGGCTGGATTGTACCAGTGGGTGTGTCACTGCCCTAAATTTTAAATTTAACTGCGGCATATATCGCAAACTATGCAAGCTATTGTGCTAAAATTTAATTTGTCGATCACAAATATAATTTATTAAACTAAAAGTGGGCGAAATTGGAGAAGTGGGCGTGGCATATTTCAAATTTTTCATTTCTATTCGATTCTTTCAGGATTTTACATATTCTTTCGACCCTTTAACTTTTTCCAATACATCCTATATATATTTGTTCGACTTTTTGAACCTCTTTCAACTTTCTTCACAAGTTTCTTTATTTTTTCGACTTTTTCATCAATTTTGAATAGTTTAAAATTTTTTCAACCTCTTTCAACTTTTTTAGAGTTTTTTAACCTCTCTCAACTTTTTTCAACATTTTGCATACATATACCTACTATTTACGACTTCTTCAACATTTTTCAACCTCTGTCAACCTTTTTTCAACGTCTTTTTAACAGGGTATGAGAGTTTCGGCCTGGCCGAAGATAACACCTTAACTTGTTTTATTTTTTTTTGAATTTGAATATTACTTGCATCCTATATTATGTATCCAACATCGGTGCTAGTGAACCGGTGAATCGCGGCCGAAGCGGTAAACAATCAAAGGACATACAGCTGTGTTCAAAAAAAACAGTAGTGCGATGTCATTTATGAATTGAAAGAAAATATTTCGAACAAATGACGTGTTTTTTTTTTTCTAATCTTTTGAAATATAGTTACTTGATAAGTCCACAAAATGAGCACATGACATTTTGTTCCAAAAAAGTAACGGTACTTTTTAAGTTTGCTATGATACGGAGTAATTTGTAACTTCGAGTGATCAGAATAATAGTAGTGTTCAACTTCATTACTTTTGAAGATTAGATATCTTATTAAAAAAATGTGTTCGTAAAAAGTAAGTTCTATTATTTTTGTATAATATTCTAATGATTTTTTCGAGTTTTTGCATTATTTTATCGTATTCGAAACCATTTTCGCATAACATCCGATAAAATTTTAAATTGGATGGTACATAATTTTTAATGAACTGTTGTTTGCTTAAAATAATGCTAAAACCGCATATCATATTCTTATTTCAAAACCAAGATATCTGAATTTTTCTAAATTAACAGACCTGATTTTATCCGAATCGGAGTCGACAAATTTGCATATTAAGGTGATTCAAAAACTTAACAAGTACCGTTAGCTCAAAAAAAAAAAATTAAAAAATAGCGGTGCCACCCTTATAACAGGAAAATATGTTTTCTTAGCTAAACTAATCGACTGGTTTTGATGAAATTTGGTATGGAGATATGTATATTGAACCCTAAGAAGAGATATATAGTATAAGGTCAGGGCAACATTTTAGCATTAGCTTTATTTTTAAAAGCTATGACAATAAATAGCTCTTTTTTATGTCAGTTTTTTTATACCAAAAGCATTTGAATTTCAACCACTGGGAGAACTCTAGTTTACATAAATTCTCTCTGTATCGACAAGGGTATTTATAGCCACCCAAAGTTTGTTTTTACGTTTGAGGGCACTGCGATTGTTTTCTTTGTAAGATAATTGTGGAGAGTGCAACAAGTTTTTATAATGAGGTCACAATTATTAAGTGAAACTTCAATTGGTATGTGAAATATTCGGAACTGTGAAACTAGTCTAACAAAAGCCATTTCAACCAGGATTTCAAACCCTGTAAATTTTGAGTGCGGGTTCAAAGCATTTAAATTTATTGGGTCCGGGTTCGGTTTTTGGTTCAATTTTTTTTCCGAAAAATAAAAAAATTAAACAATTTAATTTAATATTTATTTAAGAATGTTATTTTATTTATTTTTGGAAAAAATTTTAATTTAAACGAACAAGAAGAATATTCTCTAGTGATTCTTTGGAAAGATGCACTCTTTGAGAAGCTAAAACAAACTCCAACGCAGAAAAAGACCTATCGACACTGACTTGAGTTGCTGGAACAGCTAATATGACCTGAGCAGCTCCACACAATAGAGGTGTATCAATTTATTTTCGTTACCAGAATTCTAAACTTTATTTTCTTTAGAAATCCTAGGATAAGTCTGATAAATTTCGAATTCTTTGATGTTGAATTGTTTTCCTTGTTCTTTAGCAGCTCTTCTAGCATGTCTGCTCTTTCATCTTCGGAATAAGATACTGCTACACTTGGTTCGTTAACATTTTAAGTTGTAAGTTCTATACTAGTTTGTGATATCGTTTCTGACTCTATACGTAAGTATATTTATCTTTCATTTTATCTTCCTAAGTTGTCAAAATCGAGCAAAACAAATCATAATAATCTGTTTTACACACTGCATAGTCCAAAATTTTTGTTTTTTGTGATTCGGATTTTGACAACTTACGAAGTCGCTGATCTGCCAGTGTTTTAGAAAGTTTGACAATTTCCCGAAACCTATATTATTAAATCATATTGTATATATTTTGATCGAATGGGCTTTATTTCATTTTCGCACATTTTTCGCCAACTTCTCGAAAACAAGGAAAGTGAACCTCTGGTCCATTATGTCATGGATTTATATATGCTACCGGCCAAACTAGTTAATTTGCATGCCTGAAAGTATGCAATTTAATTTTAATGCAAAAGATTATAAATCGTCTTCAAAATATGGATTTTTGATACAAGTTGAATTCAAAATAGCTACTTCTTCTCAGAACAGTTGCGTTCAGACGACCAATGGCCATAACAAAAATAATATTTAATTCATATAATACAGAAAAGTCGAATAACTACAAAATTATTATTAATAATTTATTTTTTTTGTGGTATTATATTTTACAATTTTTTTAAATAAATTTACATTTAAGTCTTAAAAATATTTATAAATAAAAATGATATTGTTTTAAAATGAAATTGTGACTTGCGAAACTTTAACTAATGGGTGATTCAATTTGATCGTACAATTAAATTAAAATTGTTGCTGAGTTTTGAACAGCCGCTTTCATGATGAGTCCTATTTACTATACATGAAAATTATCTACATAGCACCTGTTTGCAATTTGTACAATGTATGATAAAGACCACGCATACCCAAAAGCTCTTTATGAGTACCGCTTTCGCTTACTACACCACCATCGAATACAAAAATGATATCACAGTCAACAATTGTGGACAACCTATGGGCTATACTTATGCTGGTTCTGCCTTCGCTGGCAACTTCGAGAGCGTCTTGAACAACCTTTAAGATAAAGCCATTATTATAGAAATCGGTTTGTAATTACAAGTACTAATTCATCATACCTTTTCACTTTCAGCATCCAAAGCAGAAGTTGCTTCATCTAGTAAAAGAACTTTAGGATTTCTCACCAAAGCTCTTGCTATAGCAATTCTCTGCTTTTGTCCCCCAGACATTTGAGTTCCTTTTTCACCCATACGAGTTTCATAACCCTTAAAAAATAAAATAAAAATTATTTTGGTACATTTCACAAATAGTAACAATATATATGAGTTGTTGTTTTTTTCGGTAAATTGTTCAAAGTTTTCAATGAATTCGTTATTGCAAAAGTTCGGAATTTATGAAGTCAAAAATGTATGATTTTTTTATTGTCTTAAGTATCAAATATGCATGAGGAGCGGGCGAACAGAACGGCACTTGTCCATATGGTAGGTTGCTTTTAGATTTTTGACGGAATCGTGTTCAATACACTAACGTTTTAGATTTTCAAACTCAGACACTTCAAAAACGCACTAGATGTCATACTGTTTCAGTGATAAGGTCAAAGACATAAACAGTCCTTTGCGATTTCTGAAAACTTTTAGCAACTGGACATGTGCCGTTTCGTTCGCCCAATCACCAATAAAAAATTCTCAAGTACATAGCAACAGTTGGTGTTTTTCTCAGCTTTGTAATACTTTAGGAGAACAAATTTTCTTTCTCATTATTCGTTTTCAAATTGATAAGCAAAAAAAGCTCTTCCTCTTCAGTATTTAGCTGAAAGACCATCAAGCAATTCAACAAGCGCGGGGCTTGGGACTTTCTAAAAAAAAAAAGGTTTTGAATCTTCAATATTAAACTGATAAAAAAACTCAGGCCGCTTTAATATCTCGCAACCCTACTCGTCTCTACTCACAGTCCGGTCATTTTTTTTTTTACAAAAAATTCCTTAACTTACCAATGGCAGAGTTGTTATGAAATTGTGTATATTCGCCTTTTTGGCTGCCGCAATTATTTCTTGTTCTGAAACAATTCTTGTATTGTCACCATAAGCAATGTTATCCCGAATAGTTCTATCAAATAATATTGGCTCCTGAGAAACAATACCAAGTTGTTTACGCAAATTACTCAACGATATATTGCGTAAATCTTTAGTATCCAAAGATATTGATCCATCATCAACATCGTAGAAACGTTGTAAAAGTTGTATACAAGTCGATTTTCCACAACCTGATGGTCCAACAAGAGCAATTTTTTGACCTCTTTGAACCGCTAGCGCCAGGCCACGCAGAACTTGAATTTCCTGTCGTGTGGGATAACTGAATTTAACTTCGTCAAATTGAACATTTCCTTCACAATTCCATTCTTTGTGTGAAACATCTGGACTGTCAACGATTTGCGGTTCGCGTTTTAGTAGTTTGAATATATTTTCTGCCGCTGTAATACCTTTTTGGAAGTTTGGTGCAAATGCCATAGCACTTGCAATGGAGGCAGTACCCATAATTAAGGCTTGAGAAACTCTGAAAATAAATATTTGGTAATTTATTATACTGTATAAATATATGTGAATTTTTACTCACTTAAATACATTTCCAAATTCCATTCCTCTGTTTACAATACAATAGCCACCATAGTACATACAGGCTGCATACGCAAAGAACATTAATGATCTGGCAAGACCATAAACCAAGCCACGGAAATGCGTATTTCTCTTGGCTTTCTAAAAACATATAAATAAATAAATAAAAAAGTATTAGTTTCTTAATCAATTACAAAGAAAATAATTTATTCGTTTGTTTTTTAAGCATAATAATTTTAATACTTACTGCCACAGCGGGATACAGCATTTCCATATATTGTTTGTGAAACATGTCCTCACGTCCCAATGAAGAAACTGTCCTAATGTTAGAAACAACCTCGACCGCAAGCTTAAAAAATATCAATTTTTATTATAAAAGTTAACTTAAATAATATATGGAGAACAACCTTGGTGCAAGTTTCCATTGTTTTCGCTGTACCCATACTCTCTTGTGCCATAATCTTACGTTGCATATACATGGCAACGAGAATAAATGGTGTAAATGCCAAGGCCACTAGACCTAAACTCCATTCATAGTACATAGAAAGACCGACACCCAAAATAATTGTGGCAAGAGACTGAATAATAGTACCAATGCGTTGTCCGGTAGCCTGTTAAATAATTCAATTTAATATAAAAATTAAGTTTGGTCCTTAGACATATGACGAAGGACGCGGAAATATCTTGAAAAAGCTACTCTACGAAAACTCTTCTTATAGATAAATAAAACTGAGCTACACATTTGTTATCCAGAGGTCAGACCAGGCAGGTCTATCAGATTTTTGTTTGCCAAACATAACCTTATTTTCAGTCTTTTTCCTGCTGCTCAGTACATTTTTAGCTTTAAAGTTCGTTATAATAACTTTTCTCTCCGAGAAATTATCCAATGAACTAGAGGGCTTTTGTCTCCATACAAAGAACACAACTGTATTTGTATTACTTATAGACTTGAATGTGTGATATCTTGGAAAGAAGCACACTATTGTAGAGGTATGTCATTGCTTTCTTATATGTGTGGGTGCCCAGAAGTACAAGTGACAGTTTGGGTCAAACCGAGTTAAGTGCAGAAATAAGTGAGAAATGTGTCATTTTGTTGTGGAAAAGCGATACAATCGTATGGCAGGCATAGTGTCTAGTAAGCAAAAATCTTTTTATTTTTAAACTAAACTAGCAATTTACTACAAAATTTTAACTTTAATTTTGTTTTTCTCTAAGTTAGAAATCTCACATGTACCCCTTGGGTAAAAATTAATAAAACAACTTTTTCTTAGTATAAGATATCTTGAAACATGCCTCAAGATAATGTTTTTTCTCCTTTTTCACCAAGTACATATATTTGAAAATGATAGAGGCGGAAAAAAAAATATGAAGCGGAATTTTGGTTAGCACGCAAAAATCTTTAGGATATGATCCAAAACTTTTTCCACAGAAATCAAAAGAAAAATGGCGCAAAACCGTTTTAAATCGCCCAAAATTTTTAGCAGTTTTATGTAGAGCTACATCAATTTTTTCAATTTAAACTTGAGACTGAATTTCCAAATGCATAAATTATGTTTTAGCAATTTCCAAAAATTTAATTTTAATTTTCTTACCCCTTGAACTGCAGATGCATCACCTGATAAGCGCGCACACAAACTTCCAGTACCATTTGCCTTATCGTCAAACCAGGCAACTTCTTGCTTAAGCATTGCACCGAATAGACTTCCACGCAGACGTTCGGTCAACTTTTCACCAGCGAAACCAAAGCTATAAATCTATTTACAAAATAACACAATAATATTAGTTACATGGAGCATTCCATTTAAGAACTTTCGTGCACAAATATCTCGAAAACCTATCACGCACACAAAAAAACGGAAAACAATCGCTCGTGTTATGTTTCTGCTCAAACGAAGCATTCAGCTCAATTCTACTCTACATTTAATTCACAACTACCGTTTGCAGTCACTTCTCTCGGCGAAAACCTTCCACTCCATAGTTTAGAGACTCGTTTTGCTTTCTAATGACATTTCATATAATGTTCAAGTAAGTTTACGTACCACCCGTTGAAATCACAATTTTTCGTTTCGGTTTTCGAGATATTTCGAGGCATTGATTGAATTAAAATTTACCTGACAGAATGTTGCAATACCGACAATGATGCCAACTATTAGAAAGTATAAGCTGTACTTGTTAGTATTATCTCTCACATAAACAGGGTCCTTCACTGCCAATATTTGCAAAATTTCACCGAACAGAACTGCAAACAATGGCATTGCACAACCCATAATAACAGATGATACACAGCCAATTGTGATCTGTGGCCATTCCTTCTCGTTCACTTTTAGAATACTGAACAATGAGAACTTATCTTCCTTATTTATTTTTTCTTTCTTAGGATCCTTATTTTGAAAAATAATTAATATTTATTAAAAAAATTACTCATATAATTACTTAGTTCAATGCTATTTACCTCTTCCACTTCATCCAATACTTCAATATATGCTTCATCTTCATCTTTGTTGTCTAAGAAAGTTTTGGATTGTTCAACACCTGGAGTTGTCATCATTGCATCATCTCCTACCTGTGTCGTAACCAAGTTGTAGTAATTTTGTTTAAGTGCCATCAATTCATAATGATTTCCAGATTCGATGACTTCCCCTTGATTGATAACAATAATTCTGTCCGCATTACGAATTGTGGAAAGACGATGGGCTACGATGACGGTTGTGCGTCCTTGACTTGCCTGAATGGAAACGGAAAATATACATGGCATTGCAATGCTTTCATTAATAACAAATAAATTTCTCACCTTTTCCAAAGCTGCTTGTACTTTTGCTTCACTGGCTGTATCTAAAGCGGAGGTGGCTTCATCCAGTAATAAAATTTCGGGATCTCTTATTAGAGCTCTTGCGATGGCAATACGTTGTTTTTGTCCACCAGATAATTGAGCACCACGTTCACCGACCAAAGTTTCGTATTTCTAAACGAAACAATAATGGATATAGCTTTTGAGTATATATTGTGCAAGAAGTGATGCTTAAATAATGTGGTGGGAGCTGTGACCCAAACCATTGTGACTGCCAAAAATCAGCGACCATAACGTTATGATTTTAATTATAAGATACACTTCATAAGAATTGTGATATTCTTTTCTTTTATTACCTTTGGCAGCTTATTGATAAAAATGTGTGCATTTGCAGCTCGTGCAGCTTCCTCGATTTCTTTTTGAGTGGCATCTTCTCGACCGTAACGAATATTCTCATAAATTGTTGTTCCAAATAGAATGGGTTCCTGACCAACCACACCTATGCGCGCCCTCAACCAGGTAATATCTATATCCTTTATATTGGAACCATTGAAGTAAACGTCTCCACCTTGGGGATCATAAAACCTTTGAATCAATTGAATGCATGTAGATTTTCCACAACCTGATGATCCAACTAGAGCAACAGTTTCACCACGATGAATTTGAAGATTAAATTTATTTAAAACCGTTATCTCCTTTCTAGTTGGATACTGGAATTCAACATCTCTGAATTCAATGTGTGTTAAAGGTTCATCAAGGCTTTTACCGCTTGGTTCAATAGGATTGATTGTAGGGATTTGTTCAATCAATTTGAAAACTTTAGCGCAAGCACCCTTTGCAATACCAAATGCTTCAATATACGGTGAAGCCATACCGATGTTCATAGAGCCCATCATTATAGAGAAGAAAACCTTGAAGTGAGATAATTTTTAGAAATTATACAGATATTTGCGTGCCGATAAAATATACTTACAGTTATCATGGTACCTGGATCATAGTTAGAGTAGTATTCGTCTCCTCCATAGTTCTTAAGAACCAAACCAACGCCATACCAAAAGGCCAATGCATATGAAGCGTAAATAAAGAACCACAATAGGCCGAAACCCATGCCTGAGAACATATTTCTCTTGATATTCAATATTCTGGCATCTACAATTTGATTCTTATATGCATCAACTTCTTTGTTTTCGCCTTCGAATGCTTTAACAGTACGAATACCACTGATAGCTTCTTCAGCAATATTACCAGCAGTAGCATATACATTCAGTTCTTTTTTGGCCAACCTAGATGTAGCCTGTCATGGTTGAGAGTTAGGCAAGAGCAAAATTTATTAATATCGTACTATGGAATGATAAATGTTAAATCTATACATACCACTGCAACCAAGCCCATAGCAATAAAAGTAACTGGTAAACTCGTGAGGCACACGAGAGCTAACTGCCATCCTTTTACAAATGCCAAAACTAAGGAGCCAACAAATGCGGTTATGAAATGAACGAACATGACAACTTTTTCAGCGAGACCATCTTCCATTTTTGTTAAATCCCTGTAAGAAAGTTGAGTTAATGAATATAACAAATGACGCATTGGCTTAGTATTGAAGATGTGATGTGACGTAGACTAAACAAAATCTTTAGAAACTTACTCGTTCATTCTGCTAGCGACTTCTCCACTTTGATTAAAGTCATACCAGGCCATATCCTGATGAAGTATAGATTGGAAAAATTTACCACGAATTCGGAGAATTTGTGCATGTGCAGAGTAATTGAAAAGAGTAACTGAGAGATAACTGCAAGCAAGCATAATGACACCGATCATTGTATTTTGAAAGGCAAATGTTTGAACTGCATCGAGTAAGTCATCTGCTTCAGAGGCTCTTGTATAGTTACCGATGGATTCTCCATAAGCAATCATAGCCTAAAATTGAGTAGTAAAATATATACACATGTAGTTTTCTTAAGTAAATACAAATTAAACACTAATAACGCTGTGATACTTTCAATGTTATTCTTAATATATACGATAAAATATAATCTAAGGCCTGCTCTTCAGGTAGATATTTCAATCTTTGAAGTGGACTGTTCCAGATCATTTTTAACAAAAGCATCATTTAGTACCATCCTTGCCCTTTAAAATGAGCTTTCAAGTGTTGATCTGTGATGCTTCCTTGCAAAGTTGCAACCATTTCAAGGTGACATGAATTTGAAACCCGTTGGTTAATATTGTTGGGTTGCAACCCTTTGTAGGGCATCCAATTCATGTCACTTTAAAATGGCTATAACTTTGCAAGGAAACATCACAGATCACCACTTGAAAGCTCATTTTAAAGGGCAAGGATGGTACTAAATGATGCTTTTGTTAAAAATAAGCTGATCAACTTTCTTTGAATCCTATACATGGCCTCGAAAGTAGACAAAAAACATCATGTTTTAGGTACTTAGCCTCAAATATTTCAGGATTCAGACATGATGGGTCAATTCTGAGGCCAGATTCGGATTCAGCGTAAAAAATTACATCGAAAAACGACCCTTTTCAGCTCAACAGCACTAATCACCTATTCATTTAGACACCTTTTTTGAAAAAAATAATTTTTCCATACAATTTACATGTAAAACTAACAGGCTCCGGCGCCACCTTATAAAATTGAGTTACAGAGCTGAAATTTCATGAACTTTTTCTTCATATCATAAACTTACTTTTTAAGCAACAGCACCTTAAAAAAAACAAAAAAAAAAAAATTTGAATCACCCTAGTGTACACAGCAGTACGGACCTCAATTAGATTCTTCGGAAATTTTAGTGCTGACTGCCACTAAAATGGTTCAAAATAAACATTTTGTATTAATTGAAAAGATTTTTGAAGCAGCCTGACGCGACCAATTCAGATATTTCTCTCGATATGGCCAGAAATACAAAAGGTTATTGATCTCGTAATATAAGCCCTAGCCGCATAAAGGGGTCAGAAAGCAATCCATCCGTCTGTGAGGCAACTGGCAGTATTGGGTTATTAGCTGACATTTAAATAAACCTGTCAAGAAAGTTCCCAACCGCAAATTTTTTTGAGGTCATTCGAGAATCTGTTCACTTAACTGCCACTGAGCTAGGGCGCTTTTTAAGTAGTATGAGTGGCAAATGTTGTTGCTCTCCGCAAAGTAATAGATTAGTATGGTGGTCGATGACTGAAGGTTATGGATCAAAACCAAAAAGAGGCTTGAGGACAGGACAGAATATTGGTTGGACTCCAGCATTGATGCAGTGTTGATGTGAATTCGTCTACCACAAAATCGATGAACTACCGACGCTATATACAATTAGTTTCGATACGATAGCAACACAACCATACTTTTTCATGATTCGGCTAAAAACTGGCTAGACATTTTCAACTACTTAATATGATGCATACGAGCCGTGCAAAAGTCACACTTTCTCAACACAAGGGCTCTTATGATATAGTAGGAAATTCCTAAGCCAACGTATACTCATTGTGATAGCTTGAAGAATTGGTATATAGAATAAATGAAAACATATTGATAACTTCAAGTATATAAAATAATATCGAACCTTTGTTTTTTCTTTCTATTTTACAAAAACTAAATTGAATGTATGTGAATGTTTGAGTTAGTACTCTAATCTCTTTTGATATTGAAATTGCGACGCACGATACCTGTGTACTCATAGAATATAAATTTTGTATAACATCGCTTATCATAGGAGTATGATAAAGTGTATTTAATAAATACTTGACAATAAATGAAGATATTTATATGCACTAAAGCGGTTACTTACATTTGCGAGATTGCCGAAAATATAACTGTTCGCGGGTGTAGTAAGACCTGTTGCAAATGCACCCAAGATACCAATGGCGTACATAAGTTTATTTTTTCCTGTGGAGTATCTGTACATTCCAAAAAATGATATAGGCTGGGTATCATCTTTTGGTCTACCATCATTGTCATCTTCATCTTTCTTTTTGCCTTTCGATTTTTTATCCTTTTTGTTATTTTCTTGTATTGACCTGTGAGAAATAAAATTAACTAAAGTTAATATAATATAGTACATATGAGCATATGTATGTAAATTTATAGATATGGAACAAAGGTTTTACTCAAGCAGTTTGGAAACATTCTCAATATACATATACTCGTATGTATGTGTGATAAGGTGCTCTAACTTAGGGGCAAGTCACGCGTATTTGATAAATAAAATGATTGAAATAAAACTTTTTTTATCATTATGGCATTAATAGATTACGCAGTTGAGGTTCACAAGTTGCAAGTAATCGCTTTTTTTTTTGGGTGTCATGCTTACCACGCTTATCTAGATACCCTTAGAAATACTTTTACTTTTGTTTGTTAGAAATCACTCATAATCAAATACAAATTGATACATTTTATGTTGTTGTTCTTTTTAATAATAAATTTCTCAAAGAAAATATTCTGAACTATGGAACTTCTTGAGGGATACAGTGGTGAAATAACAAAATCTGAGCTTTTTTTTTTTTGTATATACATATGTACCATATTTTCATGTAGAAATGTTCAGCTCACAGTTTTCAAGATATTTGAGATGTTTTTCAGACTTGATTCACTTGCGGATTCAGGCAAGCGCTCAAGAAAACTCATATATGTATATAAGTAGTATGATATCTTGATAGACGTGTCATGTGACATAGGAGGAAAATAACTGCTCTAATTGTATTTATATTTCTCGATGTCATAGAAATGGCATTCCGAGAAGAGTTTCTCGTATTGCTTGAGTAGGAATTATGGATTTGATGCTGATTAATGTGCTTGCCAAGCATAGCAGTCGACTTAGAAATAATAGCTGCGTTTTATTCGCCACACGCTACTAGTTATCTACAGCCAGCAATAATGATTGTATGGGAAAGCAAAACAAAATCGCAAACTTAACGAGTAAAATTATAGTTGCTATGTATACATAGCACGATGCTATGGCTTTCCAGCAAATTCGTATTTTGTCTAGTGTGCATTTTAAAATGAAGAGAGCTATTTCGCGGAAAAACAATATTTTTAAATGTCAGGCGGCAAAAGGAAGAAATTTTAAATAAAAAAGTAGCAAGCAAGAGTAGCAAGCTTGGCAACTTCGTCGCTTTCCCAAATATATAGCGATTTAGCGAATAAAACGCAACGATTGATGAAACCATTATTTCTAAAACCGAAAAAAGCCTTCTTAGATAATATATCTTATTTTCGGAAATAACGCACCATTTCGCATTAGGAACGGTTGCTTATTGGCAGCAATAATTGAACTGTAAATTAATATAACAAATATAACAAACAAATTCAGTTCTTTGTTGAGGTGCCCACTAATGACCGGATTTTGATTTGCAGGTACTAATTTTTGCACACATCCCATAGAAATGCAAATCGCTCCCACCAGATTTGATGTAAGAGCGGTTGGCAGTTAGCACGTCAGTTAACAACAACTGAAGTTATCATATTTGCGACTTAAGAAAACGTTCAATCTAAATAGCTAAGTATGTTAATAACTGTTATAGCTATACTCTGTTATTATTTTAAGTTCACTTACGAAAAACTTTTGATAAAGAGGTATATTTTTTTCGCTGACGAAATCAAATTATAAACATATGACAGCGCAAGTTGCATATTGTCGCTTTATGATTCAAAAAAAAAAATGTTTGTTTTTAATCTGAAAAATTTGATGAATTGCGATCAGGAAATCTCAAATCATGATTACCAGTCGAATTTGTGCACGAATACCTTAGGATAAGGGTAGACTCGTATTTTCTTACGAACACGCGTTAGTCACAAGATGATTTTTTAAATTTTGTTATCACATAAATTTCACGATATAACGTTTCACTTATTTCATCTGTTGTGGTACTATTCAATAATACGAGTACTTACGGTCGCGGCTTATCTTTGTAATTTTCATCCAATGTGTCTGCAAATATTATATTATTTCCATAATTGGAAAGTTCGTCCTTTTTATTTTCGGCTCCGGTAGTCATGTTGGCACTTGACTTTTTTTGTGTTGCCTCACTAAAATTATTGTCCGTACTGAAAGTATTTTCGCTAGTTTTATGAATATATTTAAACAAAACTTTATTATATCGAAGAAATTGGTAGCTTTATCGCATAATTGAATGCCTTATCGACAAAAGCAATGAGTTTGCATATCTAGCATTAATAATCTGGTACATTACTGTTAACAGCAATGGCTACGCACAACACCGTTTCTATTGGGTATGAAAGCCTATAATTGATAAGGACAGAATTTCCCATAACGCAGCAAATATACAATTCTTTAAAAAAAACCACAAATTGTGTAAGATATTTTCAAATTGATTTTTCATTAGATTAGTGGAAACTAAATTAATAATTTTAGCTTAGCGAACCGAAAGCCTTGGAAACTAATGTTCTTCTTTTTGGTATACATAAAATTATAATATTTTTCACTTAATAAATAAATTTTATTGTTAGGTCCATATACAGCGTGTTTGAATTGGAAATGCTTTAAGGATGTAGTAAGGTCAAAGTGTGCTAAAAATATTTTGTTTTAATGGTAGTGAATGAAAACTTTCATATTCTGTCAGCTATTGATTGAGTGTAGTTTCTTTAATGAATTTTTTTTTTTGAATGGCCTAATGGAGTCTTAATGTGCATCGAACAAAACTTTCTTATTTTCTAGTAGATCTGCAATTTCATTGCCTTTATTACCTTGACATCGAAAACAAATTTCCTTTATTTAAGCAAGAATTCTTTCATTTAAATAAAAACAATCTTTCAATTTGCACTTAAGCCATACCCCGAGTAGAAATTGCTATCAGGCAAGACCTGCCATAGTCAGCTCCAGATCAGGTTAAGATTGGCGGACTCCATGTGTGCATCTTAAAGGAGGAAACGTATTAACCCTTTCAGGACCGAATTATAATGAGAGGAAAAGAAATATTTGAGTTCATGCTCTTATTAATATAATCACAAAGGTTAACTGATATCAATTTTTATGTCCTCGGTATCCTGATTCTTCCTTACTCAAAACAGAACTGTCGATATGACAAAAGCAACGCAAGTCGCGGGAAAAAATAACAAAATGGTGATTTTGAGAAGTGAAGACAATGTTGTCTATAGGCATAGCTGGGCATTAACTCGTTAATCCGTTAATCGTTAATCAACGAAGTTAACATTTCGACTAACGGATTAGCTTTAAAAAATTTTAACGGACTCGTTAACTTCAGTTATATTTTCCCAAGTCCGTTAATCGTTAATCCAGTACCTACTATTTACCAAAAAGATATAGCACGCACTGCGCCGCTCCGCGAAAAACACGTTCTCACAAGTACTTTCCGGTTGATATGGCTGGAAACATATGACAGCAGTCGAGTGGATGCAGTAAAAAAATGCATGGAAAAAACGGTAGAAGAGTCATTACGACAAGAAGCTGTTCGAAGAAACAGAAATAGCTTACGCGAGTAACAACAACTATGATAATCAAATCTTTAAAAAGCAAACCTCGAAATCTCGTCAAAATATGGCTAGACATGAAATCAAAAGACTTTTTCAACGATGAGGCATTCCCGAACAGATATTCATAAATCTGTTTATTAAATATAATACTGTTATACCCTCAAGCACTGCCGTTCAAAATCTTTTTTCCACGAGCAAAGATATTTAACGCCGAAACCAGCCTCGCTTTCAGACCAGAATTCAACATATTACTGTTCATGAAGGGGAATATCCGCATTTTGTTAGATGAATAAATTACAGACTCTAATTATACGCTTTTTTTTTTTTTTTTTGTTGTTCCTAACCTGTTAACTTCCAGAACCCAAGCCAAGAGCTTCATAAGAAGATCACTAACGCAACGATATAAAAAATGCAATTTTTATTACGTGTTAAAGGATTAACTTTGACTTGCGTTAAATCTTCCAAAAGGTAACGATTTAACGTTTAACGAAGTTAACTTTTTTAGTAACGGATTAGCGATTAACGAAGTTTACTATTTGATTAACGGTGCCCAGCTATGCCTATAGGCAACATTAAGGGTTAAGGAATTCCGGATCAGGTATGGAAAATACTAGCCAAACTGTGGTTCTGGTAAAGACCGGAGCTGGCTAGCCACAGTAATTGTTATGGAAAGCCATATAAAAACTTATATGGTACAACCCTATTCAGCTTAGCCAAATCAAGAACAATTCAGGCTAGTCAGATCAGTTGAAGATGTGGTTGAACCTATTTTCGCCTTAAAGAGGTGGACCATCCGGAAACCTATAAGATCCTGAACATCTTAGCCAGATCAGATGTTTTAGTAAAATTAGAGTGAAATATTAGGATTTGTTTATTTCTCTCCAACCTGCTACGAGTAACATGTTAACCTGAAAAATTATTCTATGGAATTCTATTTGATTAAAAATCATTAATTATGTCGTATGCCCTGGGGTTTGAACCTGGGCATTTTCTGTTAACACAATTGTTACATGTGCAGTTTAACGACAATAGGCAACCTTTTTTTTTTGGCTAGCTAAAAGTACATTATGTATATGAATTATCAATTGGCTATTATATAAAATGAAAATTCAATTTTTAATTTTGACAGAAAAGTAATTACGTTTTGGTCTCTCGGAAAAATAATGAGAGTAGCCCAGTTGGTTAACATGATCATCTTTAAACAGTGGCGTGACCTAGTTTCAATTCTGGTCGGTGATGGATAAAAAAAAAACTATACATATTTTCACACAAATCCCTTTGCTCTCGATGCGCCTACTGTTTTAAATAAAGCGATTCGTTTTCGCGTGGTTTGCTCCTTCAAATACTATAAAGCATTGCTTTGCAGTACGTTTCTTAGGCCTGCGGTAGTAGATGGTTTTGATTGTGTAAAGAATCCCCGCTTCAGTGGATAAAATCAGAAATTGGCAGAGCTTATGTCCATATTAGATGCGGTTTATTTCGAAATAGTCGTCATAACTCGGTCAACGGTATTTCGAAGCAGAAATCGAGGATATTCTTACTCTGTAGCTTTTTTTATAAAAGAAAAAGTATTGGTCTACTGAAAGAGTCTGATGTACAACATACTTACCCAAAAAGCTGATGCATTTCTAAATAAAATATACCATCTACATTCAAGTGCATTAGACCTGTCCAGAAATATATAACATTACTTTTTAATGAGTACATATATTGAATATTTTTGTTTTTTTTTTTTTTCATTTATTAGAACAGCCACAAAATGCAAGAAAACCAAAATGCACACTTAAAAAGTTATTTAAATGTCTATCTGTTTAAATTCTGAATAAAATCTTTCACTGTAAGTCAATTGGCCAATTTACATTCTGAGCACCATTTTCAATGCATCTCTGTTGATTTTAGCCTGCTTTAGGATAAGTCCTTCTGCGAAAAGTTCCGATTCACGTTGCAAATAGCTTATAGCTTTCTCGACATAATGCAGCGATTCCTCTAGAAGGTTTTTTGGTGATAGGCTGGTTTGTAAGGCTATTCGACGTGTGTGTTCAGCAATAGCTGAATGAAGCTCAAAGCACAAGATCCCTAGAATTCTGGCCTCACCTGTTTTTTGAAAAATATAAGTTATAAAATTGTCTATGTATATTTCTAGGTAGCTTACATGGTGCCAATATCTCGTACAAGTCAAGTAATTCTCTGGCGAACTCCAGTTTTGTGTTTAATAGCTCATCCGGAATAACAATCAATTCCTTGGGATCTTTTCCAATTTGTTGAACTAATTGAATTTTCGCTTCACTTATGTAGTAGTGCTTCCGTGGCAGCCACTTTTGATAGTGGGTAATGAATCTGAAATCAAAAGATTAAAATAAAGAAACATAAAGTGGAAGTGCGACATTATCTTTTTGTTCAAGTAAAGTGAAATTATCTGTTGTACAAAGTGGGTTCCAAAAGTTTTCAGCCATTCCACTGAAATAATATGGAAGTAATTTATCTATTACTGGGTATCATGGCAACAAGAAAGTACTGAGTATCACTACTGACTATCATGGTAACAATTCGCTAAATAAATTGCTTGCAATTTAAGTATTGTTCAATGGTAAGGTTCTTGGCTAAAGAAAAAAAGCTTTGATGGAGCATACCAAGCATAACCTATACATCGGTCATTCTTTTAATAACTGCACACTTTGTTTTTTGTGACGTTTTTGAACATTTTTTGAAACGAAATATCTCAAAAACTATAGTAGATAGGAAAAAAATCACCGAGTCATATTTGTTAAGAAAGACTAGAACTTTATTAAAACTGTTAAAAAATTTAAATAAATTTGCTAAAACAGTAATTTTTTTGATTAAAAAAAATCTTGTCAAAATATTTTCAATATATCATCTTCCGTTTTTTTTTTATTTTTTATATGTTATTCCTCAATTGTTCCTAAGAATGCATGTGCTTTCATATCAAAATTTCCGCCATAACTTTGGAAACTATGAATTTATTTTGTTGGAAAGGTTGTGAAAAAGCGCAGTGCAGAGTTTAATTTTTATTTAATGGTAGGTGGTGCCACGCCCCTTATAGGAAAATATCAATTTATTGAAATTTGGTTTGGATATTGATTGAACTTTAAGATGGATTATTAAAAGCTGTTAGTTCTTAAAGTGGACGTCGCACCACCACTAATTGGAAAAAACATTACTACGGTTGATGATATTTGGTATCGAGATAGACTGATTCTTGAGTATGGAAATTTATTTTGAGTGAGGTCTAAACTAATCGACCGATTTTGAAAAAAGTTGTTTTTACAGCTATACTAATGTAAGGATCTAAGGAAGAGTTAGGGTAACATAATACCATGATTCTAATTTTGAGAAGAATGACAATAAAAATTTTATTTTTTGTGTCAGTTCTTAAATACTAAAAAGTATTTTTTTTATTTCACCATAATGGTTTAATTAACCAGTTGGCGTAATCTAGTGCATATTAAAGCGTATGAAAATTATGACAAAATCTAAGCATGCATTTTTTCTGTTATGCAAGTACAGTCAGAAACTGTTTCTAGAAAAATCCGATCAGATCGTTATGTCGAAAGTATGTACATACATAGATGGAAAACCAGCAAAAATTTAATATTAGTATTAAGTTTTAATTGAGAAGCAACAGAACAAAACAGGATAAATCAATTTTAGCAAACTTTACAGGATAATCAAAATGCAACTACCGCTATTTTCATGTACTTTTTAAACTTATGAGTATGGTTATAGGTAGATACAGTGAAGAGTTCGAAGATGGAAAACTTTAAAAAATTAATTTTCCGGTTTTGTTCCACGACGTTGGATTTATGTTTCTTTGTTCTACTAAAAGTTGGATTTATTCACATTTGAAACACAGAGACATCGTAACCTGTATTGGCAAAAAGTTGCAAGTGTAAGAGCCTCCACAAAACCCTTCCAACGTTCACAATCAATAGCGAGAGTCGAATCTAACCAACACTTTTATTTCTTGTCACATTTTATGCTACTCTAAGGATTCCACTTCAGTTAGTGATTTCCGCAACTTGTCACAGTGGTCTCAATCGAGTTTTTTTGGTTCAAAAATGTATTGAGAGCGCAAATCTTTTCCGAAATGAACAATTTTGTATTATAAATTATAGCTAACCATAATGCCAGCAAATTTTTGGAGGCCGAATTTTGAAAAATTAAATTTTCTTTTTGTATTATTTTAAGTTGAAAATTTTCTTTTTTTGCCTTTAATAAAAAACTATAAATTTCTTTCAAAAATCGGACTCCGAGTATTAAGTGGACTCGCCTTTAGTTTTTTGCTGAATGTTCAGGTTGAAGTAATTATGTATTCAGACCACGTTTTTAACTGGCAACCGATCTGATACAACTAATAAATCGTAAACAAGTTTTTGATAAATTGGGTTGAAAGCTTAACTGAATGCAAGATATTAAAGCATTTCTGAACTTAGACCTAATATTTAAGTAAATTATAATGGTAACACTAATTAATGTTAGATGGATTCTTGAAAATATCTGTAGAACGTGGGCAAGAAGGAAAGGCCTCAGTGAAGTGCTAAATATTAAGATATCATACATACTTATTATGCAGGTTAGGGTGGTTTTTTTTCAAACTTTTGGAGAGGGATTTTGTTTATTGTTTCCTATATTATAGCTTGAGGAATAAAAATAATTATCCCAACATTTGAGCTTCCTAGCTTAAACCTGTAAACTTAACGAAAAAACCGACTTACTAAAACGTAGAAAAAGTCTGCCCTAAGTGCCAAGATTTTGCGTTTTGGGATTTTTAGTTGAATGAGGAACGCCACCCACTGTTGTAAAACCACACCCACATTTTTCGTGTGACTAAAAATGCGGAAAAATACACCCAAAGGAGGAATTTTTATTTATGAATTAATGTTTATGTATTTATAAAATATAAATCGAATTATAAATTTCACAAATACCTGTTTTAATCAGAATACAACTTTACGTAGATGATAAAAAATTCAATAACAAATATTCCATATATACAATGAGTGATTAAAGCAAAATAACTAAAATTTGCACATTTTTTTCATACGTTTTCTGATAAATGATTATTTTGAGTACCTCTTACAAAAACTTTAAAGTAGGTACATATGTAAGTATGTGCAAATATGTTCTGGTTCGACTTTATAGTCAGGGAGCCGGTGAATATCAAAGGTATATGATTTTATCGTCGTTGGTAATGATATGTAATGTAGTTCGCGTCTGCCTCTGATATATTGAAGGTATTCCTCTAAACGCCAAGATTTCTCGAAAACTGCGTAAACTGAGAACATTTTCGAGCCTGAAAAGTTGCATTTGTATGGAGCAAAGTCTACACAAGCCTAAAAAATTTTCGAGGCAAATTTGGTGAGAAAGCAGCCTCAAAGAGTCGAAAAGTGAATCAGTGTTGCCGTTTGTCGAAACAATTTGCTGCCAATTCGAAATTTCTTTTGAAACTTGCACATAATTTATCTTTCGAGTTTTCGCGTTTAGAGTTTAGAATACCCTTATAGTGTTAAGGGTATTGTATAGATAACAAAAATATATAAGGCAGACGTCGACTCTGCAACATTTTTAATAACAGCAATTGTAAATATGCAAGTAAAAAAATAATCTTATCGTTTTCGTCCAGGATTTTGTTTTTTTAGAATTGGTCGTAGAAGCTGAAAATACAAGATGCAGACGCGTAGGTCTCCGCTCTTTCAAAATATATGGAGTTGTATATGTCAAAATTGACAATTTTGGTCAAATCCGTATGAACATTGTAGAACAGCAGATTTTTCCGAATTTATATATTTATTAAATTTACCTTTTCTCTTCAAAATCCACTTTCAATTATATCGATTCATTTATTTTTTCTACGAGGTAGCGTATATATAAATTTTCCAGCTATCTTGCCATGCTGGAACTTATGTAGATCTGTGTGTAGACCTTTGTAATAAATTGAAATGAGCAAAATTTCTGAGAAAAAAAATTCAAAAAAATTATGTGGGCTAATCTCATCCATAACTAAAAGAAAAAAAAAAACGTTACACAAAAATCAGATTTGCAAAAGCAAAATTATTTTCGATTTTATTACAAAATTACAAAAAAAAAAATACTATAGATGACCGAAAAAATAGAATAGTAAATTTTGGAAAAAAAAAATTGCACGGTATTAGTTTTATATACATATATCTTATATATCCTTTGCAATATACACCTCAAGTGCTCGAAAACGTGTTCCTTTGATAAAGCAGCGCTGGAATCGTCTGCCTTCTCTATTTTTATGTTTTTATAAGTGCTAAATTTTTTTATTGAATGTTTGCAATAATGCTATTTTTAAATGCATTTTTTAATATAAAAGGCAGACGCTTTAAAATTGCTTATGGCACCTTTTTCTTGGTTTCAAAGGGCTCTCAATTTGTAACGCAAGGACAACAGACAGAGATTGCTCACATTATTTATATTATTTAGAACTTCATGATTTTCAACTTTAGGCCACCGGCTCTCTGACTATTAAATGCTCTGAATTTTGATAAAATTGCGTCACATTACTTACTACCTACTTTAAGGAAACAGATAATTTCTCTTAGTCATATTAATGCTTATGAATGATATGTTCGTTTTTAAGTAAAAACCAAACAAAATTGCATACAAATAACTCGAAAAAAAAACAATATTATTTTGCAAATTCATTCAAACCTTATTTGGTTATCATGTGTCTGGTAATATTTAAAATTGATAATTGATAAAGTTTATTGTTGTGAAATGAATATTTTGAGTATTGATTGCAGTACACAAAAGATTCAGCAAGAACATACGAAATTGACAAACGGCGCCTGTCCGGAGGTTTAATTTGCGTATTTATTTATTATTGTAATGTAATTAATTTTCCACATTTTAAATTCATTAAGCACTAGGCTACACTATATATAGGAACCAGTTATGTAATTAGTAAGATCGCTAAATTTATCATCATTCACACATTATAGGTATTTCCAAAAATCTGCCCCAAAAAGTTTAATGTTTTCTAGTTCATTAAGGTTGCACATAATGCAGTTTCCTAGTCTACACAATCGATTTTTGTCGTAAAATTGTTTGGTGGTTTCTAGAATCCAGTCCGCACTACTTTTATTTTTAGCCTCCTATCCAATATTGAATTCAGCACCTATATTATTAAAATTGTTCTATTCATAGTTTTTCCTAGGAACTTACAGTTTGTTTCGTCCTCATATTCATAAAGGGTCTCATACCTGTATATACTATTAAATACATTAGGGTGGTTCTTAGGAAAATAAAACTGAGCACGCCCCCTCAATTGGTTTGAAATAGAGTAAAAAAAACTTTCAAATGCATTCTTTTTAAAACTAAGTATTTTTTTTACGTGATTTGTAATTTTAAAAAAGAATTTATCAAAAACAAATGGCCCTCGAATCTAGTTTCCGCGATATAGCCATGAAATGTTGCGAATATCTGAATAGATTTCAAATACATATATTGATGTCAGATGGAAGGTAACTTTACAATCTATAAAATTGGTGTATTTAAAGTTTGTAATCAGTTTGATATATTTTGAGGTACAGATTGTTTTTTTAAATAACCGCTATTTTCTCTTAAAATTGTACTATAGATCTGTAATTTGATTAACATATTATGAAAGACCAATTAATTTCCTATAATTCAATATGTTATTTGTTTCTCATTTTCTTTTTCTAGGAGTATTATATACATACAAGAATAACCCTCTAGGAAAAATTGGAAGGCTTCCATATGGAAGTGATGGGGAAACAATCCTTATCGTATCTTTTGGAAGCTTATGGGAAGATTTGAATTGATGTTGTTTCCAAACCGCTATTTCAAGAATGCATGTGGAAACGTTTGCTTGTGAGGCAATGAAATACACATTGCTTGCTAAATTTTTATTTTTTCAATTTTGTTTTGTTGTCATTGAGTAAAATCAAAATAATAAAACTGAAATTGTGCACAATATTAATATAAATTAATATTGCGTTGGAGGGCTATGAAATATGATAATTTACAGCTTTTCCTTATAAGAAAGTCCCACGCCTACCTTCCCTTTTACTGTTCGTGCCAATGCCACATTCTGAGCATAAACAAAATGTCACTTTAAAAAGTTAGAAAACTCTCTAGATATGCTAGAATTTTTGGCTCAATGGGATTCTCCACGCCCACCTGTCCAATTCTATTCACCAATTTTGTTACTTTGTAATTTTGTACCAAGTGTGATCAAGCTATTGTTTCCACGTTCATTTTTGGAACATTGGAGAGAAATGTTTCCAGATCCATTTTTAAGACAGTGGTGAGGAATATTTCCACATTCCTTTTCAAGACAGTTGTGTGGAATGTTTCCACATTAATTTTTAAGACAGCGGAAAGGAAAGTTTGCCACTAATGACATCGTGTGTAAAAAAGAAATGGAGTGTCCAACGGAAGGAAATGCTTCCTACTTTCCAATGAATGTTTCCTGTTTATATCTGGGAATGTTTCCATTTCCTAGAGGGAATGAACAAACTGGTTTCTTTTTTATAATGTATTTATTTCAATTACATAACTATAGTTATTAAAGTTAAGATCTTATAACTTAAAAAGCCAATTGACGGGGCGTCGCGTTTGACTTTCCCAAAAACTTCAAATAAGTACCAACCTAATAAACATGCATACATATGTGGGGCATTAAACGTCAAACAAAAAAAGAAAATAAATTGGTTCATAAGTAGCTCGTGTTGAAAGAATTTGATACCTACAACTTTAGATCCCAAGTCACTTGCTTTGACCTCAAACTTATAAACTTTGAAGCCAAATGGACGGATATGATAAAAATACGGAAAAATTATACATTTGTAGCATTTTTTCCGTAGAATACAATAAAAATATTTTCAAATTTTTAGATCAAGATTTAACCCTTCTTGAGAGGTTATAAATATTAAATCAATATTTAGAAAAGTATGACTTTTTTGAAACTTTTTTATATCCATTTTTAAAAAGCATGTACCATCCATCTACTTTTCAATGCTTTTTGTCCCACAATGCGAATTTTTATCATATTTTTCCGTTAACCCACAAAATTTTTAAATTTGAGGTAAAAACAAAACTTTCAATTTTTTGACCATTTTCGACCGTCCAACAGTAACAACAGTGTATTGTGACTTGGGATCTAAAGTTTAAGGTATCAAATTTTTTTTTTTCATTTGATGTATCCCGTATACACATCCAAAATTTAATTCAATGGTGTATACATTTTTGTTTGGTATGTTATGCATACATATCTTAATCGCTTAAGTTTTGATACAATTTGAAAACTAGAAGATTTTCTTTATGCAAAATAATTGTAGTTTGTCAGCTTCCTGAAACATTGATTGTCTCCGATCCTATGTGGTTGAACCTTAGACTACGCTACATACGGATAAAAATACATTCTACGTAATCAGTTATACTTCTACTAAAGAGTTTACAGTTTTTTGTTAGGAGCCGCACGCAGAGGAGTTCGTAAATCTAAAGAGTTCTTGGTACCTGATTAAAAGCAGCCCTGATATCTACACAATAAGGCTTTAACTTTCTTCTTTTTTGCAAACTGTAAGTGCTCAATTGAAGTAAGGTTATACTATCAAATATATTTTCCTTAAAACTGCTTGGGATCCTGTGATAAAACTTTTGGTTTCTGCATATTTCGTATACCGACATGTGTCACAATTTTTAAGTCTTGGTAAAATAATATTGCACTCAAACGCTTTATCTAACTTACACGTATAGTACAATTCAAATATAATTTTCTTCTGCAGATCTCATGTTTGAAATATTAGTCTAAAAATACAAGTATTAACATACAGCATTGCACTTATACGAGTATGCATATGTTTTTTTTAAATGTTTACTCATATGTGTCAACATGTTTTGACCCATGAGGCCATGTTTCCGAACAACATTTCAAACAATTATTGGTGACAAAATTAATAGTCCAAGAGCCGGCTGTAGAAAAGTCGAGTGTATAAGATTACAGGATGGGATGCATGCCAAATGATAGAGCTCGACGAGCCTAAATAGAATATCTAGGGTTGCCTTGCCAAAGCCTGTCCCGATGGCCGAAAATGCCCGAATTTTAGCCAATTTTATTGTTCTAAAATGAATGCCAAATGATAGAACTCGAAGAGGCCTAATTATAATACCTGGAATTGCATTGTTGAATCCTGTCTCAAACATGGGATTTCACCGGTTTTTTAGGTCAATTTTCGTTAATGAAGATAACAGCTTGAAATTTGTGCCAAATGATAGATATCGAAGAGCCTTAACAGAATATATAGGGTTGCCTTGTAGAATCCTGTCCCAAACATGAGTTGCCACTCATTTAAGAAAAGTTGACCCCAAAAACGGGTGTCAAATAATGTTTAGGACATGATTCGACAAGGCAACCCTATATATTCTATTTAGGCTCTTCGATATCTATCATTTGGCACGAATTTTAAGCTGCTATCTTCATTAATGAAAATTGACCCAAAAAACCGGTGAAAACCCATGTTTGGGACAGGATTTAACAATACAATCCCAGGTACTATATTTAGGCCTTTTTGAGTTCTATCATTTGGCATACATTTCAAGCTGTTATGTACTACAGTTTTAATTAGAACAACAAAATTGGCTAAAATTCGGGCATTTTCGGCCATCGGGACAGGCTTTGGCAAGGCAACCCTAGATATTCTATTTAGGCTCATTGAGCTCTATCATTTGGCATGAAAATATCATACAGTTACAGTATAAGCTTATTATATGGCACATCCACAAAATGCAGTACTAACAATAAGTATATACCAAGATATAGCCAAAAATTAGTATGCTCTCATCTTAAATTGTTGTGCTATGTTGTATAACAGCGAAATTTTTGGTCAAAAATCTGTCTTATCTTCGTTATTTGATTCCCTATATGTGCATACATATGTATATAGTACTTACTTAGTGCAATTTTCTGCGGTTTTTCCCATTGCTTGTATATCCTTTCCTGCTTTCTCTAAAATGTTTTTGATGTATAGTTTTCCGACATTTTTCTTGCAAGTGTTGCAGCTAAAAATAACATTTTTATTATAGTTTTCCATTTATCATTATTCTTTAATACGTATTACAAGTACTTACTTCCAGTCTTCGTGCCATTCATTTAAGCTAGCGGGTAGTAAAAGTCCTTCACAATCCTTTTCGCTACACTTTATAGCACTATAGTTAGTACCAAATTCAGTTACGTCCAAACATCGCAAACAATTGCATTTGAAAAGTTTTGTATGCATTAGATGATTTTGACGATCAGCAGTTCCCCATATGGCATCAGAGTAACAAATACTCAAATGAGAATTTCTTTTGATGGCTCTTGGGGCCCATAATATGATATGTCCATCTTTAGTGAAACTTTTTGCTAGATTAGGAGAGCAAGAATGTTCTAATAATGAAGCTAGATTGTAAATTGCCACATGTGGTGGATCAGTTGACGGCACCTCATGACCATTAATTTGCAAGATTCCAACTGCCTTCATTATATCGTCTTCAGTAAATTCATTTGTATTGAAAAACCTTCAAAATAAATTATATTAGTTAAAGCTCACTGTGAAGTCATATATATACTTTGGTATAAATTTTCCAATACTTTCCAAGTCTGCTTTCCACTGCATGGATCCTCGACGTGTATCCTTCAATGATTCAAGCTTATCAAACTTTTCCCACTTGGAATTATTCGATTTCTTTAGAAGTAGGCACCGTACAGTACTGATACATTGATACATAGGATGAGGATTTGTGAATTCTTGTATGTTGACCTTAAAAGTTAAATTCATTATGTATATGAATCTTAAGATTTAAGCTTTTGTATTTTATAAATGTATGGAAATAATTGCCATCTATCAATGGCTGCAATAAACATATGCATTAGGTTGTCCATTATTTTTTAAAATATTCGCTAATTAAATTTTATAACATTAAGAGCTCAGTAACCTATGCCGACTTGCATCGAAACATGTCAATAGAAGACATTTAAATATCAGATTTTGGGATAATTCAGAGATTTTAAAGATCGGTTTAAACGCCTTTGGAATTATTTTCCCTCACAAAAAAACCATAAGAACCCTCTTAAAAAGTTGGCCTCAGATCCCCACTGTGCTGACTGGAAAAAAAAATTATTTTCGTTAGATACTTAGTTCAATATTCTGCACAAAATATGTATGCGCTTTATGATATGTAAAAGCAAAAAAAAAAATTTTAAGTTCTTGTTAATTTTCAGTTCCTAAACTTATAGTACCAGTGAAGACATTTAGGTTTTGTGGAAATGTTCGGAATCCAGACTTGGAATTTAGTTTTTAGATGGAGAATGTACTTCTTTTTTTGTCATGGGCACGAAAATTTAGAAAAATCTTATAAAATTTACTAAAAAAATCGCTTTTTTACGCATGTTTCACCGAAAATTATCAAATTTACTAAACAATGTTATTATTAGAAATAGTTCAAGTGTACCGAAAATGTTCTGAAAATGCGCCAAATATACTGAAAATTCGTCCATTGTACCGAATGTACTAAAAATGTGTCGAATGTACTGACGCAAATCATGATTTAATTGTAATTAATTATATATGTAATTAAATCATGGACGCAAATGTTCTGGAAAAAGTACAAGTGTACCAAAATATCATCACTGACTTATCCATATACTTCTTATACTGTTTATCGTAAAAGATAAATCAGATACCTTAAGAAATTCTAAATTTTGTCCAAATAATATTTATAAGAGAAATGCTTTTTTAACCACAAAATAATGAAAACATCAAAAATTGTGGTTTTAACCAAATTCTTTGAGAACTTTTGACAAATTTAATATTTTTTTAAATTTGCGTGTGTCCGCGTTTTTTATTTTTTGTTTTTTTGTAGTTTGGAGGGGTAAGTGAATTTTGGATAATAAACTATCTTAATATTATACTAATAATTAAACTATTTTATATTTATATTTTATTATATTAATGTGTAGTATTTTTTTTAAGGATATTAAAGTTCAAACTCATAACTTTTCTTTGGTTCAATTCTAGAAAAAAGAATACAACTTTTATATGTACAGTGGTGACGGAATAATTAAATACACTCAAGTCTTATTCATTTTCCTTGTTCTGCTTCAGCAAAAAAATTAAATTTTTTAATCTTTTTTTTTTTTTTTTGTTTTTAATAATTTATTTACACAGCAAAACCTTTCTTTAAAAGAAAATCCGATATAATCAATAGAAATATATTTAAAGTCGAAAGTAATTCATCACTTATGAACAAGGATGGCGATGTAATTAAAAACTATTATAGAAATTGTTAATATCTATAAGAAAACTTAAAATTTTATTTAATATTTTGTTGGAAAACCTTAATTTCCTGTTACATCTTTGCACTACTTTGTCATAGAAGTAATACATTTTTGGCATTTCTCTGGGGTTATCTTTTTCCAGATTTCATTTCCCACCCGCTCTAACTCTTCCAGACATGAAATTTTTCTTTTGAAATGTCAATTTTTATCGGGTGCTAAATATTTTCAACAGGATTGAGATCAATACCATAACACATTTTTAGAATAAGAAATCAACATATAATGTTCCTAGAAACCAAAGTTCACGGAATACGGATGAAATAACCGACTGGAAGAAAAATATAATTATTTTTTGACTTCCAATGAAATACAATAGAATGTATTTAGAGAAGAGAGTATATGGAAAAAGCCTAGCATATAACTCTTTTTTATAGGCAATAAAAATATATCAAATTTTTTTAACCGCTACTAACCTTTCTTCCTCTATTTATAGTAAACTCGCATTCTTGTTTATGTTCAAGACTTTCATGACATTCGACACCACAAAGTGGCCAGCCACATTTTTGACAATTTACATAATCGTTTGGTTCAATACCATTTAGGCAGCCCAAGCAAACTGGTCCTGTTATTTGAGAAGGTCCTCGTACTAAGGGATCTTCCTTTATTATTATCTCGAATGGTTTAATGTTGCGTGTTGCAACTAAATGACGTCCAAGTTCATCGTTCTCTTCAATCTAAAAAATTATAACATGTTTAGTGTTAGCTTAAATCATTTTTGGGATTAACTTAATAATACAAAACTAAACAAAATGAAAGAATAATTTACTTTAAAAGGATGGCAATTTGTTTTGTGTGATTTCCAATCTTCTTTCTGATGCTGTACAGAGCAATAAAAGACCTGGTTACAATTGGAGCACTTGTTTTTTGTAAGAACCGAACAAATTTTACACTCAGATTCAACCATTTTCAATATTAGTTTTATCTATGGATTAATTTAAATTTATGAAATGAAATGAATTTGTTCTTAATCAATGCGTTTTCCTTTACTTATAACCGTACATCTTAAATCGATTCAAGACAAATGTGAAAAGAACAAATAAGAGGTTTCTAAAAATAACTTAAAAACATTGACGAGAGCTAAAGCTGGCAAAAGCCGAACAAGAAACATTCAGCATTTAGATAAAATTTAAGAACATATTGAATAAAATACTGGTGATGCTAAGAGACATAAAGCAAATGGTCTACATGTAAAAAAGCCTTATACACTTAACTGACAAGGAGGATGAAGGATCTTATTGAAAAAATAATTTACCTTTGGATATGGTATACCATATGGTATGGTATGGTAGGGTATAGATGTTCTATACCATTGAATTTGAAAAAATTAAAAAAGAATTCTATTACAAATAATTTGTTCCTATTGAACTCTGCATTATCATCATCAGATACATACATATATGTAGTATACATTATACTCGTATGTACATTAAGGTGGTTCTTAAGTGAGCTTTTCATAGGAAATTCCAGATATGGCTTTTCTAAAAGTCATTATAAGTTGGAAACTCCTGAATAGATTTTAAATATATTGATGTCACATGGAATTAAAGTCAATTAATTGGGCTATCATAATATGTTAATGAAATAACAGATAAATTATACAATTTTTAGAGAAAATAACAGTTATTTAAAAAAAAAAATGGTGACAATATTAAAAAATCCTCCGTACCTCAAAACACGAGGAAATTATTTAAAATTTTTATGCATCAATCTTATAGACAATAAAATGACCTTCCATATGGAATCAATATATGTAAAATCTGTTCAGGAGATTTCAACTTAAAATGATTTTTAGAAATGCTATATCCGCAACTTCTCATGACTATAGCTCGAAAACTTCGATCCAAATGATACTTTTTTTTAATATATTCTGTCGTGAAATTCAAAAGCCACTCAAGAAGAAATAGTTTAAGAAAATACCGGCTTAGGTGCGTAGGGGTTAAAGATAAAAATTTTAGATTAATTTTAAAAATTTGATTACCCCATTTCGAACCAATTGAGGGGGCGTTTCATTTGATTTTCGCAAAAAAAAAACAAATAAGAAAAGTCAAATTTCACTTTGAAATAGGATCCGTAGAGATTAAAGTTAAACATTTTACATTAATTTTTAAATTTTTTATCCTATTTCGAACCGATTGGCGTCCCCAATTTTTTTCCTAAGACCCTAAAGTAGATATCTAAAGGGTTTGGGTTATTTTTGAAAATTCCATTGAGATTTCATTTTGATCCTTCAGTTTAATAGTCGTTCAAGTAGGGTTCCCATGCGTTCTCAAATTACTTTTGCATCCACGAAAACCTATCCAGGATTTGAGTTTCTATGCCTATATATATTCTCAATTTAGATACGTTAGAGGTTACAGACTCGAGAATTTTTTCGCCAGATGAAATTTTTTTATAAACAAATCGAAGAGCTACATAAACATTTTTTTTTAAAATTGGAATGTTTGCTGCTTCAATTCAACCAATCAGGTGTAAACCAAGCTTCAGATTTTGTAAATAAATTATAGTCTTCGCTTTTTAAGAAAACGACCTATAGATTATGATTCCAAAATACACAATCAGATAATTTGCACTGTTATTTACAGACGATGCTGTCACAAACAAATTTTAAACCTCAACTGAAGATTGGATTGTGTGGTGACAGTGTAGGATCTTAGAGCAAATTACTAATTTCGTGATACTACCTCTCTCTTAAAATGGTTCGCTCTAATGTCTGCTTTGTTACCATTTTACCTTATTAGGCGTGTTTTTGTTTTGACGCGGCTATCCGCTTAAAATTTTTTTTTGTATGAGATGAGTATCGCCGACTAAATGAACTGTCATTCTCATACAAAAATTTTTTTTTAGCAGGTAGCCGCGTCAAAAAAAAGACGCCTATTGTTCGATTCACCATGTCGTTAATCCTTCCATCTTGCCGCTTGCCATCTGTGCACATCTTTCGATGAACTCACGAATTTCGTTTTGCTATTTTGCACCATCAAGCTAGTGTGCTGAGATCATGTACAGCTGAACGATAAGCGATCAGTATCATCGGCAGATACTCATCCCAGTCTTCTGACTGAGGATGCAGGGCAGCACCATGGGTTTTTTCACCGCCGACATATTATAAGTCCGTTGATCAGCTATTTTCATGGTCTTTGAGTTCAGTTAGACCACCCACGTTATAAAGATGCATTTTTCTTTGTATTTCACGCATTTGTCTTTTAACGTTTTAACGACAACAAATTGTCTTATTTTCGAGAAGCTTATTGCTTAGGGCTACCAGATGACCTGCTTGCAAAAGTAGCACATTTGTAAAATTTAAGAATTTTCAAAAAACACAAACAAATTTCGTAATTTTTACAAAAAAGTATAGTAATTAGCACAAAAAAAAAAAGGTCATTCCTACTTTCCCATAGCATCATTATTGCGTTTTTTGTTTATTTATTTACATTGTTTCCATAAAACAATTTTTTGTAAAATTTTGTTAATCGACCAAAAAAAAAAGGTCGTAACTTCGAAAGTAGTGAAAAGTAGCGCATTTCAACCAAAAGTAGTGAAAAGTAGCGCATTTCAACCAAAAGTAGTACATTTCAAGTGAAAAGTAGCAAAGTAGCAAAGCCTTGCAAAAGTAGCACTTTTGCTACTTTAGTATGCCATCTGGTAGCCCTATTATTGCTTATATCCGGTGCTGCCCAGAGAACTAGCAAGTGCTCGAAGAGCGTAAAAATGACAACGACAAGGCGCTTAAAAGCGTAAAAATGCATTAAAGAGCGCAAAAAAGCGTGCAAGTATACAGAATTATCAATACATGCGTATTGTTGCAATTGGAAGTGTGCACCACTGCTTATATCATATACGTGAGGGATGATATTGGCATATTTGTAAAAGGGCCAAAACTCGAACTAAAATAGGGCTTTTTTGACATAAAAAGGTCTTCTGTAAAATATGAACATTTAAGCGTTTACGATTTTTTGTATATATCGCTCATTTTCTTCAATAACGTTATAACCCAAAAACGTAAAAATTCAGTCAAAATGCTTACTCCGAAATTTTTTGAGTTATGACTTTATTGAAGAAAATGAGCGATATATTAAAAAACTAACTATGGTGAGATCGATTTTCAGAAACTTCTTCAAAAGGAAATGGAGAAACAAACGATATATTTGCAGATTTAGCACATCAAATTTAACCTATGTAATACAGTCAACAAATCGAAAAAAAATTTGGTGCCGAGACATAGTTAGTGGTTTTGTATTAAGTATTTACTGGCTGCATTAAAAATATTTTTAAATTTTTTTTCCTACGTGTCATTTTTGATTAACCATCAGTTTTGAATATTCGCTGTAATCGACAGATGTCTATAAATAAATTGATTTTTATATCATGTTTTCATCGCAAAGAAGTTGTCTCAATTACCCAAATAAGTTTTGTTACATTTGTGGTGAATACACAGTGAAAAAATTCAGAAAACCTATAACAGACTTTATAAAAAATGCTTATTATGCTTACTTTAAGTCGAAAATTGTGGATGAATACAAGCCGTGGATGCTCCAAATTGCTTGTAAAATGTGCTATGAACACTTGAGACAGTGTATTAGCGGTAAAAGATACAATATAAGGTTCAGAAAGCCAATGCAGCGGAAAGAACAAAAAATCACTTTAATGACCGTTTCATCCGCTGTAAGCGTTAACATAATGATTTATCCAGACTTAGACTGTGCTTGAAGACCTTTATCACATTCTGAGGAAGTACCTGTTCCAGCATTTTGTTCCATTCGTGAATCATCATTTGAAGAAGTCATTAATGAAGTGAGTAGCGACAGCGATTTCGAAGAAATACCATCCACAGAGCCTAAACTTTTTACCCAAGAAGAATTTAATGATTTGATAAGGAAACTTTCTAAAGAATCTGCAGAGCAGAGGTTTTGGCTTTTAAGATTAAAAGAAAAAAACTTATTGGCGTCAGGTACAAAAGAACAAGAACAAAAGAGCAAGACTTGCTACCATTTTTTCAATCCGAAAATGATATATTTTTTTGAATGTGCGAGGCCTTATTCTCGAAATGGGTCTTTCAAAATACCATCCAAATGAATGGCTCTTTATAGACAGCTCTAAACGAAATCGTTTAGTCGTTTGTTGAATTTACTAAAAACTTTGTCGGAAATTACAAGTCAAATAACTGCTCTGAAATTGTAAATAACATGCTAGAGCACTTTAATAACTTATGATGTAAAATGTTCATCAAAGAGCACTAGATTCATAGTCATATTGACCAATTCCCAAAAAATCTTGGATCCTATAGCAAAGAAAAAGTGGAGCGGTTTCACCAGGACCTAAAAACTATGGAAGAAAGATGCCAAGGCCGATGGGATTGTCGCTACTACACCTCATTCACGAAAGTCGCGAAAAAGAATGTTTCTATTTAAATAATGCAAGTTGTTTTTCATGTAAACTGTTTTTTTTTTTTACAAGACAAAATCTAGAAAATTACACGTAAGATATCAAAATTTTTGCGAATAATGTATTCAATATAAGATCTTTAGTTAAAATAAAAGTAAAATAAAAAAAAAAACTTTTTTCCTATAAAAAAATCTATGGTTTTTGATTTCCGCTTACACGCGGAAAGTCTGAGAGACAAATTCTTGTCCATTCTCTTTTGTGATTTTCGTTTCGCGTTTGCAACATATGACAAATTTTTACCTCCTCCCTTTCGCTTTTCCCCTCTTGCCTACGAACAAGGAAACTGCGGCAAGACTTTCCTCGCGTAAACATTGACTTATATTCATTAAAGAGCTTCTACCACAAAATTATTTTTAAAATTGTACAGAATACCAAAACATAGGTAGTTAAAATATTTTCTCGACTCTACATCCAATTGGAATATGCTTTCAGGCTATACTCCCAATTCAAAAACCGAATATTTTTTTAAGTTGCTAAGTATTGGCAGCTCTACTGAGAAAAATCTGTATTTTGAAACACCAATGTCATTCTAATTCAGTTGATAGTTAAATGTTCAATGGGAGCAAAAACAAAAACATTGACATTTTACACTTGGTCATGCATTGAACGTACTCAACAGTTTTCATTTGTGATGTCAGCTGCCGCATTAAATTCTTCTACCTTAATTTTTTAATAAACTCGCACGAATTAAACAATAATAAATTAACCGGCAAGTAAAATACAACGTAATATTTAAGAAAATGTTGCGTATTGGGTATGGGAACTCATATCGGTAAGTGAGCAATTCTATTATGAAACATAGCAAAATAATTTTTTTTTTTTTGTTTCCGTAATTGCGGAAAAAGCGAGACGGCAAAGCGTGTTACATATCTATCCACTAAAATCATCTGTTCCAATCACTCGACACTTTGCAACAAACCACCGAGACCGGAAAATTATGAAAAAAGCAGCAACAGCAGAGGAAAATTCACAAACAGTTTCCTCTCGCCACGCAATGGTACCTATGGTTGGACAACGCCTCCACCCTCACGAGGATATGGCATGCTGGTGGCTCGCATACTGCGTGGAGCTCTAAAGTTGAGATACATTGTTTTGGGTGGGGCCATCGGTGGTGGAGTATCACTTAGCAAAGTAAGTTTCATATATCATGGAATGGAATTTTGTACAATTCTTGGTATTATGTAATGATAATGCTATACATTTTTTTTTTTTAGAAATATGAAGATTGGAAAGAAGGTTTGCCGGATTTTAAGTGGCTAGAAGATGCTTTTCCCAACGGTGAAAAATGGAGTCAGTTTTCAAAGAAGTTGGTGGAAGTTGGGGGACTTGTTAAGGAAGCTATTCAAATAGGTAAATTATTCCATTGTTTATACATTACTGCAGCTCAGCACTAATAAGACTTCTTAGAAACCTCTTAATTATTGGGCAATAACAACTATCGAAAGTGTTATCGAAAATATTATGGTCAAGACACACCAAAAATAAAATTAGCAGAACATCCTCAAAATTTGGGAAATTCGCTCACTTGTTTTTTTACTATTTTTCTTGGAAATCCATCACTTTGTGTGAAACTATACGACTGGGCGTGACACTTGACTAAATGTTATTTTTTCTGAAAATTAACTAGAATGATATAGGAAGAGTCATCCCAGCGAAAGTTTGATAGAATTGAATCCCATGAGACATGCAACTATCTATTAATTCTTAAAAGAAATTTTTCCAAAGGTATTTAGGAGAACCATTTATCAGTAAGGTGCTTCGATCATGATAATGTGAGAATAACCATTAGTTCGCATCGTAATAAGGCTGAATTGCAAGAAGCCAAAGAATAACTAGTTAATTGTGTTCCCGTAAGTGTCGTCTCCTTAATTTAGGGCCAAACGAAATATCTCATTTGTTCAACTGCCGGTTTATGCCTTATGGCTTCGCCATAGCGATGTAGCCGGAATATTTAATTTGGACCAAACAACACAACAAAGAATATTAGAGCTATCAGTTGTTATAACAACAATGAGATTGTTCATTAGAGCTTATGGTCAGTGTATCCGGATGGTAAAGTTTTCAATACTTTTCCTTTTCTATTCCAGTTTTGGGATTGTACTGCGATAGTAGTTTTTGACCATAGAGTTCGATATTTGTCTTATTAAGTAATGCATAAGAAGTTAAAAGATAGGTCTGAGCTGCAGGCCTACTACGTAGCTAATCTCTCACTTTAAAAAATTAAACATGTTTCATTTGCTGCTGTACATCTGCAGTTTTATATTTAATTATTCTACTTTGTTTATTGAACATCATTCATCATAATCATTTATTAATAAAACACTCTGTTGTGAAATACCACAGTTGTGTATCATAATGGTCATCAGTGTATCTTTTAATTTTACTTTGTCAGTCATACAGTTCTTGATAGGAAGCACGTAGAAGAATAATTGAAGCGACATATTAAAGTCCTGCTCCGTTTAACCTTGAAAATTAATTCAAAGCCAGGTTTACTTGAGTGTTTTGCTATTTTTCACATCTTCGCGGAAGAAATTTGTAAATGGCTATAACTTCCGTAAAAATAACGTTAAATAAATAATTTAAGCACAGTTTAAATGTAAGACTTTGAATTTTTAAAATTAAATTTATACTAGTACGTTATCTGTGGCATCGCCAAAAATAAAATACCGCATTAAGAGTAAGTGTGCGTGTAGGCCTTAAATTAGTATTATAAGGGTACTTCTTTCACCTAACTACGTGCTGGTTGGTTTGATTAAACGTATCCACAATTACCTTAGCAACACTTACTTAAATAGCTCACAGTTAACCGTTTTGAAGATTATGCTTGCAAGTGAGATACCGCGCATTCTCGTCAAAATTAATTCACTTTTTGTCCGATGCAAAACCGAACAATTTCTTATATATGTGTGTAATTTGATTCCATAACCTTAAATAAGTTTCTAAGCATAACGTTTTGAATAGTTTGCCTGTATGGGAGGTGCTACGCCCTCTTGCCGAAATTTATCCAATTTTTGTCCAGAGCCTGGTTTTGGCTGCACTTCCTCAAATAGCTCCTACAGTAGGACGTTTTAAAGTTATTATTTACTATATAGAAGATGCCATGCCCTCTACTCAAAATGTGTCCACTTTTTTCTGATGTTAGGCCAAAGGAATTTTCGTATTAATGTGAAATTTTGTCCCACATCCATATAAATAAAATGATTACTATGTCCATCGATGTCCGCGCATCACACAAAAAACTACTGAATAAATAATGATAAAATTTGTTTAGTTTTATTTCTTCGACTCTTGGTCTGAATCTTTAATAAACTTTAGCACGATATTCCTATTTTAATATGAAGTTATCAACGTTTTAAAATTGCTTTAAAAAATTCATTACGCGAATAGAAAAAAGAATTCAAATATAACCCGAATGTCAAGTTAATGTCTTTGCATGTGTGCGTTTTGTTTTTTTCATACTGCCCTGTCAACAATTACTATCTTGTAAGTCACTTATTAGCGTCTTGAAAAAGTTGAAATTCATCGTATGCGATATCGTACAAGGATCTTATAAGTGCCTTCTGTCGGGAGAAAACGTACCCCGCGTGCGTCACGTCATGACGGATCGGAAACGATACTTCAAGAAGTAACTTTTTAGTGCCTTACTAAAGTGTCTTAAGCGATTGTTTTGCAAATCTCGTATAAATATCTTAGAAAAGTCTCTTAAACGACACATCAAAAAATGTCGTATAAGTTTCTTAACAAAGTGTTTCATGCGATACTTTAATAAGCTTGCACTGATTTATTGATCAGCACTGAGAAAGACAAAAATTTTTACTATTTTGCTATTATGGCTTAAATTATTTTTATTATTTTCCAGAAAACTTGAAAATATCTTTTTTTAATTATATCAATATTTTATAAATTTAAATATGGGCATTTCTCTCATGTTGAACGGGACGGAAGTTTTTTTTTAAAGTGGAATAAAAGTCAAAGTAAAACACTTTTATTTTTTTCTGTTACTTTAAAAAATAGCCCTTTGATAGAACTATATTGAGTGGTAAAGTTGATGCCAGACGTAGTACTGGTTCCAAGAAAGAGGCAATTAAAAAGCCATTCAAGAGGGACAAAAAATGGAAGTGATTTTCATAGCCATCTATAGAAAAGCAGAAGTCAGCGAAACCTGTCAACATTTTTTAATGCGACAAATTTTAAAATGTAATAATAATGTAACTTTTTAATAGATTTCGTTTGATTGAAAAATCTTTTTTCCTTTTTTTCTTACAAGGCATAATAATCCATTCGAACGGGACATATTTTTCCGTTTATGTTCACTTGGGCAATTTTTCAAAACTACTTTAATATTTATATAAATAATAATATCTTAGATATATACAGTAATTAAAAAAACAAATTTAATGTTTATATTTGTCAAATCAATTACTGAGATCAATTTTAACAAAGAAAAGAGGAAGGAGTAGATATTTTTCTTAAAAAAAAAAAATAAAACTTGTCTTTTTGCTGTTAAAACGTTTTTCCTGTAAGATTCGTGGCACCGCCCACTTAAAAAAATATTTTTACTCCAGTTTCAATCTATCTACATACCAAATTTCATCAAAATCGGTGTAGTGAGTGGCACAGCCGTTATACCGTTTTTCTCCATTTGGAGCAATGCCACGCCCCCCTTTAAGGAATCAGTCTTTAAGAAAAATTTCATCAAAATCGGTCCATTAGTTTAGCCGTGGAAATGTTTTTTCCCGTTAGGGGCGTGGCACCGCCTACTATTGAAAAAAAGTATACATGTCCCTCCTTCTCTTCACAACCTTTCCAACAAAAAAAAAAAAAATTATGCGTTTATGTTGTGCTATGGCTGTGAAAAAGTGGTTTAACCGTTTTGAACTGCATATTTATTACACTTATGTTTTCGAACATGACCAACTTCAAACAGCTCCAAAAATTTTAAATTTAATATTTTTTGCACTCGTTTTTTTTTTAATTATGTACATGAAACTCTGTTCGAGCAAAAATTTTGACACATTTGCTGCTGTTATCAATTTCGAAATGAGAACAAATGATGTTTTTCTAATTTATATGTGACTATAGAACATGAACTTAAGCAAATTAAAATTGTACAGTTAATAGAGATTGGTTTGATGTTTTTACATTGTTTTTAGCTAATTGACGTTGGAAGAGCGATTTTTCGGAAAGACTATCATCATGTATCACCTTCTTACACACTTAAATATTTAAAGCACTATTCAATATTACAAAAAAAGAGAAACTGTGGTTTGCTCAGTGTGATAAATGAATTCTAGTGTAAGTTGCTTAAATTAACAAAATTTGAATATTTTCCTTAGATAATATCAGATAGTAACGCTTTTATAATAAATTTTAATTTTTCTGTCACGGTTGGCTTTTTGGCGGAAATGGCCAAATGTATATTAGTTACAATTTATTTTTTTGCTTTTTTTTGTCTAGCTGCCCTATCCCTCGCATGCAAGAAATGCTGCTGGCAGATTTTGTTTACAGCATATCGGTGGAGCTATTGAATTTGCAATGACAGACATCTTAAAAATAAATTATTAAATTTCAATAGCCATTTGATTAAAAATTTATTGAACCATATTTCAATTTGCCATCTTAAACGCCATAAAAAAAAAACATTATTTATAAGAAAAACAGGATACCTACCTCATAAATTTGAGAAACCGCAAAAAATGCGAATAGACCTAACTTTGAAATTTATTTCCAAGGTAAAATGGTAGCAATCTCATATTTTTTCTCTATGAAGCAAAACTATTACTTTCACTTACTTATATACTTACACTTTGTATGTGCCTCTTGGCAGAGACTGTACGTTTATGTTGTTAATTCACTGGAAGTGATATTGCTTTCTCTTCTATCAGTCTATTGTTGCGTAAAGAACAGCTTCCCTGCTGGTCCAAGACAACACACAAAAAAATCGCTGTTTTTTATTTTTGCACTGACAAGCTTAGAATGGTTGCCACATGTCAAAATTCTGACTTGCTAGAAAAATTCTATGAGCAGACTCAGAATTAAAGAATCTATAAGAATTTCAAACTTTCAGTTAAATTGCAAAAAAAAAATCGGTTTTTGGTAATTTGGGTTAAATATCTTAAAATTCGACGTTACGGAATAACTATGTAGCCGTATGTATGTATGTTATGTTCAGCGCACTAAAAAAAAAACTGTTGATCTACCGTATACTAAACTCATTTGTTATTTTTTGTTTATGTTACTACAATCAATAAAGGGCTATGCATGACAAAAAAAAAATCCTCAGACAATCTTTCGATTTGTTTTATAATAAATTTACTTGATTTATCTAAGGTGCTGCAAATCTTTTTGGTGAATACTTTGAATAAAAAAATTACCATAAAAATATCTTTTAAATATACCTATATTATTTTAATTTGATTAATCCTTCTTCCAAAGAGTGCAAACCTTAGACTAAAAAATTATTTTGAGAATAATTTGATATTTTTATATCTGCCACAAAGCACGTTTTGATAATTAAATCATGAAATGGAACTCAAAGTTTTATTAAATAACACTTTATGGTTGTCTAACACACACATTTTAAATAAATTTTGAAGAAAGCTTTAAAATATCTCGTTTGTGTGAAACTATTTTATATTGTTTTTCTCATATCTACTGATCAAAACACATATTGACAATGCGCACCTCATTCATAGTAAATAATGTTTCACATGTACATTAGATTGTTCCAAAAATAAAATTCACAAAAATGACAGTTCACTGTGCTGAAAATCTTATGCAGTTTTATTGGGATTAATTTATTTTGCATCTTTTTTTAAAAAAAAAAAGACTTGAAGTTGGAAGATTTTTGAGTGCTGGAGACGAATCCGCGGTCAAAATTGGTTCAATCTCATCAGGTTTTCAAGATATCCTAACCTAAAATTGTAAAGACGTGAAAAATCTTTTTTTTACATTTTTGGGTACGGTATGGTACCTCTATTATTAACAAATTGTTTAAAATTTTGCAAGACTTATTTTGACCAAATGTTACAATAATACAAGGTATGTGAATTGAAATTCCAATTTTTTTGATTGTCATAGAAACTTGGAAACAGTCTAATGTACATGGATGAAAGTTAATTTTCATTAAACATTTTTTATTCATGTTTAAACATTTTTATGCCTAAGCTTTCCTAACTTGGTGTATAAAATTTATAAGCCACATATTTTAAAAATTTCGATAAATTAGTGGATAAATAAACTTTAAATGTGGGTTTGTTTTCGTACCTAGATCCGAAACTTAAAGCGCTCGGAGAAGATAAATTAGCTGAATGGAGAATGTGGTTCGATAACCGCCTGGATGACGCTATTGAGGCAGCAGATCATCAAGGGACCAATATTATTGAATGTATGTTAACAAATCAGTTTTTGTTAATATTATTAAATTAGTTAATATATTAAAGTGAGAGAACATGTCGGTACAATTTGTTGTTTTAAATGCTTATATATTTATTTAAACATACTTTTATTTTTTTTTTTTCAGCAAAAGATGACATTAAATCTAAAGCGTCAGTTTCGGCTTTGGGTCTTTCTACCGATGAAAGCCGCAGAAAATATGGTTAGTTTTGTTTTAATAAAATTGGATTTGTTGTTTATTATGAGAATGTTGTCATTTACAGAAACTCTCCAGTCCCAGGTGGAAACACTTCAAACTGAAATAATGAATGTACAAATCAAGTACCAGAAAGAACTGGAAAAAATGGAAAAAGAAAATCGTGAACTCAGGCAGCAGTATTTAATTCTGAAAACCAATAAGAAAACAACAAGCAAAAAAATTAAAAAATCGCTTATCGATATGTATTCAGAAGTTTTAGATGAACTTTCTGGATATGATACAAGCTATTCTACGGCTGATCATTTGCCACGTGTTGTTGTAGTTGGTGATCAAAGCAGTGGTAAAACATCAGTGCTTGAATCAATAGCAAAGGCCCGAATTTTCCCACGCGGCAGTGGAGAAATGATGACGCGTGCACCAGTTAAAGTGACATTATCAGAAGGTCCATACCACGTTGCTCAATTTCGTGATTCTGATCGTGAATATGAATTAAGCAAAGATTCAGATTTAGCTGAATTGCGTCGAGAAGTTGAATTCCGAATGCGTGCATCGGTCCGGGGAGGAAAAACTGTTAGCAATGAAGTGATATCAATGACTGTTAAGGGACCCGGATTACAAAGGATGGTGTTAGTTGATTTGCCTGGTATTATTTCGGTATAGTTTCATAATTTAATCGTAAATATAATAAATTTCCATTTCAATAATTTTTATTTTTTTTAGACAATGACTGTTGATATGGCTGCAGATACAAAAGATTCTATTCATCAAATGACGAAACACTATATGAGCAACCCAAATGCTATTATATTGTGTATTCAGGACGGTAGCGTGGACGCGGAACGTAGTAATGTAACAGACCTTGTTATGCAATGTGATCCTATGGGTAGAAGGACAATATTCGTACTTACCAAAGTAGATTTGGCTGAAGAGCTTGCTGATCCAGAAAGAGTAAGATCTGAATTTTTAATTTTGTTTTAGGGGTTGTACATTAAATCATCCTCAACCACGTAAGAAATCGTAGTAAAAATAAACGCATTATATGTCAGAGTAAGGAAATGATTAACACACCACCACTCCCCTTAATGTCCCAAGTAATTAATATATGTACAGACTACCATTTCAAAATTTTAAGTAAAAATTGGAAAATATTTTTTTGTCGAATGCATAGATCGGCACTAAATGCGACTTTGGTATAGACAATGATAATTTTCTCAAGGATCACAAAGAAAATTTTCAAAACCGAATTCGTTTTTATAAGTAAAATATCCGTTGGATTTCTTTTTCTCCTTCATTTTTTTTTTTTTCAAAAAACAGTATTCGCATTCGGTTTCCTAAAACAATTCATAGGTACTTATTTTGATAGTGTTAATGAAGTAATCATAACAATAATATAAGTCTTAATTCTTATTAACACTTAAATTAGAATTAATTTTTTTTTTTTTTTTAATTATTTTACGTATGACGAAATTTGTGCCAGATGAGTGGAAACACCTAAAGAACTTTTGTGTGTTTTTCACAAATCCACTGTCAGTTATTACCTATCACATCATGATTCCGACACATCTTGCTTTAAAGTGTAAAAACAGTGATTTGAGGCATATTTGAATGGGCTTTTGAATGCACTACCTATCTTTATTTCTCAGTTAAATTTCGACAATCTAAGTCCAAGTTAAAAAATTCTTAAAATACATACATATGTATACCTATACATATCTTTATTATTACTTTCTTTATTAGATATAGATAGTTGAAATCAAATCTTTTAACTTCTGTTCAGAGGATCACGCTTCTTGTGATATGATAGACAAAAAAGAAAAAGGCAAAGTTTACCTTAGAAAAATTGTATGCTCTAAGACTTCGGGGTGTACATACATATGGGTCATTCTACCTCGTTTTTGCATTCAAAATTTAGATACCTAAAAATCAATTTTTTTCTGATACTTTGTCTGAAAATATCGATACATATTTTTGGAAAAAGTTCAAAATGTACGTGTGCGATGCACGATATATTTTTTTCTCAAAATCAAAATTTAAGTTTTTGTTTAAGCATTGCCAAGCCATCTGTGGTACTATTTTCAGCTTATTATAATATAATAGCATCATTTAGTACCGTTCTTTTCCTTTAAAATAAGCTTTCAAGTGGTAATCTGTGATGTTTCTTTGCTAAGTTATAGCCATTTGAAAGTGACATGAATTTGATCCCCTATGACCCAACAATATTAACCAACCGGTTACAAATTTATTTCATCTTAAAATGGCTGTAACTGTAACAGAAAATTGAAAACAGATCTCGTGTTTGAAATGTTATTTTTGACTTATTTTTGGGTCCTGTCAGTACAATGAAGCGCTTACGGGTCGCTTAAATGGAATTATAAATTTTAGTGAGCCATTGCTCCGAGAGAAAACATTGTTTTGAAAAGAACAATAAATAAATTTCAAAGAAGTCTAGAATTATATGATGTAACAAACGCAAATGAGTTATGTAAGGTAATTCCAAAAATGCAGTATTTTGTGTTTTGTTAAGTACGGTGACGGGTTCGTGCTTATCACATAAAATTCTTTTGGACCTTCTTGACTTACAGCCCTTTCATGGTTGGCTACTATCTCGCCATCTTAGTCGCCGAGTAGAATAGATTTTATGAACATACAGCCAATTCTTACTCGGCGACTAAAACGCGAGATAGTAGCCAACTATGAAAGGGCTGTAAATCAAGAAGGTCCAAAAGAATTTTATGTGATAAGCTCGAACCCGTCACCGTACTTAACAAAACACAAAATACTGCATTTTTGGAATTACCTTACATAACCCATTTGCGTTTGTTACATCATACGAGTATAATTCTAGACTTCTTTGAAATTTATTTTTTGTTCTTTTCAAAACAATGTTTTCTCTTGGAGCAATGGCTCATTAAAATTTATAGTTCCATTTAAGGCTGCTTATATCTGGTCTTAAAATTTGTGTAACCTATCAATTTTCTAATTCAAAATTATTATTTTTTATGCATTACTTCTTTAATTTTTCTTTTTTTTTTATTTTAGATACGAAAAATTTTATCTGGAAAACTATTTCCAATGAAAGCATTAGGATATTATGCTGTTGTTACGGGAAGAGGACGTAAAGATGATAGCATTGAAGCTATACGACAGTATGAAGAAGACTTCTTTAAAAACTCAAAACTATTTCAGTAATTTGTTAAAAAACGTTATAAAAAATATATCTAATAATTAATTTTACTTTAGTCGGCGAGGCGTTATAATGCCACATCAAGTGACGAGTAGAAATCTTAGCTTAGCTGTGTCTGATCGATTTTGGAAAATGGTACGGGAAACCATTGAGCAGCAAGCAGATGCCTTTAAGGCAACGAGATTTAATTTAGAAACTGAATGGAAAAATAATTTCCCAAGGTAATATTTTGTTACCAAAAACAAAATAGAATTTTTAATGATTGATTGTTTCTAGATTACGCGAATCTGGTCGTGACGAGTTATTTGATAAGGCTAAAGGCGAAATCCTAGATGAAGTTGTTACTCTTTCGCAAATATCTGCCAAGAGGTGGGAGGAAGCATTAAATGACAAGCTTTGGGACATATTGTCAAACTATGTGTTCGAGAATATTTATCTCCCAGCTGCTCAGTCAGGTTCTCAAAGTAATATTATAAATTTATATAAAATATCGATTTGTGTGTTGGATTATTCATGTGCCATCAAGCTTTAATTCATACGAAATACCAGACAAAAAAAAAGCTCACTATTTTCAATTGAATGAGAAAATTACTAAAAGTTCAATTAACTTAATACTCGAAACGATAGACCTTAACCTAATATAACAGACGGTTTCACCTATTTTTGAAATTCGATTTGCGGATGAATTCTAATATTTGAAGAAATAAACTCCCTTGGCTTTTCAAAATAAAAACACTTTTTTGGTAACAATCCGTTTTTGCTTGAAACAAACATTTAAACAATTTTTTTAACCTTTCTTTCAAAAACATTTTGAACATTTACACTAGAAATAAACTCTTTTAAGGCATTTCTGAGCAATTCTTTTGAAAATTCATAACAAAATACTCCAAAAGATTGGTGTCCTTGGTGTAAATGCACACAAGTTATGAAATGTATCAAAATCTCTGATTTTGAGCAGTTTTTTACATTTGCGCCATACACAGCGATAGTTTTGGAAAAGTTCTGAGTACTGTAAAACAAAATCGTTAACATTTAAATTTCGGTGTACTGAGAAATGCACCAAATAAATTTCATTCATGGTACAAGTGTACGAAAATTATCAACATTAGAGTTGGCATATTTGATTTAGTGTATTTTAAAAACTAGAAACTATAAAAAAATCGTCAAAATAAATTTCAAAAGTTTCATGTTTGAAGCAATATCGTATTTTTATGAAAAAAGTGTTTAAAACAAAAACTACGAAATTTTTATTTAATAGATATTATAGAATTCATTCTGAAGCCGCATTTCATGGTTACCCGAACATGCCAGTTAAATTTGATTGAAGCTCACTCTGTCCAATTTTTACTTTCATAAGTTTCAATGATATTGCTCTATTTTCAGTAAGGTTTTTGTTTTCAGAAAATACGGTTTCAATGTTTTAACTTTTACCCATTATTATAAAAAGTACAGAAATAAGTCATGAAAATAATTTTGAAGCGTGTCTATAAATTCAATTTATTTGTATTTTATGTAGTCCGGCACAGAATTCACTGCATTTATACTTATTTTCTGATTAATTTAAGTATTTCTCATCTATTTATAAAAATGTGTTCCAAACTAAAGGGTGCCACAAAATGACCTAAATACGTTATAACTTTATTATTTCAAAGTACAAATGGAAAATTTTATTTGCAACGTGAAACATTACATCTAGCATATTAAGGATGAAATCTGACGAAAAAATTGCATGCTCTGCCCGATCAGAAAATTACCTACAGCGTGACGTTGCCAGTCTCCTCCTTAGCAAACGTGGCGCATAATCACTAATGAACTGGCAATCTGTAAGTGCAAATGTAATGTGGGCTCGCTTCAAAAGCATAGCAAGGAACGTAACGATAATGCAACTGAGGCCGCTGACATTACAATGAAAAAAGCATTTTATAGTCAACTAAAGGCAACTGGAAACTCTTCCTGATAGAAAAATTATAGTTCAACGATAAAGTTGGAAGCGGCAACAATAACCTCAAGCATTTTATGGGACGGCAATGCATCGGCATCAGGAATAGAAACGGTGAACTTCTTACTAAATTTTCCAGTGCAACAAACCTACATTGGTTTCACCTGATCACCGTCAATTCTTTTTCGCAAGTTTCAGATAGCACTTATTGTTTGCGCTAATATATCGAGAAAATCTGAGCCGATGTGTATTAAAAATGATACTTAGTTTTTACATATTTAGATGGCCAGTTAAGTAGTTTATAGAGGGTTCAATAAATTCAATTAAACCCCTATAAATTAATCGTATATTAAATATTTATCGTATTTATTTATCAATACTGTAGTGTGCAAAAAGTGGCAAGCGAATTTTTGTGATATTTAAACATAAGCAAGCGCAGTCTAAACGAAAATATCGATATTTTGGCTGATTTCTGCAATGCTCATAAACTCATAACAGGAATCCCTCATTATTCTTAAATCCATACATAAAGTTGCAATGCGTTCACTCAGTGGTACTTAGACGAAAATTGATTACTTTCGCATTAGCGAAACCTGACAATGTTTGCACAATGAGAAGTGGAGACTTCAGTTATTGTGTTATGTTAGATTTCAAGTGATGGCAATACGCAAAAACTCTAGCCGCACAAATAGGCCATACCTTAAAATTCGCCCCGAAAGCTAGATAAGCAATTTACTAGTTAATTTTTGTTAGAACACAATTTAAGCTCTGTTACCCTTGAATTTTCAAAATACCATTTGCTTTGAATCATAATTATTAATTATAATTTGTATTCGTCCTTTTTATTTTCAATTACTTCGTGATATTTTTTATTGAAAAAATATAAACTTGCTTCCTTCTATTTTAGATTCTTTCAATACAATGGTTGATATTAAACTAAGACAGTGGGCCGAACAAGCATTACCAGTAAAATCTGTGGAAGCGGGTATAGCTAATGTATGCACTTCAAATAAGCATTATTAAATCTAAAATATTTTTAGGTTGGGAAACACTTCGCAAGGAATTTATAAATTTAATGGATAAGGCTAAGAAATCTCCAGACCATGATGATATTTTTGACAATTTGAAAGCAGCTGTTGTAGATGAAGCTATTCGACGTCATTCATGGGAAGATAAAGCGATTGATATGCTACGTGTTATACAACTGAATACACTAGAAGATCGTTTTGTGCATGATAAATCCGAGTGGGATCAAGCTGTTAAATTTTTGGATACGTCCGTCAAAAGTAAATTGGCACAAACAGAAGAAACGTTAAGTGAAATGTTTGGGCCCGGACAATTTACACGGATCACACAATGGAAATATTTAACAGACGACCAAACAAAACGACGACATGTGAAAACAGAACTCGATAAAATACTGCAAAGTGATGATGTAACAAACACAAATAACTTACTTATGGCAAATATTAATTTGATTATTTTTAAAATATATAGAAACATTTACCCTCTCTAACTTATGATGAACTGACTACAGTTCGAAAAAATCTGCAACGCGCTAGTGTTGATGTTGATACTGACTACATTCGCCAAACATGGTTCCCTATTTACAGAAGGTTTGAAATAAGCACCAGACTAAAAGAAAGTTTTTTTTGAATATTTTTTTTTTTTTTTATTATTTTAGACATTTTCTTAAACAAGCGTTGCATAGAGCGAATGATTGTCGTAAAGCATATTATCTTTATAGTCAACAAGGAGCAGAATGTGAAGTAGGTTGACTTTCACACGCACTTTCATAAATTTTAATTCAAATTTTATTTTACAGGTTAGCTGTAGTGATGTTGTGCTATTTTGGAGGATACAACAAGTTATAAAAGTAACTGCAAACGCACTCAGACAACAAGTAATTAACCGCGAAGCACGACGTCTCGATAAAGAAATTAAAGAAGTGCTAGATGAATTCAGCGAAGATGAAGAGAAAAAATCACATCTTCTAACTGGAAAACGAGTTACGTTAGCCGAGGAATTAAGTAAGTTAAGAGTAATTAAAAATAATTTTTCTTACATTAAAATGCTGACAATGCATATTTTAATGAAGCTCTTATATTAGTGAAATTCCATTAAATTATCAATTTCATTACAATTTTTTAAATGATAAAAATAATCACATTTCAAAAGAATTGGAAAGAATAGAACATTTTATGTGAGATCCACCTCGCATTATAATCGTAAATCGACTTGTGTTGTATTGACATTAAATAGTCTTAAGCTAATACATGGCTAAAACGAAACAAATCATATGATTAAATTCACTGAATAAAATCATGATAATAATTAGATAATTTTTTTTTTTTTTCAAATGCCAATTGATTTGAATCAGAAATTGCCTATTTTATCACTAAAAAATTGCAAAGTTGTCCAAACAGATAAAAACAGTCAACAATTCAGTGCTTTCTAGAGAATTCCCCTGACACACCAAGGGCACATACAGCCTCTTCATGGTTGGCTACTGATTTTTATATCCGAAACGATACAGTACAGAGACATTTTCATTTATCTGTTTCATGGTTGGCTACTGTTTACTGGTTTACTGTTCCACACTTTGTGGACGACAAAAATATTGCGTTTCTAGAATAACTTGACATTTGTGGCGAAATTTGACATTTCTACCCAAGAATTATTAATATAAATTTTGGAATTAAACTTTTGTAGGTTTATTTCTAATTTGCCACAAAAAAGAAGATATAGTTATGTACGTTATAAACGAAATAAGCGACTGTTTAAGAAAGTCAAAAGCATGTCACCCATTTTAATATTCTTGATCTTTTTTCCAAAATTTCAATTTTTCGTAGAAATTGTCTTTTGATGGTGATTTTTGTACTGAAAAAACATTGTCAAGCACTTTTTTTTTAAAAGAAATTGTAAATATTTTGCAGTTAAACTTCTTTAGCGGGGTGCGATTTGAAATTAGGTGTGTATAATGAAACGCAAAACGCGACACTATTTTTTTTTAGCCGTACTGTCACTTAGAATAGTTTTTTCCTCGAAGGTAAGGCTTAGTTAACGGGATTTATAATAGCTATGGCAATAAATGATGTATCAAATTAAAGTACTCATCGAGCAGAGTGCTCGAAAATTATCAGTTTCGAGATCGGTTAACCAAAAGCTGAGATATAAGCGTGGAAAGATTTCTTATTTTTTAAATTTTTGCAAGCATTGTATTAATTACCTACCAAAGCCTTGGCATAACGAGGAGAAAAAAATCTACTACTATCTCTAATTGTAATTTTTATTGTTTCCCAATTAATCGTTTTTATAAAAATATCAATATTACTAATATTATTGCTGTAGCTATTCTGCACTCCGTCAACTTTTATCATTTTAATAAAACATTTTCGTCTCATTCCGTCGCTGTTTAGTTTTCTTAAAAAAGAAGCTTGCCAATGAAAGTTGCGTCTGCTTAAGGCTCCACTCATACACACAATTAAATAGTGGACCCACTGTGTGGCCAAACTTACTAAACTATTTTTACATATTAGGGCCAGCGACGACACAATTAAATAGTAGGGTAACTATTGCACCGCAATTAAGTGCAAAATTTTTCATAAATTTAGCCCGGTAATTGAAATGTGACGGATTTAATGGTCAAATTTTAGCATATCGTTGTATTGCTGCCGTTGTGACAGGACTTATGTAAGTCTTGATATCTTCAGAACCAATTAAGATACGGAAAAATTTCTCCAGAATTATTTTATTTTTTCAAATGCATAAATTTTGATGGCCAAATTGAACTTAATTGATTGATGTTTGCTTAGTCTGCCACCTACTTCGACTTGCTCTTACCTCATTTTGAAAGTAGTTTATAGGATTTGAGTATCAGTAAGCAAACAAATCGTTTTTATGCAAAATTTTCTTAAACAAAGACCGTTTCTGCACGGTTTCCTTCAATTTCGTGGTGTATCGCTCTGTTGAGTTGCGTTGATTTTTGATCAAAAGCCTCTTAAATAATACACTTTTGATTAATAGTGGTCTCATTATCGAGTTAAAAACATGTTATTTATGCCTTGCTATACTATTCCAACAAATAAATTATTTTTAACAAATTCATTTTAAAGTCAGCTACATAAAAATGATTTAAGTATTAATATGAAGCACAATTCACGTGATCGTTCCTTAATTTAATTCCTTTCTTTCTTTTTTAGTTAAAGTTCGTCATATTCAAGAAAAGCTGGAGGAGTTTATTAATTCGTTAAATCAGGAAAAGTAAAATATGTTATCTTTAGATTGGATCTCTAGTCTTCGTAATAATAAAATTTAAGAAAAGTGAGGCAACAGGCTTTGTTTAAATGTTACAACATTCTACACTATAATTAAAGCTACGCAAACTGTCAAATGTAAATATTTTTATTTATTAAAATACTACATGAATTTTGAACAAATCCTATAATAACAATATAAAAAAAAACAACTAAATAAAATTTTCTTTTTTTAAATTTTTATTTTTCGCTTAAGAACTTAACATGAACTGCTTAATATTACGGTTATAAAACTAAAATAAATTTATCAATTTCTTTATACTTATTGTTTTAAACAAGTATGTATTATTGAATATAACAAGTGCATACATAAACAGAAACCAAGAATACAAATCGTATTGCACATCTTAAAATTTTGTGTAATTCGTACTCGTATGTTTATTACCAACTTCAATGCTAAATGGCAGTCGTTTTGAAAGAAACTACAGTACTAAAACAAACAAAGTTTAGAACTTACAGTTAAAATAGTATGTATATTACGAGGTAACTTAATATACTGCTGCAATATAGCTTAGATGGTAACAATTTATAATTGCACCATCATTTTTGCATTTCAACAGGAAGGCACTAGTAATGTCCGTTTAAGTTTGTTTTTATTGTTTTTTTTTTTATTTTAAATTCAATTAGTCTTTTCACTTTTTAAGCTCGTGGTTGAAGTGTGTTTTCCTCCTTTCGTGATTTTTCCCAGTTTGCAACACAAGTTAAAGGATAGCACAAGAAAGCGGATAATAAAATAAGAGTTCCAGCAAAATAGAATGACGCATCATAACTTTGAGTCATTTCGTACATCGCACCTGAAAATGAAAACGAAAAAATAGAATATTTAATACAATGGTATACTATATCAGTTTTTGTTATATGTTATATTTTATTTCAAGTTTGTATTACAAGTAACAAAAAAGAATTGGTCATGGTGGAATTGGCAAAAATTTATTTTTATATAGGGCATCTAAGAGCTCAATTGTTTTCCAGACGCACTTTCATTTGGTTCTCCTCAAAAATAAAAAAAAAGTATCGGAATATTTTTGAATTTTTCTTCGTGTTTTTCTTGTTCTAAAAAATGCTTACTTTAGTACTTGTCTCCTGAAATAGCAGCTCGTATATAAAAATTTCTCTTTATAAGAACATATCTATGGCACTCAAATAAAATAGGTTATATTATTTTTGGAGAAAAAAAAAAACATTTTTTAAAAAAAAAATTTGTCAAAATTTCAGAAAAATCATCATACATATCCCCAAAACTATAGGTTAAAATTGAAATTTTTATCTCCCATTATTGTAGGTCAATAAAATACCTTTCTTATGGCACTCATATTTTTGATATCCATTAAGGACTTCGTAATTATAATTAATTTTACAAAAACCAGATCCGAGCAACGCTTTTTGATTGCACATTTATAATTAGAATTAAAAATAGCAATAGAAAAGTTTGGTTTAATAACAATTTGCGAATTGAAGCTAAAGTAAACTTAAGTTCAACTGCTTACTAACATAACAAGCTATTCGCTATATTTGGTACACTCGATGTATTTTTTCCATTGACGTTATTTTTTAGTTTGATGAAACAAACACTGTACTCGTGAAAGAGATTAGTGTTCTTTATTATGATCTCATTTTATTTCATCCTCTTTTGCTTGCTTATTTCAATCAAGCAGTGTTCACCGAAGTAAAGTGCACTACTGTACACGAAAACAGGAATGCATTAGTGCAGAGCTCTAATAGGTAGTGTAGCTTTATTGATTCAATGAGGTATTTTATAAAGTATTTCACAAAATTCTGCGAAAAGTTTTATGCAAAAGTTTTAACTATAAAAAAAATAAAACTTTCTTTCAGGATATCGGCTCTAAAATGCTTGGAATACGGAATACCCCACTAAATTAAAAAAAAAAAAACATCATTATTGGTCAAAATCGGAAAAGTCGGTCCGAAATAAGTAGTTAAAAGGCAGTACATTTTTTGTTTCCAATTTAATTTTTTTATGCTATTGAATGGTTCCAATGTCAATTTTATTCCTCTACTGAATAATTTCGTACGACAGCATGCTCTGGATATGGCTTCCTTTGGTACAATACTGCACTGGATGTATTTGTAACAATATTTCGCGTGAATTTAGATTCACATTTGCTGAAATATTTATTATATCCATAATCAAAATTGCGAAAAGTGCTAGAAATTTTATGAAATTGATATGTGTACGTGTTGTAAATCATAAAATCAATGAACGAAAATACTATTCGCACTATCTTAAAACATTGAAATCAAACAGCTCCACCCACTTTGGAAGAATTCAATGACGTTGACTAGCGGCATAATACTGAAAATTCGTAAACGGAAGATTCCTTAGGTGCAGCTTTTTAGTACAGCAGGATTTGCTAAGATCAGTTTTGTTCCTCTGAAAATTTATAGCTTTTTTTGTCGATCAATTGACTTTTCCTAAAAGCCGCATTTAAGATTTCTCAGTATTCTTTCAGTCTTGTCAAAGATGGTACCTTGATAATTATTTCGATTAATGTATGATGCATTAACAAATGACGGACCATGAACCAGAGGGATACAAGTGCAGAACTCAAATTTTTACTAAAAACTGATTAAATTGAAAATGCCACAAACAAGTTATCAATGACAATCTGTAGGAAAAAAAACTAACTACCTAGTCCTACTACTACTGAAAAAATAAACTTTCATCTAATTGAAAACCCAATTTTCGTACAGAAGCACTCCAATAGAAATGTTTGTCATCGATGTTTTCTTTTGTAAATGGTAATAATTCTCGTCATTGCCTTAGGCATAACACGGACTTTATAAAATAATATTTTTCAATTTATTTTATTTATTATAAGACTGTACGATTTTACAAATACAGTGCGGCCTCGGTTAACGCAACTAATAAAAACCAAGCCTGTTGCAGTAACCCAAGAAGTTGCATTGATTGAGTCAAAAAACCCTAGGTACCCGGGTGTAGATGTTGTTGAGTTATACACATAGTACTGTTCACATAAAGTTTTAACAGATCTACTGTCTTTAAATTTGCGTATAATATCACTACAGCTTAATAATATGTTTACTATTATTACGGTTTAGTAACGAAAATGTTATAGAAAATATTCAAATGACATACGATGCAATAAGCGAGGCAAAATTTGTTTGAAAAGTTGCACTTACTGAGTCTGTAATGAAAGAAATATACTTGTAGCGAACATTGAGGAGTTGCATTAATCGAGGGTTGCGTTGACCGAGGTCGCACTGTAGAATGAAACCTAATTTGTCACAATCGGTGCACTAGAAGCGACACAATTCCATTTTGAAAGCACTCGTAGTTTCAGTGCCCCAGCAGAAAAGTTGCTCCCAAAAGATGCAATCGTTCTTATCAATTTGCGCTCTCGAACAATGCGCAATATGCAGCATAGTTTTGGGGATATGTAAATACATATACGGTATGCTGCTGCTTGTTCATGATGGAATCGAATCTCTTGTCTGAAAACATGATTTGAGAACGTGCATAAAACTGAACAGCTTGGTTGAGGTGGCAGTAAACTTTACTGAATAACCTTTTTTAAATTAAATTTTAGAAAACTTAACTGTCCATAAGAAAAAAGTACATTTCAAGTCTCGATACATTTCCACAAAACCCGAATGCCATCAATGACATACAACACATTAACTTGCCATTAAATGATTTTGCTTGTTTTTTTTTTTGCGCAATTAATTTGTTTTAAGTAATTTTAATACTTTAATATCTTGATATTTAATAGGAATATCGCGATCATTTCTATTGGAGATTGAAACCAAGCGTCTAAGGAATAAAACTAAACAAATTTTACCAAAATTGATCCAATAGTTTTTTGCGTGATGCGCGAACATGGAAAACAGCTATCACTTTAATTGTCGATTTCACTTATTTGTTTAAGTCTACATCTACTTCCCCCATACAGCTTTTTTTTATTGATTCTAGTAGATTGATTCGAGCTATTGCATTAGAAATATTCGTTAAAAATAGGTATATCAAATCTCTTGTCTGAAAATATGTATATTGATTACTACTAATGTTTTCTAAAATATCTTTAATTTTATGTTATTTGAACTCTGAAACTGTGAAAAATAGAATAAACAACCCTTAGCTAGGAAACTTGAGTTTTGGTACATTTTTATTTGTTCGAAAGACCATTTTAATATATTAAAGTTAAGGGGGGGTAGGGTTTTGCCAAATTTTGTTTTTCCAATTTTTTTTTTGTTGTTTTATTTAATAGTATAACTCTTCAAAAGTATCCTGTTGAAATTTGAGGTCGATTGGAGTAAAACTGACGAAGATACAGTGTCTTGAGTCTCGATGATTCTGTGTAAGTATATGAAAAAAAAGACAGTGCTAAAACTTTAAACGTGATTTTCTCGAAACTAACTTTTCAAAGTCGGTGGACACTTTTTCTCAAAAACTACGAGACCGATTTTCTTAAAATTCGACACACTCCTTTATTACATATAAAACCAGGTAATGACGAGGGCTTTTTTTTTTCATTACAACCAGTTCTGCAATAATAAACGTGCTGATTTTTGCCTTTTTTTTCCAAAAAAATTCGTTTTTTGACTTAAAATTTATGCCAAAATTTTAAAAATCGTCAAAGAAAAAAAACCCTTCGTCAATACCTTACAAAACTTATAAGCTAAAGAAAGTTTTTTTTTTTTATTTCAGATGATAACGTGATGAGATATCTTGTCCACCGCAAACCACCTTTTTTTTTAGGCGTCCGCGGAAACTTGCTGCCAATGGCTTATTTTCCAATATTTTTTAATTAAATTTTTACAGAATACTCTTTAAATATTGTACTTTTATATGCTTTTTAAATAAATAAATTTACTTTTACCGTATCGCTAAAAAACATTTTTAAACTTATGCCTAAAATGTAGCGTCAAAACCCTAAAAATTTGACTTATTTCGAAAAGATATATGGCTAATCATCAACTAGTCAAATATTACCCACAAAAAGCATAAGCTCAATCAGGTCTAACTCCTCTTGTTTTTCAAAGCATTGCCCCATATATTCTAAAGCAAAATCAGAAATCAAAAATTTATAGGGAAAATGTTCGTGAGACTAGAAAGCATAGCCCAAATGTTAGAACTCAGCAGGAGTTTGTGTAAAAACTTTTCGAACCATAACAACATTTCTTATGAGAAATTTTTGTGGTCTATTGCATTCAATTGCATTTTTTATTGTTATTTATTTGCCGATTAATAATATTAATATATATTTGAGTAGATTAAATCGGAAGCAAAGCCTTACAAATCAAATTTGCTTTTAAATTACACGATAACACTGAAGTAGTTCCAAGATTAGATTTGATATTTTAAGGTCAAAGAGGATGTTAGGAACTACGTTCAGATAGAGGGTCAAAAAAGTTTAAAATCCTTTCACTGGCATTTAAAAATTGTTTTCAGTAACAACAAATTTATGAGAAAAACAAATTTATAAATTCTGAAAATTTTGCCAAACTATTTCAAAATTGTGCGAAATACTGGTACATTATGCCATAAACTTTAAATAACAAATACGAATGGCAATTTTTCTTTAGAAAAAGTATGCGTTTCGAATACAAGTTACCCCAGGCATTTTGAAAAATTGATAAAGCAGTACAGCGATTACAATTTCTGATTTTCTTCGCTGCACTCATCGAACAGATGGTTTACTTGAATACTCGAAAAGGCATTGAGTAGAAAATTCGATATAGAGTTTACTGTAAGATTTGCAATTGTATATCGCTAGATATCTAACTGATGAATGCGGCTTGATCTCTGGTGTGCTGTGGTGAATGCGCCTACGGTAACGAAACGGTCAAAAACCCGTCCATACTGCAGTTGAACAACGCCAAACACTACTTCGAAGTTGTCACACTATTACGATCACACTTAGCCATGTGATATGCCTATGGTTTCCACAATCTTTCAAACTCCGATCGGCCAACACCATATCGTGAATTTTTGCAATTGTTTCGGGTATAGCGACCTCAACTGGGCGTCCAGAACATTCGGCATCTCTCGTGCTTGTGCGGCCGCAACAAAATTCAGTAAACCACTTTTTTACCATTGAAATTGATGGTGCACAGCCCCCATAGTATTTATCAAACTTAGCCTTGGTTTGAGTGATGTTTTTTTTCGTTAACCACTTTTTTGGCCCTGAAAGAAACTTACCTCGGTAAAGACTTTGAGGTCTCCTGAAAGTGAACACGAGAAATTGAACACGGTGGTCTCCCAGAATAAAACAATTCTACATAGCACCTGAATTGAGCAGTGGATTCGCGGTGATCGAGGTATCAAACAGTCTTTGCGACATCTATATGCGCGGAAAATTCAGACGTTCTACATATGATAAATCCCACACCGGGAAAAACGGTTCCATTAACCGGAAATTCCCTGTGTATCATCTAGAGGGAGCCACGGTTTCCCGTTCTGTGTTGCGCGAAACTCGGCCCATCAGCGGGAGGGAGCAGGGAGCCACGGTAACTCTTTCCCGTTCTGTGTAGCGTGGCTCCCTGCTCCCTCCCGCTGATGGGCCGAGTTTTATCCCAGTGTAGGAGGGTTTAAAATTTCCTTATGGGGGGCCCCAAAATTTACTTGTTGCCCCAGGGCCCCCGAGGCTCTAGCTACGGCCCTGGACAGGAGTCAACTGACAGATGCTTGTTGACAGAAGCAGTGTTGCCCTTCCAGTTAAGAGGCGGGAAATTCAAAAAGTTATGGACTTCTTGACCCGCCCTCATAGCTTTTATTGCTATTTTGAGTGTTTCAGCTAACTTTTATATGATTTGCGGCGCAATGCAGTACAACTTTTATTTTTTTTTTCATGTTGATCTAAATTTTTAAACATCAATAATTGAATTTTAGAACTATAAGCCTTCCTTAGAACTATGTAAATGTAACCCAATGAAATCATTTCTTTGCTGAGTTTAGATCCGGTTGAATGATTTTAACATTTTCCAATGTAAAAATTATGTGTTCAAAAAGTTGTCCTTTTAAATTCATTACTCAATTCGACTTTTTTTAAAAACTGCTTAAGTTGACGAAAGAAAGTTCTAAGATAGTTAGTAGTTGTGGGTGAAATTTCCCAAATAGAAAATTGGCTTGAAATTGTTTGCTTGATTTGGTACAGATTTGGGTGAATTCTATTATCCCTTATAATAGTTGCGATGCTGTTCTAGCAGGTCATAATTTTGTAATGTGATGTGCAATAAATATGCTCCATCGAAATCAGACTCAGCATTAACAAATTTATAAAGGGTGTTCCAATTTGAGGTATCTTTTAAGACTTGTCACCATTTTTTACAGGTACTAGATTACATCGAGGTTTTTTTTAGGTAATAAGTGAATACATTCCAGTGAACTATGTGTTTTCATTATTAAAACTACGAAAACTACGTTTAAAATACGTTAGATAAAGTGCTTCCATAAACCGAGCTATTAAACTTATCATTGATAAATTTGAAAAAACTGGTCCAGTTCAAAATCAGGGAAGCAAAATTCACCATAGCAGTGGTCGGTTGGCAATTTTGACTTGGTTTTAACAACTACTCCTTGCTACCACGAGAATATTCATTTTCTTAAGATTTTCCAAAAACACAACAATCTAATACCGGTTTGTTATTCGAAGGACTTTTGAACAAACGTTTATATAAATTGTGTGCTAATGGTTACTTTAATCAGAGCTTACCTGCAATTGGAGTGCCAACAGTTGCTGCAAGACCTTGGAATAACATCAAAAAGCCAAACGCATTGGTTAACTTATCTAAACCAATCATTTCCACAGCGATGAGCGAACGTAGCGCCGAAAAGCAGGCAATGCAAATCCCGAAAAATACAGCAAAAGTCCATTGTGTAGCTGGTGTAATTAAGATGCCACTCAGTAAGGTCGCCACACCACCGGCCGTGATTGCAATATTGTTTAGCCATAACGGCTTAACACTCGGAAAGGAACTCAGCGTACCACAAACGATCCTAGCAATTGTATTTACAAGACCAATGCCAGAAAAAACTGCAAGTGCTGCAGACTTTTCCATTTGATCATGCTCAGTTGCACGAGCCACCAAAAACGTAAACGGCACAAAAAATCCCATCATGGTCAGAAAACCACTGACCGATAGTAACATAAACGATGGTGACTTTAATAGTGAAGTATCCAACATAGTCGCAAGAGTGCGCCGTACTGCTTCTGGACACAAACGGCAGCCCTTTTCACGTTCTTCCAGCATATCCTGTTTCGTTGGTAGGCGTGTAACTGACATATGGTAACCTAACGAAGTTTGTGATTGGTACTGTGGTATACGGGTCAGAGAACCAGTAAAGAAAATATCATCACGATACATTGGTCGTGAGGAGCTGTGATGTGGAGCATTACGTAGTTTTTTATTGGCTAGATCAATGGGACGACGTCCTGAAACGGTGTGTCTTCGTGCTTGACTAACGACAGGCTTAGTTTCAGTTTCGAGTAAATTTTGATTTTCGGTCTCATCTTCGATCTCACCCACAGTGGAAAGCTCTTTATTGAGATTGAAAGTTAACTGTTGTGGCTCTCCGTTGGGAGTAGTTGGTTGCGATTTGCGCAAATTCTTCAACTCAGTACCCTTGCCAAGGGCACCAGAAAGTCTACGTTCAATATTGACACCACGAAAAACTTCGGCAGCTGTCGGATAGTTATGTTTAGGTGATGCGCCCATATAGGTGGTGTGAGCGGAGTTTGGCATCGAGTAGGCGAAACGACCTTCCGGTAGAGGTTTTCTAAATGCGGATGTATGTGTTCCAGGTGCTGGTGCAACACTATTACCATGTCCAGTCGTTTTATTTTTACTTTCTACTTCGTCTTCGTCATCGGAATCAGTCGCAGACAATGAGATGGGTTGTATCGGCCGAAAAGCCAGACCGAAAATGGCGCACAAAAGGATAATACCGGCCTGTATAGCTAAGGTTCCACGCCATTTAAAATTGTTTAGTAATATGCTTGTCAAAGGTCCAAATATAATAGTGCCCACGCCTGAACCGCATAGCGCCAGTCCTGTAGCCAGTGCACGCCATTTTTCAAAGTAAAATCCAATTATTACAACAGACGGTATGTAAATCATACAAAAGCCGATCCCCCCTAGTATACCATATGATATGTACAGAAACTCCACGCTGGTAGCGAAATAAGATATTCCGAAGAAAAGTGATGCGAAACAGGCGCCAAAAATAGTAACTGGACGAAATCCAAATCGATTGGCTAAAGCACTTACAAATGGACCAGCCATTAAGTAAAAACCGCTTAATAACGACGAAACGAATGCCACAGAACTTTTGGAAACCTGAAATTCCTCTACGAGAGCATTTTGTATTAAGCCCGAGCTGAATACTATGCCATCGACCACTGTGCAGCACAAAAATGAAGCTACCATTACCACCCAAGCCCATCCGCTGTCTGGTGGCACAACGACAACTGCTGCTGTACTGTCGATATCATCATCGTCGGCATCTTTGTTCTGTGTGTCGGCAACATCTTTCAATGCATTGTTGTCGTTTATATTTTCATCGGGCTTAGTTTTATTATGTGACGCCATGAAGTCTCTGTAAAGAAAAAAGTATGATATTAACACACAATATACCGATCTACTTGCATTTGCTAAAAATAAATTTCGATAATTGAACAAAATAGGACAATTGAAATGAAATAATTGACCTTAAAAATAAAAATACTTCCGTAGAAAAAGTCTACCGAGGTTTATGGTACAATGTCTCTTTTTTCCCCTTTACAATTCTACTTATTCGACCTTAAGAGTAAATGATTAAAAACATGCAATCAATCTTTTTCAACGGTCACCAGTTGAATTTGCTACCAGATATTTCTTGCTACTTAATTAAACATTTTCACCAAGTTTCGATCTGGAATTAGTTCATCCACATGAAAACTTGGTATTTATTGGCCTTATAGGTTTGTCAGAAGTAAAAATATCCTAACCGGTTTTCTTTGTGTAGAGTGGACGTTATTGCGAAACAATTGGTCCATAAGTACGGGTATAATGAAAGTTCCGAAAAAATGATATTCCTATAAGGTCCAACTCACAACAAGCAGCTTTGTTCACTTTTTGCCACAAATTGTTACTACAAAAAGTTTACAAATTTCGACAAGAGGGCGTATGCCACGCTATACAAGCAAAAACCTAAAAATGGTAGATATCGATAGAATCAAAGTGGTCACATTTTGAACAGCCCAAAAACTTAAAAATGTTGTACTGAGGGAGTTATAAAGGGTGATTTCTTAAGCGTTTGGTTTTTGAAAATTAAAAAAAAACAAAAAATTTGCAAAAATGAATAAAATATTTATTTGGAACAATACAATACAATTTCTGCCAAATACTATTTAAAGATTATTTCATGTAAATATTGCCCATGGCTACGCCTGAGGTGGTCCAACCGTAAGCTCCAATTTTTCCAGCATTTTGGCAGTATCTCACCAATGGCAGCTGTAATGTTGTCTTCCAAGGTTGCAATTGTGGCTAGCTTATCTCTATACACGAGAGACTTCACGCAGCCCCACAAAAAATAGTCCAGTGAGGTCAAATCGCATGACCTTGGCGGCTCCAAAACGTGAGATTAAATGCTTGCCAAATTTGCCTCTCAATATGTCCATGGTATTGCGTGCCGTGTGGCATGTAGCACCGTCTTGTTGAAACCACATGTCAAACAAGTCCAATTCTTCCATTTTTGGAAAAAAAAGTCGGTAATCATCGCACGGTACCTTGCTTCATTGTCTGTAACGTTGCGATTTTCATTATTTTTGAAAAAGTACGGTCCAATGATGCCGCCGGCCCACAAACCACACCACACGTGAATTTTTCAGGGTGCATTGGCAGCTCTTGAACTGCCTCTGGCTGCTCTTCAGACCAAATTCGGCAATTCTGTTTGTTAACGTACCCATTGAGCCAAAAATGAGCTTCGTCGCAGAAGAAAATGATTCGGATAAGTTTTGGATAGATTCAACGAGAGGGTGTGGCATCTCCTGGACTGGATTGAACAAGGACTAAGCAAAAAATATGCAAATTATGAAAAGAAGACGTTGCTTATCTCTTACAAGCAAGAAATTAAAATTGCTGCATTAAGAGCAATTTAAGTAAATGCTGTCAAATTCATTATAGGAACGTTTGTTCAAACCCAGCGAGCACGTGGAGTGGTGTAGGGTATTTAATTTTTGGCGTGGCCAAGGATTACACCCCTAGTAGTTTTAGCTTCATTGGATTTCTGATTGTATGGGAGGTGTGGCATTTCACTGTTTTAGTAACATTCCCTTGGAATGTTTTCTCAGCATAGCGTTTCAAAGTATTGTTGTATGGAAAGTACTACAACCTCTTGTCACTTGTTACGCTTGTGCCACAAAATATTTCCTTACTAAGTGCAATTTACGAGAGCAGTTGTTTGTGCAAAACGTATCGAAGTTATGGGACTTACCACGCTTACTTTTTTAACCCTTCCCACTTGTTGTCCGGTGACTGCTTGTGTCACCAAATGTTTTCGTATCAAGTTTCTAAAATTTGTGTGGACAGTTTGCTGCGCATTTCAAAGTTTTTGTTTATAACATTTGGTTGCATTATCAAAAAAAGCTGTCATAGTTTAATGTTTCTAAGTTTTTGTTAGTATTGCATTTGTATATTCAATCTCACGAGGTACGATTAAAGGAGAAACTGGTCTGCTAAATCTCATTTTATTACCAACCTTCGTTTACATATAATCATAACTTCCACAGACAGATAGATATACGGGCGAACTGGCGGCTATGGCAAGATCGACTCAGGACTTAACGCTGATGAGCCGGGAATTGGACGATTTTTGTGACATGAACTTTTGAACAATCAAAAAAAAAGTTTTACTTTTTACCATTTGAGGGATATATTTTTTTGAGAAAGCCGGGAATAGCTTTTTTTCAACTTGGCAGCCCTGACTTATCAAGAAAATAAATACTTTTCTATATCTGTCACGCCTCTTTCCATGCGCTACAACAGGAGAAGAAAGCGAATTTACACTGTGTCTAAGATTATGATGCAAAGGTTATCATTTTCACTAAGCAAAAATCTACAAGAAACCATTACCGTGTTACACTATTAGGTGTCATTCTGAACTAAACTTAGTGCGACTTATTGCCTCTGTGGATCTTTTTCTTAAGCTCGAATGATTTTTCGTTTTTCTAAGAGCCCTCCTCCGTTGAACCTTACTATAATGTTCAGATGTTTTTAAGGCTAGGAATTGATTTGTTTTTGAGTTCTTTTCAACAATTTTATGCTAAATATACATATATTTTTCGATTTAAGGAATACTTTTCGGGAAAATGACAAAAATCTTTTTTTTTTAATTGCCTCCAGTGCGAACTGGTAATCGGCAATATCATCAGATATTGCTTCCGGGCACACAATCAAACATTTACTTCAAGTTTCAGTCCTTGCTCTGATTATATAAAATATATATTTTGCATATTGAGACTTTAAGAACGGTAACCACCCGGCCTGTGTTTTTTGGGGCTGTTTTGTAACTTACAATTGTTCTGTCCTTTCTTAATGATACATTCGTCCCAAATAAATCATTAATGATTGCTAAACGAATTTTTCATTTCCTCTATGAAATGATAAGGAAACGTTGGCTGTACCCACTTGGCATGCAACGTTTCAGAAAGTATCTGAAATACTTAGTATGTAACGTTGCAGAAATGTTTCATTTGAATTGTTGCAAAAAGAATATTACGAGAATCTCTCTTATATATTTTAAGTAGAAATGAAAGCTTCCTGCAACGTAACTGAAACTATGTAAGACTTCAAGCGAAAGATTTTATAAAGGTTTACGAAGCGTTACATGCCGTGTGGGTCGCATAAAAAATTTCTATAAATCACGTCAATTACTTCGCGAAACATCTTCACACTGGATATGTGTGAACGTTTTATAGTTTAACAAAGCTCGCTATTCCTTATAAATAAAAAGTGAGAGCAATATTAAACTTAATTACAAATATTAACTTACTGCCTTCATTCACATAACAATATTTATGCCAGACATAAACTTTGAGCCTCAAGCGAGATTGTATCTAACAATAAATAGTGTTTCATTAATTTTTATTAATTTTATTGCTTTGTTGTTTTGTATCCGATTGAATTACTTTCCAAAAATATGGTCACTCTACCTATAAGCCAAAATTTAAGCCGCACTTTCTGTACAAATCCAGTTAATTAATTAATCTTTGTTTTCTAAGAAGAAATATTTTGTCATTTAAGCCATAAATGACTCAATCTCAAGGTGTCTTAAAAATCTCTTTTCTTTATTAAAGTTAATTACTTTATAACATTTTTAACTTAGCAACACCTTTAATAGCCATCACGAGTAACGAAAGTTGCGTAAATAGTTTTTATTATTACTTAATTAGGCAATATCTAATCAAGCGTTCTTAGCTGATGTTGAAATTTTGATTGCAAGATAGCCGTGGTAAAACATAACTGATTTGCGATACGCTAATCTTATGCAACCATTAACATAAGTTAAAGCAATCAAATCTTTAATCTTTAGTTACTACCTGCCTACTTGTTGCTTAAGTTTATCATTATTATGAAGTGCAAATACTGTTACTATCAGGCTAATAATAGTGATTTTTATATATCACTTTCTGTCCAAAAGTTTTGACGGAACATCAATGAAACGCACTGTTAAAGGCGGCTATTTTACGAAAAATAGCTGAATCACCATTTGACTATTTGACTATGATATCTAGTCATAGTGTAAACTATGAAAAAATTTCTAAATATTCCATGTATTCTCGCACTTTTCTGGTTAAGTAACCCAGTAGGCAAGGGCAGGAGCTAACAGTGCTTCTAGAAGGCCTTCCTTGGTAAGTATAAGGCCTTCCACCCTCCTTTTAAACGTACTTTCTTTTTTATATGAAATGGCCGCAGAAAACAGGCCTTCCTAAGCAGGCTTTCTAAGACCGCTTACCGTAGAAGGACTCTCAGAAGTACTTGACAAAAATTTAATTTTAATAAATTTAAAGACTCTAAATATTAATTGTTTTTTTTTATCCGCGCCATCTCACTTGCGTTGATATTTTTTTAATGACTTTACAATTTGACAAAGAATACACAAAACTCTACCTCCTTAACATAACATGAAACAACAGAAGACTAGCCTGCACACCTCTCTTAATTTCTAACCATGTGTATACTTTTCATGTCGTATATGTACAATGCATATGACAAAAAAGTTATGCCGAATCATAAAACATTGCAATACATGAAATAAAAAAGAAACAGAAAAGCGCTAAAGTAAATGGAGTCCTTCTTCTTTGCCTACTAATATCAGGCCTGATAGCACGTCTGTTGTGGGAAGGCATATTATGCCTTCTGTGATTGTATTTTTATTTGCATGAAAATCTAGTTTTGAGAAGTCCTTATATAATCGCAGCAGTGCTAGCAGGCCTTCTCCGAGTAAGGCCTTGCTCATTTGCCTGCTGGGAAGGCATGCTCTCCAACACAAGTAAAGATAGATTTTGTTATCTTACGCAAAATCGAGAGAGATAATCGCTGACTCTCACAAAAACACGAGTAGGTACTAAATTTTGTTCAAAGAATTTTTTTTTTAATTTTTAAGTAAGAAAATTAATGGAAATCAAGCAGAGATTAGAAAAAAAAAGTAAAATCGCAATAATTTGGAAAATCCCAAATCGATTGAAATAATATTGGTATCAGCTGATAGGTAATTCCGCTACAAAGGTTACAAACTGATATAGTACTTTTTGAGTTCAAAATGGAAAATCGCAACAAGCTGAATTGATTTAAGCAATATACATAGGTAATTCAATAAGCTACCCAAAAAATTCCAAAAGTTTCAAATATTTATGAAAGGGAAAGGATTTAAAATGCCAACAAAGAAATACCGTGGTTTTCATACAGTTTCGGAGCAGTTAAGTGAGATGCATTGTACGAAAAAGGTGCCGCCCCCAAGATCATTGATCTCATCAAGAGTCAATATGAAGGTTTCAAATGTAGAGTATTACATAATGGAACATTTTTTGATCCTTTTGATTCCGTATCAGGTGTACGCCTGGGTTGTCTGCTGCGACCAATCTTGTTTTATCAAGAAATGGTAACTAACACAGTTTCAAAAATTCAGACATAATTTACACTCATGCATTTCACGACCACGCATGAATAGAAAACTTTCAAAAATTTATCGAAACAAAAAAAAAGCATCCGATATCTTACCACATAGTACATCTATATACAAACATACAAACATACAAACATACATACATACTTACATATATATAGCTCAATATGACAGAAACGTATGTTTGTTACTTATGGACTCTTAAGCTGTTCTACCGATCGCCGATAGATTTGACACATATGTTTCTTATAGTATAGGGAAGGTTCGCAGCATAGGTTGGTTTGGAAAAAATGCGCGATGCCACGCCCTCCATAAGAATGAAAATAAAATTCATCGTATCTTATCGACTACTTGACGCCGTTGAAAAAAATAGCTACACACATATATAAAAGGTAGAGGCAAAAGTAAGATTCAATGAAAAAATGGGCGGTGTCATGCCTTCAATGTGAGAAAAAATCAACTGTTTTTTATCTCAGCAACTATTTGACGCAGATGGATAAGATTTGCTACATATGTTTCTCAAAGTTTGTGAAAGGTTCTTAGCTTGGTTTAGTTTGGAAAAAGTGGGCAATTGCCACAATGTCGCCCTCCAATATAAGAGAAGAAGTATATTCAACATATCTCATAAACAATGTGGCGCAGATGTATGTACTTATTATGTATATTAAAGAGAGGAAAAAGTAAGATTCAATGAAATAATGGGTAGTGCCACGCCTCTAAAACGAAAAAGAATAAAATTTTTTTTCTGCAACTATTTAACGGAGATGAATGAGACTCGGTACATAGATAGAATATAGAAGACAAGGACTATAGCCAAATTAAACTCATTCAAAGGTGCTAAAAACCAAAAATATTGTTTATTTACTCGCATTAAGATAAAATATCAATAAAAATAGTTTTTACTTATTTAATCCAACTTAAATAAAAACACATTATATTTTATTTGTTGTTGGGCTTGAAAGTCGTAAATAAAATTCAGTTGATTTCAACCATACGTTCTAAATAATTTGTTGTTTCACAGTAAACCTTAAAAGTGTTGCACGCAAATAATAAAAGTCTTTTTTTTTACAAAAGAAGGCCATTTGACGGGTGAGTAACGTGATTAATTATTCACTTTCAATTTTTGTAAAATGTTCAATGTTTCGCCGGCAGATAAGAAAAATTTAAAAAAAAAGTCAAATTTGAAGAAGAGGATTAAACTATTATCAATGATATTGGAAAATTTAATATTTTATGTTTTTTCTTTTATTTTAGTAAAACGTCATTTCATTTAATTAAATTTAGATAAGAAAGATATCTTCAAGTAAGATCTCACTTTGGTCAACTTGGGCTTAATTGTTTTACCAAATATTTTTTGCACTAAATTAAAAATGGTACGGTACTAGAGATAACTACATTTTAGAGGCTTCATAATTTTTTCGTAGTAATACAACAGCATCTCACATTTAAAGTCTTACTCAAAAAATTTACAGTCTGTCAAGTAATTGTTGGCAAAATAAATTTTGTAATACAATACTTTCCACACTTTACAGTGGGTATTACAGTCTTCTACTGCAGGGTCAATGGGGTATTATGGGGGGAGATATAATTTTCAGGTATGAAACCAAGTTATATTATCACGAGGGTTCTAATAAAGTTTAACGGAGACTGAACACAGCCCTGCACTAGAAGAGTATAATACCCACAGTAAAGTGTGGAAAGTTGCCCGTTATGGTATGGGGATACATACTCGTATCATGGGAACGCGTTGGTAAATTTAAAGTTTTTACCGATATCATGAAGAAGAAGTAATACTGGAACATTCTTCAATACGAATTGAAAAAAAGTGCTCAGAATTTCGACTTCACTGGCAATCAAAAGGCCGAAAAGTAAAGATACAAATCGTATTAGGACAATGATCCTAAGCCCAAAAAAGATACCGGAAGGACATGATTTACAAAAACTTATTGCGTCTATTCCAAGAAGGCTACAAGCCGTGGTTGATGTTCGAGGTGAAAACAGCAAGTATTGAGCTTTTTCTTATTTGGTTTTTTAATTTCTTCACATGTTTCTTGCATTTTGCTTCATAAGCATTCCTTTTTGTTTTTATTAAAATTTTTTTTTGTTGTTTTCTAATGCAGAATTAGCAAAAGAATTGAATAAAAAAAAATATGTATTTCTTCTTTTAATTTAATATTAATTTTTAAGTGAAAATTTTATTGCATACTTTATTTTGCCAACAATTACTTGACAAACTTTCTGTACTTAACATCAACATAACTTAAGATTATAAGAGCAATGCATTTATAATGCGTATCATTGGTAATTATTTAACATCCTTAGCAGCATTGGCAGCTAAAGTATAATGCAGATGAAATTTGTATTTGATTTTCGATTACACCGCCTACATGACTGCAGATATAGTTGCAATTTAGTTTTCAATATTCCAAAGCATATTCAATACAAATATCGAGAGCTAATTACAAAACGAACGCCAAACTTTTTTCCATCGTATTTTTATACATAAACGTATTGTTCGGATGGAAGAAATTTTGTATGACTCGTGCTCAAAGAAGATGGCAAGTCCCACTTAACCCACTTTAAGAATTCTATTTTGTGTTTTGAATAATGTGCGTCATATAGACTTTTATATATTTAGATTTGTTTCAAGCAAAAAAATAGACACCACCGTTCAAATATTGCTAGCATCAAAAATTGTACTTGAAGCACCATAAATATTTACGGAAGCCCTACAATTTTTGAGGATTGATTTTTCTTGCTATGCCTACAACAACAAAATATAATTGTTAATGTGACAAATAACATTTAAGAAACTATCTACATCTATTGTGTTTTTGTGGTTGAATTTAAAAGTATACAACTGGAAATGTTTATTTTTTATGTTTTACTCTTTGAAATACCAAATGCACCACCATTAACCGCAAAAATAAGAGGCAAAATCTGTCGCGACAATAAGCTAAGGTTGAACATTTGTTTTAGCCCTCTTTAATAGGATTAGTTAAGAATTTTATTGAATTTTTTAAAATTTTAAATTTTAATTTACCAACATTTCACGTTCAATCAAAGGTTAGAATAAACATTCTAACCAACCCGCGCAAATAGCCAGATGGTTCAAATACTTGATCAGTATGGTGAATCCTGAATTCAAATAGCACAAGTACTGACAGGACAAGAAATTCCACTAGACCACTAGAAACATATCGCTGGAAAAAAAACGCTTGCTTCCTGCGCTTGAAGAGATAACACTAGCCATCCAATAACTTATGCTTAATAAATCATCAGATTACGAAAAAAATGCAGTCGAAGTATTAAGAACTAATTATTCCCTATTACGAAGCCATTTGGTTACCTAACCATTGTAAAATGTATAGAGGAATCACTACTTTGAGCTTGTGCTTTGAAGTATTGACTAAATTTATCCTTAACCGCATTCAAAGCAAACTCGAAAATTCACTTCACAGACACTAACCAAGATTCCGTACAAACCACTCACGTAATCATCTTTCGTCTAATCCTAGGGCAGATATGCAAATGGCAAACGAGCACTTATGTATGCTTCGTTGACTTAACTCTGCCTTCGATAACATATATAAAATCGATTTGGAACTCACTGGTCACAAGAAATGTTCCTATCAAACTTATTAGCATCATTGAGGCTACGTCGTTCACAACAATAATCTTTCACTGCCAATCGAACAAATATAGAGGCCAAGTAGAGTTATTCCTAATTGAACTCTAAGACGCATTCTTACTAGAAATCTTTGGAATTCAATGTGAACTTTGGGGTAATATGTAAGAACTAGCTTATGACAATGTTAACAGCCTGTTGTCATCAAAATCATCCGATATGCAAACCAACCATTCCAGACCTAAAATTACGTATAAAATTGATGCAATATCAACAAGAGCGCGCTCTCCAAATTTTTACTTATGCGGGAACAATTTAGGTACCAATACTTCGTCCTGCTACTAAAAGCAGTACCACGGAAGAAGTTGTAGCAAGAATCAACGAAGCGAGAAGTGTCTTTATTTAGCTTCATCAAATGAAAATCAAATATAATCTCAGCAGCAACCAAACTCCGAATATTTAAATCAAATGTTCAATCAGTGTTGGTTTGTGCTTGCAAATCATAGTCCCTGACAAACTAGAGGTCCGCATGATTGCATTAGAAACGATCATCATATAAACTTTCGAATGCAATAAACTTCGAGCGCTTCGGGATACTTGTATGTCGACACTTCCGTGAAACCCTCAGGCAGACAGATGCAGAGAAAGATATAGAACAAGGTAGCGTCGAATGATAGAAAGTTATTTTCAATTTCAACTTTATTTAGCATAAATGCCATTTTGACATTATTGACATTAAGTTATATGTCAATAATCGGAACGAACTGAAACAGCATAGAGCAACGAGTCGGAGATCTTATGATTGGAACGGAGCTATTGGATAGTATAAGCTCAGTTCACACTATACAAACAATATTGAAATTTGAGTTATGGTAAACTTTTAAAATTTTCTTAAAATATCATTTACCCTTCAATTACAGTCATCATATTTTTGGGAACAAAATAGAGCACAAAAAAAAAATACCAAAAAAAATATGAAATTCAGAACTTTGTAAAATAATAAAATATTCACATATTTACTAAAAAGAAAGTTGCAATATTCTAATACGGAAAAATAAGGAACATTTATTTGTACGTTCTGTATTTAAAAAAGAAAATCGGGGATAGGCTGATGAAGCAGAGTACTGTCCCCAGATATGCAAAAGCATTTACTCTATGGAAGATTAAAAATGGAAAAAAAAAATAAACAAAAGTCAGTAACTTCTTGAATTTCCCGCCTCTGAACTGTCAGTTGACTCCTGTCAAATTTTGAACAAGCTATGTCATTAAGTTTGTGTTTGTCAGCCATTGATAGCAGAAAACCGCGTGAATTGTGGAGAAAATGGAAAAATCTGGATTTCGTGTGCTCATCAATCATTATTATTTGCGGAAAAAAACCTTCACTCAAACCAAGGCTAAGCTTGATATATATACGGGGACTCTGTGCCATCAATTTCAATGGTAAAAAAGTGGTTTACTGAATGTCGTTGTGGCCGTACAAGCACGAGAGATGCCAAACGTTCTGGACGACCAGTTGAGGTCGCTACACCCGATGCAATTGGAAAATTCACGATATATTATGCCAACTTATTGGACCGATTCAATGACAATTTGAAGAAAAAACAACCGCATTTGGCCAAGAAAAAAAGTTCTTTTCCACCGAGACAATGCAAGGGTGCTCACATGTGTAGTATTCATGGGGAAATTTTATGAATTGATGAATAATGAAATCATCTCACAAACAAATACCTAATTTGAGGAACTCGACAAAACTTATTTTTTGGAAGAGATAAAAAAAATTGGGAGAAACGTTGGACCAAGTGTATAGAGCACAAGGGACACTATGTTGAAAAATAAAATGATTTTTTGTCAAAAAAAAAAAACCTGTGTTTCATTTAAGCAGTCACGGACTTCTTGACCCACCCTCGTACGTCACCTACATCAGTGATGCGCCATCTAAACGACAGCGTTTTTTTTTTTTTTGAACTCACAATCAGTAAGATCCAATATCGTCAGATAGAAATACCTGCTAAATTTTTTAAAAAATATAAACCTTGAAAATATTAATAAAATTTGCGTCTCTTCATCCCAAACAAATTTGTGGAAGAGAATTTAAAGCTCAATTCCTTTGATTTATATGACATTTTGTTTTGTTAAAGTACAGCGTATTTTTTATGGCATAGATATATAAATAGCTGTTTTTTAAGTATAAAATAATTATAAATATAATCATTAATCAAGCCAAAACCTAAAGGGTAAAAACCTACAAAATTCGGTAGAAGCAGCAAAATCTATTTTGTACTTAACCCGGTTGGTAAGGGATTGTCATCTGGAGTATGTGATTTTGATGCAATTTAGGCGCTTAAAACCTTATTCAAAGTTAAATATTTAAAACTTTTGCTTCTCCTCTACGTTATGAAGCAATTAAAATAAATGTAAATAACATTTCAGAATAATTTGAAATATACGTTTATTACTCTAAGTAACTGAAAATATTTTGCTACTTTCGTATGCGTAGCTAGAATACTCTTATCATATTCGTATGGGAATATATATTTGGTCCAAATATTTACGAGTAAAAACTGCAAAACTTTATGACTGCTGATGTATACAATGGCCTTGGCATTTATTTATGGCACTGAACGACAACGTTCACACATCAACCTTTTGCGTCGTTTTGTCAGCGCCATTTTTTACTTTGAATTGTGATTTTCAAAAACGCAACAAAGCTTTTTAACCAACTGCTGCGAAACAAATTTAATGGCAAGTTGATCCAGTTAATATACATAAGTACACAGAAAAAAAAAAGTTAGACATTTTGTGATATTAGCTGCGTTTTATACATCTTTCACTGCTAGCTATCTATAGCTAGCAACGATAGTTGTATAGAAAAGTTAAAAGAAATTGCAAACTTAGCGAGTATAACTCGCACTAGAGCAAGTTGCTCACAAGCCAATGCTACCCAGTAGATTTGTATTTTGCACAATAGTGAATTTTGAAATAAAAAGAAGAGATATTTCACGAATGTTAGGCAGCAAAAAAGAAATTTAATATATAAGCAGCTAGTAGAAAACTTTGCAACTTGATCCTTTTATTCGCACATAGATAGCGACTTAAGACGAATAAAACGCAGCTGTTATGATAAAAAGTGATTGAAATTGAGAAAATCTCTCATATATGAATAAGCTCTATACATTTTGGAGAAGTGAAAAAAATTCAAGGTCTCAAAATATCCCAGTCGCAAGCATATGAACAATGAAATCAATCCAAATGTTTCCTATTACATCCACTATACAATCATATCCCTTTTGTATCATATGGGATTATAATAGGATGTTTAACGTGTGTAAGTACATCGTATAAAAAAAAAATATAGAATAAAGAAAACATGATCATAGTTTTTTAAGAACTGACTTATGCTGTAAAACACTACACTGAGAGATAGTCGAGTCAAAAAAAAATTATGTTTTATGGCAGGAAGCTTTTAGATGTTCATTTGATATATTAGCTGCGTTCCCGTACAAGTATTCTTTAGTCCAATTTACTGGATTGAATTCGAAAAGCATTCCCGTATTCGAAAAAAAGTGTATAGATGAAATAAGCAGAAAGAACAACAAGCAACAACGAGTAGGAGACTTAGCAACTTGGGAGTTTTTTTTTTTTTGCGCACATGTATAGCGATTTGGCGAATAAAACGCAGCTAATAGCTGTGCGAAAAAAAACGACCAAGTTGCTAAGTTTGTTACTCGTTGTTTATGGGAGTACTCGCTTTTTGTTTATACTACTTTTTTTATTTCAAAATTGTTTTTTTTCTTTGCCGCCTGCAATTTAAACAATTATTGTTTTTTCGCGAAATAGCTCTTCTACACAGCACAGCACAGCTATTGTTAGCATACATAGTTATAGTCGGCTTGACCGACTGTAATTATTTGACTTGTTTTTGTCATTTTATTTTCATCATACGGCCATCTCTTAGCTTGTGTGTTAACACAAATGCTTATCGACAAGAAGAGTTACAAAAGCTGCGCAACACAGAACAAAATACGGAGACTAAGGAGATACAAATTCAAAAAAAAGAAAGAAAAACATTTTTAAATAACTTAAGTCTTGCACTCGTCATTAGAATCAGTTTACACACGCTCGTATTCATAGTCAATACCCACATGTACACACACATGTGTACACTTGCACATACCGTATTTACACTGTGTGCCATACAGTATCGGTATCACAACACAGAAGAGCAAATGTGCGAGACACTCGTACGCTACATAGTGTAAACATGTGTCTTTCTTAAGGAAATGTAGCCACGGACAAACGCACACATGAAGCAGTCAAACAGCGTGGAAGAACACAAAATGTGTACATACTAATTTTGAAGAATGATATGGGAAACAAATAAAAGTTTTTTTAAAAAAAAAAAAAAAAAAAAAACAATCGACTTTATCAATGCAACAAGTAGTGAAAGTAAAATTCAGCACTTTTATAGTTCAACGATTACGCATAAGCCGCGTATAAATGGGATTGTCCGTGTTTATTTTTGGAAAGATGTTGGCGAGTCATCGATAATTCATTCACTTCATGTGTATACAAATTCAATACATTACTTTTGATCAATTGTTAAACTGAGTTGCTTCCTAGTACATATCTGTATATACAATTGTTTCCAATGAGGATATAAGCAAACAAAAACATGAGTTGAGGCCAATCTCTTGGATTCGTAATTTATCTTATCTTTATTTTAAAATTTAATCGCACTGCCGTAACAATATTCTTATGATAAGCATCAACGAAAAAAATAAATTTCAATTTCTATGGCATCATTTGTTGCGAATTTTTGTTCCAAAATAATGTTGGTATCATTATCATAAGCAATCATTAGGAGTCTTCACACGTAGTCTTGTATTTGTGTTGAGCATTAAACACAGTCTGTCATGTCATTCAATGTTCAATTGGAAGTTACAATTTAAGTCAGGCAATGTTTGTCATCTATAACATTGTAAAGTATTAATATTTGTTATTATGGAGCGAAATTTGATAGAAAAATGCTTTTTAATTGATAAAACCTATCACCAAAATGAGCAAGATTCACGCATTGCGAAATGATTTCGACAACCATAATAATCCATTTCGTTCAATTGTTAAAAAATTAAATGTAAAGAAACCCACTTAAGCCCTATACTTAGGTAAGAGGTGTTCAAACCTGAGGTATCTTTTCAAATTTTTCGCCATTTTTGTACTGGTATACGTACTATATTACACCGATGGTTTTTTCAGATATGAAGTAAATACATTCCGGTTAGTAAAAATGGATCGCTATACGAGTGACAACGAAAGCAACGTTACATAATGGACCATTGTATTTTTATGCCGAACATTATTCAAAGTTACCGTTTTGTCTAAGCCAAATCACCTACCGTACATTATTTCTTCTTTCTTCTTTCTTCTTTCTTCTTTCTTCTTTCTTCTTTCTTCTTTCTTCTTTCTTCTTTCTTCTTTCTTCTTTCTTCTTTCTTCTTTCTTCTTTCTTCTTTCTTCTTTCTTCTTTCTTCTTTCTTCTTTCTTCTTTCTTCTTTCTTCTTTCTTCTTCTTTCTTCTTTCTTCTTTCTTCTTTCTTCTTTATAAACAAATTGAAAATTGACCGGACAGAAGTAAAAAAGTACCGATTTTCCATTTTCTAGCTGCATCACCTCAAATATTATGTTGCCGCCAATCCCATGGTACATAATTTTTATTGAACTGTTATTTGCTTAAAAGAATGCCGAAACTGCATATCATTATCTTATTTCAAAACCAAGATATCTGCATTTTTCTAAATTAACAGGCCTGATTTTTTTCGAATCGGAGTCGACAAATTTCCATAAAAGTATACCCACTTTGTTGGAAAATTTCATAGCGTCTGTCACTTGCACCATTTTTTTAATCAATATTTTGGAAAATGGCAGAGGGCGCTAATCCAGTTTTCAAAACCTTAATCCTAGTAATGGATCTTGTCCGGACATAAAAGGCTACTGTAATCCGCTGACACATCGTGAAAAAATCAAAAAGTTTTTATTTTGAACCGCTCTAATGTATATACATGTCTGCATACATGATATGCTCAAAAGGAGAATGAGTCAATGGAATTCTTCTAATATCGAATCATCTTGCAAAATAACCTGAAGTTCACTTTCTGCAATGGTAACAAACTGCAGTGGAGAAAGATCTTTCTCGAAATTAAAACTCGTCAAAAACAGATTGCGGACAAGTATGGACCAAGATCGGTTAGTTAATTTAGTTCTTCTCAGTACAGAATATGACGTTCCTTGTAGTTGAAATTTTGACGCTCAGATTATATCTTTTGCAAATAAAAAATTTAAAGTTTTTCTAGCTTAGAACATTCTTAAGATTAAACGTATACAGAATTGTATATATAGTTATTATATTCAAGTGTCTAAGTTTTTTTACTACATATATTTTGAATTTATAATAACATGAAAAATTTTTGGGGCCCCCTCATGACATGGGTCCCAGGGCCTTAGATTTTTAGGTCCGGTTCTGGCAGAACTTGTGGCTTAAACAAGATGGTGCAACAGGCGACACAGCAACGGATTGATTTCTTCGAAAAGAAAAATTTAGTAATCTAATAATTTCTCGAAGAACAGACGTGAATTGGCCACCAAGATCAAGCAATTTAATACTCTTGGATTTCTTTTTATGGCTTACGCGAATAATCCTCAAACTGTTCAACACCCCAAACACAACATCATCGAGCAAATATCACTTATTCAACCATCAGTATGCGAAAAAGTAATTCAAAATTTTGGTAAAAGATTAACAGCCTTCCGAGTTGGCAGAGGAGCTCACTTAAACGAAATTCTTTTACTAACCGGAACTAATGTACTTTAATTTTCAATAAAAATAAATAAAGATTTCAGACAATTTATGCTTTTTTTTTAAATTTAAAAAGATACCTGCAATTAGAACACTCTTCAGAAAAGTTCTTGGTAGAAGATGTGATTTATCCCTTCGTGTCATTCACTGGCTGTACAAAGCAGTCATTCGACTGATTCTGTTATGTCACGTTGTGACGTGGTGGCCTGTTTTAGGTAAGGACACTATAACCAATTACAGAAACTGCTTCCAAGTGTATTAGTGTTGCTCTAAATACTACACCTGCTGATGCTTTAGAGGTTCTCTTTCAACTCGTGAACACCTTGACCTTTTTAATTTTCAGATAACAGCTTGTGCCGCAATCACACCAAGGGAAACATTTCGCTGGTCCGACGGAGAAACAGGGCATTCGGCTATTCTATAAGGCCTGAGCTTCATTCTCTTTAATTTGGACTATACTGTTCCGGCAATCTCATTAACGAGGATTCACAAGACCCACATTTAATCTAGAGAGGTTGGGAGAGAGGATGGCTTCAAGCTAAATAATCAATTGGGTATGGTATTACACACGCATTGGAGAGCATTGAAAAGAAAACAAAGGGTGTATGTATTGTAGTAGTGCTCAGCTCATCAAAAAAGACGTCAACTTTTGCTCATCATAAAAGCGAAAAATTCAATCTTTTAAAAAATTTCTAGTAACTTTCAAATAAATAAAATAAAATGATTCCAAATTGTAATATCCATCTTATGTGGGTACATGAGGATAGAGTCATTGATGGTAATCGCAAAGCTAGGCGGGAGACTGTTTCACATATTTCTGTGATAAACTAGACAATTCTAATCGGTTTGGAACGCTAAGTGCACTAGACAAATAGTATCATCAACATCAACTGGGTACCATGCGGAAAGATTAAGAGTTCGATCTTTTGACTTTTGTAAAATTTATTGCGATATTGACGAGTGGAAAAACATTCAAGATTCAAGACTACCTCTGCAACGCGCCCCGTTTTGCGTGCACTTAATTAGGTTCGGTCCTGAACTTTGTGGGTGAAATCCTGTAAAACTGCCAAACACGAGAGAAGAAGAAAATTACGCTCTGGGACAGAGAAAAAATGTAAAAAGTACAGGAACAGGAAATTATTGAATGTAGTTAATGAATGAAATGGAAAACAAAAATAGTCAAAATATACTCAATGTTTACAATTCAGCTTGCACAACATAGACCAGCAAATAGTTTAACACTTTTAATGAGGTTACGCGCAATAATTTTTCGGGTAAAAACCTGTAACTTCTTATAAAGACAGAACATTAACTACTCTCTCATTTCCGTTCTCATTACAGGTTTTTCGAGTACGGGAACGCTTTTTGGGCTAAATCCTGTAAAAACCTGCAACGGGAACGCTACTATTGTTAATGCAGTGTAGGGTATTTAATTTTTGATGTGGCCGAAGTTAACACCCTTACTAACTATAATTTAATATTTGCAAAACAAATCCAGTCCAGCACATTCTCTGTTCTATTATGATAAGAAAATTGAATATATTGACTATAAATGTGCACATTAAATAAAACGCTCTTATCGGTTACAACACAAATTAATTAGGTAAAATAAATCAAAAATCAGTCAAAGCGATACTGCCACGGTCTTTCGTCGTTCGGTTCTATATGGATGTGGCCAACTATTATGGGTCAAGCCACTATCTCCATGTGCTGGCAAATGCATGCGAGCAACTGAAACTGAAATATTGGCACATGTGCAACTGCGCATGCACTGTTTCACTGATTGCTTGCACTACGCTGCAACTCTGATTATTTAAATGGTTTAAATTAATATTTATATTTTATTAGCGAAATGTCTCGTTCACATTGTTGACACTGTCAATATTAGGTTTTCAAATTATGATTACCCACTTGTTGCTATCTTACAATACGAGTTAGATGTGAGATGCGAACAACAACTTTTTTTGTATTTTTTATTAAAAGAATAAACAGTAGTTTTGTTTAACCTTAAAAAGTTACTTTAAAGTTTAAATTAAAAACGTAAACTAAATATATGGTAGCGCTATGCAAAAAAAATTAAATGTTTACCACACGCGACTTAAATGTTTCCTACAGGGGCGGATTTACAGAGAGTGGCACTCAAGAGCAGCGGTGCTAAACTAATGCCCGATATTTCTTCAGCTGTGATAAAATAGTAACCACAAAATACAATTATGTTTTCCGAAACCTATTTCAACGTATTCGAACGAACAATTAAAAAATGTCAATGGAATAGGCAATATGTTAGAGATATTTTTTCAATAACTTCAAATCATATACATATTTTGAAAATATTTATAATCAATGATGCATATGTATAATTTTAACCTTGAACGATTTTTTTGAACCTAGAAACGTAACAAAACAACATATTTTTTTCAAATAAATATACGTCTTATCTTTTGACTCGCGAATTGTGCAAGCAAATCTTCGCAATCTTAAGAACAAAGTAAGATCGAAGAACGTAAATAGTTATGCATCGTCAGATAAGACTTAGGGGGGAAAAACCCTAAACTTTTTTTTTCGGGTTTAGTGACACAGTAAGATTAAAGTTGAACTTTTTTTAGCAATTGTTGAATAGAGCACCCTAGTTAACTTGTTTGAAAGAAAATGCGCTAATGTAGCATATCGGCGGAAATTACACTGTTTTCACTTTATGAAAACCAATTTATATATGAATTGTACGGATTTTTCAAAAATTAGAATGAAAAATGGCAAATTTGCAAACTTTGAAAAAAAAAAATATATATACATATATAGTATTCCGGATTTCGAAAATTTCTTTATATATTATGTGGGAAAGTATGGTTAGCCAAAATTCAAAGTTCCAGCTGCAGTTTTTCACAATTTTCTTCTTATCAAGATTTTCCTATGCAGTTTAAGAAGGAACAAAATATATTGACTTTAATGAAATTCTCTTATTAATTTATTTGTATCGAAATTTACTTAATCAGCATATTGGCAAAAAGCTCATACGTTATACATTTAACAGAACGATAGTTTGAAGCTTTCTCTATATAAATAAAATAATAGCCGTTTTCGATGTTCGCGCATCACGCAAAAATTACTGGACCAATTTTTATTAAATTTGCTTAGTATTATTCCTTAAATGCTTGGTCTCAATCTCTAATTAAAATTAATACGATGCTCTTGTTAAATATCAAAATATTAAAGATTTAAAATTGCAAAAACAATTAATTACACAAAAAGAAACAAACATGATCAAAATGATCAAAAATTACAGTAGGTCTACTGAATTTTTTGCCTACACAGAACAAACTGAAAACAGACTACGCGTACAAAGTCGCGGGTATCAGCTAGTATTTTATATGTGAAGTATACGGATTTCTTGAAAATTAGAGCTAAAAAAGTTAAAATTAAGATATTTCGGCATTTTTAATAGTAAAAAAATTATATATATATTCTCGGATTTCCTTAATTTGTTTCATATATTATGTACGAAAATATGTTTAACTTAAATACAAAACTACAGCTGCAGCTTTTCACAAGTTTTCTTTTTTGTATTTATTTCTATTGCAATATTTGAAGGAAAAAATATTTTTATTTCTTCATATTTTGCAATCCTTTACAATAATTGTATCAATCGTAAAAGCTTACAGTGCGAGGGGAGCTGCTTGAATTCAAAAAGGAGGAGGAACAGGTAAGGCGTATTGATCGCCCTTTCATCTCCCTTGGGATAAAATAATGTTTCTCAAAAACAAAAGAGATAAGCCTTCGAAACGGGTTTTCTCTAACAACTTGAAAACTATAAATGATATCACACAATTTTCAAATGTAACTTGATACCCATTTTAATGAAAAAGTCAAAGACCAAATCCCACCTTTATATAGGAGGTAGGCGTGTATGTACGTTAGCAGATTTTTTGTCATATTCACTAATTTGTGTTGTTTTAACCTAAAAACACATCTATACAGAATATCATAGGTCTAGCGTTACCTAACATTTCGATCACCGTAATAAATATCTTTAAAGGCGTTAAAAAATCATAATTTGCGGACCGAAGAGTGCGGCCCACCCCCATACCCCATGTGCTACTATAACACCTTTTCCTTCTTATCTTGCGATCAGCCTCATAACAAGTTGACCATATATGTATGTAGTTGCAGATAAGAATTGCCCAACCGTGAGTGGATACTTTGAGACAATTGTACTGAGCTGTATTAAAGAATGAAGCTGCTTTGCGATAATTTTCAACCGCGTGAACCACAACTAAATCCATGCAATAGGCGGAACCTGCAGCATATATTGCCAAAATATTAATTTCTTTGATTACTGTATGTAGACCTGAATAAATTCATGAAAATTCTTAAGAGTTTTATGTACATGTCAATAAAAAAACCTTTTTCCACTCCCTTCTAAAAAATTTGCAGCCATAGCGTTTAGTGTAAGTCCAGGCCTGTTTCTCTTTGAGGTTTCTAGTTAATATGTGAAATAAAATATCTAAATATTCCATATATTATTTTGACCATCTAATAAAGCAAAAGCTGCGCCAAAGATTGATAAGTTATCTTAACGTTTTATTACAAAAAAAAAAAAGTAATTAGATTATCATGGTTTTGTTAACGGCAACTTTCACAATGTTTTGGGTACCGACATTGCTGTATAATACGTAAGTTCAGATTAATTTATCTGCACAATCGCCGATATTCAACGTTTAGTGTTGAATAAAAAATGTTGCGTAGAAGTGTAAACATCTGATATGATTTTATATTTCATAAAATTCTTCTTGCGCAACATTTTCGATTTGAAACTGATTTGCGAAAAAAAAAATTATTTTATTTGTTATGAAAACAAAAGTAAATATGCAAACAAAAACAAAAAAGTGACGTAAAAATAAAAAACTCAATACATATACTCGTATATATAATGAAAATTGCCACTGAAAATACCATATGTATGAAGAAATGTATGGTTTTTTATTCTTAAAAATTATATTTGCATATCACACTTGTTTTTTTTTTTTCTACTTTTAATGTGATATAATAGTTCAGTCAACAGAGATTTTTGCCTTACAAAAGATGGCGTACAAACTATTTCAATATACAAATATTGATTAGGTTGTGGAATTTATGATAAATTCTGGATTTTTACATTGTTGTCAGTTTTGAAAATATTAATTCTCACGGTTTGACTTTTTTTGTGTGGACATATGAATTTATATTAAGAAAAACATTTTTTTAATTCTAATTTTTAGTAAGCTTCTGTCGCTTAGCCATAGGAAATCCAAAAATGCAGCGTTATTTTCGTGCTCCTGGAAAAAAGGAGCACATAACTACGAACTCGTACCCAGGGATGCCTAGTTTAAAAAAGCAATTTCCGCCCTTCTCAAAACCTCAAAACAGAAATTGTCTTAGATTCCTACCAAGCCCTCGGCTGTGACATGAAATTCCGGGCATGGTCAGGTCAATCTCGTTTACTTGACAACCCTGGCCGCACCTGATTGTCTTTTCAAAAAATGAAGAAAGGCCTATAAATAGCCTAAATCAAACTTCTTCATTTCCAGATCAAAACTATGATCTAAATATATATCTATGATATATGTGTAAGTCTCATTTTAAAAATACTTATGTGTGTATTTACTTCAACTATAATTTTTGCAAAATTTCAATATATTACACATGAGAGATCTTTTGCTTCAAATATATTCAAATACGGTCTATTATATCCTATAGGATGTGCTATTGGAAATTTCTATATTTTCGGCCCCAGTATCTCATATTAAAGGTCCCTTAAATTACTTTTTTTTTTATCGAAAGATCATTGCCATTTGCTTTTTTTTTTTTTTTTTTGCTTTCAGTTGAACTAGACTTTGTTATCAAAGAAAATTAAATATAGGTTTTCATTACTACCTAATGATACTGTATGATAATGTACTATTTATGTCGGTCATTCCATAAATAACTGCACAACTTTTAAACTTTTTTCTCCGATATCTTTGAATTTTATATATTGAGTTGTGCTTATCTTAAGGTGAATTTTGAACATATTAAAACTACAAAAAACATTTATTTTCAAAAAAATTATAAATATTTTAAAATTTTACTCAAAAATTTTTTGAATTGGAATATCCCAAAAGCTATGAGGAATAGAGTAAAAAAACTCAGAATCAGTGCTTTAGTTTTATAAAAAAAATATAAATAAAAACTATTTAATAGATCTATTGAACATAAATTTTTTGATTTATAAAAATATGATAGAAAATCTTTTTTCTTATGATTTGTTAATATACTTCTTCTATCAATTCTTCGAAAATTTCTGCTTTCAGATCAAAATTTCCGCCTTAGCTTTGGAAAATATGAATTTTTTATTGAAGGCACGCACCATATTTGCATAGATTTTTTGCTCGTTTAATCATAATTGATTTATGAGATCACTCATACGACCTGTTGTACGTAATTATACACAAAAATAATTTGTATGAAAATATCGTACACATCTTCAATAAAAATTCATGATTTCCAAAGTTATTGCGGGCATTTTGATTCTTAGCATTCATTGAAGAATATCTTATAAGAAAAAATAAAAAAAAAAATAGTTTTCTTTGAAAATATTTTGAGAAACATTTTAATAAATTAAAAAATTAAGGAAAGCAGATATATTCTTAGCACTGATTGAAGAATGACATATAGAAAAATCAAAAAAAAAAAACACAAGATGTTATATCGTAGATATTTTGAGTAACATTTTTCTTAGTAAAAAAATTCCATGGTTAAACAAATTTGCTTAAAGTAAACTATTTTTTTTTAGAAAATTAAAATATCGGAGCAAAAAGTCATAAAAGTGTGCAGTTATTTATGAAATGAACGATGTATGTACAGTATACATATAATTTGAAATCTCATTTTAGTCACTACATTTTTTTATGAGAAACTCTATGCTCTAAGTTTTGGATAGTATCATAACACTAAATTTTTCATTGTCCACGCTCAGAATTTCGATTTGGGTTATATTTAAGCTCTCCAAAACTAACAGGTACCATATCGCGTCTGCTTGTTCCTAATTACTATTTCGTTTTCATTATGTATTTGAAAAAATAATAATGTTGCACAATTGGAGCAAGGTTTTATATAGTACATCAAATAATACATAAGTACTAATAATGTAATATTAACATTACAAAAATTATTTGATGATGAAAATAAAATAAATCAATCAACAACATGTCAAATTGCAACATTGTAAAATAAAAGTTATAAATAACAAATAATATTCAGAATTATAAAACCTATTGACTGCCAATTTAAAAAGCTGTACTTTAAATATTTTTTGAATTTGGAGTTGTGAGCAACTTGACAAGAACTAATATATTGCATGTTCTCATAGATTGAGGAGAGCATAGTTTATAATGCAAATAACAAGTACAACGGGAAGGGGTTGCCAAACTGAGGAACTTTGCTCATTAAGAACAAAAATCATCGAATTACCTACCGGTTTTTTCAGAAATTTTTCAATTTCTACAAGGCTTCCGGCTTTCACCTGCAATTCCGTGCTTGGCCGGGTCAAAAACGGCTATTTGGCAATCCCGACAACGGGTATTAACGATATGTATCTAGGGTTTCAAATATCAACTTATCATATGAAAGGAGCGTTAACTTCATTCGTTGGTTGGTTAACGTGGACAACTGACGTACTCCTAATATTTTTTCTAAGCCCGAGAAGCTCTTTAGTGTACGCATATACCTAACCCTTCTGTGCGTGACGAAAAAAAAAACACCCTTTTCCAAGGAGATAGGGTACCTGGGTAACCCTATGCAAATAGTATGAAAATTTGAAATATTTCGCGCTCGAACTGTACAAAATAATGACATCTCTCAAACTGATCAGGCAAATTGAAGCTTACCATAAAGACTTTATCAGACACAAGGTGGGAATGCAGAATCGAGGCATTAAATGCCATATTATTGAAATTTGACGAAGTTTGTTGAATGCATTGAAAACTTAAATAATTAAAAAGCATACGGAAGACTCAGAAACTTTCAGTGATTATAATTTAGTTTTGAACGAAATGTTCAGTCTAGAATTTATCATATCGTTACCGTATATTATAAGCAAATTATGACAATCTGTAAAAGTCCATTTAAGCATTGCTCTTGAACACTTGCTTACTTTTTGTGACTGGATTAAAGAATATCGACTAACTGGGTTTGAACAATGCTTGACTGATGCTCGTCAATTTATTGACAAAAGTAGTTATGATCTGCCAGAAGACCTTAAAAACAAAAGAGTAGCCAAAAAGAAAAGAATGTTCGATTATAAAAGAAGCTAAGTATGAACCTATACAGTCTCCCAAAACCAGGTTCGAAATAGATTTTTTTAACACCATGATTGATTCCATAGTGAGCAATATGGATTCAAGATTTATATCTTTGCATCAACATTTTGAGAATTTCGGTTTTCTCTATGATATAAGAAAGTTGAAAAATGTTTCAAAAGAGCATAAGTATATTAAAAAATTGTCAAGATTTACACATATTACAAACAATGGTCCCAAATTTAACCGACTTCATTAAAGATGTGAAACAGCTGCTTCAATACATAACTGAAAATAATTTAAAAGCAATTTAGCCGAATGTTTATATTGTCATTCGAGTTTCGTTAACAGTACCAGTAAGTACAGCCTCAGCTGAAAGGAGTTTTTCAAAACTAAGACTAAAAAAAAAATTATTTAAGAAGTACAATGGTTCAGCAAAGATTTTCAGCTTTGGCAGTTTTATCTATCGAGGTAAATATACATGGATCTAATCTGGATTACGACTCAGTAATTAAGGAGTTCAGTAAGGCTAAAAGCAGAATATTTCTGTTTCTTTAATTGTTTACTGTAATTTGAGTTATACTTAATAATGTAAAATAATTACAATGAAGAAGTTTGCATTTTTATGAATAAGAATTTTAGTATCTAAAAAATCCGTCTTCTTGAGTCATCCATCAAGGCACCTAGCAAAATGTAACTTGCCCATATCAAATTTAGGTCTAGCCCCGCCACTGCATGTACAAACGTAAAATATTTTGCGTTCAAAATGAAATGAGTACCCGGGAACTCTGCCGCACACAGAAGGGTTAAATGTACCTGCTAAATAAGCTTTTTATCAATTGCCAAAGCAGGAATGCCGAAACCATAATATTTTTCCAGTTTAGTCAACAACACATCATACATCAACATGAAATTGCATACTCATAGTTTGCTGTCACTTAAATTGAACTTTGGGCTTAGACAAACTGTTTAATTTTTGATAAAAGTTTTTCATTAAGCCCCTAAATTTGATAGGTATTTTTTGTACACAACAATTTTTATTTAGCAAAGATGAAAGTAATGTTTGCGGGAAATTCAATTTTTGCCTTTTAAAATTGTGATAATTATGTATAAAAATGTTGTTGTTGCTCAATTTATGCAACATAATTGAAAGATCTGATTGAGTATTTTAACTTTTGTGAAGAGATAAATGTCGTTAGTTAGTTTGTTGTTAAAACATACGAGCATATGACGTTACTATTCCAACATTCAGTTTCTTACTTTAAACGTTAATAAAGTACAATCGAAATTGCTTCCTCAATCTCTATTTGCTACATTGGTTTATGCCTGTAAGTTTTCTTCATGAGTCATGCTTGGATCAAACTACATTCCATAAATTAAACTGTGTCGTCATAGATATTTGTATAATGTCATTAGTCTTTTGCCAAAAAATATAATCATCTGCGCACTTTTTCAATAATCCTATTTCCAAGTTCATGATCGTCTGAACTTAATGCCGCCGATCTGCACCTCAGTTGGTGGAACAGGGTGGCACAATAATTCCAAATTGAGTATCATTGAACACTATTCATACTTTAAAGGTTTTTTGATTGCTGGATACGCGAGCAACTGCGGCAGAATTCAAGCAGAGGCTGCGTGTATGTATATGGGGCATTCCATGCCAAATCACCGAGGTTTTGGCATTTAAGTATTTAAGTGTAGTTTCTGAAAAAAAAAATAAAAAAAAATTACACGTTCGACATTTTCAAAAAGTGCGATCCCTTCGATTTTTTTTAAAAATTTTCTTAAAATTCTACTCTATATTACGCAACTTTCAAGTTGCAGTTCGAGATGTGCTCACAATTTTTTTCTAATTTTTTTTCGAATTTTGAATGAAAATGTTATATTGGTTTTTTATGATTGAATTATCTATATCACTAGCTTACACAAAAAAAAGATCTGGTTTCCCACATACCTTTTTTTTTTGTATTTTGGGTCGAAAATTCCAAAAATGCCAACCATTTTTTTCTTTTAAGAATCGTTTTCGAGTTATCCTCCAAAAACCCGTTTTTTGCACTTTTTTCATTTATTTGGTATTTCAAATGGTATTTTTCGAAGGGGTCGCAATTTTCGAAAATGTCGATTTAATCTTTAAACGTTAATAACTAACTGATAATTACTTTGAATAATTTTTTTTTTTTTTCAGAAACAGCATTCAAATACAAAAACAATGATACCCCACTTTTTATTGATATCGATATTTATTACTAGTCTATCGTTAATTGAACATTTTTTGCCTTAAAATTTAAAAAAACAGATTACTCATAACGATTTCGAATACAAGACTGAAATTTGGTGTGCATGTTGCTTTTAATACGCACTAAAACATATCAAAAAATTGAGCGAAATCAAAGAGGGTCGGGCCAAAACCTCGGTGATTTGGTATGGAATGCCCCATATGTTACCGGCCAAACTATTTTTTAGGATGAACCAGTTTAGCCTAGGATGAACTAAGGTTATTATTTACTTTAACGGCATCACTCCCAATTTTCTTGGAATAATTAGGGTAAGTTGGAGGCCTTCCTAACACGCTTCGGGTGAACTAGTTTGGCCTAAGAAAAACTAGCTTATCCTAAAAACTAGTTTGGCCGGCAACATATAAATATTGTGTATGCAGTGAAATACGACTCGGCATAACTCGAATACGTACGGCGCACACATTGACATGTATTTGTGTAGGTTTGCCTTACACTCCACGAAACCCAAGTATTATCTGACGATTGTCTTAAGCAATTTTTAATTCTCCAGCACTTTAATTTTTTTGTATTTATGGCCACAATCTCTCAATGTGTGTCTTTCTCGTTAGGTTATTAATTGGATACTGAAACCTCAACAATCTATTTATAAGAAGAGCTTTTAGAAAAAACAATAACTACTGGGTCGATTTTCGGAAAAGTCTCAAATGTCTTTTTGGTAAGAAGAATTATATAGGGATATTAAATCCCTTCAAAAATTTGCTATAAATAACGCTGAAAGCAAAACAGTCTCGGATAAACTATTGGATTTCAATGATTTTTGAACCAGGGTGGCTTTCTCTGTTTTTCTTACCATTCGATACTTTTCGACTTTTATTGACTTCCTCGATATTTTTTGATAAAATAAACTTTTCACTTATGTATATCGACTTCATCTTGTCATTGTTCGACATCAATGTTTTCATTTGTATTTTGTACTTAAGTAATAGACCTAATTCGTTCCACAAATGTTAATATTTTAATCTAAAAATATGGCTTAAGTTACCAGATATATGGGGCAAAATTGCAATATACCGCCCCCTACCTGCCAACTTTACAAAAAAAAAAAAAAGGTCATGAGTTCTTGCATTCTAAAAACCCCTTACACAGTGTCATTTCCAAAACCGAATCCTGATGGAAAATATATTTGACCTGTTGAAAAAACTTTATTCCGATGATTAACTATGAAACCTCAATTGAATATGTACTTACATATGTACATATATTACAATTACCATTTTTATTGCATTTGATTGGTAAATGATTATGAATTACCTTTTATGTTAAATATATGGATAATCATTACTAAATAGATTTATTATTTTCGCATTAATTTAAATTTCGGGTTAACTGAATTTTTAACAATATTTTAGTTTCATCGAAAAAATACTGGGTTACTCTTTCATATACAAAAAAAAATTGTATTCCCACACATTTCAAAAAAACTACAAACATGGGCAAATAAACCATCACAAGTATTTATGAATTGCGAAATTGAAAGAAATTTTTCCATTTCATATGACTCAAAATAAACTAGAACATGTTAACTGGCCAAACGCCTATCCAACAACAAAATTATTTGATTAAATAATATAAACTTAAAAGTGTATGCATTTAAGATTAACCATTTTTAAGAATCAGTGCGCAATTTAATAGCGAGATAAAAAAATATTTGTGAAGTAATGCTATTTTTAATGCAGTACAGTGACTTAAATTGAAATATTGAGCTCGTACAGATAATTAAAAACATACACACAATTAATTGGCTATAACTTAGCAAATTCTTTAAAAATAAAATTGAAAAAAAAACGTTGAGAGAATTGTATGATTCAATTATTTATATCACGAGTCCACAAATTCAGGAATTTCAATTACAAATTCATTCAGTATAGAATCGTTTCCCTATATTATATTATATGTTTCAGGATATTCTTTTTTCTTAAGAAAAGAAACATATCAAGCACTACATAGAGTATGTGGAAGTATATTGTGAAGACAAGCAGAGCAAAATGTAAGTTGTAACAGTAGGCAGTAGTTTCTTAGCTAAACTAATCGACTGATCTAGATGAGATTTGGTATGGAAATAAAGACATATTGATCTCTAATGAAGGGATGGAGACAGGATACCATGGTTTTTATTTCTGGAAGCGATGACAGAAAATAGTTATTTTTTATATACTTATGTAACTTTTTTTATATATTTTTTGTTTTTGTCACTATAATGGATGATTTTCAACCACTGTGCGAATCCTAATTTTTTGAAATTTTGAGTTTTTGAGGCAGATTTTCGAATTAGAAAAAATACCTTACTCACAATTGCGCCATCATCAGTATTTTTGTAGATATAAAATACAATTTAACATTAATTGATTGAACATTGCCAAACACCGATATTCATGTAAGTTTACAAATCAGTCAACGCTTTTCTTAAAAACAATGATAAGACAACAGATGCAACAATTTAACCTGGTAATTGCTGACAGTTTCATTTCAGAAGCACGCTGTGTGTCATACTTAAAGTTCGGGAGAAAAACAATAAAAAAGCGTTTTTTTAACAAAATCTGTCGCAAAACCTGTTTTACTTTATGAAATTATGCAAATTATTTTATACAATTTGAGATCATTTTTTTTATATAGACATTGAATAAATATGAATACATTAAGGCTTTGCCGCCTCTCGAAAAAAAATTCTCCATGCCTACAGTTAATCTGTCTGCGTCAGTTACTTACGTCGCTTAGTGGGAGATCGTTTCCATAAATACAAAAAAAAGTATTAAAGTGCTAAGGATTTAAAATTTTTTTAAGACAATCGTCAGATAATGTTTAGGAAGAGAAATAAAAACTACAAAAACTCTAAATTTTCTTTGGCCTTAGTGACACAGTGGACTCAAAGTTGAGCTTTGAACACCAAAAATGTTCTATGGAACTTTTTACATAAGAACACTTGTTTGTTTGTTTGAAACAAAATGCGCTAATATGGCATAATGATGAAAAGTACATTGTTTCCACTTTATAAAGTCCAATTTATTTTTCTTTTATTGGCTTCATATGACGGATTTTTCAAAAATTACAATGAAAAATGGTAAAAGTGGCAAATTTGCAAACTTTGACAGAAAAAAAATGTATGTACATATATTCCAGATTTCGAAAATATCTTTATATATTAAGTGCGAAAGTATGATTAACCAAAATCCAGCATATTGGCGAAAAGTTCATACATTATACTTTTGAAAAAACATTTGTTTGAGGTTTTATATTTTATATGTGAATTATGAAAACATGAGCTTAACATTTCAAGATTAACAAAATTTGCAAATTTTAACAGTGTAAAAATTATATACTTATGTTCGGATTTCCTTAATATTTTTATATTCTATGTAAGAAAATCCAAGCCAAAATTCAAAGCTACAGCTGCCGTTTTTTATAACTTTTCTTTATAATTTTTTTTCCATAGCAATATGTGAAGAAAAAAAATATTTTTGATACTTCACTTTTTGCAATCATTTACAATAATTGTATCCATTGTAAAAGCTTACCATGTGAGGGGGGGGGGGGGGGGGTACTTTAATTCAGTAGGGAATTTTCTTAATGGCAGTGAAGCAGTTAAGTGGTATTTTTCGTCCCCCTTGAAATAAAAGATATAAGTTCGAATGCTTTTCAAAAAGAGAAGAGATAGGCCTTTTTAACCAATATCTCGTAAGCTATAAAAGATATCACACAACTTTTAGCATTTTTGAAATCAGTATTAGTATTACCAAATTAATGGAAATTGATTCCCATTTTGAAGAAAATGTTTCAACCACATTCCACCTTTGCATGGGATGTAGGCTGTTTTTTTTTTTTTTTTTTCATATTCTCAAATTTTTTGTAGAAACCTAAAAAAACATCTGCCGTGCCATACAAACCCATCCCCTGTGCATCTCTGCGTTTAACGCTAAAGTTGGTCTATTTTTTAATTTACTTGAAACTATGTCTGTATTTTTTTTAACTAAAAAAACTGTTATTTTGCAATATTTTGAGACGTGAGACAATGTTTAGCATTGTTTTTTGGACTTAGCGCAACATTTTACTTAGGAAATGATTGTCAATCCATTGGAATAAATTTTTTTTTTAAAACTCATAAGGCAGCATAGTTATTTTTAGGGCCTAAGGCTTAGGTGATTTTGCCCAAGTTGAAGGATATGTAATATAGCATTCTTATATATCAAGTGTTTTTGCTTTAGCTCCTAAGGAAAAAGCCAATAACTGAAATTGAAAAACCAAAAAAATAGGAGCTTTATGATCTTGTAGAATTTTGGGCCAGTATTTATTTATATGAAAAAAGCCTAAGTCTAAATGAAACTTTTTTTAGCTCTTTCTAATTCAAATTTTTTTTTACGGGCGCTTATGAACTAAAATTCAGTCGCCCTGAAACTTTTCCATTAGTTTTTGAGCGACATTTCATTTTATTGTTATAGCCCTTACTTTCCAAAAAACATCGATCTGGTTAAATTTATGCATTTTATATTTTTATATTTATGCATCTGTACTGATGTTAAAAAAAATTCCCTAAAAATATCCGCTAGAATTGTGTGAGCAAAAAGATCAATTAAATGAAAGTTTTTCGTAAAAGTCTATTTCATAAAAATTGTAATTACAAAGTGATTTGGAGGAAAAATCTGAGCAAAATCAAAAAACCAATACATTATGCCTCTCTGATTGGCTGTTAAAGAGAATTTTACTTTGAACGTAATTTTTCACACGATCGATTAGGTCTAGAAAAACAAAGTTATAAGAGTTTAATTTTCGTTAAAAGCACTTATACGAAAAATCATCAGTTCAGAAATTTGCAAACGACGGATTTTGGGACCTTTTCGGCACAGTGAAGAGTTTTGCTCACACGATACAAACGAGGACTTTTGATGTATGATAAAAAGAAAGCAACATTCAAAAATTCAGCTGATTGGGAATTTTTATAATTTTTTTTTCAATTTTTTTTTTTTTTGATTTTTATTTGAGCGATGTTGCCCATCTGTCCGTCGTTTCGCGTGCTTTTTTCAATTGTTAATTTTTGGTCGTATGGTGTTACAACGGAAACACTTCAACTAAAAATAAAAATATTTTCATAATATGGATGCTATTTATCTCGACGTCTTCGGTATCAATAAGTCATCACATATTTTTTTATTTTTTTTTTTCTACTGCTGCTGCTTCTTACCTATGTTGACAGTTATCTGCTAAAGACCGAGAACTTCGGAATCAAAAAGTTGAAGCACAAGAGTATGCTGGTAGTTGCTGCCGCAATATTGTTTGCAAATGGTTGGTTGGTTGGTTGATTGCTCCCAAACTCTTGTTAGTGTCGTCTTGAGAAGGCTCACAATCAGTTATGTTGTTTTTGTCGTTAGTAGCGTGCGTGTTTGAGTATAGAGTCGATGTATCTCTTTACCAGTTTCAGTTTCAATTCTAGTTCTTCGAATGCAAGCGTTTTTCACGATTTCAAGTATGAGTATAATCTCTCTGGTTATTGTTGCTCTTTACAATTGTTGGCTATCAAGCGATATAATTGTTTCTATGTATATGTTCTTTATAAAAAAATTCTCTGCGTGAGTGTGTGTATCTGCGATAGGCGCTTCTGAGCCACACTTTCAAAGTCACAGCGAAGTTTAGTAGAGCAAAATTTAAAAAATAATGTTTAAACTTTTTTTATATTTCCAATGCTTTCTATTTGGCAATCGATTTTCGATGTTTTTTATTTTTCTATATTTTACTATTTGTACCAACAAATCGTTAAAGAATTTAAATTTAAAACCCTAGCGGGAGTTATTTTTATAAAAGAAAAATATAATAAACGCGCGCGCGCGTGTGTGTGTGTGTGTTACGTGAGTATGCGTATGTGTAAGTGTAGCGCAAAAAGCAAAGGCCAAAATTTCGAAAGCGAAAGCAAAAACCGCACTCTTGATCGAACCGTGCAGTAAATCCGTCCGTAACCTCAACCGCTATTAATGGCTGTCTAAAGATAACTAAATGGAAATGCGTGTCGTTGTCGTCGTTGGTCGCTTAGTTTGGGAGGGAGCAACAGCAACAGCAGCACCAAGCAGCGCACAGCACACAGCAAAAAGGCAAACAGCAAACGGCAAAAGCTGCAATAAACATGAGCGCACAGTAATGAATTCATCACAACTCTTTCAATATGGGAGCAGCAGTCGCGTAATGATTGGGGAGCGCGTGAGCAAAAAGTTAATATTAAATACAATAACAATTACAATCGACCATTATGGACATTATCGGGCGCCACATTATCGCACCAAACAGTAAAAACTCAGCGCCATGCAGCACTGCGCACAACGCAAATTCGCCATCTCCTCAAATGCTGCCGCTGGCAGCAATCGGCTCAGTATTTGTGCTAACAACACTCATTAATCGTTGGTACGAGTGTGAGTAAATCGACTGACTTCTTGGCTCTCAACACTTTGCCGGCAAAACACAAACTTAACCGCGAAGCCGAAGCGTCACAACATAACGCACTCTTGCCGCTACAGTCGAGCAGTGAAATTCTTGACGTTTTTCTTCGTTGTTGTCGTTTTGCTGTCGGTCGATCCGTTGGGAAGTTGATTCTCTTTTTTATATCAACACTCGCAATCGAACGAAATTTCTGTGGTTATCTGTTATGGTTGTTGTTGTTATTGTTAGAAAAAAAACTCAAATGTCGTACAATCCATAATAACCATATCCACCAAAATAAACTACACTGGTCAACACGATCTTGTGTTTTTTATTTTTAAACGGGCTTTTCAATATCAAGACAGCGTAGTCCACTAATATAACTACTAGAAACAATAAAGTTGTACAAAAAAATTAGGATCATGCAACATTTTAGACACTTCGTTTTTCTCAAATCCAATAAATATTAGATGTAAGTATGCAAAAAAGAAGTCGGGAAGAATCGAAAACATTGGAAAAGCCGAAAGTATTAAGTAGTATTGAGAAACATCAAAAAACTGGAAAAGGAAAAGTCGAAAGTGTCAAATATGTACACTGAGAAAACGATTTGTTTGAATATAATTAATGCATATTCCACAAAGAACAATCAAATATTTATTTGAGTCAAACATATTGTGTTTGTATCAAATAGTGGTAAATGTTGGTTGAAGTATTTTATGTTTGACTCAATCAAATATTTAATTAATATATACATATGAAATAATATGTTATATTCAAACAAATCGTTTTCTCAATTTAGTAAGGATAAACATCGAAAGTGTTGACCTCAGACAGAATATCTTAACCCATTAACAGCTATTGTACCTGCTTGGGTACAGAACATTTAAATAGCTGTAAATTCAATCAGAAAAAACAATTTTGAAGAAGTGTCTGAGCAGTTATATTATACACACTGTGTTTAAAAAACACACGTAGACAATGAAGGGAAAACGAATAACGTTTATCAATATTTTGCTTTGTTTTGATACTGCCTTTTCAATTTTGCATATTTTGAGGAGATAAGTGTTCATAAGGCTCTTGAAAATTAAAATTAAATTAAAAAAGTTTACACTTGATTTGCAATGCAAAACACTTATGTTTTCTTAGTTTTAACGAGTTGAATCGAAAAAATTACGAAAAATTTAGAGAATGCTCATATATTCTGCCATTGTCCACTCTAGGAAACAGGCTCAAAAACCTACTGATTAAATTTTTTTTTTTGTTTTTTTCATATTTTATAAGTATCTTATGTTATTTTCATAAAAACGAAATACACGAAGGAGCCGATTTTTGATTTTAAAAGGTCTTGGCTTCAAATGGGTTAAAGTCGAAAAGCTAATATCAAAGGAAATCAAAATAATTTGTTTTCGATACAAAAGCTATAAATAAGTAACTATTAAACTTCTATACATAAGACTCTGAAATTTTAATATTCGTGCAAAATTCAGCTTTGTGATCCAATAAAAGCGACACTTTATTTGATACATGCAATACATCTTTACACATGTAATTCTGTTCAAATTTTTCCTGTTTTAATATTTCGTTTACACCATTTCCATTTAAATACGTCAGAAAAGTTTCAACTTAGCGCCTTTCAAAAAAAATTAGGAACAGCTAAAATCTACACACTTTTCTTATTTATATAGAAAATGGCCTGAGATTTTTAGGCCAGAGAAAAATACCCAAAATTTAAAAAGATTTTTTTAGCTTTCGGCAATTTTTCAATGCCAACTAGCTCATAATAAATGGATATATCTCCTCCAATGACAATTATCACGATATTCCTATTTAATACCAACTTCAGTGTAGAAATTATGTGATAAGTATGATAATGATTTGTCTGATTGCCGTATTGCTGAAGTTATAAGCTTAAAATGTACTGTTTTTAAAGAGATCAAAAGCCGAAATCTCAGACCATCCGTGATTTTGCTCAATTTTAATTAATGCTATTGGCTTCGAATTCACCGAATGTATGAACAGCATTTTTTTGGCGATTAAACTCGATTTGGACAAAGTTGTTAAAGGATAACTAGCTTATGCCAAAATCCTCTGCGGTTTACTCAGTTGGTAATAAGATAGATCTCCTCTTAAAGTAAATTAATAATAATCTTCATAAGCAAATTTTAACGTTTCCAATTGCTGATTTTTAGCTGATGCCAATCACCCCTTCCCCCCCTTCCACATATCAACCCTTCGTTTTCTTACGCACTCATCTTTACCCTAGCGAGTATGACTTCAATATCTGTCTTAATCATTAAAATGTGTGTTTTAAATGATTCCAAGCCATAAATTTAAAAGTTTGACAAGAACCGATTTTGAGAGTTTGAATTTTGCAAAATAGAATTGGAGAATTTTATCTGAAACGATACACAAAAATCATTGAACTTTATTTTGAAAACCAATGGCCAAATGCATTGCATCTACATACAGCGCCAACAATAAATTATTTTGCTGCACGTTTTCGGTAAGAAGGGTCTGTTGCAGGGCCGGCAAAATATATAAGACTCCGGTGTCGATATAGAAGAAGGGTCTGTTGCAGGGCCGGCAAAATATATAAGACTCGGGTGTCGATATAAAGGGCTCAGAAAATTCCACGCGTTCCTGTTTCCTTTTAAGTATTATATAAAAATGCAGGGTCAGAGCGTCTCCAAAAGTGTGGCACTCGAAAATGCTATAAAATATTAATTATTTAAAAATGTACATCAATTGGAATTTGGCTTGGATTCACATGAATTTTACAGATGGCTCATACAATTTAATTCGCATGGCCGGTTTTCGCCAGATGGGATCGAAATCCAAAAAATTGAGGAGCACGTGGCTGGCCCCGCTACGCTGCTGCTATGGGGTACACTGCTGGATAGTCCAGAAACATTGAAAAGAAGACGCTCGCCTCAAGTCCAGCTTTCACACAGGGGCATTCAGAGATGTTTGGCAACATTGGTTCTCTGGTTCAGCTTATGCGAGAATATAAGCCTAAGGACTATTAGCACGGATTGATATGCCATTACATTGCTGAATAAAGCAGAGCAAAATTTCGATTTCATCCACAATTCGATAATGAACGATGATGGATATAGACCAGTGGTGGGCACGTAGTGTCCCTATTCGCTCTCATTGCCCGCACCGTTATTCGACGCACAAGCAAGCAAAAAAAAATTCGCAAAATTTCAACGCTATCGAGGCACAGCGTTGACTTGAATTCAAATGAAAACAAAAACGAAACAATGTCGAATGTAGCAATTGTTTTTGTTTGTAGTGCAATTTGGGTTTTTTTTTTTTTTTGCTCTTGGCGAATTTGGAAATGACAGCAAAAAAACTTTAAAATTTTGTTTGTTGTTGCTTGATGTTGTTGTTTAGCTCTTTTGTTGGATTTCCATGCCCACCACTGATATAGACTAAGGAGAATCCAAGAGTAGCTCAGTAGCGATAACTAACTGCACTCACTTGAGCGTACTTGAAGTTAACATTCAAAAGCGTTGAAAGTGAAAGTGTCTAAGTTAGTTAGTTAAGTTTATCGACATACTAATAAAAATTTTATTTCTTAAATCCACTTTTATCTCAATGAATTTCGAACTGACTCATAGAATGGATAACACACCCTCTTGCTTAGTGGCATGATAATTATTATGCCACTCTGAAACATGCAAAAAAAGTAGAATCTGAAAAAAATGTTTGCAACCCAGTGTAATTTAGCATTTTCATTTTTCCATTTTTTTGGTCCATTCTTGAATCTCTTGTTATTGATACATTATCTTTCAAACAAAGATCAGTTATGGTATTTTTAGTACATTTGTATTTCTTGTATTTCGACGTAATACACACGTACATACGTTAGTACATTGGATTAATTTTTAGTACTATGGAATAATTTGCAGTATATTTGGCAAATTTTCCGTTTATTTTCAATACACTTAATACACTTAATAATTACCATTTTTTAAAAAAAATTTTCTGAGTAAATGTCCAAAATATATTCGCTATCCAAAAAATACATTCCGATTCCAAATCCAGTACATTCATAATGTATCTACTTAAATGCCATCACTGATACAGATACTCTCGCAAATTTAGCCATAACATTCTCATTCACATATAGATTGTATTTTCCATGTTGCTGTCGTATTCAACATTCTTTCGGCCAAAACTTTATGTCTGTGAATTTGTCCGTTTTTTCACATGCCCACTTGTCTGTCATAGTGTTATGCATTTCTTTTTGAATTATGTACCACATATACTTTGGCGAATACGAGCAGCAAGAACCTCAGTCAAGACCTTGAATTTTTGCAAAGAAAACAAGCGGTACTAAAGACGTAGTAGCTGTTTACTTGTTCACATAATCAATCAGCAATAGCAGGAAAAATAAAAATAAAAAAGCAACAATCGAAAAAACACCCAAAAAAACAGTAACCAAATCCATGATTATGTAATTAATTATTGTGTAATTCATCAATGCATCGCAACGAGACGGTATAACTACTCTCATTTACACTTGGCTAAGAAGGACGGTAACTGTTTCACTAAATCAGGTCTACTTTGCGATCGCCGGCATGCGAAAATTTATTTATGTTGGAAAAAACAAGTTTTTATTTAATGCCAGTGCATTAAAAACCAGAGGCGATCTAATCGCACATCGAACAAGTAGGCGCCACACACAGTTGGAGGTCTTTTTTTTTAGAGACTTAAGCTGATCAGAATAAGTTGCAAGATTTGTAAAAAGAGAAGAATTGGGCGCTCATAAAAAATTACTTTGGTGAATCATTTTGATTTACGTTTATATTTTACACCTTTAGTAACATTGTGATAAGACGCCTAATACATTATTTTCTTTTTACAAATGTTGACTATTATAAAAAAAATAGGCCGATAGCCTTTGTAGCTTATGCCTTCTTTAGTAATATCATTACTTATAATAATATTTCTTGTAAATAAATAAATAAATTAAAAAAAATATTGCCAACTTTTAAGTACAGTTTGGGTTTGAAAAGAACACCATTATTTTTAAAAGTTTATTATGTTTTCATTTATTTTTTACTTTTTGATCTTAATCACGGCAAGAGGATTCTAAAGAAAAAAGCAATACCCTAAGGTAGCGGATCAAGTAAATCAAGTAGATCAAGTAAAACACAATTTTAACAAAAAATAAAAAAGCCATTTTTTTTGGACAATACTTAATTGGAATATATAATACTATCCATCACCTTCAAAAAATTTTCGCAAATACCTACTATCTACCTCCCAAAGTTAAGGTTATTTGATGTTGATATGTGATTAAAGGTTTGACTGAGCTATGTTTGGTACATAATTGACCATATGTAAAATTTTTTCTTAAAACAAACTGAAAGCGCGCTTCTGAGTTTTTGTTTTTTTTTTCTTATATATCGCAAACATTCTACTAAAGAGTCACAACTCAAAATTTGCCATTTTCGATTTTACTAGTCAAAAGTGTTCATCATACATAAGCATACCAACTTTGAGTTTGAAAAAATAAGTACATTTACCTAAAATCAATAGTTGAAAATAAGTACAATATCATATATGGTGGGTGCAGTAAAGAGAAAAATCAAATGGAATAAAGAAAAAATGCAACGAACAGCTGTCAACGTGGTGTGCTTTAGTGGTAAGAGAACGATCCTGTATTGCACCCACCATATAACATAATTACACCATGATTCCGAGCTATTATTTTTATATCGAAGTTTCTTTATTGAATTGTATTTGTCAACAATAACTTCAAATTAAAAGTTGAAAACATGTTCAGAAATTTAAAGGATAATTAATGTTCGCTCTGTGTACTACCAATCGACATTTTGTTGGATGAGGCAGCCTTAGCGTCAGCAGTTTCACCGACAGCAACCACGGTGCGCTGTTGCTCTTTGAAATTGTATTTTTCTTGACACGAAATTTGTCAATGAAATTTGTTGCGATTTCAAAAAATGGTAAAAATCGACGCATTTATACTGGAAATTTATTTTTACAAGCAAAATCGATTTTAGAGTGTGCACTTCAAGCCGAGAGTACTCGGTTTTCCAGATGTTTTTTGCTGATGAAAAGACGCGCTCCACTGGTGCACTCGTTCCAGGTAGGAACAGAATAAATTCGACGAGACGAGAAAATTCAAAATAAGGCACTTGTGAAGCTTCCATGTGCTTAAAGATCTCAACCCAGCGTTCTTCAGATAACAATTTCTTCTCTTTCCATTCTTCAATTAGAATAACGCATTTCGAAGCATGTGCGGAATATTTTGGAAGCGCAGTCCGATGAAATGAAGCTATTATTCGCTTTTATGACATGATACGACCAAACGCCTTCACATGCCATAAGGGTGGTGTCGGCTGACGAGGTAAAAAAGTTCGCAACAGTGCGGCTGTTCGATTTAGCAGACAACACTTTCTTGTGTTTTGTGGATTCCAAATGCTTATCGATTTCACTCTTTCCGGCGTTTGCGATGTTGAGTTCCGCGTCGCACAAATTACACCGTATATCACTTTCTTTTCTTCCTTTTTTCATTTGCGGATATTTTTTCTGAATATCCAAATTAAAAATGCACTTACGGCGCTGCGGCGCCATTACCATTTAATGAATAGAAACACGATGCATATAAGGCGAAACACATAAAAAGCATGCATGCATCGTATGCTCATCGTATGCATACGATTTTCTCAGCAAATATGTATTTTTTACAAATTTTGTTTTTGTCACTCTCTTTTCCCATACGATTCTCTCACACAAAATCTGTCAATGCTTCGATTCCTACAAAAAGTTGAAAGTAGGTTTGACATTTTTAAAAACTACAAGTCTGCGCTGTCAAACTCAAATTTAGTGATGCCACATATCAATTTTTGAAATATTCGTGTGTAAATACTAATTAAAGGAGTTCTAGTTACAACTATTTCGGGCCAGCGCAAATGATATTTATATTTATTATTAATTTGAGAAACAGATTTCGGCTTAAATAAGTACAAATTAAGTACGCTTTAAAAAATAAGTACGAAAAGCTGAAAATAAGTACTGTACTTACTACATAAATACAGTTGGTATGCTTAATCATACAAATATCTATTACCACAAAAGAGATGAGGTAATTTTTTGCTGTACTTTTCTGTCAAAAAACAGTTATGTTTCTCTTCATGTTGCAATGGAAATTATTCTACAATATGCAAAAGTGTCCTATTTTTAGTGTCGGATAGTTCAAACTGTTGTGATCGCGATGTGATTTCAAACCATATTCTGTGATTACCTTATTCAAATCAATCCACACTTTATTTATGAAATATAGTTCACAAGCTCAAACAGTATTTTGCGTTTTCTGAAAATTCCAAAATTTTGAGTTGTGCCTCTATAGCAGAATGTGTGCGATATGTTTTGTTTTGCTTGTTCTTGACTTGAACGGTTGCATTTAATTTGACAACTAGTTCCACTTTTCTCCAACAACTAAAAGTATGCAATGAAATTTTTATTTTTTTTCTTATATTCGTTTTATTCTTTTGTCTTCTTTCGTTATACGCAAATGTTCTCACATCGAAAACTAATTTATATAATAACAAGATAACATTTTGTTTTTTTTTTTCGAACCATTTTTTTATATTGAATTTCGAAAGAAACAAAAAATAATAATCTTCTCTCTTTATTCGAATAAGCATAACTCAAGAAGAGCTTATTCGACAACGAACGCTAACAAGTGTATTAAAGTATATTTAATGTAATTTAATTTTATGTACAACGCAGAAAGTGCAAGGTGTACCGAAAAAAAAAAATTTTAAATTTATTGAATTTCTTTAAAATTGTTTAATTTCAAAAATAGGTTGAGTCAAAAGGATCGCTTGCATATAGCAAGTTTCCCTCGGAGGCAGTTTGCTCATTGTGATACCTTATATATACAGCGTGGGCCAAAAGTCACCATGGGGTTTAAAAATTTAATAACTTTTTCGTTTATATATTTTTTTAATTTTTTTTTTTTTTTTAAGATTATATAAATAACACCTGGGGAATAAATAATGGAGAGATTCACAACTGAACAGAGAACTAGAGTAATAGAATTTTATTATTTAAATCAACGATCTATTATTTTAACGCAAAGAGCATATCGCCGCGATTTTAATGTCAGAATTTCGCCCTCTGAAGCAATAATTCATTGCTAAGTTGATCGTCACCACCAACATGGCACCGTAAGAGGTTTGCCTCGAACTGATAGGCCACTTTTAATTCGCACTGCGGAAAATATTGAACGTGTAGAGCAAAGTGTTAACGAAACACCAGAAACATCTACCAGAAGGCGTTCTGCTCAGCTAGGAATGTCTCGTACGTCACTTTTTAAAAAAAGATTTACTGTTATTCCCATATAAGGTGCAATTGGTGCAAGAATTAAAACCCGGAGATTATCGGCAACGTTTAAATTTTGCAGTTCAATTTCAACAGTTGGCCAGAAATGAAATCAACTTTATTGAAAATCTGATTATGAGTGATGAAGATCATTTTCATTTGAATGACTTTGTAAGTAAGCAGAACTCCAGGTTCTGGGGATCTGAAAGTCCAAGAGCCATTCATCAACGCCAATTGCACCCCATTAGGTGTAACGTCCTGCTCTTCAAAACAGACCTGAGATGTGGTTTCAGCAGGATGGAGCCACTGCCCGAGACACAATGACACTTTTACAGAAATGCGGAAATTAATTGGCCAGCGCGTTCGCCAGATTTAACAGCACCCGACTATTTTCTTTGGGGTTATTTGAAGGAGAGAGTGTATGTAAACAAGCCTGACAAACAAACCATTCTTGAACTCAAGGCCAACATTGTTGCCGAAATTCGAACGCTACAGCCACAAGTTTCGACAGCTGTATTGCGAAGTTGAAAACGGGGGTCATTTAAGAGACATTATTTTTCATACATATTGTAAAAAAATTTCCATTTTGTATATTTTATAATCTAAAAAAAAAAAATAAATATGTAAACGAAAAAGTTATTAAATTTAGTGTTATTTAAAAAAAATAAGGCACTTAAAATTTTATTAAAAAATATTGACATTTAGAGGTCGCAAATGTCCGATTTATGAATTAATTTCATTCATTTTATTTGCGAGTGATTATAACTCTTCCCAAAAGATAATTTCGTATAGATACGGGCTGTTGGTATTGATTCTTATATTTTCGGGTCTGCTGAACACGATAGTAATGGTTGTTTTGCTATGCAGTGGCTGGGTATCTTGGTAGCATCGAAAAACTCCCAGAAAACAGCGAAAAAGCAGCGCAAATTCGGGTTTAAGCTAGGTAAACTCGAGGAATAAATTTTTTTCTTGGTTAAATGTTCTTTAGCATTGTAGTCCGAAAACAGGCGAAGAAATTCTGACGAGTTCCGATGTTCCAGTATTTTTTATCAGAAGACAAGAGGAATAGAAAAATTAAAAACCCTCAAAAACAGGCCAAAATTCAAGCTTAAATGAAAGTAAATTCGGGTAATATATCTTTTAAAAATAGTTTTTCGAAGTATTTTTTTTTGCACAGAATCCGAATTTGGCCTCAAAATTGACACATCACATCAGAATTCTGAAATTTTTTTTAGCCAAAAATTTAACGATGTCATCGACCATGCGCCGTATTCACCTGATATGGCCCCGTCTGACTTCTTACTGTTCTTGAAGATAAAACCACTATTTTGAAGCAATCTCTTTGAGCCGGTTATATCTATAAAAGCTAATTTGCTATGGCAGCTGCTATTACCCAATTAGCCTACGAAAAATGTATGCAGGATTGGATCAAACGCTGGCGTAGTTGTATTGCAAGCAATGGATATGTATACTTTGAAGGCGACACAGAATGTAATTCCAATCGATTGATTGTCGAATGCGGCTTTAAAATCGATGAAAAGAGGTGATGGTTATCATTACGATAATGGTTCGTATTTTCAATGATTTACTTCAATTAAAATATTATGCCCGTAATTCATCTTTTAGGGCGTAAGCCACATTGGTATAATTCGATCAAAATAGTACAGTATGGCTTTAGACGTTCACACAGTACGTTGGAAAAATATTGCACACTACACTTAACAGCGATATACCCCAATAGTTCTTCCAGGACATAGGAACGTCTTTTACGTGGATGGGATACATATACAGATTATATTCCAGTTGTCAAGCAAACATTTGTATTTGCAACAGCTCAGATGAAATACTTTAGGAATCCTGCTTAAATGCACGTGTAATACCCTATGATCCTGTGACAACTGTCTTTAAGTTCATGATAATCTTCAATATACTCGATTGTGACTTCTCATTCAACCTTTTTTCTTACTACTACTACTAGTATCTTAAAACTCCTTTAGGACGTAGAACCTGAGCAAAGGTTCTATATCTATTTCGATCCCTAACTCGTTGTTTTATGCTTTGCCAGAACGTTCCAACTTTTGACATATAGCTTTCTAACCATTGCCTGATATTGTGGCTCTGCTTTCTTACCAGTTCGCAGTAGGTGTTTTCCTTAGCAATTGTTATCGTCTAAGAGTACGATTTTTACGCAATACCCCGGACAGCTATGTGGAATTGATAAAGTATTCTATCAATTCTAACGTTAAGCCTAGAAATATGCAATGAAATTTTAAAGCAAAAGCACTATGGCTAGCGAAGCCGCCATATTCGTTTGGTCGTCTGAGAAACTTGTATCTTGACAAAAATGATGAAAATTTAACAGTTTTCGGAACCATTTCGAGGGGTACTTTTATGTCATCAAGTTGAAGGATTCAATTTGGTTTTATTCCAGCTTCAAATTCATCAATAAACAAATATAGGAAAATGTACATGCTTATATGTAGTACATATATTTATAATATTTTTCGCTAAAAACAGGTGTTTCCTATCAAAATTACATCTTTATATATTATGTTCTTGACAGTTTTTTTTTTTTTGTGGTTTAAAAAGTTTTACCCCATAAAATTACCCTACCAGAAGGTTCTCGGATCAAAAATAAAATTATTTTTTATATATCTTTGTTTTAACATCGTTATCATTAGTTAATACACTCGTTTTCTGTCGCTTGAACATATTTTTATTTTGAGAAACACCCTAATGTATAGAGCCGTTTTCTAGTCTTATCAGGGAGAACTTAATATAAAGGGAAACGCGATAAGCCACAGCGTTTAAATTTCTAACACATACAAACGCGTTCAACCTCTATGCACATTTGTATGTGGTGACCATAATTTTTGAATAATAGCAAAACCCTTTACACTGTAGATAAATATAATGGGTGATTCATGGGAGATACTATGTATATTCAGTAAGGATTTTATGACATGCAAATTATGGGAATTCACTAAATTCATTAAAATTTCAACTTTATACTCACCCAGAACTAACATGATTTCTTGCAGTTATGAAGTGAATTGGCCGCCAAGATCATGTGATATCACATCTCTAAGCTTTTTCCTCTGGCGCTACGTAAAGTCCAAAGTCTACATGAATAAGCCAGCTACGATTGAGAAATTGAAAGCCAAATACCACTCGAAGTGCTCAAACGCCTCATCGAAAATTGGATCTGGACCATGTTAGCCGCAGTTACGGTCAACATTTGAAAGAAATTATCTTTGAAAAATTAATGTAAAGTACGGAAATTTTGTATGATAATAGTATTAATCGATAAAATTGAAATATTTTTTTAATTTTGGAAAAATAATGTTAAATGGAGAACTTAAATGAAAGAAGCAAAAACAACAAGACAACAGATGGATCAATTTAACCTGGTAATTTATGACATGTATAAGCATTATCATATGCAAACATATCAGTCATTATTTAAATAACTGTACACTTTTTTTTGGAACATTTTCATTATAAAAAAACTTAATATCTTGTTTGTTTGGAAATACTCTTTTTTGTTTAGGGGCCGTTCAAGTATTACGTAACGCAATTTTCGAAGATTTGTGACCCCCCCTCCCCCCTATGTAACGCGCCGTAACGTTTTCCTCTACCCCCCCCCCCCCCCTTAAACGTTACGTAACACCCAAGTGACCATATTTACCTAAAAGTCACAATTATGTTGCGAAAAGTACCGGAAATACATGCGTATGTTGTTTATTTTCTTTATTATACCCTACACCGAGGGTATATTCACTTTGTCATTTTGTTTGTAACGCATAGAAGAGGGCGGTGGTAGGTATGAAAAAGTATATAGATATATTCTTGATCAGCGTCACCACCTGAGTTGATTTAGCTATGTCCGTCTGTCTGTCTGTTCAAATCAGGTTTACGGAAAAACCAAGAAAGCTAATTGAATGAAATTAGCACACTCAGGTCAGACCTTCTTGCAGGCATCTTGCTATTCAAAACGGACGTAATCAGTTCATATACACGCCTATCGCCCATACTCTATGTATATTTGCCCAATCCCATTTTGAAAAAAAATGCAGCGATTTTGATGAAACTTGGTGATTAGGTGTACATTTGAACTAAATTAAGATTAGGCTAGGTTTCAAGTTTCCAAAGATTTGCGTGGCACGGTCCTAAATTTTAACCTCTATACCACCATATCTCGTAAACCGTGCAAGATATTGTAATGAAATTTCTTTATTTTTTCGACTTTTTCATCGATTTTAAATTGTTTAGACTTTTTCAACCTCTCTCAACATTAACATTTTGCATATATTTACGACTTTTTCAACAGTTTTCAACCTCTTAAACATTTCACACTTTTTTCGAATTATTTAACCTCTTCAAAGTCTTTTTTTACTGAAATATATGTACCTACTTTGAGTGCAGTGTAGGGTTTGTGAGTTTCGGCCTGACTGAAGATAACACCTTAACTTGTTCATATTGTTATTTAATAAAAATCACACATAATGTAATAAACATTTGCTTAAGCTTAAAATATGTTAAAATGGCGAAAAATGAGAGGAACATATTTTATTAAAATGATAAAAGTTGATGGGATCTAGAACAGCTACAGCAATAAATGAGAAAAATAGGAAATCTTTCCACGCTTACATCTCTGGTTTTGGTTAACCAATTTCGAAGATGATAGTTTTAGGACATTCTGCTTGATAAGTGCTTTAATTTAACATATCATTTATTGCTGTAAATTATCTAGATCCCATCAACTTTTATCATTATAATAAAATTTTTTGGCTGTAGCTATTCAATAAGCATACACATAAAGAAAGCGTTTCATTATACTTACATACCTCATTTCAAATCACCACCCGCTAAAGTAGTTTCACTTCTAAAACAATGTTACGTAACGCGTTGTTCGAACCCCCCCCCCCCTCCCCTGTAACGCATCGTAACGTTTCACAAGACCCCCCCTCCCCCCTAATTGCGTTACGTAATACTTGAACGGTCCCTTATATAAAAATGTCTCTAAAAAATTTTTAACATAACATCTTTTAATTTTTGATTGTTTTGTTAATCCTCAATCATACGCAGGATATATCTGCTTTTAAGTCGAAGTTGCTGCCATAACTTTGGAAAATATAAAATATGAATTTTTTACTGGATTGACTTGGGCGTAATCAATAACATTTGGTAATTAATTACACATGCAATTACAATAACTTGTAATTTTGTAATTGAAATGTTTCAATTACAATTACATGTTATTGTAATTAAAAGTTACGAATTTACAATTACTTGTAATCGTAATTGAAATTTTTTCTACGGAAATTACTGTAATCCAAAATATATAAGTAGTTAAAAAGCAAAGTAATTGAACGAAATTTGTAATGGATTACTTTTACTTGTAGTTTCCAAATTCTCGAGTAATCAATTACAAGATATAATTAATAAATACTAAGTACAAATGCATCCATACATATACATAAATACATTTACACGAAATATAATAATAAATTAATAATTAATTTCAAAAGTTTTTATTTACTTTGCCCAGAGTCAACATTTCAAAATTTCTATCGCTAAGTTTTTGATGTCGGGGTTGTGACACAACGCCAGCAAAAGAAAAAAGCCTTTCTACAGGAGCTGATGATGGTAGTGGAGTGTTCGACTACGATACTATGCATATCTCCTTCAGTGCAGCCTGAAAGTGGAGAAATAGCTTTGAATCACTTTAATTTTGCAACTGGGTGTGACATTGTGGCAACAATGGCTTCGTATGACTCTTTTCTCAAATAAGAAAAAGAACGAAACCTATTCAAGAGAGATTTCTGCACATTTTTAAAGGTTTTGTCAAAGAATCTCAGTTCTTCTTTTTTCAGAAGTTTAATAAATATTGGCCCTAAAAACAGGTGGCAACCCATGTTTAAGCCGGATTCGACCAGGCAACCCTATATATTCTATTTAGGCTCTTCGAGTTCTAACGTTTGGCACACATTTCAAGCATTAATATATATTGTTAAAAATTGACCCAAAAACCCGGTCTCAATCCTTGTTGGGGACAGGATTCAACAATGCAACCCTTCATATTATTTTTAGGCTTTTTTAAGGTCTATCATTTGACACATATTTTGAGGTAAATATTATATTATACAGTTTCAATTAAAACAACAAAATTGGTTTATATTCGGGCATCGGGACAGGCTTTGGCAAGGCAACCCTGGTACGTTAGTTTCACCAAAATGGCTCGCTATGTGATTTTTCTTTTTTCTATAAAATTTTATCGCTTAAAAGAAATTTTTTTTTAAAAATTTTAATAAATGTAATTACAGAAAAATGTGTAACAATTACATTTTCGTTTCAAATTACTTGGCAAAAGTAATGGATTATAACTCTTTAAAGGATTACATTTTCATGGATTACTAATCCAATTACAAAAGTAATTGGAATTGCATGTAATTGTAATTTTAAATTACATGTAATTGAAATTAATGTTATTGAAAAAAACTTAATTTACAATTACTTTTAACTTATTTTTTTCAATTACAAGTAATCCTTACTTACAATTACAAGTAATCCTTACTTACAATTACAAGTAATCCTTACTTACAATTACAAGTAATCCTTACTTGTAATTGTAATTGAAAAAATTGTAATCCAAAAATACCCAAGTCTGATTGAATATTATGCAGGTTATTTCGATTTAAAGTCGGATACATCACCAGATGTATAGAATCAGGTTGGAAAAAAACACTCCCAAAATTTCAGAATCCTAGATCAAACCTGCGAACGCCGCAAGCAGTTTGTTTTCTGCTACAATTCATGTGGGCGTGGTTTGTCAACAGTGGATGGCACCTCCCATACAAATAAAATACCTAAAACCCATATCTTGGCATATTTTTTCCACGTTTTAGTCGGTCGGTTTTTTCGTAAGATTTCAACGAAATCTCACTGTGTGCAGTGAAATCGACCTAGTGTAATATGGGGTCTCTGAGCTCGAATATGCACGAAAAATCTACGTTGTGCTATGTGGGAAAATGAGTTCTGACTCCGTGCTACGAAAACCCACACAAATTTGTCTTGTGCGCAAAATAACCTTTATATAAACTGTTAAAATAAACCTTAAAAATATTGCAGCAAAAAAAAAAATATCGAATTTCAAAACTAACACCTCTTGAGCGGGTTGATAAAAATACAGCAAATTGCACTTATGCCCATTTTACTGATCCTCGCACTGGATGGAGTTCCTAACATTTTCCAAAATAAAATAAATGTTTCAGTTTTTTGTTTTCATTTAAGATCTCCACTTTTACCATAAGCCATATACCCTTATATCTGGTTACATACATATATCCCTACCTTTTTTTCTCATTAGTTGATGGAAGTTTTGATTATATTCCATGGAGTATCGCCTTGGGATATGTCGATTTCTTACTACATAATAAAATCACCACATTCTTCAACTCTCTCTGCATAAACACACATATTTTGTTCCATTTTAGAGATAAACTGCATCGATTACATTTTGAATACGTAATATTTTCAATTTCTTGTTCAATACTGATTTTTATATCATATGGACATCTAAAACGTACCGCAGAGTCATCATGCATACACCTGTGAACATTAAAAAGAATTTTACAAATTATAGAACCCTGCTAAAAATAAAACGTCAGTTTCCATTACAATTTAGTGTTACAATTTCAATGAAATACTTTTTTAAGTTAATACTATTTAATCATTTATTGTTTTGCTAGTACTAAGAGGCCTTTGGCAATTTTTATTTCTGTAAATACATAACATAAATTGAAATACATACATATGTATAATCGTCTTATGGAGATATATCTTTAACTATATTTGAGAAACAATTTACAATTTAAGAATTTCTCTTTAAATTATTTGTTTTGCATTTATTCCCGGGAATTTTTCTTCACTATATATGTATATGCATGCGTATATTTATTAAATTATGAAAAATTTACTACGGGGAAATACTTCCCTAGCCTTCGGATTTTCTTCATAGTGACAGAACATCTAGAGCTTGTAACTTGAATTGCTTTTGTTAAGCTGTTGACCTCTATAATCAAGCCAATCTCATCAATTGAATTCAGTTTTGAAATTGAATTTTTATTCCTCATGGTTTGTAATAAATCATTTTCTCTCGATGGAGTGATTTGAGTTTCCTTACTTCTAAGATTTAGTTCATCGTCATATTCCTCTGTTGTTTCGGCAACCGTACATCCATTTAAATTGTATAGCGAATTTTTTTGATCTGTATCGTTTTCTAACGTTAAAAGGTTGCATCCTGATGTGTAACGACAACGTTGTTCATATTCTTGAGCTTCAGTTATTCTATCGAGAGATTGGCTTTCGCGAATACGACGTCGTCGTATATGTGTCACAGTACTAGATTTATCGACATGAGTCTGTTTATCCTTATCCTGATCCCTTAAATGTTTTTTCTGCTTTGAATTAGAATTAGATGACTTTCGCGTATCTTCTGGTTTACTTTTCTGCAAAAATAAATGTTTTTCTTATAGATTTGAGTTATGTTAGTCTATATTGGTTAAAATAAAACTGAATGGTTTAAAAATTTTTATGTTTCATTCCATAATTAACGTAATTTAAGACGGTAATTTAACTTTACTTGATTCTAATGTTGTATGTATTTGTACTTGACATACTTTCTTTAAGAGCGCTAAAGGAATTGTTTAAAATAACCATTATCGGTTTGATTCTATCGATGGAAATGTTTTTGTGTTGATTGTTTATGTTGAGAGCGAACCAGTTTGAATTTTCAGTAGGATTGGTTATCTTTTCAGAAGGAACAACTAGTTGATTCGATAGTCGTAGATTTTAACCGTAAGCCATTTACGTGGCTGTATATTTTATATTTTCTTTAAAACAACCTCTAAACTCTATTAAAAAGTGGTATACACCATGCACCAATTTTCAGAGTTTTCACTTGCTAAAATGGATTTATAGAGTCGCCTGTGAAAACGTTCATTCATTCCATTTGCCTGAGAATGGTAAGATGAAGTTGTTATTTTATGAGATCCTAGAAAATTAATTAAACGGGTAGAGAATTTTGACATGCATTGCGGATCTTGGTCTATTGTTGATTGAATACAATGTTGGAATGTATTGTTGAAAAAAAAGTCAACAATAATTGCAGCCTAAATTCTTATTCAATAGAGGATATTTGTTATTTGAACAAAATTTGTTATTATGTATAAAGAAAATTTTTAAGAACAAAAAAAACTAAAATTGAATTTTATAAATGTGAAAAAATGTGTTTTTTAAAATTGAATAAAAAGTAAATTTAATAATTAAGTACCTAAACAGAGTTTTCATGTTTTAGCATGACGTTTTTAAGTCTATTGTAGGATTTATTAAGTCAATATCGCAATAATATGAATAACGATAATTTGACTATTTTCTGGATAAATTATAAATTTACTTATCCGTGAAATTAAAGGGTTTTAGGGTAAGTCTAGAGTCTTATTTTAAAAAGGTTTCACGTATGTATGTAATGATTTTAAAAAAAAATAGCTTTACTAAAAAAAATGTGCCTCTCTAAAAGAATAATAACACTGTGTGTAGTGCAGTAATTGGAGGAACATTGGCCAAGTTCTTCCACAAGAAAAGACAAAAATTCTTTCCATTTTCACCACCCCTCCAGCACAACTTTTAAGCCTCCCTATGAAACATAATAGTCAAAATTGTAGAAAAAATGTACATACGGGGCAAATGACTAAGTATTTTGTCACATAGTCTTAGGCAAAAATATAATTCATAAAAAATTAAGGGAAATCCTCCAGCAACAAAACTTCCTAAGACTCATCTGTGTAGCAGTAAAATTCAATAATAATCCAGCAGATTTTGGTCATCGATAGTAACCTAAACTTTCATCTATCTCATAGGCTTTCTATCGCCTCCAGAATACATGATTTTAAACACGGCGTTGTCATAGCAAAAGTAGTGTATGATTCTTTTCATCGATATAAAAAAAATATTAAAAAACTGGCTGACCGTGTATCGAACTCACGCGCTATGAGTTATGAGCTCACAACACTACCCAATTGACCATATTTTTTACAGATATCTATTTCACACTATGTTATTCATCATTGTGATTTTGATGACTAAACGAATTATCAAAATTAATTTTTTTTTTAAATTTTTTTAAACTAATCATGCAGTTGTAGAGTGACTAATTATTGAAGCAAAATATTGTAATTATTTGCTAATAAGATACTTTGAAAATTTTTGGACCAAAAATCAAATTTTATTTTTTTTTTCTCGTTCATTTTTTAATGGAAATTTATGTAGTGACATTGACAATTTCAAATTATAGTGTATTAAGGTGAATACAGTGAAAACAACAAAGGATTTGAGCTGTTACACAAGAAACACCATATCTTTACTCGCCAGAGAGACCACAGATTTTCAATTTTTTCGTAATTTTTTCCATTGCAGTATACCTTTTTTTTACCATTTATCTAAAGAAGACATAGCAACGAGTAAATGAGCCAAAATAGAACTCCTTAGGAGGTGTAGTTTTAAAAGGAATCTCTGTTAAAAATTTCGGGTTTTTTTAGCTTAAAAATTAAATTTAACAACATCTAAATATTTCCGTATGAAAAAATTACTGCCTTTGAGTAACACTAGAAAGTATCTTTTGCCCAAGTTTCAGCTCCATAGAAACTTTTTTCTCAGAGAAAAAAATTAAAAACCAAAAAACCGGTTTCAGCCATTTTTTCGAAAAATTTTGAGGTTAAGGTGAAAATGATCAGTACAAAAGTTGTAGATCTTCTTATTTCCTACAACTTTTGCGTTAACATTTTTTTGATATGATGTTCAGTTTAACCAGAAATCGTGAAAAACTGTGTTCGACCTCTAAAAATGCACGCGATTCCACCCCGGATAGCTGCTGTCGGTTCGATTTTTTGTCCTCTTTTACAAGAGCTTGTTCAACAATATTATTTTGTTGTTCAAACCCTATTTCTCCTGGACTATTACTTTTGTTCTCCGTTTCTTTTTAGATAAAAACATATGCATGTATTTTCGTTCAAATTTATTGCAGTTTTTTACTGTTTTCTTGAACAACTTCTACATTTTTTATCTGATTTCCGCAAAATTATACTTTAAATATTTGCAAAAGAATAGTCTTTAATATTTAATTCTAAAACTATAAGAAGAAAAAATTTTTCATTCAAATGAAACAATTGAAATTTAGTGATTTTTAAAAAAGACCAAGAAAGTCAGTTTTTTGGACTTTGCGCGCTTGTAACTCCATTAAACCATATTTGATTCAAGCAAGCAGCATACCGTTAGAAAGGGAATAAAAACATATTTCGAGTGCTGAAAATCGTTTATGAGTCAAAAAAAAATTCATCGAGATATAGCCAAATAAATGAAAAAAGTGCCGAAAAAGGGGTTTTTGAGAATATCTTGAAAATGATTAAGAAAAAAAAAAAATGGTTGCCATTTTTGGAATCGACGCCCCAAAATACATGGAAAAAAGTCTATGAGAAACCAGATCTCGAGATGAACCCCAAATTTGTAAACTGGTGTTATTGAGATTTCACAATTACGGGTGATATGGGAGGTGGGCGTAATTTTGGGCGTGTGCCAAAAAAATTCAATAGGTCTAATGCTTAGGTTCGTATGAACCTATGTACCGAATTTCAATCGATTTCGATGTCTTTTTCTGAATATATAAGAAAAATATTGCTAAAACAAGGGCTTAAAAGTGACGAAATATCAATCGCGAATATCTTGAGATTTTGATCTAATCGAAAAAAACTGAGTATGACACCGTGTTCTACGACCAAAAAATAATTTTGGGTGCCTCGGCGTTTTTGTGTGTCTTTTTTACGTCCCTACAGTGTTATTAAACGAGCTAAAATTGTATGTTTATAAATATATGGCTAAACTTTATTTCGAAAACGCCTGCAGCGATTTTGATCAAACTTAGGGATTTGGTGCATATGTGAACAAAGTGAAGATTGGGCTAGGTTTTGAGTTTTTAAAGACTCTAATAGGGGCGTTGCACAGCTCGACTTTTTCTAGCTCTTTCAATATATTTCGACGTTTTCAACCTCATTCAACTTTTTTCTTGTTATTTAACCTCTTTCAACTGTTTCAATATTGCCCATGTTTTTTCGACACTTTTCATTCAGCACCTGTTTCACAATTTTTCCAACATTTTCAATCCATTTCAACATTTTCCATACTTTTTAACCTCTTTTGAAGATTTACAACATTTTCTATATTATATCAATCTCTTTCATCTTCTTATATATTTTCCATATTTTTTGACATATTTAACCTCATTTCACTTTTTTCAACATATTGCATATTTTCTCAACTTTTTAAGTCTCAAATTGAAAAACCGAACTGTGATCTTACTGATCATTTTGAGTCCATTTGCCCAACTAGATTCAGCAATTGCTATACGATAGGCGAATCCAGCTTAAAAAAAAAGTGGATAAGCTTGCTTGGGCAGCGTAATAACTCCTAATGGCGGTACCAATAAGGATATCCATACTTACTAACAGCGCTCTACTACACAATTTCCAAGTGTTCACCAACCTCTAAGGTCGGTTTGCTTAAGATGTCATCAAGATCTGATTTACATTCAAATCAAACGGCGAAAATGAAAATGGAAATGGATTGGACACATGTTCCAAACATCACCAACTGAAGTCTGCACAAGTCTGGACACAAGAGAAAATAAAATCTTATTGAAACTAGTTTTCAAGTTATGTTTTCAATTGCGAAGTATGTATTCTCTTCAAAACGGTGCTTAAATTATTACGTATAAGGACATTGTTTATCATTATTTGAAGAAAAAACATTGATCGATTTGTACATTTACATAAATATCGGTGTTTGTAATTCGCCATTATTTTTACCGAAATAGAAGTAAAAATCATTACCCAATTAATTTAAGTACACATGGCGTATGAGTGACTTCTATTTGCTTCAATTCAAGTCAATCACTCGACATGTACATACATACATATGTAGGTTTTAAGAGAAACATTTTTTAAATGGCAATAACATCTGACGAAGACATTTTGGAAAACAATATTAAATTTTGCAAATATTATTTAGTCGTGGAGAAAATAAGAAAAAGTACGACAAAGTTTTTAATTTTTTTTTGTCCATCCTATATATTTGCTTACACAACATTTTTGACGCCAATCTTAATTCATATTTCAATATTATGCCATGAAGACGAGAAAATATTTTATTCCTTATAATTGTTTGGTACCATAACTTTTACAGATTCAGCAAAAAATGTATCCTGTTATCCGGAAACAACAGGCAGATTTCCACTTGAACAGATCATTTATTGATAAAATAAATACCATTCGCATTATCGTAGAGTAGATAAATTTTAATAACAACAACCGCAATTGTATCTGGAATTGAACACACGAGGTGCAGTACCCAATGCGAAGTTTTCAAATGTAGAGAATTATATGCTATGTACCAGAGGTCTACAATGAGTAGCTTATAATAGCATACACTCGAATCACTCGCCTCACTGATTCAATGCCTTTACTATTCTCACTCTTTAACGGCTAGTGCGTGTTTGAGTTTAAATCTGATTATAGCGAAAAAGTATGGCACACATTCTCTCAATGAAAAAGTGATCAATTCAACCTAACCTCTTACTAGCTAAGGGCTGTCACATGAACTTTGTGATTTTGAATATACATACATAAAATGATTTTCAATTTTTTTATGCGAACAGACAAAATTCTGTGTGGAATTATGATGAAGCGATGTGAATAACAAGCAGAGTCAAAGACAAGCTCACATTCCAGATGATATATGCTTAATGACAAACAAATGACTCTCTTGATAAAAAAATAACAAATATGAGTCGAGTATGAGTAGTAGTTGGTTATCAACGATTCATACGCACTCGTACTTTATCTGTTGCGAGTGACTTTGATTAGCAAAAATGTGACTCATTGTAGATCTTTGGTGTGTACCAAGGTTGTGTGCTGTGAACAGTCTTGTTTCTTATAATACTAGACGATATTCTCAGCAGAATTCAAAATTCTACAAATCTTCGCATGGAATGGACTTCTAGATGGCATTTAAAAGGCCTAATTTATGCCTATGACATATCCCTCCTCACCACCAAGCAGTCTGACATGCAAGAAAAACTCACTGCCGTCAGATTTTTTTCGGAAGAGGGAGGTTAATTAATAAAACAAAAAGAATGTTTATCCGTTCAACCAACGTCAGCAGTAATTTCACGATAGGCGAATCCACAATAGAAGAAGCTTCACTTATTTGGACAGAGTCATAGCACCTGATGACTTCAAAGAACTTGTCTAGTGTGCTCCGGGCCTGCCGAATCCATCAATGATCAACAATTTTCTATCGGTTCTTGTTTTTGTAAAATATCAAGTTATACATGTCTAAAACCCTACTTTGACCAATTTCATGAATTTTTTAAGGCACATAAATTTTTCTAATTTGTTGGCTATGTAGAAAATAAAACTGTGAATTAAAAAAGATTTAGAGGTATGTATTACCAAAAAGATTTCATGTAAACTTAATTTAAGTCCGTTAAGTAGTTTTCACATAAGTTATGCGTGAGTTTAAAACAAATTATTTCAAGAGAATTTTTCTGCATTGCCAAAGACTGTCAAATAAAAATTTGCATTCTCAAATAATTCATTCGACGGAAAAAGCAAAAAACAAACATTTTTTGAAACAAATTTTTCAGAGTAAGAAGAACACATTATTCCGAACATTATAAAAGCCCTATATACATCAATAAGTTTACAAAATTAAAAATTACTGTTTGATGTCTTCAAACCGGGAAAATGAGATTTTTAAACTCATTCCCACTATTCTGACGTCTCCTTCAAAACTACTACTCTATTTGTCGCACAACATTTCCCAAAGAGCCTCGGGCTAGTCGGCGATAAATTATTTTTACGGCAAAAAAAAAAAACTCGTAGCATTGCTAATGACTTACGAAAGTGGGAGCCGTGTTAGATTTTACTAAAAAAATTGTAACTCAAAAAAGTTTTTCATAGTACCTCTTTGCTTTGTTGTTGCTCCCCCTTTTTGCCACCAGTATTAGCATTTGAGGCTATAAAATTTCCAGCATTCGAATGCGATGCAGATGACGAAAACGTCGTTTGATCTTGAGAATCACTAGAGTCATCATGTGAATCGCGCCTGTGCATATGAAATCTAGTCGGTGTGTCTCCAACAAATTTATTTCCCTTTTTCTTGTTCCGTATTTTAGTGTCTTCATCTGAAGCTTCCGAACTGCTACATGATGGCGTTCGAATTTTATTTAATTTAGTTTTCCTGTGCGTAAGAACGGGATTCTTGCTTGTTGCAGGATGTAGATGTTTTAATTTATTTATCTTAAGATCTTTAATACCACTTAGCGCCTCATTTATTGAGGAGGACGTCGCATTAAGATTACCGTCCCCGGCGCCCTGTAATTTGGTGTTCTTTTGTTTTTCAATTTGATTAAGCTTCTCAGCCAAAGTAGCGTCTAATGAAACTGTAATTTTTGAACTCGGTTTAATAGGAACAACCATTGGAGGAATGGAGTTTGTACGCTCTTGAACTGATTGATTAAGTCGTCCATCTGATATTGATTCTCGCCGTGGTATTGCCACCTTTAATGAATACTTATCCGATGGATAATCGCACGTCGATTCATCTTCATCTTCTTCACGAACAATACTGCATTTTCTGTTACGTTTGTCCTAAAGAAAAACAATTATATTTAAAACATATTTAATAAATAAAACTGTTTCGAAAATACTTGAGTTGATTCGCCAATTAGTGCGTTGGACGCGCAAACTTCAATATTGATTGGAACTACCAATTTGTTGCTTTCATTAGCTAATGTTTTGTTATCTGTAGCTAAAAGTTGAGACACATCGTTTTGTCTAAAAAAAACACTAACATTAAATAGTGAAATTATATACTTTAAAAACTTGCTTCTTTGACGAAGAGCTTGGTATTAATTGCTGGGAATACCGCTTTTGTGACTGTTCCTCTCTTCGCTTCCGAAGTCTAATTTCGCCTAACAAAAAGTAAGTAGCAGTTATATGATTGTACTGATTTTTATCTAATGACCTGTTGATACAAAAGTTTATTTTTTTAGTGCCTTCAAAAACTACATAATTATTACATACTGTGTAATTTCTTCTTTGGACGCAATTTTTCCATTTATCATTTTCTGTATAATAAATGCGTGGTCTTCCTCGCTCAGTTCTTGTCTACTAACTAAAGGTAAGTAATCAATTGTGTCACTTGTCGTATTTTGTTGTAACCAAGGATGCTTTCCAATTTGATCTAATGTTGAACGTTTTTCGGGGTCGCGAACCAACATTGATCCGATCAAGTTTCGACATGGTACTGTTATATGCGGAGGCACGGTGTACTTGCAATCCATAATCATAGTCAACGTCTCAGAATCATTAGCCTTTTCAAATGGTGGTACACCACATACGAGCATATAAAGAATAACTCCTAATGACCATATATCTTAAGTCAATTTGATAAACAAAGTTTTAGTAAACGTAAGAAAAAATAGGAAAAAGAACGTATTTACCAACAGCTGGTGCATCATAAGAATCACCTAACAAAATTTCTGGTGCCGAATACGCCAAACTCCCACAAGACGTTTCCAACTTTTGGCCAGGTGAAAATTTGTTACTGAAGCCAAAATCAGTAAGTTTTACTACTCCAAGTTTTTCAAAGAAGACAACATTTTCTGGTTTTAAATCTCTGAAAAAGTTTAAGTTTTAAAATATGTAAGTTAGAAAGCTTTAAAAACCTCTTTTCAATTTTATTAACAAGCATTTTTTTATACATATATGCATGAAAATATAAAAGTATGCATAAAAATATGGTCGGTTCGGTTTAAAAATCCAATATAAACTATCTGTGAACTATGACAAATGTAAAGGAATCATCAAACTTTGATAGTTAAAATATAAGCAAAATGTACCATGTACCTTTTTAAAATTTCATCAATTTATTACTTATATAATATAACAACATAATAATTCCGTTTTATTTTATGTATGGGTGCGTCCACTAATAACCGGCGACGTTGCCCTTTTTTCGGAGCGAAAAATGAGTTTGAAGTTGGGGACGTTCTCTGAAATCTGCCACATTTTTTAAAAATAAAATTTACACGAATCGAAAACTTCAGCAACATCTTCAAACATTTTCAGAGTGGGATAGCAAGAAATGCGAAAATGACAAGCAAATTACGACGGCGGCGTCTAATTTATGTATGCATTAGTAGTCGACACGCGCGAGTTTTCACAAAGTAACGAGCGTTAGGAATATTTGGAAAAATGAAAATTTTGCAGCTCTGGTAGAAACCATAGTTTTTTTTTTTTTGATTGAGCATATACTCGAAAACGAGTAAATTTTCGAATTTTATGCGTTCCTGAAGTGTTCTAGAATATGAAGATATTTTGAACATGTCAAAAATATATATAAAAATATTTGCTCTTAACTAGAAATATCTATAGTAACTACTTACAATTACATCTCTATTAGTTAAAAAATAAAAATTAAAAAGTTTTAAAAAATCAGTTCTGACTATTTTACTACTTACTAATGGTAATATTTTACCTTACAAAAGTTTGCTTAATTTGACAGTTTCTCGCCGCTGTTAACTTAATTTACGCCCTGTACTCACTTGTGTCGTTAGAAATATCAAATCTTTTTATAACTGGAGCATTGTCATTTAATTACTTATGTGTATGAAATGTCGTTTGTTCTCCCTGCAGAAAGTCATTAATTCAACCATACATTCCATCGCACCCTTAAATCTACCTAAAAGAAATTTGGCACCATAAACTTTCTGTCTATGCCAGAAAAAAAATTAATTCAGATACTTTTATTCGTTCAGAAGACATGATTTTTGCAACGAGAAAAGACAAAACGAGCCACTGTGCGCATCTTTCAAAGTGATGATAAAAACAAAAAAGCTCATATATGTATCTAAATCCAAAAACTTACTTCATTGCACAAAAATGCAATCATGAAACCATTTACAGTTTCCCGAAAGAATTTGCACTGATTCCTTTTCCTATGAACAGTGAATTATTGAATGTTATTATTTTCAAACTTACCTATGAACAACATGCAACTGATGGCAGTACGAAATCGCTCTAACTATTTGACGGAAATACTTTCTTGCCAACTCTTCATTCAGGCCACTTTCATGTTTCATTATATAATCATAGAGATCACCACCATCACCCAATTCCAAGACTAAATATAACTTTGTCTGTGTATCAATTACTTCATACAGACGTACCACATTTGGATGTTGCACCAGTTTCATGCACCTAAAATTGAGAAAATGTTTAAATGAAAACAAGTATTTTCGAATTTAGCTAAAAATCAACGAATTTTAAATTAAGAACTGTAATCAGAAGAATTTTACATATATCGAATGATAGGTCGGCAATTATGAATTTCCTAAAATAGATCTTATTTAAGGAGATGAAAAAATTAATTGTTCATTATTTAATTTTTTGTATTATTATTTAACAGTCGGCGACAAATATTTATTAGAAAAAGACCAAATTTTACGCATCAAAAAAAGTAAACAGCAAACAAAAGAGAACAGAACTTCACTATAAAAAGTAAACTCTTTAAATATTTTAATATTAGGTTTGTTTTCCTTTGGCCTTAAGGGCGTCCGGGAGTTTTTCGAAAAGTAAAAATACATTTTTTTAAAATTTTTTTTTGAAGCTGCATTTTATATTAGACCAACATTTTTTTTATATTATTAAAGTATAAGTATTCAAGATTTATCTCTGAAATCTTGGTCAAAAAATATTCGTCAATAAGTTAGAAAAGTGCAATGCCGTGAACGACCTCAAAATTTGCGGTGAGCAAGATATCTGGAGACTGGTTCATCCGAAAAAAGAAAATTAATTTTTTTTCGGTTAAGCAAATAGTTAGTGGGCGTTTGATCGTTCGATTTTTGTTTTGGATACATATTTTTTGATTTATAGCCTAAAACGACCTCAAGTTTGGTCTAAGATAAAATGCAGTTTAAAAAAAAAATTTTAAAAAATGTCTTTTTATTTTTCGAAAAACTCCCGGACGCCCTTAACACGTTGACGACAGCGTCGCACGAAAACGTGCGACACCTACTTTTCCTGAGGGCCCATGTCGCACGAAAACGTGCGACACCTAATATTCCTGGGGGACCATGTCGTACGAAAACGTGCGACGCTAGTACTTTTTGTTTTTTTTTTATCAAAACTTTATATTCTACGTTATATATTATTTTTATGCTGGAGAATGAAGTTAAAAACTTTATCTACATTTTAGTATATAACATGATCTTGTAGCCTTATTTTTTCGAAGAAAATTTTAAGCATAAAAGTTTACTACACTTTGGTGAGTGAGATGAAATTAAGTAAAACGTTTATATGTTTGTTCCTTTGTTTGTTCTTCTTCCTCTTCTTCTTCTAATTCAAGATCTTCTACAACCTGTAGAAGACTATTTGTTGATATTGCATCAGACTCCTCTCCCGAATCTGGGTTCCATTCTGGATCAACGTTCGAGTCCTTGGAAAAATCTGTTCATTCGCTGGAATCGGAGTCGCCACAACTATCCAGTAGTGCGCCTATTTGGACGCAATTTAATTTTTGTAAAACTATTTTTTTACTCATTTTAAACACTATCACTTTTAATATTTGACCCGTACAATGCAAATTTACGAACTGAATGATTGATTTTTATAGATCAAACGAAGCAAGCAAACAATAAAATTCAAATATCTGTAAAAATATTACGGCGACTGAAAAAAACAAATTTCGCCAGAATAAAGCATGGCATGCTATGGTATGCCGCGTAGCATGTTTTCGTGCGACATGGGCTCCCAGTGTAATATTTTTCTTGTAGGCCCATGTCATCTGAAAACGTGCGACACGAATATTCTTCAAAAAAGGGACTTAGAAGGACGCCAGAGATCCAGGACTAGGTAAAAACTACTTTTTTTTACCTAGGGAACACATATCTTTAAAAAAAAATTCCGTGGGCCATGGGTGTTTTTTCGCGAAAATACAGTGGTCCCTGGGGAAACATAAGCAAAATCGGCTTCGTCGTCAACGTGTTAAGCACCTCGTTTAGTCTCCTAGGCATCAACTCGACAAATTTTTTTGTTACATCAGGACAGATTTCGCTCCATTCTTCCCTTAGATCCTTCCTCAAGACTGCCTTGCTTGAAAAATACCTTTGTCTGATTTTTCTGTCAATGGTGTTCCCATTAGTTAACATTCGGGGACTGCGGCGGATGATCAAGTGCCTAAGGAGTCTTGTACAGTAGCCACACCTTTATAATTTTCGACGCATGCTTTGGATCGTTGTCCTGTTGGAAGATCCAGTTTCAAGCCAAGCCTAATTTCTCGACGCTAGGGTCAACATTGTCCTTCAAAATGGCTAAGTAATCCATTCAGTTCATAGTACAGTCAATAACAACAAGATTACCAACACCTGTTGGCGCCATACAGCCCCAAACCATAACTGAGCCTCCACCGTGTTTGACAGTATTGGTAGCACACTTTTCTATGAAGGCATCATTCTAAGCACGCCATATTTTTGGGGTCCTTTTCGCACCGAAAATTTCGAATTTGCTCTCATGTGTATAAAGTATGTTTTCCCAAAAAGATAGAGCCTTATTTTTGTACTTTTTAGCAACATCTGATTTACCTCTGATTTACCTTGGATATGTATGGCTTCTTACGTGGTATCCTTCCATGTAAGCTATTTTTGTGAATCGGTCTCCTGACTGTACAAAACACTTACTGGATTGCCTGATGTGTGCGTTATGTTCTCTGATAATTTAACTGCACTTGAGGCTGGATATGCCTTTACTTGGGCGTCCAGATCTCGATAAATCTCCAACCTGATGCTGTTTGGCGTATTTATCAAATATTTTTTTTATTGTTCAGTGGTTCCTTCAGACGATTTCACCAATTTCAAGAAAGGATTTGACTTTTTCTTTTAAATCTAATATAATTTTCCGAGTATCAGTCGATGTTTGCTTTCCCATAGTGAGATTATCTTCTTTATACCTTTTTAGTTATTATTAATAAGTACAAATCAACTTAAAATTATTTTTAGTGAAGTAAAACATTTGATCAGTACAAATTTTTCACAAAAAACTTTAGTTTCTTCCCCGAAATATAAAAAATCTAATGCATTTTCACATTCGAGAGATTTGAGCAATGTTGGCACTTGTTTTGATTTCATGTTTTATAATAGTAAATCTCTAAATGGTATAGTAGTAAACTCTGTAATATCACTTTTTATCGTAAGTCAATAATAACTTTGTAATAAGAGAATTTAAGCATAAAGAATTGGTGTTTACTTTCTTTTGACGCTCACTGTGATTATTTTCTTTCAACTTGATTGTTCCACAACCTAATGGTACGACCAAAAAACGAATTATAAAGATAGTTCTATTCCAGGGAATAGAAAAGTATGAATAGTCATGTTTAAAAATTGTAGGCCTTCGGGCCAGCGTATTGTTGCAACTAAATGTTTGACCGACTGAGCGCCACCGCTAACTATTTAAGTATCATATGGACAGGCTACAGTGGTGCTCAGTCGGTTAAATATTTAGTTGTAACTATGCACAGGCTCTTAATCCAATAGAAAAGTGGACAGAATTCCAAATAAAGTAAAAAGTTCGAGCCTATAAAAATAAATTCCAACATAGAAAAGATTTTCATAACGACATACCTAACTTCCTGGAATAAATGCGCTTTAGAAACGTCGTCCAACTTAGTCTTATCGACCACTTTAACAGCAACTTTTGCCCCAGTGAAAACATGTCGTGCCAGTTTAACCACAGCAAAATGTCCGGAACCTAAAGTTTCTTCCAAATCGTATAGACCAGCAATTTTACCATCATATGAGATGCCACCTGCGGCTCCCAAGCCAATATTCTGAGCAGCATGCATGGATTTTCTAAAACATGTAAGCATATTATGGTTTAAATACGATGGGCATTTTATTATATACTCACCTGCGTTACTTTTATCTTCCTAGTTTATATCACGTGAAGTATGATTTTTGATTAATTTTTGGCAAAACCTTTCATTTTTCAGTGAATAAAATCCTTTTAAATGCGGTTTCTTGATTTCTGGTAAGTTTCTCTGGCTTATTGAGAGTGAAGTGGAAAATCTATGTATCCATGATGCAAACGCGGGCGCTCGCTCGCTGTCTTTATTTGACAGGCAATTTGAGGGAAAATCGATTTTAAATTTTAAACACTTAAAAAACAAATTGATGCATTCGTTTTATTAAACAGAACATCCTTATTATTTTACGAACTTACTGCTTCACACTACATTCAAATGGAAAGCCTTTTTAATAGTTTTTTTAAAATGTTAAAATCCCAAATTTTATTTTAAACACTTCGCCTGTAGTGTTGCCGGCTCACCTTTAATAAATGCAAATAGAGATGGACGGTTGCAAAATTATGATGCTAATCAAAAAAACATTAGTCAAATGCAATGGTAGAACTATATTGTCAAACTCAAATAATGCAACCGTGAAATTGCCCATCATATATGTCAAGTGTTCTTGACAAGAAATCTGACAACGCGCGCTTTTAGCTACGAATTTGTAATTTGAAAATTTCGGTGCCTAAAATTTTCATTCTATCTTTCTTGATCCTATATCAGGGATATCAAATCAAATTTTTGTAAGGAAGAAAAAGCATGGAGAATGCGAGAGTGAATAGCATACATTTGCTATCTTAATAGCATGTGATGTCCTCCCTGATATTCGATAAGATAAGTTCAAGAAAGATCCCATGGAAATTAGGCATTAATGTCTAAACACGGATGTTATGTTATACACGGATATCAAATAAGAACAAATAGACGACACATAACGTCTGCGCAAATTAAGTCGCTGTAAAGTCTACACTACATTTCGCTCTGACAGAAATTTTCATTTCTTTTTGACATTACCATGTGTGCGTTTCGTGACTGTTCTGCTGCTATATTGTTGAGTTAAGGGGCCCCTAAGCGACACAAACCGTTAGCGAATATATGTGCTTGCGTAGACTGTTGTAACGTGTGAGGTGCGGTTTTCGTGTTTGCGCAGAACTTTTGAGTAAAATCATTAATTTTTGCTTGATTTGCGCAAATGAACTGTGCCGTGTGAGGTGACGATCCCTCACAATATTTAAATTATCGTCGAGTGCAGAAGTGTCAAATGGCGTCTGTTTCGTGATGAGATGTTTCAATGCAGGTTCCTATGCAATTTTTTTATTTTATTGTGTTAGTTTTTTTTTTCTGTTACAAACAGTGAAAAAATAAACTCTACACGACGTTTGACGCTACGCTCTTATTTAAGTTTAGCGCTGTCAAACCTTACACCCGACGCTCTTATTTAGGGAATACAGTCATGATACGCACACATGGTGAAAATAACAATGCTGTCCATACGTAATGAAAAATTCAGTTTGTGCAAGCTTTGTCTGTGCCGTGTGCAGACGTTACAACGACTTGACTAACGATCGATTAGCGGAAACGGCTTATGTCGACTATGTGACCCTTGACGCAACTGAATTCGTTATTGCGTCACATACATTTATGTTTTGCAGCCCTGATAAGAACAGAAAAAGTACTGTCATGTTTTTTTTTAATTATGAAAAAAATTACCCAATAATCATTATCGTGCAGTAAGACATTTTCGCATAGCTTTGATATTGTTAATTTTTTATATTGCAAAAGAAAATTGATAAAAAATTGAGTCTCATCTCAAAGAATGGAAGAATTTTCATTGGACACAGGAAAATGAATTTCAAGTGTCCCCATCTCAATAAACAAATTTCAACAATTTCGGAAATCAAAAACATTGAAAAGGTTTGTATAAATATATACATAAGTGAAATTTTCGCTTATTGGTATTTTTCTTCTACTATAGGAAAACTCATGTGAAAATTGTCAAAATGTGGGTCCAAATTTGTGGATTTGCATGCAGCGTAATTGCATGCGAGTTGGTTGCTCCGAGCAGGCGAATGACCACAGCACCGAACACTTTAAGGCAAGTGAATTCCAATTGATGTACGTTAATATTTGAATGAAAATTGTTACATCAAAATACATATTACAATTCACGCATTATAAGAAAGCGATGAGTTGGCCAAAACATTTTCAGCTGTATATGTGAAATTCGTACCTAACCTTTTATTAAAAGGATGTAATGGAGTATATTAAAAAATGATAAACCGAGGAAAAATTTGTCAAAATCGAATTCCAGCTAAAAAAAACAAAGCCATGAGCATGTAATAATAGACTAGAGAACTAGTTAATTCAAAATTACCATAGTTTTGTTAATTTTATTACTAAACCAAACTTTTCTAATGTCCTATTTGATTCTGATGCTATATATGTACTATATTCTGATGATATAAGATTTTTAGTGCCCTCGGAAGCAGAAGAAGGGTACACCCATATTCGCCATTCTTATGGCATCGGATAGCTTAAGAAATTACGCTTCTAAAAAACTGCTCCAAATTCCTGTGTCTGAGTTCAATTATATAAATAATCTAAGAGAATTTTTATTTTTCTCAATTTTACATGTATTTCAACAAATTGACATTAACAAAACATCGATTATCTCGAAACGAATTTTTTTGAGTTACTCCCTTTTCGCTCCTGAGGGCAGTGTAGCCCTATTTCATTCCTACAACAAAAACTTCTATCGTTAATAATGAATACTGATGTGCTTGGTCTTTTTGTTACAAGTGAAATAATTGATGATGAAAAAAATAGCAATGTAAAACCTTCTTCCCCATTGCGCATGATCAACGCTTTGATTGCAATATAAAAAACAAGAGCAAAAAATGATGATAATATATTAAAAACCGCGCATTTAATAGCAGATAAGATGTCAATGTACTTGGTGTCCATAACAAAAATTTCTTGAATTAGTTTTAGATATTTGTTTTCTGCTAAAACAAAAAAAAAAACTTAAATAAAAAAATCAGTGATAAATAGCACATTCATTCGAAAAATAAAGCGAATTGAGCTTTCCTTGTATGCAAAATAAATTATTGGTCAATTTTGGTTGATAAAAATTAAATCGATTTACTATCACTCTCTCAAAATGACTTTAATTTCAAAACACATGGTTCTCCCTATTGACTTTACCTTTAGAGATATTTTCGGACTTTTACATCTTTGTTAAACAAATTTTGTAATATGTAAACAAAGTATGTTCAAATCTCAGATTGAGTATTTTGCTGGAGAAATTTCTACTGTACACCAAATTGGAGTTTGACCTGAGATTTAATTTTGTTGAAACACAAATAAATTTGAATCTCAGACTTAGTCTCCATTTAACTTATGTTAAAACTGGTTTTTTGGAGTGCAACTGAATGTATGAATAGTGTTTTCTAATTAGAGTGCGAGTTGATTTTCAATTAAAAATGTGCGACTGGCACACTAGTAGGGCGATTTTTTATTTTACTTTACTTACGCTAATACTTCACTTTCATTGCATTAATTAGGTTAACAATTCGCATTGCGTGCATATGAACCTATCGTCGCAGCGATTGTGGTGCTATCTCTGCGAAAAAGAAGTTTTTCTGAGCAATGATCGCTCTGTTGTTAGCAATCCATTTGAAACAACAGAAGCAGAAAACTATGAACACAATTCGGATATAAGTGAGGAAGAAAATAACGATTCTATAAAGATACAGGGTCTTGTGGGCCTACAAAACTTGGCTAACACCTGTTATATGAACTCTGCACTCCAAGCCCTAAGCAATATTCAACCTTTAACATATTATTTTCTTGATTGCGCGGATCTTGTTGAACACACTGTTGAGCAGACAGCTCATCGCAGCAAATCAGGACTAGCGAAAAGTTATTTACGTCTTATGCAGGATATTTGGTGTAGAAGCAAAAGGACAAAAGGTAAACTTTAAATGTGAATATTGAATTAAATATAAAAAAACTTGCGGGAAAAAATAAATTAATTTCTATAACTATAGATTATATTGCACCTCGTGGTATTTTGTACGGTATTAGAAGCGTACACCCGATGTTTAGAGGATTTCAGCAACATGATACTCAAGAGTTTCTACGTTGCTTCATGGACCAGCTGCACGAGGAACTAAAAGAACTGAGCTTTAATATGCCATTGGATAGACCGCTAGGTAATTCGATAATTCATCGTAATTATTGCGGTAATGATCCAACAATGAAAAATATTAAAAATGATGAAGAATCCTCTATGAATTCACAAAGCGATTCAGCATCACAATCGGAAGCTGAATATGAAACCTGTGATAGTGGTGTCTCTGAGCAATCAAGTTTATTTGATGATTCCTCCTTAATAGATGAGAGGTTGTTTTCGGAACAATTGCATTATTATGGCGAAAATTCAATGAACATGCACAAATTTGCACGAGAGAGAAAAAATACAAATGCGAGTAGACTACATATGCAAAAACACAATGACCAAAATGCAACACAAACTCATTCAGTTCATCGCTCCATCATAAGTGATGTCTTTGATGGCAAACTATTGTCGTCTGTACAGTGTTTGACTTGTGATCGAGTTTCGACGCGTGAGGAAACATTTCAAGACCTCTCACTACCGATTCCAAATAGAGATTTCCTTAATGTTCTTCACCAAACACATGGAATAAGTGCTCAAAATATAAACCCACTGGGTTACGGCTTACGAGTTGCTGCAGCTACTGGAAGTGAATTGGTTAAAAGCGATGGTTGGTTAGCCTGGATGTGGAATATTTTTCGTTCATGGCTATGGGGACCGTCTGTTACTCTACACGACTGCATGGCTTCATTCTTTAGCGCTGATGAATTAAAGGGCGATAATATGTACAGGTAAACAATTTAATAGAATTTTTTAATCAAAAAAAATCCGCCCATCTTATCGTGGATTGGGATTTTATAAAACAATTTTGGGAAATTTTTTGGGGAAGAAATGGGACAAAATTTTTCAATAACTGAGTTTATTTCTCACTACCATTCTGATGAATTCAGCGTGACCTTTAATGACGGCTCCGAGATATTGAATAACTTAATAATATACAACTTTTTAGAGATCCATTTGTCGAAAACCGGAAATTTAATTCCAAACCACGTTATTTTTCTATAATATAAATTTTGACCTTTCTCCAGTTTGAACGCGAATTGTAGTTGGATGCGAAATAACATTTTTGAAAATAAACACACACACATTTCCTTTTTTGTCTTTCAAGCTGTGAAAAATGTAATAAACTAAGGACTGGTGTCAAATTTTCAAGGATTTTAAATCTCCCTGAGGCACTTTGTATTCATTTGAAACGCTTTCGTCACGACCTTTCATACAGTTCCAAAATATCATCGTACATCAATTTTCCTATGGAATGTTTTGACATGCGTCCATATTTACATAAGGATTGCAAATCAAATATTTCTGTATACAACCTGATTTCTGTCATCTGTCATTATGGTACTGTTGGCGGTGGACATTATACATGCTTTGCTAGGAATGAACTCAATAACAAATGGTATGAATTTGATGATCAACATGTTACAGAGGTAACCGTCGATACAGTACAGAATTGTCAAGCTTACGTACTTTTTTACCGTAAACGTAATCCACACATGGACTTGATACGAGCTGAAGCACGCAATATATCCGACTCAAATCCTTCTCATGGATCTGATATACGATTTTATGTATCACGCGAATGGATCAGTCGTTTTAATACATTCGCTGAGCCTGGACCTATTAACAACTTGGCCATTCTATGTCCACATGGTGGCTTACCGCCGAATAAAATTGACGTTATGAATAAAATTGCATTGCCGATTTCGCAGCCACTATGGGACTATCTCTATAAAAAATATGGAGGTGGACCTGTAATTAATATGTTGTTTGAATGTGAAGTATGTAAACGAGCGGCAGACATACTTTTACGTCGTCAAAGATATGAGCTAACTATTTTTACCAAATACAATGATGTCGAAGATTCAAATGCTATATATGCAATATCAATGCCTTGGCTACGGAAGTGGCAACTGTTTGCAAGAGGACTTACTAACAAAGAACCTGGTCCAATAACAAACGCAAATATAGCTGCAAGTTCAGACGGTTGTTTAACTCCACCAATTAGAAATGTTAAATCTGGCTCTGATTATGCGCAGCTTAATGCACCGCTGTGGAGATTTTTGCATAGCATTTATGGTGGAGGACCGGAAATTATACTGAGAGAAAATCTTAATGAAGAGGTACGTATACAGTTTCGTTGAAAATTTAAAACAACAAGTGGTTTTATTCAATATTCATTTTTTTCTGTAGATTGAAATAATTGATCAAGATGATAATTTGGAATTTAATTCAGAACATAAAAAACAATATTCAGATGCTGAGCATAGCTCAGAGCAACGTAGCACTGAAGATTTGCGGTCAACCACAAATAATTTAATAGATGAATCTTCTTTAAATAGAATAAGAAGCCTTAGTTTTGAAAATATTAATGATGAATCGGATATAAAACTTCAGTTATTTGATACTTCTACATCTGCCAAAAAGAATTCCAAACAGTCTAAACATTTCCCCAATATGAAAAAATCTTCAAACATTATTTCAATACGTAGTGCATCAAAGAAGAGGACAAAACAACGAAAACGAACTACTATGAAAAACGCTGGCTTCTTTGGCCCTACTGGTAATATAAGCTTATTTTTATTTTACTATATGTATGTACAGGCGACTTAAATTCTTTTAAATTTAAGGTTATTACAATTTTAATAAAAGTGATGAAAATGCTGAAGATCTAAAGCTTGACCTGAAATTCCAAGATGAATCTATTCCAGAAGCATTTTATAAGCAATCAAAAAAATCATTCCACAGAGACAAATCTGATAAAATCGATAATAATGTTCAAGCAAATAAGTATAAAAATATGGATGTTGAGAGGACAAAGCATTTATTGAGCGAGGAGAGTCGTGAAGGAAGCCACAGACGATCACCAAAGCATAAGACAAAAGGTACGGATAAATATACGTCAAGGAAACATGAATCCCTAAAAAGTGAATCTAGTGAAACTGAAGTGTAAACAATTTACCTTTCGAGCTAGCATAGGTATATTAATTTAATTTAAGAAATGTACATTGAACGTTGGATATTAAAATGTTAATTTGTACTAAAATGAAAATGAATTGGAGTAGGTTGAGGCTATTTTCTCTTTAAAACATTATTTAAATAAATAAAAGAAAAATACGAATATATATAAGTTTTTAAATATATTACATGTTTGCGTGCACCAAGAGGGCTTACGATGCTGCCATTTAATCTTAACTGGAACTTAGGCTCGCAGATTGATAAATTTTTCAAGTAAATTTTATGTCAATCCAATTTGAGAGATCAGTCCTAATACAATAAAATATAAAATGGAAAGCCATCCCGAACCTGGGATGTCTCATCGAGAGGATCAGATGAAGATATATTCTTTAAAATGGAGCATAGTTCCAAATTTTTTCATATTTACCCCTTATACCGAGAAATAAAAACAAAAAAAATTCAATGAATTTTTATGAAAAGTATGTATATATGGAAAAAAGCAATAAAAATCCAAGAACAACAACTATTATCAAAAAATGGGCAAATATTCAAAAAATTTAGAACAATCTTATACAATAAATTTAGCTTAAAAAGTTGTAGGTTATTGAAACATTTTTTGGAAAAAGTAACGGTTAAAAAAAAAATTGGTCCAAATTTCAGAAAAATCATCATGCCTCCAAAATTATAGGTTTACTTTCGAAGTTTCGCTGCATATTGTAGCCAATTAAATAATCTTTCCTATGACACCCATATTTTTGACATTCATTTAGGGATTCCCAACTTTTACTGATTTTTACAAAAGCTATATCCGCAACTATATCTCCAAAACTAGATCCGAGCGACAATTTATCTACGAATTAAAAATCGATAGTTTTCCTTGCCGATTTTTTCCAGCCTTTCGCATTTAGTCTGTTCTCGTCTGCCAGGAAATTCTGCAAAAAAAATTGATACAACCGTGAGTTTTAAGAGCTAAACAGAACTGGGACGTGCGATTTATCTTTAGTGCCAAATCCCACCAAAAAATAGAATTTTTGTACTCACTACAAATTTATAAGAAAAACAGAGGAAAACTCGCTCGTCCCAGTTCTGTTTAGCTCTTTAACGCGCGTTGGTCTAAAATGTTGTCCACAGCGCGCGTTGAAAAAACTCATAACATGAGACAACCGCAAGACACTCATGTTCTACGGTTTTCAAATTGTTTGATTTTTCAGATGCTTTGTCCAACTATACAACCGGTGTGAACACCAACTGTCAAGCCTATTTCAAATTTTTTATTTTAAATAACTTCGATGTGAACGCTTATAAATTTGTTTGCAATTGTTGTTAAATTGAATGCTGTATCATGTAAGCGCAAAGCAATATTGTTTATTACACATGTTGTTAGGCCCAATTTCCATGTGATCTTATTTTATCTTATTTCATCCCATATCAGGGATATCAAATCAAATTTTTGTAAGAAAGAAAAAGCATGCGAACAGAACCTAATGCGCTTGGAGAATGCGAGAGTGAATAGCATACATTTGCTATCTTAATAGCATGTGATGTCCTCCCTGATATTTGATAAAATAAGATAAGATAAGATCACATGGAAATTGGGCTTTAAGCCATGTTGAACAGCATGAGGGATAATGTGAGCTGCCTTATTGTCGCACAAGATTAACCGAACGTATTAAGAAAAATTTGACATTACAAATTTATGTAATATGACAGTAGATGAATTTCACGTCAGATTCAGATGTCAAACAAACTTAACGAACAGTAGCCCATTTTTGAAAGATCGATAAAATTTAACTAAGATTCGTTCTTTTATTTCCGCCATTGCTTGAGAAAGTTTGGAAATATGGGTGAGTCGAGAAAAATTAAATTTTCAGTAACTTAATTACGGAAGGAAGTGATATTTAATGTAAATTATAATTGCGGAATGTTATGTGAACACAGGAAAGTAATATTTTACAAATTTGTAAATTATTTGTGTCAAAATTTTAAGAAAAGTTAAAATCAGTGGAATTGCAGAAATCAAGTGAAGTTAATTAATTTTAATCTGTATATATAAAGAAAATCCTTATCGAAAATATATTGCAATCGAATCGAACGTGACGCCAATTATATATTGAGATGAAATATTTCAACATTTTTGTGTTTTGTGAAAGAAAATCTGTTAATTTGATGGAGAACTAAACATGGCTTGAACATAACCTCAAAAATTCCGCCGACTATTTGTTTAGGAAAAGAGTTGTTAATATAGTAAAATAATCTTGTTTTTTTTATATTTATAGGTAAACCTAGAGGTCTCCGAACAGCTAGAAAACACGTGAACCATCGCCGCGACCAACGGTGGGCCGATAAAGACTACAAGAAGGCTCATTTAGGAACAAGATGGAAGGCCAATCCTTTTGGTGGAGCTTCTCACGCAAAGGGAATTGTACTTGAGAAAGTGTAAGTGCAAAATAATATTTTGTGATAATCACAAATTATTTTAAAAATTTAAAAATTATTTTTGTTAAAAAACTGCCGCTGCCGCCGTGTTTATCGTGATTGAAAAAGTGAAATTGTATTGGAGAGGAAGTTCAAACTTGGTTTCTATTATAGTTATTTGATACAAAACATTCAAGTCTTTTACCAAGTTATTAAATTAAATCTGGAGTAGACTTTCGGGCACTGGACGTAAGAGGCCACTTTCTGCCAATGATTGCATATCTTCAAATTTCTCAATTCCACATAAGTTCTCAGTATGATAGATGAACGGCCATCGAATTTTTAATGATTGATGATTTTTAAATTTTGAATGTAAAATTTCCTTTGATGGTATCGCACCGAAATCTATGTTTACTTTAGGATCACGTCTCTAAGCTAAACTGAAACCGAATATAGAATTAGGTTTAGGGAATTAGGTAATTTCTGGCATAGCTATTGGAAGTCGTGAATCTTTTTTAAGTTGGGAACACCTGCTAGATCCCTTGTGTTGAAAACGCTGTATCGAAGTATATTTGAAGGCATTTCATGTTTATAAATATTTTGCTCATTTCCGTTTACATCAAATTTTTCCTTTTGGCCATTTCAATTCGATGATTATTTTCGGAGATATCGCACATTAAATTTAAGATGCCTTAAATACATGCAAAAGTTACACAATACTATACTTTGAATGGAGTTATATTGACGTTCAGATTTAGATCAGTTCTAAAATTCCAAAAATACAACTCCATTTGTAAGTTTCATTGTTCAAAGACTGGCATTTTCGGCACCTATAGATTCAATGTTGAGAGATTTTGATTGTCAAATTAAATAAATACCCTTAATGTAAAAGACTTGAAGTTTTTCATATTTTTAGAGATTTAGAGACTTAGTACATTGAATTGTCTCTCCAATTCTATGTTCATTTAACTATTCCAAGTTTTTAGTTACACAAGTGATTCTATACCATAATTGTGTTCGGATGCATTGCTGTACATGCTTCAACGATTCGCAGTATATTTTTGTGTTTTTGTGTAAAATTAAAATCAAATCACAGGATTATACTGTGAGTTGTGAATGTGTTGATAAAAGCAACATTTTTCAATTTGATTGAAGTTTCAGAACTAAAACTTTTCCAGCAACTAACTAATTTAATTTTTCTTTTTAATTTCTCTAGTGGTGTTGAAGCCAAACAACCCAACTCTGCCATTCGTAAGTGCGTCAGGGTGCAACTGATTAAGAATGGCAAGAAAATTACCGCTTTCGTACCACGTGACGGTAGCTTAAATTACATTGAGGAGAACGATGAAGTTTTAGTTGCGGGTTTCGGTCGTAAGGGTCACGCCGTCGGTGACATTCCCGGTGTACGTTTCAAGGTCGTGAAAGTTGCTAACGTTTCACTGTTGGCCCTCTACAAGGAAAAGAAGGAACGACCAAGATCCTAAATCATTAGTAATATGCGTATTTTTTACATTTTATGATTACAGAAAAGAGAAAAGAAGAAGAAAATGTTAAAAATAATAAAATTTTCTTTTTTAAACAAAACTACTTTTTTTTGTGTGATTCTCAGTGTAAAAATTGATATGTATCCTGAATTTGTAAAAAGTGAAAACATTGAAATGAAATAAAATGTAGAATTTATTGCATGGTAAGAACGTAGCTTTTGCCTGCAAACAAACGGAACTAAGAAAAATCAGGGAAGCATCAATCTACTTATCTAGTTAGTCTGTTATAACTTTGCTTAAAGTTTTGTGTGTCGAGACGAGCATATTGGAGTGGATTCTCGTAAACATTTTCTTTCAGCATAGGAAGAAGTGTAGCAGCAAGTACAGGGAACGTGCCGGCTAATCAATGTCTCCTTTTCTTCGATATTTGACAAAAACGTGTTTCTAGAAGTTAAGATTAGATCTTTATTAAGTCTATTGTCAAGAGCAAATTTCTGGAAGTTCTGTTATTAAACCTATGAACATTAATCTTTCCAGACTAGAGATAATAATATAATAATACAAGTACTTAAAATAAATTATACAAATGAAGAAATCAAAACATCACGTCACAGGTTCTTGAATTATAAAGCTTTAGTAAATAATTTATGAAGATTTAGATTAGTGGTGAGCATGGAAATCTAACAAAAGGGCTAAACAACAAGAAACGAAATTTTTAAGTATTTTTGCTGTCATTTCCAAATTTGCCAACGAAAAAAAAACCAAATTGCACTACAAACAATTTACATTTGTCAAGACACAATGTGCCGCTTTCGCTTATTCCTTTGTATGTTGATTTTGTTTTCATTTGAACTCAAGTCAACGCTGTCCCTCGATAGCGTTGAAATTCTGCGAATTTGTTTTCGTTGCCTGTGCGTCGATTAACGTTTCGGGCAATGAGGGCGGACAGGGACACTACGTGCCCACCACTGAATTAGATGAATACATTAACATAAATGGGCGCGGAAAACGCAGATGTGGATGTAACAAGTTTTCAATGAGCGGCACATTCTATACAACTAAAATGTATATCTTGGCACCTGAGTAGGGTTACCAGATGGCCTGCTTGCAAAAGTAGTGCATCTAAAAAACTAATAAATTTTTGCTAAAAAACAAAAGGTCCTCACTTTCCTAATTTCAACAAAAATAATTATAATAATAATATCAACAATTATTTTTAGCAACATAAAAAACGACTTCATTAAGCCCAATTTCCATGTGATCTTATCTTATCCCTTATCAGGGATATCAAATGAAATTTTTGTAAGAAGGAAAAAGCATGCGAACAGAACCTAATGCGCTTGGAGAATGCGAGAGTGAATAGCATACATTTGCTATCTTTATGGCATGTGATATCCTCCCTGATATGTGATAAGATAAGATCACATGGAAATTGGGCTTTATCAAAATAAACCCCTATGCCTTTATTGTGAGGGTTACCAGATGACATACTTTAGTAGTAAAGTACTACTTTTGCAAGGCATAAATACTTTCACCTGAAATGTATTACTTTCAGTTGAAATGTCATACTTTTCACTACCAAGTTTGCATTTCGGAATGGGAAATGTTGAAGTATATTTCAAATATTGTTATCATATTGCTAGTGTTTTTCTTCGAAGATGACCTTTTTTTTACTCACCAAAAAATATTTCTATGGAATTCAAAAAAATTATAAAAATTTTTGTTTTTTTATTAGAAAATTGTAATTTTTTCCCATGCACTACTTTTGTAGTCAGGGCATCTGGTAACCCTATATATTGTGAAACTGTGTATAAAAAAAAACTTTCCAAACGTGAGCTAATAGGGCGGTTCACATTATCCCACATGTTGTCCTTCATTGCTTGACAACATGTGTGACTGTCAATATTGCTTTGCGTTCACATTATCGAGCATGCCATCAAACATCAATTGCAGAACAATTTATTAGCGTCCACATCGAAGTAAACTGCCTGAAACCTTATTTGAAATGAATAATTTTCACTAGGCTTGACAGTCAGTTCACACAGATTGTATAGTTCGACAAGCTGCTAGCAGAAAAATCAAAAATTTTTGAAAATCATCCAACATGTGTGCCAAGCGGTCCATCCTTCCGTTCGAACATTGATGTTGTCATTGGATTGTGGTCAAGGTTTTCATGTGGTATATTGTATAGTTTAGTTTGTATCGATATCTCGAAAACCAAACGAGACATCGATTTTCTTATCTAACATTTTCGATTTATTTTGACGTGTTTTATCGAAAACCATTTCCAGATCGCGGCGCCGCGGATATCGTGATCTCCCCATTTTTACACATAAAATCGACTAGAAATTTGTCTTCATTGGAGGAAGAATACAAAATTTTATGCAATGCAAATCTTTTACATTTTACACAAAAAAAAGGTGGGATCATGACAACGTAAAATGTTACGTTCAGAGTTACGTAGTGTTATAGTGCGTAACTATTTTGTGAATTCCGAAATGTAAAAAAAAAATTTAGAGTTTCAGTTGCTAATTTTGAAACACTAACTTTTTTTTAATGAAAAAAATTTAGAAAATATAAAAGTAACCAAAAAATTCCTTTTCAAGTCTACAGTGAATCTATATAAGAGATTTAATATTTATTCTAATAATTTCACAATTTATTTTATTTTTTCGTTAAAAAAAAGAGAATTGTTTTAAAATAAGCAACAAATGGCACAGGTTAATAAAACTTTTTTGGAAAAAAACGTTTTTTTTAAAAGTATTACACAAAAATTCGAAAACTAAACAATGGATTTCAAAACAATTTTATACTTTATTAAATAAGCTTTCATACCATATCCATACTTAGGAACTTTGTCCAGTGGGTTCCCAACTAATAACTTTTATAAAAGCTATATCTGCAACTCCCGATGGCTATATCCGAAACCAGACCCGAGCGACACTTTTTTTGCAGATTCAATATTTATTCCTAAAACGCTATTTCCCCTAAAAAAAAAAACGGAGAGTCGTCCCTAAAGTAAACATGTGCCTCTATTTGTTTTGGTTAAACCTGGAAATGAATGCAAAAGTTTAATTTTGTACAATTGACATTGTTTGTTTTAAAATCAGAGCCTGCTTCAAGGTAGACAAACGTGACCTAGCGCGCTAAGGGGCCTAGCGTATTTTTTTTTTCGAAAAATTATAAAAAACGTTTTTGAATTGTTTTTATAACGTCGTAGATGCTAATACTAGAGCTTTGTTTTCGTTTTCCGTGCGTCAAATAAAATGGACGATAGAAAGAGAAGTGACGGTGCATTAAAAAGGATCAATGTCTGTTGTTTCATCAGTTTTTATTAGGTGATTTTAATATTTACTGGATGAAATTCAGCAGACAAAAAAAGTTCAATCAAATGAATAAGAAATTCCTGTTTCACGCATTTATATTAAATATTGGTTATTTAGTCCTAAAAAAAATTATTTTTTTGGTTGCCGTTAGCAAAAAAATCAGCCTCTTCAGTATTTATTGAAATGTGGCATAAAAGAAATTAATAAAGTATCATGGACTAAGCACAAATTAGCTATATGTATTTGATATTTATCGTACTATATTGATGTTTATGGTCTCTTTGCCCAAAACTCCATAATTTATGAATTTTTTTTTAAGTATAATAAATAAATAAATATTTTTTGTGATGGATAAATATATTTATGATACTTTTATGTAGGTATATGTGGAATAGTTGCTGTTATTCATGGTATGCGATTAAACCAGAGCACGTTTTTTATTATTTTGAATACAATGAACGAATTAATAATTAAATCACAAATATGTTTTAAGAAAATTTTTAGCTGTATATGTCCCTTAAAAGTTACGCATATTTCCGTAATTTCCTGGCTGAGGTCGTCTCATGCGTCGAGCGCGTTGCATCCTTTGATTAGGATAACCTCTTAATGGGCTGCCGGGTTGTTCCTGATTTCTCTGATTTGGAGAGGTATGTCGTGAATGTCCTGGCGATTCTAGGATTAAAATCCAAGTAAATTCAAACTAAACACACTAGCATTAATAGCTACCTTGCCATACTATTGGAGTAGGTCGGCCACCACGTTGATGAAATCCCCTTGAAGGACGACGAGGTAAACCGGATCCTCTAGTGCTTTTGGAACGTGTATTGATTGATGGCGATGGGGAAGCTTCGGCTTCACGTCCCTCTTCCTGTTTCAATTTATTAAAATTAATTTTTTTTAAATTTTCTAGGTATAATCAATTATTTTTACCTCCAAGTCATCATCAACTGGTTGTTTTTCGAACTCAGACGATACAGCATCAACGCCTTCATTCTCTTCAATATTACCTTCAACATGGCCTTGTTGAAAATCCTGTATTTCAGACTGAGTTGCTCCATTACTATTGTGGCCTATTTGAAAGGGTTGTTTCAATAATTAGCTAAGTTCAATATTTTTTTTTATTTTCCTATGGACATACTTTCCATCTCTGCGTTTTCATCTAATGTTGACGCTTCTTCTGGAATTTCTTCATCGTCTACATTGTCTTCAACGTTTTGCATTGATATGGAAATTCTGGCTTTTTTTGCCTCCTCTGAGCTTACATCTTCATTTTTGTCCGCTGCAAACTCCTCCTCGATATCATCTTCTTCAGTTGCTTTTGCTTCTACACCTTCTGAGTGTGGAGTATTTTCCGAATAGTTGAACTTTGATTCTTGGGGTGAAGTTATGTCTTCGTTGAAGCTTTAAGACATAAATATATATGGTTTACATACATACATTAACATTAAGTTTGGTTTGGAAAAAAAAAGAAAGAAATAAGATTCAATGAAAAAGTGCCATGCCTCCAAAATTAGAAAAGACTATGACTATGAGACTCGTTACATACATATGTATATAAAAGACAAAGACTTTAACCAAATTGAATTCATCCAAAGGTGCTGATTCTACGCATTCCAATGCCCAAGTTTCAGCTTCATAGAAACTTTTTTGTCAAAAAAAAATTAAAAACCAAAAAATCGGTTTTCAGCCATTTCGAAAAATTTTGAGGTTAAGGTGAAAATGATCAGTACAAAAGTTGTAGATCTTCTTATTTCCTACAACTTTTGCGTTAAACTTTTTTTGATATGATGCACAGTTTAGCCAGAAATCGTGAAAAAATGTGTTCGACCTCTAAAAATCCACCCCAGATAGCTGCTGTCGGTTCGATTTTTTTGTCCTCTTTTACAAGAGCTTGTTCAACAATATTCCGCTGTCAGATTGCTGTAACGAATTATTTTTCTTTTTTCTCATTTTCTCGACTAATTCTACTGGACTATAAGTCTAAAGTTATGGATATCATTTTATTTTAGTTATGTCATCTACTATACACAAAGAATATTTTTAAGCTTCTAGACATTAAGATCTTTATTTGCGACCAAATTAAGTGAAAAAGGCTTTAGTAAAATATGACATAGGATGTTTTTAAAATTGCATACGTATGTATTTCATACCTGTTTAATATCATTCAAAAACAGTAAATATGGAATAAAAAAAAAGCTCTAAGAATTTTTTTCCTTTTGTGTATATCTATTATAAATAACATTCCAAATAATTCCATTCAAGTTTTTGTAGTAACTTAACTTGTCATTTAAACTTGGTTAAAGTCCACCATGTGCTATTTTGATGTTACGGGAAAAAACGTGGTAACATACTTTAAAGCCCGTTATCTACAGAGTTGCGACTTTTTATTATGAGATTTTAGCTCCTCCATAAGCCTAGAACACCTAGTAATAAATAAGTGTTCAAATTGTTATTAAGGGCTTGTTTGAAAAAAAAAAATATGGGACTTTATAAAATTTAGATGAAGGTACTGCTATTTTCATGTTCACAGCTGTATATTTATATTCCAAGTTTGATGTATTTAGAGATTTTAGGTGAGCTGAGAACTTTTTACTTAATTCACTAGAAATTTTATATATGATACAATACGAATTATAAAGAAGCAAAGGAAGAGATAAGGTTTAAATGTAACTCTCTGTAATGCACAATGATTTTCCATGACCATTTCCACTCCCACGTCACTTCTTCACAAATTTGTGAAAGCATCCACCCCATTGCGAACGACTCCTATGCATTGATAAAAATTGACAGGTTTCGGGCAAGTGGATGTTATCTCCATCTCCCATACAAGTAAATCTTAAACGCTTTAAAAACTAAGTTTTTACATACATGCATATGTATATCCGATCGATAACGGCACGAGAAAGATTTGGTTGTATCACACTTGTATCAACGTACTATTTTATTTAACTCCTTTTTGATTTTATAAGAATTAAAAACTATTTTGGTAAAATAAAAAACAATCAACATTAATCCAAAGGTAACATGATATACAATGCCACCAAATGATTTTTTAAATAATTTTGAGTGCTTTGAGGAAAATCATACTTCTTCAGTAAAACATACACATACTTAAGTGATCCGATTTGCATAAAAGGAAATTATCAGGATAAAATCTTAGCCATATTCTTATAAAGAGCAGCATAAGCAATCAAACAAGCCCTAAATTACAAAAAAAAACCAAAACAAAAAGTCATATTTTGTTTTTTTGGAAAATCGAATTTGAAGTTTTTAAACATATAAAACTTGATCTACGTTGTTGTTTCAAATCGCCGATAGACCACCGTTGCATACGAGATATGAACTAAACCCGAGTGGATACTGTGTGACAGTATATCCAGTATCATAATTCAGAAAAATTTAAAATTCGCCAATTTAGACACTGAAAATTTCTCGCAATCCTGGAATTTTTCCGCTAGCTATATAAAGTCCTCTTACGCAGATCGCATCACATATAGTGTGATACCTTTATCTAAAGGATAAAGGGAACGAAAGGGTTAAAACAGTAATAAAGTAGCAAATACCAAAGGCCTAAATTTGCTTGGACAAAAAATAAATGAAAAAGTTAGCATTTGAAGTTCAATTTTGCGGAAATGCTTACCTATCAGAGCCACCGAATTCATTATTACTTGCATCAGTTTCTTCATTTATGCCCTGTTGCAGCATCATTAATGTTGCTCTTTGTTGTCGTGAAAATGTAGAAGAAGGTGCTTGTTTCCATGTTGAAGATCCGGGTTGAGAATTATTTTGAGTGGGTTCACAACTACCACTACTAATTGTTTGGCTTTGTTGATTATTTTCCTGTTGGTCACCTCGAGCCAGTGTTACCGCCGCTGCTTTGCTGGTGCTTGCACCGCTGTCATCTGGATCAACATCTGCCTGGTTGTCTTCTGATGTGCAATGTACTTTTGCATCTGTGCATTCATCAACATCGACTTCATTGTTATCCGCTTCAGCTTGAATATTGCTTTCATCAATTTCTGGGCATTCGTTGTCATCCATATCTTGGTCTTGCTCATAAATATCCTCATATCTTTCATTTTCTCCATCACCATCAACTGGACCATCGTCTGCTTCAGCAGTTCCTTCGTCTACTACACCTTCCTCTTCTTCGGAGTCTACAACTACAATATCATCTTCCTGGTCACGTTGAGAGGATGTTGGCACCTGATACTCAACATCAACTCCAGATTCCGATACTCCAATAAGCACGGCTGCTTCACCGGATTGCATTTGTGTGCGAGTGCGTTTTGGGTGTTTTGATTTCTCGGGTCCGCAATTTTCATCAGCACTAGTAGAAGAATCACCTTCGACATCGCGTGGCCGTTTATGACCTCCAGAAGAACCGGCTTGTGTAGTTGTTACATTGTTAGAAGAAGATGCGTGACGGCTATGACTGCTGACAGCAACATGACAAGAAGAGCTCATTGATCCGGAAGTGCTTGGTTGTTGATTTATTGGTTCTTGTTGCAATTGTAAAATAGGAATTTGAGCACTTTGAGTTGAGCCTTCTACTCGTGGTGAAACTAATGCAACAACTTGTTGTCCACCACTGACCATAAGCTAAAATGCAAAATAAAAATTTTATCAAAATTAAATCATTTACCGTTATATATCAGAGTGGTAATTGAAGCATACAATTTCACTTTAAATTATTATTAGTTCTAGTGGTAAAAATCAAATTATTACTAAAGTTATGAGGGTAATGCATTTTATGTTCATTTCCATTAAATTTAGTTTAATGTTAAAGGAAATTTTTCAATTACCATTAAAATCATTTTAATTCGTACCAAAATCAGACATGGGGGTAATGCATTAAATATTTAATGACTTTTATCTTCATTTCCATTAAATTTAGTTTAATGTTAATGAAAATTTTTCAATTATCATTAAAAATTAATTGTAATGGAAATTTTTCAATTACCTTAAGCTTTAAGCGGAAGTTTAATGAGAAATTGAAAGTAATGCATTACCCCCATGTCCGAAAATTTGAAATTAAATTAACCAATTTTCAGCGTTTAGTGCAGAGTTTTAAAAAATTTTCTTTCTCATAGACCACTTTCAAAATTTAGCTGGTTCCGGTGGACCGATTGCAGCTACATTTCTACTATATTCCCAAAACTCGACAAAAAATGTGAAGATTAGATCCAACAATGAAAATTTGCGTTGCAGCTGAGTTCCGACACTTTGTACTGAATATGGAATATGCAAGTTTTTACAAGTGACAGTCGATGAGTTTCTTAAAATATTATCTACCTACATTGATCTTCGATGAAAATTTGCGATCATTAGGGAAAATCAGAAACTTATACTTAAAATGTGTGGCTTGCACCTTTTTAAATTATTTGATTCAATTATATTTTCGAGACTCACCTGTGATTCATTCGTTTGCTGTTGCAAGCTCTCTGCTTCTTGGGAACTCTCAGCTGCTGTAGCCGAACCCATTGGAGGAATCGCAGCCACAGCTACGGAAGCTGAGCTAGTAGATGGCATGTAATCAGTGTGTGAAGATGTTGGCGATGATGACATCGATTCCACTGAGTTGATACCAGTAGTATGCACTTGCTGTTGTGGTGGAACTAGAGCCGTATTACTGCAACCAGCAGATGATGGTGTAGTCGATGAGGATGAAGTTGATGATGTAGAGCTGTTACCAGTATTTTGTTGACTAGTAGGTAGTATTGCAGCTGTTCGACTGTTTTGAACGGAAATCGGCCGAATGCTGGCTAATGGAGTTTCACTACCACGCCAAGGTGTAACAGTAGCAGATTGCTGCACAGTTGCAGATCCAGACATTGGTTTGACATTTGCTGTCCGCGGAGATGATTCTGACATACTGTTTTTATCAGATATAGTACCAGAACTGGTTGATGGTTTCGATGCCTGCTGAAGGCCCAGTTGACGACTCAGTTGATTAACACGCATAAGCAAAGATTCATTTTCACGATTCAACCGAGCAATTGTTTCTTTGCTTTGGTTGTTTTGATCAATTAATTCTTTCTCCATGCGTGCAATTGCTTCTTCGTATTGAGATTTAATACCATTAATAGCAGCATCATGATCCTCAGAGGATTGGATATAAGTTTGCAATTTAGTTTTAATTGTAGTAAGTTCTTGAGTAATTGCATGCTTAGATTCAGTCAAACTGACAATACGTGATTTTGCTTCACGAAGTAAAGTTTTTGTGCGATCGTCAATCTCTGCCGAAGCCTTTAGTTCTTCATAATCTTTACGGAGTTTCTCACTCTCTTCCTGTATAGTACGATTAACGTTGTTAAGACTTTCGACAGTGGTGCGCAGTTGCTCCAATTCCGAATTAGTTGCTGCTACACCGGCAGTAGCTTCAGTGGTATTATTTGCATTTAATTCCATATTATCCTGAGAAGTTCCAGCGTTTCCATCAACACTAGAAGCTGCCGTTTTGTTGGATAATTCCAAATATGAATCTTTGTAGCGCTTTGCAATTTTCCTAATTTGGAACTCCTTATTTTTGCTGTCCTGAAGTTGAGCTTCTTTACTCTCCAAATCTTCATTAAGTCTTTGTAGAGTTTCTTCTTTTTGTAAAAGTTTATCTTTAAGTTCCATATTTTCTTGAACCTTTAGTACATTCGCCATTTTAAGCGTCTTAAAGTCATCCAAAATTTTCTTCTTCTCATCGGTAAGAGTTTGGAATTGTTTTTGAACAGCACTGAGTTCAGCCTCAAGTCTTGCCTTTTCTGTTTTGATTACATTTAATTCTTCATGCGCTTGCTTTATGACTTCTTTTTCATGGGTCAACATTTTAGCAAGGCTTTCTCGTTCGGTCTGTAAACGCTTGAATTCTTCAGGATTTTTATTACTCTTTTCGACTAAAACATTTGCACGTTGTCTCCACTTAATGGCTTCGGTACGTAGAGAGTTATTCTCTGAAGTTATTTCATCAATCTTTGAAAGCAGTTCACGATTCTGTTTTTGAAGTGGGAATATTTCATCTTCTACTTTTCCAATACGTTCATTTAGCTCCTTCACTCTAGCCGTTAAGGAATCACGTTCTTGACGCAATATTCTGTTGCTGTCAGTTAATGCGTTCAACGTTTCAATTTTTCGCAATATTTCCTCATGTTTTGATGCAGTTACCGTAATAGTCTCAGATTTGGTGCGCTCCTGATTAAGGAAACCATTTAGTTCGTCTATTTTTTTCTGTAAAACGGTATGTTCCGAAAGAAGTCGTGTATTTTCGGCTTTTAAAATGTCCAACTTAGCCATGCACAAATCTTTTTCTTTTCGCAAAAACTTAATAATTTGTAACAGTTGCTCATTGTTTTTAGAATCACTCTCTTCAAGCGAACGGTTTAGTCCAGAACTCGAGGTTTCCATTGCAGATTCATTGTCCGCTGAAAATTTATTTGATGCACCAGGTACAGTTTCATGTGGTTCATGTGATAATATGAAAAGCTTGGAAGTCAATGCCTCAATTTGGTCATGTAAAGAGGAATTTAATGAGTTCAAGTCAACGACACGTTTTTCAAGTTCATCTTTTTCCATTTGAAGAAGACTAAGTGACTCTTTGTTAGATTCTTTGATATCTTTATAACCTGCAGCAGCTGAATCACGCTGAGATGTTAAATCATTGATTTGATCCTGGACCTGAAAACAGAAAGTAAAATTCAATTTGTTAATAAAAATATTTTTGACCTTGCTAAGATGGTGAAGGTATGCTTCAAATAAATTGAAACTATAGATACAGAATATGAGTATTTGAATAAAAGAAAAGTAAAATAAAAATAATTCCCATCATGAAAACAGTCCAAAAACATGTGACCAAAAAACAAGGTTTTGAAGTGCTAGTACCCACATTTTAGTCCTCTTAGGCCTGTTAACTTACCTCAAATGAATTGTAGATAAAACTGCTATTATCGTGTCAATCTGCTGTAATCGGCTTTTAACGTGCAAATCGTCGATTAAAATTAATATGAGAAATTTTTCCGATTATCGAAGTAAACTCGACTACGTTTAATTTAAGATTTTCTCTCAAATGGATCTATGCGCAAGTTTTTATGAAGTCGAATCACAGAAAATCGCGAAAGGAAGCGAAATTAATACTTTCCGCCATCCATTAATTGGACAAACTGGACTGAAAAAATTTTTAAAACGCTTTCGCTTGTCAAAGCACACAGTCAAAAGAATTAAACCAAAAGTTAATAATCTGAGATAAGTGGAGGTAAATAATGCTTATTTTCATGTTATATTAGCCTTTATTTAAATTTTAGTGCCCACGATTTAACAGCTGAGGATAAGGGACTAGAAACACCAAAGCTCTACTCGCGGAGAGACCTCAGTTTTTCTCCTTATGTATAGAATTAAAAAAAACGTAGTTTTTTTTCGATACTTCCATATGTGTACATAAGGAAAATCGAAAAAAATATTATAAATAAGAAAATAATCAAATTCTCAAAATTTTTCTGGCCAAATTTTTTATTTTTTTAAATGAGGAAATACTCGAATATGAATAAATTTTCGAAAATCGAGTGTTCTTGAAGTATTCTAGAACATGACTTTTTTTGGACATGTCTAATGTTCACGCATAACAAAAAAAAATATATCTTTTACTTGGAGTGATCGAACTGATAAAAATCCAAATAATTTTAGAAATTTTTGTGCCCTAAACGTAATTTTAACTTTCAATTCACAGAAAAACTACAGGTAAGTTACAATTAATTTTTTCCAAACACCATGAAGATAATTATAGAGGTAAAATAATATAGAAAAAAACATTAATACTCCTTAAATCACATATCGCAGACTAAATAACTTTAAAATTCTGTTTTCTCCGTTTCATCCTTTTGCTATTTAAAAAATTTACACTCTGTGGCGACGATATGAAGATTTTTGTTTGGTCACATAGAACCGATTTTTTAACATTTGCATAAAAATTACTATAATTTTTGTTTTTTTTTTCAACTAAAGCGTATTCCTGACCCTATACTCTATCTGGTCACGATTGCATAAGTCAAACGGCTCAAACTTCACAAAATATTTTTAAAGCTAACCAAACGTACTTACTTTTGTGAGTTCAGCTTTTAGTTTTGTCATCTCTTGAATATCTGCAGAATGCAATACCATTTCATTGGCATATTTATTTTCTACAACATTTAAAGACTCTGTAAGTGATGAACATTCCGATCGAAGTGCTCGCAGCTGACGATTGCATTCACTAATTTTTTGAAGAGCATCCTTAAGTTCATCTTGTGACCTCTTCAACTGGTCATTTTTATTTATAGTTGTTGGCTCTGTTACGGTGGCAAGTTGTACTTCAGCTTCTAACTCTTCAATACGTGATTTTAAGTTTAATTCTGATTGTGTTAGAAGTTTTATTTCAGCTTCAGTTTTAATAACAAAATTAGTGTGAATTTCATGCATATTTTTAATTTCAGTTTCAGCACTTTGGGATAGTTTATAATACTGTTCAGCATGTTCACGTGCTTTGGCCAATTCTGATGTTAACGCAGAAATTTCAATGTGAGATTCCTCAAATTTAATTTCATAGGCGCGTGCCTTTTTGTTGGCAATCATTATAGGATTGTCATTATTAGATGGTGTAAGGCTTTCTTGTAGTTTTTTACTCAATTCGTCAATTTGATTGGTTTTAGTAGTAATTTCTTCCCGTACTATAGCTAGTTCCTCACGTAATTTATTTGCCTGAGTCTTCTCTTCCTCCATCCGTTCCTTAGCAATTTTGGCCTTACGTTTCAAATCAGCCGTAATTTCTCGGAATCGATCTTCTTCTTCTTGGAAACGACGGCGTTGTGCCGAAAGTTCACGTACAGTGTCATCTAGGCGTTGTTCTAGTCTAGCACGACCCTCTATTTCAGAACGTTCTAGATTGGCTTTAATCATTTCCAAATTGTTGAGCAACAGATTTTGATTTTGACGTTCACGGTGATAACCTTCTTTTTCAGACTGTAACCGAGTAGCTGTATCTTTGAGTATACGATTTTCATGCCTTAAATGGTTGGCCTCGGCTTCTGCAGCCGAATGACCCTTTTGTGCATTTAGAGTTTCATCCTTTAGATATAGCACTGATTGCTCATGTTTAACAATAGTATTTTCATAATTTTTATTGCGATCTTCCAATGTCACAATTTGTTGTTTATATGTGTTGATATTTTTCTGTTGTAATTTTATTTGTTCCTTTGTGTACTCAACGGTGGACATAAGTTTGCAGTTAGTAGATGTCAGTTCTCGGACTTCGCTACGCATAGAGTCAAACTGTTCATTCATTATTTTTTCGTTGTTTTTCTTTTCTTTAATATAATATTCGTACTGCTCCTTGATTGTTTTATATTGCTCCCTTACATCTTCTAATTGCCTTTGAAGATCTGCAATTTGCTTATCTTTACTTCTCGGATTAACCTTTGTTTCATTATTGGTGGTTTCCTGAACTGTATCCGCCACATTGGAAGCATCATTCATTTCACTATCTTCCATGTCACTGAAATCATTTTCCGTTGCGGATTTATTGTATTTCTTTTGTAAATCAAAGAACAACTTTTTGTATCTCTCACATTTGGAAAGAAGAGTTGAAACAGTGCTGTTTTGCTGATTTAAAGTATCTTGCATTGATTGCATTTTTTTAGCATAGTTATCAAATTTCTCCTTAGTTAAAGACTCGTTAACTTCATCTTTGAGAGTTTCGGTCTCTTCCAGTTTGGTACTTAAATCACGAACAAGTAGCAAAAGTTTTTGGTTGTTTTCTTGTAATTCCGTGATATCGTTAAATGTGACAAGCTTCTTTGAAATTATTTCTCCAGTAGTAGAAAGTGATCCAGAATGAGTGGGCTTGTTGTCATTTACAAGACCAAGGCGTAGCTGTAAAAAAAAGCATTTTATCGTTTAAGAGACAGATTTAAAACTAAAGTTCATTACACAGGGGGTGGTGGGATCAACCATTATCAGTCAAATATAATTGAATAAAAAATTATTTACATAGTTTCGATCTTGATTAACCATCTAGTGAATTGATAGCTTGCACATAGTATGTGAAAGCCTGTGCCTGGTTCAGTGAGAATATCGATTTTACCTAAGTGCTTTCTACTTGCTTTGAAAGTTCCTGAGGAACATGGCGAGACATTTGATTTACTTTTGCTTAAGCTAAAATTATTGTTTGCACTTATACAAAATAATAGATATATAGAATATTTAGAATTTCCCCAACTATACTTTTTGTACGTACTTTTGTTTTGTACCTAATTTATATTTTTAGTTACTCGCGAAAAAAAAAACCGTTTTTGAAACATTTTTAAGAGCTTAAGGAACGGTTTTGTTTTAATTTTATAAGTTATGGTTTAGCGACCTTGTAACCAAAGTTTGGGCCATTCGCTAAGGCAACGTAGGAAATATTTATTGGCAATGGAAAAAAATTCTCATGGATAGTAGTCATGAAGCAATGTAAACATATTTGAGGCGCCCAGTTGCAAAACCGGCAAAGTCTATTTTTCATACTTTTGGAAACGAAAAACGTTTATCTTCATCTATGTTCATTGAAAAATTAAAAAATATTTCCCACATAAAATAATAGCTTGTAAAATTTCTTACTCAAAGCACGTCAGATCAGAGTTTTCAAGTTTTATTTGCGTATGTTTTTGAGAAAACAATTTTGGACTTGGCCGGTTTTTGACATAGTAATTATCAAATTTTGTTTGAAAAAAAGTGGACTTGCCCGGTTTTGATACCAATGTACTGGACTTGGCCAGTTTTGATTCCAAGGCGTTGAACTGTTTTTGAAAGCAAGTTCATGGACTTGGCCGATGGCATGGTCTAGATTTTGATATATGAGAATATCTCAAAATTTTATTTTTTTGGACCTGGCCGATTTTGCAACTGGGCGCCTCATTTATTGAAAATGATATCTGTTTTCGATGTTCGCGCATCACGCCGAAACTTCTGGATCTATTTTGATAAAATTTAAATAGATTTATTCGTTAGACGCTTGGTCTCAATCTCCAATAAAAATGATCGCGATGCATCTATTAAATATCAAGTTATTAAAGTTTTAAAAAAATTAATTGCGCAAAAAGAAACAAGCATGCAAGCATAACAAATCGTTTAATGCCAAGTTAATGTGCTTGGGTGTCAGCATTTTGTTTTTCCATGGCAATGCAATGGAGTATTTACGGAAGAGAAACAACGAAATATTCAAATTTTACTCTCTCTCATTCTCAATTTACATTGCAAACAACGTCTCGGGATTTGTGAAGAATAATCAAAAATGACAGGTCTACTAAAAAAAATTAAATTGTTTGCCTTCGCAGAAAACACTATAAAACAGACTACGTGTATAAACTCGTGTAAATCAGTTAATTAATTACACAATAGAACAAAATAAAAATATCAACGGTGAAATATGTATTTTTGAAAAGGTAATTTTGTGCATACCTCTATGACGTCACTTTTTTTTTCTTAAAATGCTCTTTAAGCTTGCGATTTAACATTTATTTCGATGCGAATAACTATCTCTAAGGCCTGTTAACTTATCTCAACTAAATCGTAGTTTAAACTGCGGTTTGGTCTTAGTCGCCGAATAGTCACAAACATCGATAACTTATGTTGTGTAATCGGCTATTGACGAGTAAATCGTCGTTTAAAGTTAACACGAGAAATTTCTCAGATTAACGAAGTTAACTCGACTTCGTTTGACGTTTGTCTTACTCAAATATTTAAATCAAAAATTTTTTCTCTCAAATTGACTTTTGTGGAAACTTTTATGTTTTTCTTCCATGTCTACATCTCTCTGTTTTGAAATATTTTTGTTATCTGCCAAATGTACTATGCTCAATTAACCTCAAATGTCTTTATGAACAATTCACAATTGTCTTTAAGTGTTGCATTTTTCGTTAAACTGAGATTTCTTAATACTCAATAAATTCAGAGATAAGTTACTAAACTTAATTCGAGATATATTCGCAGTTTATAAAATCTACGATTAAAGTGTTATTAAGAAAAGAGATAAGTTAACAGGCCTAAGACTAGGTATAACAGAGTAAGATATCGAATCAAACACTTGAATTTTTTAAGATTTATTGTTTCAATTTAAACTTTTAATAACCAAATTGAGAAAATATCGGAAATTATATGAATATGAATGAAAAATTATAAACTTTGAGTGCAATTACGAAAACATGTGACGTGAAGGAAATAAATATTGTTTGGGAAAGTTGATCAGCTCAATAAATTTATTTTTCGAAAATATATATATTTTGTTTCAGTAAAAAAAAAAAAAAAAAATGAGAATTGTTCTATATTATTATTACAAAACAACTTAAAACCTATTCCTTAATAAGAAAAAATTTTCCAATCACAAAAAATTAATGTTTATATTTGACCTCTGATTTTTTCTTATTCAATTTTGTTTTCAGCAAATTGAATACAGGCCAAAACTGTCAGTAACTTAAGATTATATTTTGTTCACTAGACAAACAAGTGTCATCCCACTTGGTAGTTGATCTCAAAGGACGTCGAGAACGAGAAATCTTCAACCACATCAAGGTTGTCTTTGAATATTTTATACCAATTATTTACCTATGTTCTCGACATAGCAACAGGTGCATAGGTTTCTGTATCACTTTGAACGCTTCCTAATAAGAAATTTCTTTGGAAAGATAAAATTTTTTCTTTTACCATTGTTAAAATTGAAAGTGACTAGAAACTGGACTCTCAATATTATAGCTGGCATTCAAAAACGGATGACACTTATGAGCTTAAATTTAGCATAGATGTCAGATGTAATAAGACTGATTGTTCTACCGCGGCATATTTAAATGAGAGCACGAGTACTTTGGACAGTAACATACTACATTCATTGGCAACTTTTCTATGAGCATACATACCTGTTCTACTTCTTTCAGTAAATAACACACTTGACGGCTTAAATCATTTTGGGAATGTTTGAGTTTTTTATTTTCTCGTTCCATATGTTTTATCTTAGAGTGGGCATCTTCTAACAGTTCTTCCATGTCTGTCTTTTTAGCAAGTAATTCATCACGTTGGTGGGCTAAAATATTATTAGTTTCGACAAGTTTCTCATACTGTAACTCTTGCTTTTTAATCAAAGGTGCATTTTCTCCCAATTCATGTAAAATCGTCTTTAATTGTAAATTCAAACGAGAATTTTCACGTTTTTTCAATTCCAAATCTTCAGACGTCTTAACATATAAGGAATATAATTCGGTTAAGGACATGTCAGCTCTTATCAATCGGCTTGCTACAGCTGCTGAAGGTGCTATTTTTGAGATAGCTGTTTCCATAGTTTCATTCTGAACTTCTTTAAGTAAGTCATTAGCATGGACAATCTCTGTTTTTTGAGATTCAATAGTTTTATTTTTTTCTTCCAGTTCTTGTTCGTATTTAAGATTGGTTGCTTTCAACTTTGTCTCCAGTTCACCATACTTGTCACTTGCTTCGGCTAGCATGCGTTTAAGATCGCCAATTGCAGCTTTAAGTTCACCATGTTCAATCTCTGTATCCTCATAGTTGCTTTTGTATATATCAGCTAGTTTTGTCTTTGCATCCAATTCTTTTTTATAATATTCCATCATTTTATTGGCTTCGTCATTTTGATTATGCATTCTTGTGCTTAACTCTTGTACACTTGAAGTAAGACGATCGATTGTCTCCTTGTACTGCACACTCTGCGACTGTACAATTTTTAATTCTTCAATCTTTTCTGAAAGCCTTGTTTCTAAATGCATATTTTGCATTGTATTGTCTCGTCTTATTTTTTGCAATTCTAAAATATTGCGATTTAAGTCTTCGGATAGTGTTTGAATTTGATTTTGCATCATTGTACGCTCATCTTCCATGCGGCGTTCCTTATACTCAAGAGCGGATTCTTTACTTTTAATTTCATCTAATCGAGCAATAGCTTCACATTTTGCATTAATAGCAGCTTTTAATTGTTGCTGATAAGATTGAATTTCCTGCTGTTGGCGTTCTAATTTAGTATTTTGGCGTTCGATCACCTTGAGCAGGGAATCACGCTCATCCACAATAGTATTTTTTTCACGGCGAATATTAGTAAGCTCCTCTTCATACGAATTGGTAGTAGCTAGAAGTTGTGTTCGTTCATTTGAAACTTTGTCCAATTGTGCACGAAGTTCTTCAACATTTTGATTATAATTTAGTAATTTCACCTCATAGTCTTGAATTTGTGCTTGAAGTTCTTCGGTTCTTTGTTCGTAATCACCTAAAAATTAAAGATTTTTTAAAAATTATTTTAAAAAAATTTTAAATTGTAAAATTATCTTAAAAGAGCGACTTGATAATTTTGCACCTAACATGTAACCATTTACTTTTTTTTAAATTTCTTAATTATGTACTAAAATAGTAAACAGAAAAACACAGGAAGCGAAATAAGGTTTCAAATGCTATGATAAAGCTAAAGTTGTCAGGGTTGATTTTTAAAGAGATACTTTTGCAAAAACTTCGTATTGTTTATGTGTAAATTGGAAATTTGGCAGATCATCTTCGTAGTTTGATGAGAAATTTATAGATTTTAAAACAATGAGGAAAACCAGAAAGCCATGTTAGAAATTTTTTTTGATTGTGATTGTGTCGCATTGTCACAAAAATTTCACAAAAAATTTATGAGTTATATAGGAGCAAGCTGAAGTCATTTACAAACAAGGTAAAGCAAGAAACTGCATGTATCTTAGCTTGAGTCTGACATGATTCGACAAGGCAACCCTAGATATTCTATTTAGGCTCATTGAGCTCTATCATTTGGCATACATCTCATCCTGCAATCTTATACACTCGACATTTCTACAGCCGGCTCTCCGCCCAATACAAAAGTTACAATAGGGTTTTGTCATTGTATTTTTGATACTTATAGTATTTGCAAAAAGCACGTGTTTGGAATTTACTTAAAATATCAAATTTATCAAAAATACACAATACAAGAACATATGCTACATATCGTGAATTGTTTGATGGCAAATGATAAAACTAGCAAACAGTATCAAAGTTATAGGCTAACCGAACATTTTTTTTGTAATTTTTTGATTTACGAACTCCTTCAGTTCACAAGCAACAATCATAAACGTCATATGTAGTAAATGAGATGTGTAAATAAGAACGATAATTTCATTAGATCTCTTATATTATAATGTGTTAAGTTTTTGTAGGCGGTGTCACACCTTTCAACGAGCTTTGTTAGTATGTATATAGATTTAACGTATATCAATGATTGTTTTAAAGGGTACCATTTCAAGTTTTTCTTGTGTGACACGTCTACTTTTTCAATTCCGCACACTGATCTTAGAATCAATGATTCGTTCCAGTTTTAAGAATAAAGTAAGTTAGACTTATAAGTCTATGGTCTTTTGCTTTGACGCGCCTAGATATCCTTCTTTCCGTGTGACAAAACTCTTCGAATTTAATAGTACTGTTGCTTCAGTAGATCCCGTTACATATTGATATAAATAAAGTACATCCGCAAAATCTCTCAAGGACTGCATATGTAATGACTTCCCACGCTTCTTGAACTTGAAGTGTCCTAATTTTTTCAATACAATTAATATACATAATGAGAAAACGATACTAAACTCATGGTAATTTAATAGTTCTGATGATACAACTAACAAAGTGCATATGCAAATAATATATCTGCGGACACTCAAATACTGCATGTATAATAACTTCCCACAATTTTAGGAAGGCGTGAAGTGTCCTTTATTTTTTCCAATTCGTATGTAGTAACTCATTTATAGTATTTTTCTTGTACTACAAGATTTACGAAGGAGACAAAGTATACTATATTTCGCAAATAAGTACTATATCAGAGAACAAATATTTTTCTTAGAACTCATTCCCGAAATAGGGAGCTATGTGTTTTTTACCATTGATATGTATACATAACATTGGAAAAGTATTCTTTATTACCTTATTACAAGAAAACCGATGCTGTAAGTTGTGATAGAAATGTTCTACATGCCGATGATTGTTAAAATAATAATCTTTTTATGGATATTCCCACTATACTCGAACCAACAGCACGTCATTTCAAATGTACAATCAACTCAGCTCTACAAGTTTTATTAAAAAATTATATAAAACTTGTAAAGAAATATCATAAACGGGTAATTTAAGGTGTGAAAATATACCAAATTTTACTATATTGGCAAATATTTTGACCTGCTGAGCCTTTCATGAACAATTTCAGATTATAATTTGTTTCAAAACGGTGTATTTATACATATGTACAAGGTTTTTCAAGCAATATATTCACATTATTTTGGTAAAGCTTCGAATATAACCCTTAAGAGGGTATAAAAAAACTAACCTCGAAATGTAAGGCCTGTTCATCACGACTTACAACATCTTCAAATTGCATTTCTCGTCATAACTTTAGAAAATCTTGACTGATTGAAGAATAACACACAAAAAATCGAAAAATAAAAGATTATTCAAAGATATTTTGAGAACCATTTTTATAAATAAGAGGAAATGGAAACATTCCCAGACATAAACAGAAAGCATTCCATGGAATGTAGGAAGCATTCCCTTCCGTTCGACACTCCATTTCTTTTTTACACACGATGTCATTAGAGGGAAACTTTCCTCTCCGCTGTCTTAAAATGAATGTGGAAACATAACTCTCCGCTGTCTTAAAAATGAATGTGGAAACATTCCACACAACTGTCTTGAAAAGGAATGTGCAAACATTCCTCACCACTGTCTTAAAAATGGATGTGGAAACATTCCTCTCCACTGTCTCAAAACTGAATGTGGAAACAATAGCGTGATCAAACTTGGTACAAAATTACAAAGTAACAAAAGTGGTGAATAACTTGGTAATACTTTTAATAAAAAAAAAATTGGACAGGTGGGCGTGGTGCATCCCATTGAGCCAAAAACTCTAGCTAATCTAGAGAGTTTTCTAACTTGTTAAAGTGAATTTTTGTTTATGCTTAGAATGGGGCAAGGAAACCATTGGCACGAACGGTAAAAGGGATTGGGAAGGTAGGGGTGGCATTTTAATTATCATTAGCCTTCCAATGCAATATTAATTTAAATTAATATTGATTACAATTTCACTTATATTATTTTGATTTTACTCAATGACAACAAAACAAAATTGAAAACTTTCTTAAAGAAGCGGCTTGGAAACAATGATTTTTTAATTTGCCTCACAATAAGCAAACGTTTTCACATGTATTCTTAAGATAGTGGTTTGGAAACAACATCAATTCAAATCTTCCCATAAGCTTATAAAAGATACGATGAGGAATGTTTCTCCATCACTTCCATATGGAAACCTTCCAATTTTTCTTGAGGGCAATGATTTGAAATTCAATGTTGTAAATAATAAGCTTCAATGTGTTAAGTATATTTATATATTTTGTAAGTTATACATATAAACATGTTATTCGAAGTATTTAAAATGCTAATAACTTTACTCAATCAAAAAAATAAAAAAAATTAAAGCATTTTTAAACAAAAAAGATTCTATTTCCCATGTCTGTTGGAATATTAAGAAAAAAAAAAAACTAAACTTTGCAGTTATTTATAGAATGACCGATAAACATATAAGTGATAAAGAACTCATGGCTATCTTATTTTTTTTTGAATTTTTACCAATATGTGTTTTCAGAGATTTAAATTTCAAACAATTTTGGAAAAGAGGTGATTTGTTTCAGTTAATTGAAAATCAACTGTGTTTCTGATCATTTTTTTATCAAGTAGATCGGTATAACTTTTATGTTCAAGAGTGGCACACGTTGTGCATATTGTTTCGAACGCTGATCAAAGTTTATATATAACAGTAGGGTGGTTTTATCAGACAAAACTTTTGAACACAAATGAGGCACTGAAATAAGTTAAAGGTGAGTTATTCTAGAGAATAAAGACCTAAAACTATTTCGTAAATAACACTACACTTCTCAATTTGACTAACTTAACATCTATAATAGTAAAAACACTTAAAATATATATCAGCATTAGGTGCTGGGTCTAGATCATTTAATACTAATTTGTTTCCAAATATGTGCAATACTAATTTGTTTCCAAATATTCCAATTTTATTTTTTTCCTAAAAGGGGGTTAAAAACAAAAAAATATAAAATTATCAAAAAAAGTCGCTCGGATCTAGTATCGGAGATATAGACATCGGAAGTTGCGGATATAGCTTTTGGAAAAATGGTTATAAGTTGGGAACCCCTGAATGGATTTCAAAAAAATGGGTGTCACAAGAGAAATAATTTAATGGCCTACCATAATGATGCGAAAAGTTTTGAAATTTGTCCCATATTTTTGGAGATATTACGATTTTTGTGAAATTTCGACCAATTTTTTTTTGAAAAAACATTTTTTTTTCCAAAAAATGTGTTAATGACCTGAAACTTTTTTAGCATTTTAAGAAAGCTTATTTTATTCCCTTTAAAATGGTATATAGTTTGCTGTAAATTTTTGCGAATTTAGCCCCTTTTTAAAGAAAAAAAAAATATTTTTCACCCTCTATCACCCCTAAAAAAAGAAATTGATTTGGAGAATGTCAGCTAAAGTAAACTTAAGCCAAAAAATTTGTCAGATGTTGCAAACGCGAAACGAAAATCACATAAGAGAATGGACAAGAATTTGTCTCTCAGACTTTCCTCGTGTAAACGTCGACATTGTAAAATTTGACAAGTTTGCGCCATTCAACTCTTAGTCAAGCGTTTACACGAGGAAACTCTTGCTGGAAAATTTCCTTGTTTGTAGACAAGAGGGGAAAAACGAAAGGGTAGTGTACAGAATTTTCCGTACCCGCAAATTCTCTTTCATTCTGTTCGTTAGCTTATATTATGCTTTGACTCTACGTTTGTTGTGGTGGATCGACGTAGTAACTGCTATGATATTCACAAGCAGAAAGAAATTCTAGTTTTCGTGTGTAAACGCAAAACAAATTCACAAAAGGGAATGGACAAGAATTTCTTCGTGTAAACCTTGACTTAGAGCCCACGCATAGTTGGCCTCAATGAAAACGCACTAGGTTATTAACTGGGTACCGGCGCACGTACACAAAAAATTAAGGGAGTTATAAGTCCAGGACGAATTTCACAGAACATATAATCCTCGAATAGCGAACCTATTCATTAAGCCAAGAACAGAATGACATACGCGAAGTATGCAGTTGAAGCAGACGTAGTGCCACATAGTTGGAAGGACACATCCTGTTTGATTACAATTAAAATACGTACATTGAACTATGAAAGATTAGTGTTTCGGATTCACATTGTTCCCATTTTATTTTTTATTTGCGATAAAAAAATAATGGCGAGTTTTTCTTCAGGATAAGTACATTTTTGTCGCTGTAGCAGTGGTGAAACTACGGCGTAGAATTTTTGAGGTTAGAAACGCCTGCAAAAATTGCGCTTGGAGCCCCCTACTGCCTTTGATGCTACTTTATACATACAAACGTACAAATGTGCAAGACAAACATTTTTTCTATGCTTACTTAGTCTGTTTGCTGCGGCTTTTTCCTTGCAATACTCATCAAAAAATCCGTCCAAGTAATTCTTAAGCTTCGTCTGAACGTCCACTGGCGTCAACTCCAACTCTTCTGGACTAAGAATGTTGGTTAGTAATTGGGGACCACCAAGATCCATTTTTCGAATATATTTAAAAACAATAAATTATTTATTTCAACAGCAAATTCGCAAATACATATGTCGAACACTTAGCGCAAAAACAGAATAAAGCAAGCAAATAAAAGCTGCCAGAAATCAAAATGTGATGCCAGATAACCAGGGATGACTAAATATATTTATTTTGCTTTGTTTAGTTAATGCGAGAGCATAGTACAACTAAATAGTTGACCGACTCGTGAACTCCACGAGAGATTTAAGAACAGTTCACTCTAGGTGTCACCCTACACATTCATGTTTTTGCGTTAAATTTCATATTAAATCTTATGAGAATCAAAGCAATTGCGTTTGGAGATGATTCGGCTGTGAAATGCTGAATTTTGTTTTATTTTTAATCTATGCATTTTTGTCACAATCGAACGTGATTCCGCAGGAAACAGCTCGTATCATTTCGAAGTAATTGTTTTGCCATTTACAAGTATAATGAAGTTTTAATTTTCGTGTGAAAGCGCAAAACAAATTCATTTAAGAATATTAGACAAGAATTTCTTTCACATAATTTCTGTTTGTAGCTTACACAATTTTCTTGGTTCCCTTTTGCTATTTCCATACGTGCTGCCACGCAAAGCCAACGTTTACACGAGGAAGGTCTGAGAGACAAATTCTTGTCTATTCTATTTTGTGATTTTCGATTTGCGTTTGAGACATATGACAAATATTTTACCTCGTCCCTTTCGTTTTTCCCCTCTTGCCCATAGACAAGAAGAATTTGCGGAAAGAGTTTCCACGTGTAAACGTTGACAAAAAATTACTAAGTTAGTCAACGTTTACACTAGGAATTTACGGCAATGGTTTCTGTGTGTAAACGCTGAGTTGGCATTCGGATGAAGCTAAAAAGTTAGCAACTCTGTTGAGACGCTCCAATCCGTTTTTTTTTGTACAATCAAACTTTGTGTTGGTGGAACAGTTGGATGAAAATCAAAATGATTTGATTTTTTTGTGAGCGAAGTTAGCGGTTGTACAACGAGTTGGATTGGCTAGTAGCAGTATATTGTTCAGGCATGAAACACAAATCAGACGTTTCAGCAGAATTAAAAGATGAAATTATCCATCTGACACATACACACCTGCTCAAAATGATAGGTACACCTTTGAGTTTTTAGTTTAAGCTCTATTACAAAAATATTTGGGCAATTTAGAGGAAAAATCCTAGTGGTATCGTGAAGTACATAATTTGGAAGCACTACGAGGGCGGATTGATATTGATAAGGTTTTCAACAGATGGCAACACTGGGCATTATATGGTAATTTTTTTCCCCGCGTGTAATTAGTTAATAGGCTTCAAGTAAATTTTTGGTGCGATATGTCATTTAGTTTTTGCTTGGCAGCCATATAAGTCGGATAACTTTTAACTTTTCTTGTAAAATGAATAAAACCGATTTTCGCTCATTGATTAAACATTATTTCTTGCGTGGAAAAACCGAGAAGGAAAAAAGGAAAAGCTTGATAAATATTATGGCTCATCTGCTCCAGCGAATTCAACCGTAATTTATTGGTTTGCTGAATTTAAACGTGGTCGTACGAGCACTGAAACAATGCCATCATCGGGAAGGCCAAATGAGGTGACTACTGAGGAAATGATCAACAAAATCCATGATATAGTTTTGAATGACCGTTGAGTGAAGTTGAGAGAGATTGTCGACATTGTATACATTTCATATGAACGTGTATTCAACATCTTACATGAACATTTGCATATGAAGAAGCTATCAGCCAGATGGGTGCCGCGATTACTCACAAATGATCAAAAACACATTAACAATTGCAATGGCTGAATTCCATGAATTACTTTACGAATTGTTGCCGCATCCACCTTACAGTCCAGATTTAGCACCAAGTGACTTTTTCCTATTTCCAAACTTAAAAAAATGGCTCGCGGGAAAGAGATTCACATCAAATGATGAAGTAATCAACGAAACAATCTCATATTTTGAGGAGTTCGACAAAACCTACTATTTGGATGGCATCAAAAAGTTAGAATATCGTTTGACCAAGTGTATCGAGCTAAAAGGGGACTATGTTGAAAAACAAAACGAAATTTGTTAAAAATTTGGAGACGATTTTTTCTAATGTATGTGTTGCTCTTCGTGTGTTTTGCACTGTTGCTAGTCTTGAACGTTATTTTAGTGTCCTTGCTCGAATAAAAAACTTTCACCGATCGTGCTCCACACAAGAGCGAGTATCAGGACTTGGGACTCTTTGCATAGAGGCCCCGTTAGCCAAACAGTTGGATTTTGAAACACTTATAAAAATTTTTGCAGCCCAGAAAGCAAGAAAAGCGCATCTCTAATGTGAACAAGATCGAATGCGAAGGAGAATGAATAATTTGATAATTCTTATTCATTGTGACTAATGACTATTTCAATGATTCAATAAAAAACAAAGTCTAAAAATTTTGATAATCGTATCCCTTATAAAATAAACATATAGGTAATTCTCTAGAACCTTTTACTTACTATATTTCAATTAACCCTAGGATGTTCAGCTACTTATGAGGCGGTAAGTGAAACTTGTTCTAGATTTTTTAATCCTTCCGTCACAAACTGTTTGTTGTGGCGGACAGTGCCTACAACTGAGAGTCTCAACTTACACAATTCTTTAGCCAAGTCCAAAGCAGTGAATAAATTCTCACTATAAATTGTTCGATCGGTATGGTAAAATTTTTGTGCCAACAATAACACCACTCATTTTCTTTTTAGTACATCTCGAGCCAAAAAACCGGTGTAGATTTCACCCTTCAACAGATAATTGCTCTTCGAGTGTCAAATCCACCATACTTTGATACCATATTTGGCCGGCTTCGAAGAGATATAACATTTTTGAAATAACGAAAATATGTAACTAAAGACTCAAAAATTTTTATAAAAATAGAACTGCTGACATTTGATTATTTTCAACCCGAATAACACATTGAATCGCAATGATTCAGTTCAGAAAACCTAATTAGAACGTATTGTAAGATGTTTTCTTATACGTTTACATATATTTGCCATAAATTTAACTAAAATTAATTAATTCAGTTTCGTTCTGCGAAGTCAGCGCAAACGACTCATTTCCGGTTTAATTGCGTTCATTAACCATGAGCGGTAGTTATCAAGAGACCGTTTGGCGCTCAGACCTAAGAAACAATTTTGCCGACTACTCAAAGTCAAAATGGGCCTCGAAAAGCCCAGCTGCACATCCTAGGGTTAATAAAAATTCAAGTCGGTGGCACAGCTACATATTCATGATTTTTATGTTTATTTTGGCTCAATAATACATATTTTCATGTTGAACATTGAAATTTTCAATGCCCCCGAATCCATAGAGATTCATTCTAAACATTTTCAAATTTCTTATACTTTTGACATTCTTACGCTTTTGACATTCACTTAATTCAATTAATTATTCTGGTTGTAATAACATTACGTATGAATTTAATGTCAAACATGATAAATTAAGTGATAATAGTAATCGATCACTATATTTTGAGTCAGATAAACGCAATACTATTGAGTTATTACAACTTATGCTTTTGACATTCAAATGTAACATCTATACATGGCGGCACGTCCAGCTCAAAATAGGCGCGAATTTCACATATTTCTACAAAAAAATTTAATGCACATACTGGTTAATGTTTGAACAATCTGCGCGCGGGCCAATATTCACAAAAAATTATTACTATTTGAATTAATTGAACATACCATGCATCTTAGTCATTTGACATCAAAACTTGATGACAACTTTCAGATTTTTCTTATGACAAATATTGAACACACACACTTATATAAACAAAGACACCTTGTTCGGGGTAACTTCAAGTATAGAAATTGATTTTTTCTGCTTTGGTTCAAACTTGCCCTTCATGAGATATAAGCGGTTTTTATTTTGAAAAGTGCTAAGCGACAAGTAGAAAAATGGCAAGTGTCGGAACAATCTTTGAATTTTTTGTCGAAATAATGTTGGAAAATGAGTTTTAATGACGTATAATTGCAAATTAATAATTGCTTAATAGTATCAATAGCTGAAAATATTATATTTGTGCGAATTATAATATATTTTGTTGAAAGAATGTAAGCAACATACAAGTTAAAAATTTCTGAGAAATGCTCAGATATTATTGTGTTATATTACATAGTGTTTCTTCAGAGAATTGGGGGTTGGGGCCCGAATTTATACATCCTCCGGGCAAGGATTTTCTCTCAGCTGCCCTGCCAACAACAAAAAAAATTAATTACTAATGGTAGCAGTGGGTCAGACAACATTGGACAAAAAAGAAAAGTGAACGTGGCATCTTCCATACAAACACACCTAAATTTGCTTTTTAGAGCTGTTGCAGTAAATGCTTGTCTCAATAAAAAAAAGGCCCTAAAAAGTTATATTTCCACAAAACTGAGATCTTAGTAACGCCAGTTCCTGGATTAATATGATAAGATGATTTAGCGAGTGTTATATTTTAGAGTAACCCTAACGTTCTTAATTCATCGGATGTACACCTACCGCATGTCAAGAAAAAAGCCCAAAAATCATAATAAAACCAGCACTCCAATCAAGATTTTGAGCTTAAGCTAAAAAGAAAAAGCAAAAGCCAATATTGTACAGGTCGATTTGTTTGTCTTTTCGGCTTACATAACAAGCGATAAAGCGACCAGGCAGGCAGCCGGTTGTATGCGCTAGTAAGCCAGCCTGAGCAAAACGTAACCAACTAATTTGACTGTGCGCCATGCAGCATCAGAGTCGCTCTTCATCTCTGATATGATTTAAACTGTACCCTAAGAATACCGAAGGAAACCGCTTGTTCTTATCAAGAATTTCCTGATGCACTTAAGCGCAGAGATTCATAATCGATGGGAGCAGCTAATACCACACGCCCACATTTTTATGAAAAGCCGCTGCGTTGCCGTATGATAGTGAAAGAAAAAAGAATTAAAAAATAAAAGGAAATACACATACCATGCGACCAAAGACCCTCCTACTCCTGTGTACATAGGAGAATCTACCGAAGATTACGTCTGCTCCTTTCGCAGATGTAGTACGAGTATGGAAGGTGGATGCGCAAAAGCAAAGCATATCTTCGAATTTGTACGTCGATGCATAATTTTAACGTAGATCTGTCTGAATATAAATCAACATGTGCTGCACATCGCCTGCGGTTGCCAAATACTATAAACAAATTATTAATATGACCTTTTGAGTGTTGGCAATAAAGTTCAAACAGCGAGATGTTATGTAGGCAAATAAAACAGCGAAGGGATTTCAAATGGCCACCCATAAGAATGCATTTGTTGGATAGTGCAATACATGTAATAGTAATATTTAATTTTGTACGATAAATTTCTTTTAGAATCGAAAATGTTCACCAACTTTGGAAAAACTTTAGTTTCAGGAGTTAATTATTTATATTATATGGGTATGTTGATAAGGAAATTTTGTAGAATTTCAGGTGCTATAATCAACGAGTGATTAACGAGAAGCCAATGCATCCAACACGTGTCACTGTTTAGAGCAGATTTGTGGCACGTGAAATGATGGAAATGTGGTGATAGCGAATGTCTTGCTGCAATCCGTTGATAACTAATTGTTTCACCAAGAATTGATTGGATTGAGTTTTGAAGCTATGTGGACTTCAGCAGGACTGTGCGTGAAAAATGTTCATGACTTAAGTCTCCTGTGACTCGAAACTATGCAACTTTTTTCTTTGGCGATTTTTGTACTCACAAACAATTCCTAAGCCTAAGGCAGAGGTGCAGAATGTTGATCTAGAATCAAGCCACAAACCTTTGAAAATTTCATCAAAAGAGCAAAAGTTTGCAAGCAGCGCCGTGAGTTTCATAATTCTGAAATATTATTCCAATGTGCTGTGCAAAGTGATCAATTTGCATCTATAGTATGTAATATTGGGTCAATGCCTTGTAATTTTAATAATTGTCTGAATTTGTGAATGAAGACGGAAGAGGTTATTATTAGGAGTTTGTGGGTAGAGCAGAAATCAACCAAAAAGGTCATAGGTTTAGTTAGACAAGACCATAACATGATCGATGTTTTTGTTATTACCCATTGGAATAATTATGCCCTGTTTGTTGATCGAGGCAATAATTTGCTGTAGAGCTCGTGTTTCTTCGAAACTCAACTTATGTAGAGGCATCTGCATGTACCATTGGTATTCTTCTGTTTCTGGAGTGGAATCGTTCTGTGATAATTCCATTGTGACACTTCTACTTTTTCAATGGTTCAAGTATATACAATTTCCATCTCTGGGGTGATGAAAACAGCCGCATTGGAAGTGGGCTTGAGCCATCTTCTATCATATGCGTGTAAAACTTTTCATAGCAAAGTTGTTATGGTTTATGGGTTCGTGAGTGTTATATTCTTTTGTTCTAGTTTCTGTAATAATTCAATATTCGGGAGAAATGGGTGATTGATGCAGTCGTCCTAATACGATGGCAAAGCTGCTACAAATAAAAAATATAGTTTGAAATTCAGTTCCTAGGGCTCCGTGCAGTCCCCGACCTAGTAAGTAATATTATGTGGTTGTTGTTGGGCTCTGTACAGCCCCCGACTTAGTAGGTATTAGGTAGGTAATTATTGATGTGGACTTAGTTTCAATTTAGAGTGCCATAGGTCAGACATTGACTAGGAAACCACCCACTCTGGATCTGATGCTTCATGAATTCACTGGGGTATGTGTGCTCGCTGGCTCCGTCACCTCTTTCGCAAAAGATGCTCTAATATGTTCAATGTCAGCTTCGCGGTGGGCCGCGGGCGCGGTTCACTATACGGGCTTCGCTATCACACCGGCGTTGGATATGCTACAGTGAACACCACGTAGCCAGGGCTGAACATATTTGAGGATGTAAGCCCTGAGTCGCGGCCGAAGGCTGCCCACTTCCCATAGTATAATAAAATTTTCCTAGACTAAACTGATTCATCCTAACATGCTTCAGATGAGCTCGTTTGGACTAGGAAAATCTAGTCTATCATAAAAACTAGTTTGGCCGGTAACATATACCAGTAGATGTATGTATGCATAAGTTTTTTCCGTTTTTTTCATTAAACATATTGTAACACGGGAACGGCGACAAAAAAAGTATTGGGTGATTTTGCAACTTTAATGTGCCGCAAATGTTCTTTTTCAGGCACAAAACTCGACATGATCACTGATCGATAAAACTAAGGCACTGGTTTTTGGCGGACTCAACTTGTGTGTGTTTGTAGTTAAATGTCAGACGAACAAAATGACTTATGTGTCAAATTATTACGCTGCGTACTTTTCGCTGGCGCCATATCTTAGTTAAAGTGGAAAAAACATATGCATACACCTGGTACATGTACATTAGAGCAGTTCAAAATAAAAACTTTTTGATTTTTTCACGATGTGTCAGCGGACTACCGTCCGGACCTTACATGTCTGGACAAGGCCCATTACTAGGATTAAGGTTAATATTGAAAATTGGATTAGCGCCCTCTGTTTTAAATAAACAACCCATTTTCCAAAATATTGGCTTAAAAAATGGTGCAAGTGACAGACGCTACAAGATTTTCCAACAAAGTGGGTATGATTTTCGAGAAACTATCGATCGGGGAATTCAAATCCGTAATTTGTTTTTTTCTTCTTCTTTCTTTCTTATAAAAAAACTGACAATTGACCGGACAAAAGTAAAAAAGTACCGATTTTCCACTTTCTAGCTGCAACACATCAAATATTATGTTACCGCCGATCCCATGGTACATAATTTTTAATGAACTGTTATATGCTTAAAAGAATGCCGAAACCGCATATCATTATCTTATTTCAAAACCATGATATCTGCATTTTTCCAAATTAATAGACCTGCTTTTTTTCGAATCGGAGTCGACAAATTTGCATATTAAGGTGATTCAAATTTTTATTTCAAAGAGTTACCATCAATCGGGGAATTCGAATCCGTGATTAGTTTTTCTTCTTCTTCTTTTTTTCTTACAAAAAAATTCAAAATTAACCGCAAAAAATTGAAAAAATTCCGATACCGTACTTTAAAGTTGCAAAATTACCCAATATTTTTTTGTCGCCGATCACGTGATACAACATTTTTAATATACTGTTATTTGCTTAAAAGAATGCCGTAAACCGTATATCATTTTCTTATTTTGAACCCGAGATATCAAAAATTCAAGTTATGGCCCCTATTGCGGTTGTCGATTTGCGATAAAATCGATAGCCATCGATTTAATAGAATCGATGCCATTTTGGTATTGCGAAATTCAATAGAAAAAATTGCGTCAGTTTGAAATATTTTGTGTGAAAAATTTAAAAAATAAAGAAATATCTACAAAAAATCTTGTCTATCAAAACAAAATGATAGAACAGCCAGCGATTGTGATCGATAAACACAATACCAAAAAAAATCGCTAATAGAAAAAAAGCGTTTGTGTATTGTAAATCGACAACCGCAATAGGGGCCAAAGTCAGTTCTGTTAATGTAGAAAAATGCAGATATCTCAGGTTTGAAATAAGAATATGAATCTGTTTATGAATCTGTTCATTATAATGACTTAAATGCTTTGAAATCTGCCACATCCACTTTTGTAATAGGTAATTTTTTCGATATTTTTATATGTAATCGAGGCTAAGTCTTTAAGCTAATGCATTGTTTGATGTATTTGTTCTATAAGTCATTTTATTAAAAGACTATTTACATAACATTCCACGGTAACAGTAACATATACATTCCATTAGAAAACTCTCTTGATATGAATGTGTCCTTTGGAATTAAATTTTGAAAAGTCATTTCATCATACATTATATATGGATCCCGTGCTTTAAGTTTCGTGTTTTTTTTGCAACTGTGAGCTTATCTAGGCAATGAAAAAAAGTTAAATAATCACGAAGTAAGCATTTTTGAATTTTTAATTTAAGACTTTTGGAATCAAAAACAGTACGTTTTTCATTTACCTCAATTTGAGCCAAAATCCGTTTAAAATTTTCTAACTTTTCATTACAAATCAAAAGTCAGAGAATAACACCTCGGACTTCGTTTTGTTCAATTTAGAAAAAAAATTCTATTGCCAATCATATGAAATTGACAATATCCAAGTCATATTTAATACGTTGCTGCCCAGAGAAAAAGCAGGCTCTCAAACAGTGGGGAGAAAGGGTTACATATGTATGTTCTACCCCACAAGCTGTCGAAAGCTGAATTTTGGTCGAATTTTTTTTTCAATTTTTTGAGCATCCATCCCTATACTTGGCAGTTGGTAAAAAGTTAAAGCCACCATGCATTTTTAAAATGACAGAAATAAGGCCATACTGTATGCCCTCTGTCAGACCTTAAAACATAATTGATCAAAATGTTGTTTTTGATCCAGGTAAACCAATGTACGAAATTTCACGCAAATTGGAGACGTCGTGCCGGGCCGACTTTCGCTTTGACGAAAAATAGATGGTATTTTGTTACTCGAAAACTAATTATATAATATTAAACAGCCCCACTTTTTCTGTAAGTTTACTTGTTTAAATAATTTAAATGCTTGGTGAAAGCTCTACTGGGATAAAACAAAAAATTTTTTATACAACAATTACTTTTTCAGCATAAGCATAAATATATGTATCAAGCTCTTCGCTTAAAAAACTTTAGGTATAGTTGACACATTTAAGTTTATCGAAACAAAATGATTAATAGTTGAAAATAGGGGACGTCAAAAACGTCCGCAAAAATTATGGAATTTTAGCCCTCTCCCTTCTGGCTCTTCACTTTTATCCGATTTTGGCGGTGCCACACGTCCAATTTGAGAAAAACCGTTTGTTCGTCGCATATACATTCGGGTGTTTATTTTGAAACTTTTAGAGATGGATTTTATTTAGTTTTTCCTATATTATAGATTGAGGAATAAAACTAATTGCCCCAACACTTGAGCTTCCTAGCTCAAACCTGTAAGCGGCGCGGACAGAGTTTATGACCAATTTCGTTGAAACTTAACGAAAATACGGAGTGACCCTATAAAAAAAGAAAAACTTATATTCAATTATGAGAAAATTTTAAAAAATAGATAACCCTGCGTTATTGACACAAAATATTGTAGACACAGTGAACAAAAGGAATAATAAAACACTCGAACATACAAGGCAGCGTGGCGAAGTGGCTAGGACGGTGAACTCATAGCGCAGAGTGCGTAAATGCACATGTTTTTTTTTATTGATATGATATCAATTAAAATAAATGTTACTTTAAAACCTGCTTGTAAATATTTAAAAGCACGTTATTTTTAGATTTAAAACGTGCTTATAGAAAAAAAGCATTTTTTCTGACGAGAATCGAACCCACGTACTGTGAGCTATGAGTTCACAGTCCTAACCATTTCGCGACGCTGTCTTTGTACATTCGAGTTTTATTGTTCCTTTTGTTCACTGTGTCTATAAAATTTTGTGTAAATAACGCAGGGTAATCTATTTTTTAAAATTTTCTCATAATTTAATGCAAGTTTTTTTTTTTATGGGTTCACACTGTATTTTCGATTTTGGGTAAAAATCCGGTTTTAACTTAATTTTGCGGCTGTAATTATGGGCCTATGTATATGGTATTAAACTCATCGCCCCACCTACCGGTAAAGGCAGAACAACGTCTGCCAGGTCTGCTAGATATTTTATAATGGGAAATTTCTGCTCAGTTAATAATTTTGTATAGCGTTTTAGGCAAGAGCAAGGGAAAAATGCCTAAGAAACTGAGGAAAAACATAGAAGGAAACTAGTGTAGGCCCAGCTACTTGAGTTAACTTCGGTTGCTGGCTAAATTTATTTGCCGATTTTGGTAAATAATTTTGTGTGCCTAAGAAAAATTTGTCCTAATTTTAGCTACATTTTCCTTGCAATAAATTATAAAAATATAGCAAGAGTTACATACCTAAGCCATGGACAAAATACAGTCGATTGTTCTTTTAAAAATTTGTATTACAGACAGGGTTGCCAAGTTAAAAACAAGGAAATAATTTTTCATTAAAATGGTAATAAGTATAATTTTTTTTGGAAAAACTTGATGATTTTTTTTTCTTTTTTTTCTTTTAATCAATAAACAATTTATTTTTATGTGTCGTAAAAATTTTATGACCTTTTTTTAGTCACCAAATTTATTGTTGTGGAAAAAGTTGATGAAATTTTTGTGTTTTTATTTGCTCGCTTAATAAATTTAATCCTCCAATTAACGCCTTTTTCTAAAATTTTTCAATTCTTACAAGGCCCTCGGCTTTTGACATTCAATTCCAGGCTTAGCCGGGTCAAAAGCAGCCACTTGGCAACCCTGATTATAGGTTTCCTCAAAAAAGAATTACAAAGCTACATAGTAGCCGTTTTTATATCCTACACCGTGGGTATATTCACTTTGTCTCTCCGTTTGTAACACATCGAAGGGGGCGTGGCAGGTATGGAAAAGTGTATATATTCTTGATCAGCGTCACCACCTGAGTCGATTTAGCGATGTCCGTCTGTCTGTCTGTCTGTCTGGGTGTCTGTTGAAATCAGTTTTACGGGAAAACCAAGAAAGCTAATTGAATGAAACTATCACACACAGGTCACATCTTCTTGCAGGCATCTTGCTATTGAAAATGGGCAAAATCGGTTGACAGACACGCCAACCGCCCATACTCTATGTATATTTACCCCTGCCAATTTTGAAAAAAGTTTCAGCGTTTTTGATGAAACTTGGTAATTTGGTGCACATGTGAACCAAATTAGGATTAGGCTGGGTTTCAAGTTTCCAAAGGGTCGTACAGGGGTATGGCACAGCCCTAAATTTTATCATTAATACTACCATATCTTGTAAGCCGTTCAAGATATTGCGATTACATTTGGTAAACGGATACATATAAAATATATCTTGAATTGTGATAAAAGTGGGCGGAATCGAAAAAAGTGGGCGTGGCACTTTTCAACTGTTAAAAATTTTGATTCCGTATATCTCAAAATTCGCACAAACGATTTCCATAAAAATTTTGGAGATGATGCCGCTGAAAGCAGTCATCAATACAAGCTCAGCTACTGGACCAAAAAAACTCGTTGAAGGGCGTGGCACAGCCCACAATATTTATAAACGTTATATTTAAAGAACTAACAACGTAATCGTTATAAAATTTAATGAGGCAGATATACTTGCTATAAGGTCTCTTACTACAAAAATTTGGTCCAATAGTACCTGTGGGCGTGACACCTCCCATATAAGCAAAAAACGTTTATTGTTATAGATAGTGTGCTATGAGAGTAATCTTCATAAAATTTGGTGTATAGATGTCAGTTACTATAAGCTTTAAAAATAAATTAATTTTAACAGGATTGCATCAGTGGGCGTGGCACCTCCCATATTAACATAAATTTGTTAGCGCTGTTTTAAGTGAACTATTGCAGCAATTGGTATGAAATTTAATGTATGTATTTCTGTCGCTATAGGGCATATCTGAATCAAAAGTGGCTGAAATAGCATCAGTAGGCGTGGCACCTCCAATACAAATAAAATACGGTAAGTGGCATTTTTATCGAAATATGTGAGCAATCATACTAAAATTTGGTGTTAGGGGTTTGATTATGGAAAGCTATTTCTGGATCAAAACCGGGCTGGATTGTACCAGTGGGTGTGCCACCGCCCTAAATTTTGAATTTTTGTTGCAGCATATATCGCAAACTATACAAGCTATTGAGCTAAAATTTAATATGAGGATGTCGATCGCGAATATAATTTATTGTACCAAAAGTGGGCGGAACTGGAGAAGTGGACGTGGCATATTTCAAAATTTTCATTTCTATTCGATTTTTTCCAACATTTTCTACATTCTTTCGACTTTTTCAACCTTTCAACTTTTTCCAATATATCCTATATGTATTTGTTCGACATTTTCAACCTCTTTCAACTTCCTTCATAAGTTTCTTTATTTTTTCGACTTTTTCATCAACTTTGAATTGTTTAAAAATTTTTCAACCTTTTTCAACATTTTTAGAGTTTTTCAACCTCTCTCAACTTTTTTCAACATTTTGCATATATTTTCGACATTTTCCAACCTCTGCCAATCTTTCTAACATTTCACATTTTTTTCGACTTACTCAACCTCTTCAATGTCTTTTCAACATTTATTTAAAAGGTTATTTCAGTGCAGTGTAGGGTATGTGAGTTTCGGCCTGGCCGAAGATAACACCTTAACTTGTTTTTTTTTTTGAAGCGAGTACCTGCAAACAAAAAATATTAGTGGTATTCACAACAGCTTTGTTATTTCGTTAGTCGTTACTTTTTTATGTGAATTTTGTTTCTATAAAATTATCGAACTTTCGGACTTACGACTAACTAGGTGACATGCCTGATAGTTTTCTGTTAGTTTGTTGTTAAAAAAAATGGTGCAAACATGAAAAAAATGTTATTATATTTGCGCCTGTGTGTGACATTTTCGAGTTTAAATTTAAAAATTCGATTTATTTTTCAGGTTAAAAACACAAAAGCAGTTGTTACTGTCAGGTTAACAAAAATAAATAAAAATGATGCATTCACAGTTAAAAGTTTTACCGAATTATCAACTAACGATATAAAAAAATTAAGGAGGCCGGTGTGTGAAATTAGTCTAGTAATAACGAGTAAGAAAACTGGGTGGCAACTAAAACTAGCTTCGAAAAAATTTCCATTTTTAGACGTCAAATACTTAATAATATATTTAGACAGCACAAAACATAAGTTTTCTAAACATATATGGATTTTAGCATTAGCATTTTAGATATTAATCAGCAAGCGTAATCCTTGGATAAGTAGATAATAGGGCATTTGACATATTTACGTGGCTGCTACCAAATTTGGCTAAAAAGATATGTTCACGACGAATCACTTGTTTTGACACTCAGATAAATCATCTGAGTATGTTATAACCACTGCAAAAAAAAAAAAAAAACGGCTATGTGTACAAATATTTTTATAAACTTGTGTTTATAATAATGTGGCAACATAGCTTACTATTGTGAATTCACAGTTGCGATGAGAATTTTATAACTCAATTCTGTATTTGTGAGAATGAGAATTACATTTGTCATCTGTCTCATTTTTTCTCATCGTATTTAAATCAATGAAATGAATTTAGTTTTTGTCTTTCCTGTTTTGTTCGCTGTTGTGTAAAATCGCGTGTGTTGGCATTGCAAAGCTGACGCTCAAGCAGAAACAAAAATTAAATTAAACAATTTTTATATATAAAAATATGAGTTGCAGAGTTGGTTCATCGTAAGTATAAAGTTATGAATAACCGTTTCAAAAAAAATATTTTTGATAGTTCGAATAAAAGCATTGGTAGACGACCATCACAGCGACAGAAAGTTGCATTGCTGGATTGGCTAGAGAAGAACATTGACGTCGTTAGCGATACAGATGTTTACGGTATTCACGAACGGGATGAAATTTGGGGAGAAATCGCATCTTATTTGAATTCTCTTGGTGAAGCAAAGAAGAATGGATTCAAATGGAGAAAGTTTTGGATGGATTTGCGGTAAGTTCTAATAACTAAGCGTTAATGGTAAGCATTTAAAATTGAGACTCCAGTTCTAATCAGCATAAACATTTTTTTTTTATCATCGGGTTACTTTCTGGTACCTAAAAATATGGAACTTCCATGAATGAATACTTTTTTTAATTTTTTCTCGTTAAGATAAATCTTATAAACATCTGAAATTTTAATTTAAAACCGCCAAGGTACATTTTATAAGCATATGCAATTTTAATGCAAAGGCACTGTGGCTAGCGAAGCCGGTACACCGCGGTGTTGGATGCACTATATGATGTAAACCCTGAGCTGCGGCTGAATTTTATGTATAAATTAATAATAAAAAAGTACTTTCTTACATCATTAGAGTAACTTCGGGCATTGTGATATGGGTATTTTTGTATTTTAAATTACACGTAACTTTTATAGCATAGCTTCTACTTCATTATGTATTATGGTTTGGTGATGCATTGTGCAGTATATTACGACTTCAGAGCTCTACAGCGTAAGCCAATCTGAAGCTATTTCAACAAAATGGAAAAATACAAAGTGACACCTCTTAATAAAATTGGTGGGTAATGTGATATATAGTGTTCGGATAATGTGATATACCATCATGAAAAGTATATCAAGTATAAAACAGTAGGAACTAAAAATACAATAACATTACATCTTTCAATAGAATTTCCATAAAAAAGGAAACTAGATTTAAACTGAATCAATAAGCGAAAAACAGAACATATTAAAGTCAGATAGTGACTCACATACACAAATTGCTTGCCGTCTTGAAAGACAATAATTGTGAGCCCAAATTAAATCGCATTGTAGCCATTGAACTCTGGTCTGAATCTTTGTATCCATATGGAAGGATTTGTTGCAAAAAGCACAGGTAATGTCCTTGCTTGGTGGAGCAACTACCCGAATTTCAGTTTCAATACACTCAGGTTATTTTTATTAAAACACATTTCAGCAAATAAAGAACTCATATTATTTATGACGAAGTATATTCACCCACTAACAGTTTAAGTACTTTGGCTATAATGCTTACTTTTTTTGGGGCTTAATTCACACATGAAATGCACACAAATAAAATCTCGACTTGTGGCTAAATCAATTTCACCACACTGAGACCACTGTGAATGCGAACGCCCAAAACCTTGCAGCACGTATCTTTTTCCGTTACTGGCTATGTTGACAAAAAAATTTTTGTCGAGAGTGGTTTATTTAAGGCATATCACATTACCCGACCATATCACAATACCCGAAGTTACTCTACCTATTATAACACTGTAAAATTGTCCTAGATGGTTAAAACAGTTGGAGCTGATTAGGGCTGGAGCCCAATTTCTAAATATTAACTGTGTTAATTTTTGCAAGTCTTTCAGAAATCTTTCACTTTTTTACAAAAGCATAGATAGCTTTCAGATATCTTTCATTTCCATTTCAGAAAGCTTTCTGCAATGTGTCTGCCTTTTGATTTTATTTGAAACGTTTTTGAAATCTCACTACAGAGATCTTGTAAGATTAAGGAGAAAAACAAATATTTTTTGTTACGTCATCAAACTCACGTCTCCTAATTTATAACTGTCCATAAACACTGTCTCTGTCCATAACAGAGATTCATAAAACATTGCTTAGATTTCATTGCAAAAATTCAGTAAACATTAAATATGAAACCTTTCAGAATGATCACATGTGAAAGATTTCGTTTATAACGTGTCAGAAATATTTCATTTAAAAGATCCAGGAAATGCTGAATCTTTCAGAATGATTACATGTGAAGCATTATATTTGAAATATATGTATGAGAAAGATTTATGTAGCGTTCTGCTTGCAATATTTCAAATGAAACGTTATTGGTTTCGCAGGTTTGATCTAGGAAGCTGAAATTTTGAGAGAATTTCCTTCAAACGCGATTCTATAAAATAGGATTGTGGGACCGCAAAATTAAGATAAATAAGAAAACACCTTCGGGTGTATTTTGTCCGTATTTTCAGCCACACGAAAAATGTGTTCATGGTTTGACAACAGGGGGTGGCCTCTCCCATCAAAAAAAAAAAAAAAAAGAACCTAAAACGTTATATCGTAGCACCTAAGGTAGATTTTTTCTACATTTTAATGAGTCGGTTTTTTAATAAAATTTCAACGAAATCGGACACAAACTCTGTCCGCGCCGCTTAAAGTTTTGAGCTAGGAAGCTCAAATTTTGGGACAATTATTTTAAGACTCAGGCTAAAATATAGGCAAAAACAAAATACTTAGAATTCATCTACAAAATTATCAAAACACACATCCTGATGTGTATTTTCAATAAAGTAGAGAAAATATTAAAAATTATAATTTCTTATTTCTAAAACGTATTAAGGCTCAACAGATAAAACTGCAATATATTTATCTAGGTCTTGTCCGATGTTATGCAAAATTTGATCCAAATTGAAGATATATGTATGTATGTTATTGTTAGTTTTTGAAACTTTTCCCAAAAAATTGACGTTTCGATTTTCTTAAAGATAAATCAAGAAAATTGTTTTTATCGACTGATTATTATTTACATTGAACTTACAGTCATTTAGCAAAGACCAATGATCCTGAAAAATTTTCACAAATTGATCAAGGCTTTTTTTATTCAACAAACATGACAAAAATTACAAATGGAACAATTTAACCTGGTAATTGGTGACATGTTTCGGCAATTATCACATACTTACATATAGTATATACAGCCGCATCAGACCAGTGTTTGGTTTATATTCTACTTGGATCTGAACCCCTGCCCATTCCGGACATTACATTTTTTCCTATCCGTATTTCACTCTCCTATACCTTGTTTTCTCTTTTTTTTCAGGAGTTACACAAAAAACAAATGCTCATTGTTACGGCAAATACAACAGGACAGTAGCGCTGCAGCACTTAGGAAAAATAAAACTCTATCGCCAATCGAGATTAGAGTGTTAGGGCTTATTACACCTGCGAGCACATATAGAGAAGAATCAGCTGCAAGTTCAGAGGTGGAAATTGGCCCAACGGTCAAAATTGAAGAAAATTATTCTCCAATATTTGAAATAGAAGAAAGCGTCTCTCCAGTAAATAATGATTGTTCTGCATTTCTTAAAAATGAAGAAAATCCAGTTGAGAGTTCATTTCTAGAAAATTCATTTACAGAATTTGAAAAATCCTCCATTATAATTCCAGCTAAAGTTTCAAAAAGAAAAAGCCAAAAATTTACTACTGCCGCAACTAATAAGAAATTGATCAATATAGAGAAAGAGAAATTAAAAATTGAAAGAGCGAAACTTAAGATCAAGAAGGAAAACCTTAAAGTTTCAAAACAGATGTTGACAATGCAGAAGGAGAAAAAGGAAGTTTTGGAAGCAATTTTGGAGCAAATAACAAATATAAGTCGGAATATGCCTTCAACAAGCTAAGCATTTCGACTATTTTATTGTTTTCCGCTTGTATTTTATGGAATAGTATTCATAGATTATTATTAAGATGTAAGCAATATTTATTAATTTTTTTTGTATTCAAAAGTGTGATGAAGATTTGTAAACATTTTTACATCCTAAGAGTCTCCATACAAACTTGTACACCAGCACGTCTTGGTTTCGAGATAAGGGAATTTAATGGACACAAAGCTCAACTGTACTTCCAATGCTTTTAGTGTCTGAAAACAAAATTTAGAGAATGAGCCCAATCCGTCTTATATGCCTAGGCTGTAACTCATCGTTTAAAATAAATTTTAAGTATTATTCTTAGGTCAATACAATTTTAAATAAATTGAGGGTGCTCATACGAAAACCGTGAATTTGTAGATATTATGCACTAAAGTTCGATCTTATTAAAAAAAATTTTTAAACTATATATGTGGGACGTTCCACGTCAACCGGGACAGTGGGCTGCCCGAAATTGAGCGCATCGGAGAAATATTTTTGAGATGTCAAAATTTTCGTATGCTCAAGAGCATTCATATGCGAACGGGTGTTTTTGATTTTTTTTTTTTTAAGAAAATGGCGACCATAAAACTGCGCCTACATTTAGATATCTATGTATAAATTGGCAGTTGGTAAGCAGCCATAAACATAATCGCTTAATTTTTTTATTTTGTAGGATGGCTGTGAAGAGAGGGAGTGCAGTGTTTACTTTTTTTTCAATAGTAGGTGGTGCCACGCTCCTAACGGAAAATACGTTGCCACGGCTAAACGTATGGACCGATTTTAATAAAATTTGGTATGGAAATAGACTGAACCATAAGAAAAGTAATTAGAATCTCTGAGTTCTTAAATGGGGCGTGGCATCAACCTTAATGGAAAAAACGCTGTTTCGGCTGAACCGCGTCATCGATTTTGATAAAACTAGGTATGGTGCTATATTGAGTCCTTAGTAAAGATATTTATTTTGAGTGGGCCACGCCTCTAATAAGAAAAAACGCTCTCACTGCTAAACTAATGGACCGATTTTGATGAAATTTGGTCAGGATCTAATAGGTCCATTAATTTAGCTGTGTCAACATATTTTTCTATTATGGGCGTGTCACCGTCCTATTTAGGGGCGTGGCACCACCTACTATTGAAAAAAAAGTAAACACTGCACTCCCTCTCTTCACAGCCTTCCTACAAAATAAAAAAATTAAGCGATTATGTTTATGGCTGCTTACCAACTGCCAATTTATACATAGATATCTAAAGGTAGGCGCAGTTTTATGGTCGCCATTTTCTTAAAAAAAAAAAAATTCAGAAACACCCGTTTGCATATGAAAGCTCTTGAGCATACGAACATTTTGACATCTCAAAAACATTTCTCCGATGCGCTCAATTTTGGGCAGCCCACTGTCCCGGTTGACGTGGAACGTCCCATATATTTCCATTATACATAAGTATGTACATATATCACGGTGGGCTTTAACCAACTTTTAATAAAAGTGTGAGTTACTACAAAAACTTTAATAGGGGATTATTTGGGATGTAATTTGAAGTCGATATATGAAAAATATAAGAAATCCTTAGAGATTTTTTTTTAAATTCTATATTTACTGTTTTTCAATGATAATACATATCGCACAAATTTCGCTAAAGACGCACAACTCAAAATTTGTCATTTTCGAGTTTACTTGTTAAAACTGTTCATCATGCACATATCTATCAGCACAAAAAATGATTAGTTAATTTTTTGCTGTACTTTGGTGTCAAAAAACAGTTATGTCTCTCTTCATGTTGCAATGGAATTAGGCTACAATATGCAAAAGTGTCCTATTTTTAGTGTCGGAGAGTTCAAGCTGTTGTGATCGCGACGTGGTTTCCAACCATATTCTGTTAGTACCTTCATCTAAATAATCCACACTTTATTTATGAAAAATAGTTACCAAGCAGTTTTTTGCGTTTTCTGAAAATTCCAAAATTTTGAGTTGTGCATCTTTAGCTAAATGTCTGCGATATGTATAACATACGTATGAAATTTAAAAATTTTCGGATTTTGTTCAAATTTTAACACGTCAGCACCACATTCCAAATTTCAACTCTTCAGGTGATCGGGGGTACTGAGAAAGAGCCGTATTTCGGCCTGAAAATAGCCGAATTTAGTCCGTTTTAAAAATTTTGATTTTAAAAGCCCACAAATCTAAATTTAAAGTTATGGATATCATTTTATTTTTGTTATGTCATCTACTTTACACAAAAAATATTTTTAAGCTTCTAGACATTAAGATCTTTTTTTGCGACCAAATTAAGTGAAAAAGGCTTTAGTAAAATATGACAACTTTGAAAATGGTGCCCCAAATCTAGGTCTTACTCAAAATACTTAAATTGCGATTCACATTGTTAACATCAAACATCATACACTTCAAAATGAGATATCACACTGTTGGCCAGGCTTAGAGATATTCGACATTGAATTCAGCAGTTCTCGCAAAAATAGCGTTTTTTCCAAACTTTGACCTAACAGTACTCATGACTCCGAATATGTAGGGATCTGAAATTTGTGTTATGGAGCTATCTTTCAAAGTTCTTTAACGTGTCAAAATTTGCATACGTATGTCATACGTGTGTAATATCATTAAAAAATGATAAATATGGAATAAGAAAACCCACCACCGTGATATTATTATACAGCGTGGGCCAAAATTCCCCATAGGGTTTAAAAACTTAATAACTTTTTCGTTTAAATATTTTTTTTTCAGATTATATAAATAACACCTGGGGAATAAATAATAGAGAGATTCACAACTGAACAGAAAACCTAGAGTAATAAAATTTTATTATTTAAATCAACGATCTACTATTGTATTTTAACGCAAAGAAAATCTGGTTATGAGTGATGAAGCTCATTTTCATTTGAATGGCTTTGTAAATAAGCAGAACTCCAGGTGCTGGGGTTCTGAAAATCCAAGAGCCATTCATCAACGCCAATTGCACCCTATTTGGTGTACAGTATGGTGTGGCATTACATCTGAAAACATCATTGGGCCTTACTTCTACGAAACTGAAGATGGAAGTGCTGTATCCGTAAATGGAGAGCGGTATCGGTATATGATTGAACATTTTCTACGTCCTGCTTTTCAAAGCAGACCTGAGATGACCCGAGACACAATGACACTTTTAAGGCAAATTTTTGGAGAAAAAATAATTTCCAGAAATTCGGAAATTAATTGGCCAGCGCGCTCGCCAGATTTAACAGCACCCGACTATTTCTTTGGGGTTATTTGAAGAAGAGAGTGTATGTAAACAAGCCCGAAACCATTCTTGAACTCAAGACTGACATTGCTGAAGAAATTCGAACGCTACAGCCACAAATTTTGACAGCTGTTATGGAAAATGCTCAAAAACGAGCCCATCATTCCGAAGCTGAAAACGGGGGTCATTTCAAAGACATTATTTTTCATACATAGCATAAAAAATTTCCATTTTGTATATTTTATAATCTAAAAAAAAAAAAAAAATAAATATGGGTAGTTCTTTGTCAAAAAGGCCACCCCCTCTGCCCATTTCAGTTTTGACAAAAAAAAATGTTCAAGCATATGAAAAAATCAGAAATTTTCTCAATTTCTTGATGCCGTCTGGTCTTTTTCGAAAAAATAGCTTTCTAACCTCAAAAAAAGTGTTTGAAAAGAAAGTGCTACTAAAAAATATACATAAATAGGGAATCTCTAAACGGTTGCACCACTTTTTCTCAGCCATAGCACAACGTAATCGCTCAATTTTTTTTTTGTTGGAAAGGTTGTAAGGAGAAGGGGGGACATGTATACTTTGTTTTTCAATAGTAGGCGGTGCCACTCCCCTAAAAAGGAAAAACGTTTCCTTGGCTAAACTAATGGACCGATTTTGATGAAATTTTGTTTGAAGATAGATTGAATCCTGAGAAAGATTATCTGAAACTCTGATTTCTAAAAAGGGGCGTGGCATTGCCTCAAATGTGAAAAAACGCTATCACGGGTGCCACTGCACCGATTTTGATGAAATGAAATCTGTAAGAGGCGTGGCACCGCCCACTAAAAAAAATATTTTAACTTAAGATCCAATCTATCTACATACCAAATTTCATCAAAATAGGTGAAGTGGCACCCGTGATAGCGTTTTTTTTTGGTATGTAGATAGATTGGATCTTAAGTTAAAATATTTTTTTTAGTGGGCGGTGCCACGCCTCTTACAGATTTCATTTCATCAAAATTGGTGCAGTGGCACCCGTGATAGCGTTTTTTCACATTTGAGGCAATGCCACGCCCCTTTTTAGAAATCAGAGTTTCAGATAATCTTTCTTAAGATTCAATCTAACTTCAAACCAAATTTCATCAAAATCGGTCCATTAGTTTAGCCAAAGAAACGTTTTTCCTTTTTAAGGGAGTGGCACCGCCTACTATTGAAAAACAAAGTATACATGTCCCCCTTTCTCCTTACAACCTTTCCAACAAAAAAAAAATTGAGCGATTACGTTGTGCTATGGCTGAGAAAAAGTGGTGCAACCGTTTAGAGATTCCCTATTTATGTATATTTTTTAGTAGCACTTTCTTTTCAAACACTTTTTTTGAGGTTAGAAAGCTATTTTTTCGAAAAAGACCAGACGGCATCAAGAAATTGAGAAAATTTCTGATTTTTTCATATGCTTGAACATTTTTTTTTGTCGAAACTGAAATGGGCAGAGGGGGTGGCCTTTTTGACAAAGAACTACCCATATATAACCGAAAAAGTTATTAAATTTTTAAACCCCATGGTGACTTTTGGCCCACGCTGTACATATGTATGTATATGTTACCGGGCAAACTAGTAGGCCAAACTAGTTGATTTGTGTGCCTGAAGGTATGTAATTTAGTTTTAATGCAAAAGCACTGTGGCTAGCGAAGATGGTTTTGGACATACTATAGACTGAATCGCGGCCGAAGGCTACCGCGAAGCTGGTGTAGGATATATTAGAGGACACAAGTCCTGAGCCGCTACCAAAGGCCGCCCACTTAATCTGATTTTTGTGTAGAATAACTCGGCGACTCAGAGTTTAATTCTTATAGTATGTCCAATACCGGCTTCGCTAGCCACAGTGCATTTGGATTAAGACTTCATTACATATCTTTAGGCTTAACAATAACTAGTTTGGCATAGAACTAGTTTGGCCGGTAACATGTAATTATAAATTATAATTATATGTTTATTACATATCCTGTTTGTGAAATTTTTTACTATAGGGATTTACTGATTTATTGTTGGAAAGTTATATTGTGCTTACCTATTATCCCAAACAATGTATGTATATGTTACGGGCCAAACAAGTTTTTAGGATAAACTAGTTCTCCTACGCCATAGTGTATTTTTTTTCGGACACACACGTCATTGTGGTTAATCGATTACTCTCATATTGTATTCAAAGATCAAGGTTTTAATTCAAGCACTTTTAACTGTTCATCTAGAAAACTAAACTAAATCAACTTTAATGAAAAATTGGTGCATATGTAAATCAGCTATGGCGTTTGGGTTTTGTGGAAATGTACTGAATGGAGACTTAAATGTTTGAAATTAACATGAAAAAGTTACTTAAAATTACAAAAATTTTTTTACTAAAAGCAAAAAGCAAAGGTCAGCCAATTTTACTCCAGTTTTACTAAAAAATGGTAATTTTTAGAAATAGTCGAAATGTACTGAAAATATATCGAAAATGCACCGAATGTACTGAAAATGGTCCAAATGGACCGAATGTACTGACGACGATTTTTCCTTGACGCAAATGTACTAAAAAAGTACAATTGTACCAAAAATGTAATCACTGACGTATGTACATTAGGGTGCTTCCAAATTTTTTTGTTTTTTAATGTGCTGTTGCGAAAAGATTAACTTATTTCAATTTTTAAAAGGTGGCACCGAAGCCGGTTAGTCTTACATGTAAGTTGTATGGAAAAACTATATTTTATCAAAAAGGTCTGATAATGAAGAGGTGATGAATGGTGTTTGGGGTGCTGAAGTTTTTCGAAGTAATTTTTTGCGCTGAATCCGAATATGGAATCAGAATCGACACATAACGAGATTTTTATTGGCAAACGTGGCAGTTGGTATACATATTATATATATTGATATAATTTAAAAACCAAAAGGAAATTAAACAAATTTTTCAGACATATGTATATGTACCTTAAGAATTAATCAGTCTATTAATTAACTAGTCAATAGGTCTGGCCAGACCTATTCACGAACATAAGGGCTAAGTTTTATAGGAACATTCCACACTATTGTCAATGCGTTTAAATGAAAAAATAGAGGTACAATTTTTTTCGATACTTTCTTATGTGTACATAAATAAAATCGAAAGATTTCAAACGAAAGATTTTAAATAAGAAAAAATCTAATTTTCTTTATTTTGTTACTAAATTTCCGAAAAATTAAAATTTTGCAGCTCTGGTAGCAACCTTAGAAATATTTTTCCTTGAAGTGAGGATATACGCGAATATGAATAAATTTTCGAATTTCGAATATTCCAGAATAATTCTAGAAAATGCCATTTATTTGAACATGTCTAGTGCCCATACATTGAAATCGAATTTTTACAGCTAACAAAAGTTACTCATACGCCATGTTGTACATTAATTACGTGAGAGGTAAATTTTTAAATGGCTATACGCATCTTCTCTAAACATAATGACAAGTTAGAAAACTATCAGAAAGGCAAAAGAAACCGTTTTCAGCATTAAAGTTTATATTTTTTGAAAAAAATGCAAGAAGCTGCTTGAAAATGGTATGCTTTTTTTTTAAACTTTAAAAGGTCGTATCGCAGTTCTAAGGTCAACTGGAAGGTTAAGACTTAGTATGGGCTCCTGATTTTAGCAAGAACTAACATTTAATTTTTCAGAGTTTATCTCGTTATCTAGAGGACTGACATTCGGTTTGTGCTCAAGTTATTATTTTTTTAAAGTGCTTTGAGCATTAGAACGGCCCTTATATGGGTGCGTACACTGACCGCGGGCCACTTGGCGAGCGCTGCGCTTTTTGCATTAAAATGGGTTGTGTTCAACTCTACCATTATCGCAGGGAAGTGGCTAGAAAAATAATGAAAAAAAACATAATAGATTAGTTTTGACCTGTTCTCTGTGATGGTACCATCAGTTTTTATTCCAAACCCTTTTTTCGTGATGAACTCGGGAAATTTTTTCTGAAACTTACCGAAATTTTTTAAAATAAAATTTAATTTATGCTTTTTCCTGAATCAAAAAATGGTCGAAAGCAGCAAATGTTTATTTCCTAGAACATTTTTTTAGTTTTTATTTGGAGTTGTACGATAACAAAAGTAATAAGTTTTAATTACAACTAAAAACTTCAAAATTCTATCCTTAAAATAAAAAAGGCTGAAGATCATACGCGTATTAATGCCATATAATTTTCTAATTTACGCTACTGCAATTTGTAAACTTGTTTCCAGAAATACATAGTACTTATGTATGCATGTGTGAACAGTATGTTTTAAATACTACCTCGTAGAATACATACGATATCTCACTTGCTTTTCGCTGAGTACCATTTGGTAAGCATCTCGTGCTCAACAGGTAAAGCATCTAGTCAGCCAATAACAACTGCGAAGTAGCACACATCTCACAGATACCTTATGACTCAGTGTTACTGAGAGCATATACAGATTATGTATATAGTTGTAGAGTTGCCAATATGATACAAATATATGAATTGTAAGTAAATTTTTTTCACTTAAAGAAATCAAATATAGTAGGACCTATAGGGTAAATATTATCTTTATAATGGAAAATTTTTTTTAATTTTTAAGTGTTTCATTTTTATTGAAACCTTGAACTGTATGCAAGAATAAGGATGCAATATTAGGCATGGACTGCTGACTAATCCACATTGCAGTAGAAAACAACACAGTTATATGTGGCAAATTCCACATAGCCCCATATGCATAGCAATCTGGTTGATATAAAATCGTCAAGTTCTCAACGCAAGCAATCATATTATTCAATATCGGCTCAAGGAAATCATCTAACATCCTTGATATTGAGATGCTAAGTGGAATAAATGCCACGAAAATGCCACGCGTTTGAAAGCGTTTATTAAAGCAAACTATTTTTGGTTTTCTGGTCTTTGTTGTCTAATGGAGGTCTGCATGAGTCCATTCGCCACGTTGGGAGTCCGTCGAGCCCTTATGCACAGCAGCACTATCCAAATCAATTCGCAAACAAAATGTTCTACAAGTTTAAACACTCGAAGTTTATAGCATTCAGAAGCTTAGTACATGATGATCATTTCGAGTGCACTCATGTAGACCTTTATTGTCTAATGCTAGCTTTTCACATCACATCGTACTGAGTTTTGTAACATTCATCTAATAACTTCCTCAGAGTAGCGTTTACTTTTTTTTTTTGTTTTCATGGGAGGTTCCACGCCCACTCTTTGTCAAATACTTGTTTCATTCAGCGCAAGTTTCCATACTAAATTTAGCATCATAAGCCTAAATAGCTTTCTCAGCATAACATGTTTTTAGATTTTGCTTGTATGGAAAATGCCAACTTGCCTAAGTCATTCACAAGGTTAGCGGAAACTCGGTTGCATATCCTTTAATAGAAACCTTATTAAAGCTACAACCCTTGGTGGTGTCATATTGCGTTCCGTTGGACAAAGTTTGTATACCAGCTCTAATTAAGACAATTATCAGGGTTGTCAAGTTGAAAAGAATAAATTCTAGGCCGTCCCAAAATCAAATAATTTTTTCAATTTTTCCTCAAAATGGTAAGAAGTATATTTTTTTTCGGAAAAATTTTGAGAACCTTTGCTATTTTTTTAGTCAGCATATTTAAAAAAATAATAGCTATATATAAATAAACATTAAAATTTTTTATTTTTACTCATTGAAAACAAAAATCATTCCATAAATAAATTTTCTCCGAGTGTATGGTATAAATAATAACTAAAGAATTCTCAAAAAATATGCTTCTTGGTATCGGTATAGTTGCACCATGAAACATAATTTATAGACGATAAAGTTCGGTACCGAAGGTAATACAGAAAAATGTATTTTGTTCCATTTTCTCTCATAACTTCAACAATAGTAGGCTCAAAAAGACTTTTCGCAGGAGCGGCACACTTATCGGTTGAGGAAATTTCGTGAAATACTTAATTTGTTTCTGAAACTCTCAATGATGAACATGAAATATCCACATTGCGGGAGTTGTGAAAATTTTAGTTACCTATATTTTTTTATTTTTAACTTAAGAATAAAGTAACATTTTAATGAACTATGACAAAAACAACACTAACTAAAGAGTCCTATATGTTTGAAACATAATTAGCACGTTAAAGTTTGCAAGTGGATGAGAAACAATTTTAGAATCAATGATAATAAAGATAAGGTAAGGTAAGTGATATCTTTTTTCTGTAACTAAAAATAAATTTTTAAAATTTATGTATGGTATTTATAAAATTCATTGGAATAAGGCCAATACTGCTCTTCAAAAAAACCAACAGAGAGACAAAAAAATGGAAAAACTAATTTCTTGTCAATTAATTAATTACACAGGTCAACAAGGGTCAAGAAGCAGACACAGTAATATGCGTTTCCGAAGGATTTTGTTCATTGAATCTAAAAGTACAAGACTTCCGAAGAATTTACTCAAATATCTTTTTTTTTTCGTCGACATATCGCATATTGAAATTTTTAAGTTTCGATTGCTTGATGTCTAAGAGATCCTTGTCGGCAATATTTACATTCGGTATTGTGCTCAACCTCATAATTTAAAAACAGTTTTAGGAGCTCTAGCCTAGATCTGCGTATTGAGCTCTAGCTTGTGTCTAATCATGACATTCCGGAAATCATCAGAAAAATAGTATTTTGTTTCGAAACAGCGAACATTTAATCCCTACACCCAAGTTCGGTTGAACCGATATACCCAGAGCTTCAAGAGTTTCTGATTCTGTAATACTTACGCTTGACGTATTAAGGAGTGTGGTGGTGTGGTAGAAGTAATCCATTTAACTTTAGGAAAACAGGCAGCATTGGGTCTTGCTAACATTAAAATTGAACCAATTGATGCAGTTCCCTTCGGAGATTATTTTTAAGTTATTAGAGAGTGTGCAATACATTATTTTTTAACTCAACCTCCACAGATCTTGGGCGCTTTACAATAATGTTTGAATGTCAAATCTTGCTGTCGTCTATATATGAAAGGATTTAGTTGAAAGTCATTCATAAGCTCATCGATTAAAACAAAGCTCTAAATGTGAACTGATAGAGCTAAAAAACGTGATATATAACTTGATCAAAGACTTTTGAAATAATCAGCGTAACGACCACACTTTCACTAAATGTATTGCTTTCATCTTTCTTTGCGGATAGAGTGTACTTTGCTGAAACAATATTGTCGCTCATTAATATTCTTTGTGCTCCAGATAATTCGCTATAGATAGCGCAGAGCAAAATCTCGGTAATTATTAAGGCTGGTGACTTCACCTTACTCAACACTTGGACTAATCCGGCGCAGAGGCTATATTAGTGTTAAGGTTTACAAAGACTCTTTTCGATAACTTACTCTTGACGTAGTTTGATTGCTGTCTTAAAATTCTGTATCAGTAAGGTCAGTAAATGTTAAAACATTCATTAAAGGAGTTGGAATAGACAATTGAATTTTCATTCTGTCAGAGAATGACAGAGTTTGCCACATTTCAGTAACGAAGGGATTTTTTTACGCACTTTAAGTAGCGTATAAATTGTTTGCGCTAAGTCGTGTCATTACAGCGATTTCTAGTCTCGACCCAAAATCTTTCTGTATCAGAGAATTCCTACTGAGATACTAAATTTCAAACGCTCAACCTTTGAACCTAACTGCAGCTCTGCAATTTTCGATATGCCAAGAGTGGTCCTTAGGCATAATTTCAACTTTTGTAGAAGCAATGAAGCTATGCATGCCTAATAAGATAATTTTTGGTACCAGTATGGACGCAGCCTTTTTGATTCTCTCACCAAAATAAAATTTTCAATTGAAACTGCAATAAAAATTATTTGACGCATTTCACTTTGGCATCAGCTTAAGACGTGGCATTGCGTTAACTAGCTTATGAATAGGCCGCGGAAATGGTACAATGCACTATAGGTCAAATAGCACATTTCACCGGACAAAACTAATAACGGCTATATTATCATGGTGATTAACTGGAAATGTATTTTTTATGTTGACTCTAGGCTAAAAGAAGAACACTGAGAAAAATCTTAACCCTTGTGCTACCAGGTCAAAAATGGCACGTACTACATTTTTTAAAATTCCATAACTAATGAAATAAAAGATGTGTTTTTATTTTTAGATTGTTGTATTAGGCTAAGAAAGACATAACTTTTACGTAAGCATACATTGAACTTAAGATTTCGGTTTCCCCAATTTCATCTTCCCCTTCTTCATTCCCGCGTGCTTATAGCTTTTTAAGTTAAGTTCTTCGACTGGGACTTCACACCTTAATAATCGGATCACTCTGTTGGAAGTTCGAGACACTTTTTACTCTGAAAGCTTCTATTTAAAGACAGCGAAAAAATTATTGGATCTGATGTGTCCATTGCTCTATGAAACACGTCTGAAAGTGTATTAACGCGGATACTTTTGCGTGCATATCAGATTTGTATAATTCGTGTCGAGACTCTGCTGATTCTTCTCCAAATCAACCAACAGGAAGAACTAAACCCTCTACAATTTCCTTTGAATGAATGAGCATTTTGTGTAAAGTTGTTGTCATTTGGAGTCGGGAATACATGTTTTGAATAATTTTTGCGGTTTCAAAGCAGTAAACTTGAAATTTTTTTAGATTTAAAGGAAATTGACAAGACATGCTTATTAAAATTATTTTTAGGCGAAAAATCAAGTCCTTGTCAATGCCGGTAATTTGAGAAAACATTTCATGTTCCGCAAAAGCTCGGCGCGCAGTGTTGCCTTCGTTTGTACTCCCAAAACCACCTACTTTCGGTTTATCTACTATGAGGCCAAGCTTTTTGAAAAATAAGTCATGTATTTTTTTGTTTTTTGCTGATACTGTATTCTTATCATCTACATTTCTGATTTGCCATTTTTGGATGCCGCACTTGTAACCTGCATGTAATACAAATTCAAAAAAACAGGCAACTTCCAGTGGCTTTTTACGCATTTTTCGTAAGCTCTAATGAAAAATTATGCGCACTTTTCCACAAATAACTTGTACTAGTAGCATCCTCAGTATTTTCTAATAAGTAATTGAAAAAGCCTCTTCTTTTTCCTTTTTGTCTGTCTTTTGCAACCAGACTTCGGATAAATCAGAATTTCGGAAGAATAAGTCACCTGACAAAAAAATGCATTAAAAAAAAAACGTGTAAGATCGGGCATCCAAATTTCTAAATAACACTCACAATAGCAACATCTAACTAATTTAGGGTGTCATAAAACTAACAAATCCCAACAAAATTTCAAAAGCTTACTCAAAGTTGGAAATTTAATAAAATTTGACAAATCAGGGGTCTCATTTCAATCTTAGATTTTTTCATAGAAAAACAAAATATATTTAAATGATTTAAGTTAAATTACATAATACATACAATCATCAATTATTTCCGTTTTTATTAAAAAAAAAAAACAAATTATTTAGATTACTTCACAATAGTTAAAAAAGGAGTGAAAATCACCAGTTGTTTGCGTTATCACAGTAGAATGCAAATGCATCAACTTTGACACCTCGCTTAAAAACGGCAAATTATTTTTTCCAAAAACCAAATGCAATTTTGTTTATTTTGAGGCATTATCCGTTAAACTACATTAACAAAAATTAAATAGCGACACTTTTATAAATTGGGTTTCGGCCAGACAAGTGTGCTGTTTGACCTATAGTGCCAATGGTCCGAATTATCAAGACGTGCATATACTGTCCATCATGTGACGTCTAAAATAGACTTACTGTACTTAGGCTGTGTCGTCCGGTATCTGCAACTATTATTGGAATTTATAACATTCTGCCAGTAGAATTTCTTTAAAATATTTCTGGTGACATAGGCCCTTCATCATCAGTATTGCACGCCTAGTTTTTCCTAAGGATTTAACCAAAAAAATTTGCTTCTAAATGTGTTAAATATGCATCAGGGCATACATTAATTGCATCAGTAGAGTCAACTCACCAAAGAACTGAATGCTACGGGGCTCAGAAGTCAAAAAAATGGCCAGAATGATGCAACGAATTGTAGCATTTAAATCAGCAGCAGTTGTGATTTTACTGTCTGGATGCGACTTAAGGATTTGGGAATGCAAATCAAGCAGGAAGTCCATCTAATCACTGGCAGAAATTCTTCGCAAACTCAAGTTTCTATAGAGCATGCGAAAGTACAGAATGTGCGACTGGACCTGTGAATGAAGCGAAATTCGGCGTCCAACGCATTTAGTGGAACGTAAGATTACAATGAATATAAAGGGCGACACCGAATCACTATACAAAGCTACCAGAAAGGAAGATTGAATTATAATGCTACACCGTATTCAGCGTTTGATGCACACCATTAATATAGAGCTGAATGCTCCTTCAAGCTTGCAAATTTCCAATTGGGACATTTTCATTTTTATTTGAGAAATCAAGTATCTTTTTTTTGTTGTCAGTCTTAACTCTCATCTCTCGGCCAGATTCAAAAGTTGTTTTAGTTCTACCAGCGCGGTGGTAGGTTGTGTGCTGTGGCCCCACATCAGTTAGTTTGACTTATTTTAGTCTTAATACAGGTACGAGTGTTAGTTTTTTCCCAAGAGTCCAGATACTAAGACGTGTATCTCTTAGTACGCTTGCTTGCTTATCGTTCGCAGTTCACCGTTCGCTTGTGCGTTGCGTTTTATTTTGTGTTGTTTGATCGCTGGCTACGTTTGTGCACAAAGTCGTCGGTAGGTGCGGTCTAATAAATATCCGTATGTAAAAATTGGTAACCCCTTGTGATGTCAATAACAAAAAGTTGAAGCAAACAAAAATAAAAAAGAATATAAAAGGAAAAGCTTTAAACGCTTAATGTGTATGTACGATCTTTTGCAAGATCACTTATCTAAGATCTTTTAATTATATTTCAAATTAATGCCACTGCTATTAACAATATTAAATATTAAGTTGGAAGAAAATTAACAAGTGTGAACAAGGAAGCTGTGAGTGATGAAATAAATAATATATATATATATGCAAATCGTGAGAATACTCATATCGATCGATCATCAGTTAAAGTGTTGAAACATTTGAACATTTTATTTTTTTTTTGAAATTTTCAAAGAGAAGCGACAAAAAACTTTGTATAAATTTCGCAAATTTTGTTGCGCACTACTGTGGATAGGTGCGAAACAAAAATCTCGACCCTAAAGCGACCCAATCTCTTCAAGTCGCTGTGTATGCTCGGACCGCGACCCTTCGTCTGCACCGTCAGTCAGCACACCGTCGCAAAGCAGAGTAGAGTAGGCTAACGGAAAATGTTTTATTAAACAAAATGATTTTAACCCTCTTATTGCAACAAGTTACTAACTGCAGCAGTGTCTGTCATTTTCATTGTTGTTGTTGTTGTTGCAGTCGTAGCTGTAGCTGTCGCTGAAGCCGTTGCCGTTTTAGCTGGTACTTAAAATGGAACCCTCATATGATCACGAACATCATCTCCCAACAAATTACAAGTAATATTTACATTTTTCCCATGGCAGAGTTTTTCTTAATTATACCCAACTTCAGAGCGTAGATTCGTATCTTTGGAATAATAATAATAATAATGAATGGAAATTCAGTCTTACAGATACAATATTCGTACACACAAACGTATGTATGTACAAATAGCATGTATGTACATACATACAGCATACATATATATGTATACGAATTAACTAACGTGGCTATATATACATGCATGAAATGTACATATGTATAAATAGAAGATACAAACTTATTCGCAGACATGGAAAGCGGCGAACTGTAAGCAAAAACAGCAAAAAAAAAATCTCTTATAAGAAGGCCCCCGTGTATCTTAAGTGTTGAGCTTACTGGTCGACTTGAGGGCTTCTAATGCGGCTCGAACGAATGTAGATCGCATGGGTCTGTGTTTGCTTGGGCAAAGTATTCGAAGACACAGGTTAACAAAGTTTGTGCATTTCGCTTGCTCATTTGTTTACTGACCAATGATTATACGCTTTCGTAGACCTAAACGTAAACAAAACAAAACGGCCTATACAGAAATGATAGGATTGAATTGAATAAGGAGCTGAGCGCTGGTCATCAAGTTACTACAAACGTAGAAAGATTTCTCGTATATTTGAGATTGCATGCTTTGTCATTCTCAGCCAGTAATTTCAATTTCATCCACTCAATTAGGGTATACGTGACCTGTACGCCTGGCTACAATCCATAAGATTTTAACTTTGCACTGCAATGACGTCTCGTTTCTTGTACCTAGCATAGATCTAGCATTATAAGTTGCTGCCAGAACGAGCTTCGACTGTGGTCTTGCTTTCGCTTCTTGCCTGGCTGAAAAATCACTTCCATGAAGACTCACACTGGAAGTTTACTTAAAAAATGGCATTATTCTCACGCTTCGTCTGTTCAGACACTTCTTCTTCTAAGCCATCCACAATTATGACCTTTTATGGCGTAACTTTTGAGAACCCTTCATGTACTTGAACTTCGGTCAGGATATCTATATCCATAGGACTCTGGATGTCAAGTGTAGTGGTAAACATAGCAATATTCTTAGCTAATTCAGTAAGTCTCTGGTCGGGATTCTTTCCTTAGAATGGGAACAGTGAAGTAGCGCAGGAAGCTCATTATAAGCAGTGCCTCATACCACGAGACGATCTTCCACCCAAGCAGCTTTGCACTGCGTATCAGTAGTCTCAAAATATAAGGCTGTAAAGCCAAGACGTCAATAATCACTGACCTTTATCATATGTACCTTACTGTCGTAATCGAACTTATAGCGCATATTATAAGTAGCAAGTAAGTTAGTAAGTCCTAGTTAAAAGCGTCTCTAGAAAGGCTTTCCATTGATGTAATCGTTGGGAAAAAAAAAATAGTTCAGGGAAACTTTTACTTAATTCAAGTAAGAAATTCCTTGAAATAAAATGATATTTTCTTTAGAGAACCTTTTAATCAAAGCAAGGAGATTTTTCTTTTCAAAGTTATGATATCTTTTATCTTTTTTCTGTAAAAGCAGAGACGCACGTTAAAGAAAGTTAATTGAGAAACATGTGACTTGGTTGAGTAAAGAACTGGAACAGGAGAACATAATCCTCAAATTAATTTTGTAACTGAGAACTACATATTTTATCCATACACTCAGCGAAAAATAGCATTGTAAATTTAAATATTTACATTTGTTTTAGAGAAATTATAAATATATAATTACTGAACAGAAAACAACTTTGAACTACTGTACATTAGGGCGGATTAAACTGTTAAGTGATCTGGAAACTCTATTTTTCTGAAAGTTCGTCAAATTTTAAGCAAAAAAGGCCACTGGCCATAATGAATTTCGAGCCTGCAAGTTTTTATTTGAAGTAGTTAAAACTATTCAAACTGCGTATAGCGCCATTAGGTGAGAGTTTTCAGTATTTTAAAGTTTTTCATTTTCTTCCTTAATTCGTAAGTAATAAAATTTCGTTTCTCTCATTCAAATCGTTCCATTAGTTTCAGAGTTATTCAAGTTTAAACAAAACAAATTGAAAATTTCACAAAACATTAGGCAAACAGAAGGGATGAGTTGTTCAACAGTTTTGCTTAAACTTGAATAACTCCAAAACTAATGGACCGATTTGAATCAAAAAAACGTAATTTTAATGCTTACGAGTTGAAAAAGAGATTGAAAAATTAGTGGATTTTTTTGCTTAAAATTTGATGAACTTTCAGAAAAATAGAGTTTCCGGACTAAACAATGTTTCTCCATACAATTTAATCCGCCCTAGTCTATATATAGAGGTGAAAATCTAACATAAATTAGCTTCAAGTTCATTTTAAAGTTGAAAATTGTTAAAACAAAATGTTTTCCCTTTAATTTTAATAGAAAAAATCTAAAATTTTTTAGGTTTCAAAATAGTAAAAATAATACGTTTTTCCTTGATTTTAAAAGAAAACAATTTTAAATTGGCATTTTGGCGGTAATTTTTGCAACTGCCTAGGGACGGAAAATTTCTTAATCCGGGCCTGGGTATATGTTAACAAGCCCACAATCTGCGAGAAATTTTTTTGGAGGTGTTTGACTTTAATTTCAGTGTGCTTAAGACACCACATCAATTCAATATATGGAGCTATATATAGATCAACAGCCCATCTTAAATGAAAATTATTCCGCCACCAACGGGTTTAATTAGGGATTACGAATTTTATGATTTCTATTTATTTCGATCCAAAATAATTGTGATTTTGGGTCTCAATTTTCTTTGACTTTTCTTTTTATTTTCTTCGATGAAAAAAAAAAAATCGATATTTTGTATTTCTTTTCTTTTAGATCAAAAATAATATTAACTATGGAATTTTATATATTTAGATCAAATACATCCATCATTTTTCTATTTCTATCCGCGGTGGGCGTTTCGGGCTTAATATTTTTTTTATACCAATCTATGAAGCTCGTACATTTTGTTATTCGATAAGTTTCAATCTTTTGGGTTATTCCGATGATTTTCGATCTTTGTCATTGGCTTTTTTGATACTATTTGGTATTTTTCAAATTTCATATCGTTTTTAATTTGAAAAACATCGGAATAATTCTATTTTTCGCAAACTATCGAAAAAATCAAAGACAGGCAAAAACCTCTCGAAATTCATCGACCATCATCAAAAAATATCAAAAAAACATCAACGAGATAGGGCTTGTGATAGAAAAAATGAAAATCCAAATGCCCGTTACTTTGGATTTAAAAACATATACATCCATAATTATGATTAGGTTTGATATAAAAGTATAAAATCTTAAATTATGATTTTTGATAGAAAAAAATTATTTTTAATTTTTTAAAAAAAAAAACTAAAAAGCATGTCAAATGTTTACGCTTCTCTTCCAAAGAAACTCATCTAAATATATGCTTAGATTCACATTTCGCCTTTTTCTTAAGTATTTTTGTTCTTTGAACTCAATCATTGAAAATATCGATTATTTACAGTCCTTGGGCTGGATAGTTCATTCAAAGTAAAAACATAAAACCCAAAATTTTTGCGAGTACCCTTCAAGACATGCCACCTTTTTCGAATTTCACCAAAAGTGCAAAAAACCAATACTTTTTGTAGTTGTAATTATGTGTAAATTAATTAAAATTTAATTTAATTTTAAATTTTGATAAATATGTCAAAAGTTGTGTGATTATGGAAGTCAGAAAATTATTGGGCTCCTGGAAAAAATACATGTTCAAATTAAATTCAAAATTAGATTATTTGGAAAATATAATCAATACATGGATTTTGGCATTGAGGGTACACATCAAATTCTTCAAGAGAATTTCCTCGAAAATCAATTGATGAGTGTTCAACTTACACAAAATGGAAATAATTATGGATGTTAGTGAAACAACGTAAAAAATTTTCAATGGGACAAAGGTCAAGGAAAAATAAATGCCAATGCATTGCTTGCAATTTCACTCCCATTGAAAAGTACAAAAGATAGCATTCCCAATCTACTGGCTGTATACACCATCATGCATACTACTGAGAATGTTTTGTCTTTGGTTAGGAATGCGGGTGTATTACAAAATAAATATTTATTATTGCAAAACTTTTAATGATATTCTGCCAACTTATAGTAATACAACAGCAGCGAAATTTTATCATACAATTATGTACATATATAAAATGTGGCGTTTGTGCTCTCTGACGAAACAATACATTCTGCCCCTCCCTGTAAAATTATCCACACAAAGCTATGGAAATTTACTATCCATATCATACATAACGGGCATTTCATCGAAAAATTTAACATTCTGAAATTCATTCACATTCTGCCTAATTGTACTTCGAGAAGGTGTGAATGCAAACACTCATTCTTTATTTTTTGCTCCTCCTCCACATCCTTACAACTTCTACAGAAGTCAAAAGACCGAACACCTAACCACTCTGCATGCCTGTCGATGATGCAGTGGCCAGATAAAACAGCGGGAACGGACGAGATGCTATGTGTAGTGCTGGATATAAGTTCTAGAGAGCAATAAGCATACAATTTTGGCCAGATTTGCCTTGTTATGTTGCAAGTTTAACTTTGGGTCCATCTTGTGTTAGCTTTTTTTTAATATATCTTCTTTCAACAGCAACTTGCAGGGAGCAAGTCTTATGCCAACACCATCCTTGTCCTGTGGAATTTGTGTAGTAGTTCCCTGCCTAGCAAATTTATCAGCTTTGCAATCACCATCAATGTTCCTATGTCCAGGCGGCACTCAGATGAGGTGAATGTTAAAATGCTGAGTTATCTCATTAAGAGACGAGCGGCATTTCTGTGCCACTATTGAGTTTAGATTTGGTGACTCTAGTGATTAATAGCTTGACTATTTGACCTAGATTAATAACATTTTAATAGATTTGAACGTAGAGCTGACAGTAGTTTTTTCCATTTTATTTTCAAGTGTAATTATTTCATTTGATAATGTAGGTTTCGTTGCAAAATTGGTCTTTTCGTGTGGAGGTCTTTTGGCTAGGAATCGATATGTTTTCAGACTTTTAAAGTATTTTATGTTGTAAGGCTTATTTCCGAGTTATTAAGAGAAAACATTGTTTCTGCCACCCTAAATGGTCATATCTCACGAACTAGCCGTTAAATTTGTGGCAGTCTACTGAAAACAAAACCAGGTAACTACTATTTTATCAATAACCTCACCATTACATCTTAGCAGCACTTACTCTATAATCTTGTGAACTTTTTGTAGCAAGAATATTATTTTAGCTTTATGGGTGATTTTACGGAGTGCCTCTTGAAAAAACTTCAAATAGTCACACTTAATATGGTGGATCAAAGTAGACCACTTTAAAAAATTGGCTAATTTATGTTTATTACCTTTTAACTTTATAAAAGCATATTGAGTTAAATATAACCATGACTAAAAATATGGCGTTGAAGAAAACTTCAAAATATATACACAGGGTGTACTGAGAATCGAAAACTTGAAAAATCGATTTCAATTTTGATTCTTTATCTTTGAAATAAGAATGTAAAACGTGGCTTTGAGTGACATTAAATATATCAAATACAAAATAAAATTCCACACATGCAGTGTTGTTCCTGTGTTAAAATGTTAAATTACACATTAAACGCAGCCTGTAAAGTATTTTATGTACGATATTTTGAGCTTAATGTAAAATTCAACACTTTAACAAGACTTCACGTGAAGACCCCCAATAATTGTTTGCTATTCAACACATTTTAAGCAGCTGTATTTTTAAAAAATCACGAATTTTTAAGAATATGTCACCGTTTAAAGACAAAACTTCAAAATTTTAGGTAAGAGATCCAATATTAAATACATATATTGCGGTGGAATTAAAAATTTAAAATTGGGTAAGTTTTGTGTTTTCAAGTAGTTCTCTTCGTGTCCTCTTATTATGCAATTTCACTTTGTTTTTAAATTCAAAAGCTTTGATGAAAGCCTTACTACAATGTTCATGACGGCTTAAGTTTTTGAAGCTCATCTGAAACCGAATAGAACTACTTGTCAGAATTTTCAAATAATTTTGATGAGGGAACAAGTTGCGCGTGCCTTTTATTTAAGAAACCGACTACGTCTCGAATCCGTATTATTTAAAAAAAAGTTCATTATGGATTCGTATATGAAGTCCGTTCCGAGTTCGAGACGAATCCCAAAAAACAATTCGTGTTTTTGAGATGGATTTTATACCAAAAAAGTTTCGGATCCGTAACGAAATCCGTTTCGAATAAAATATACGTAGAAGCGAATCCATCTCGAATTCGAAACGGATCCGTTTGGCACACTGGGTAAGGTTACGATATGTACAAAAGTGTATGTAGAATTTGGAAGGCTATCTTTGTGTGTGATTTTGTTTATTTTTATTTTAGGGGTTTTTAGCATCATTTCCCATGTTATTAATGTACAACGAAACGTATGAATAACCTCTATCTATCTTCCATATTAAACAAAAGTTACTCATACGTCATCGGACACATATGTTACATACATAGAAATTCATTAGGCGTGTTTTTTTTGACGCGGCTACCCGCTAAAAAAAATTTTTTGTATGAGAATGACAGTTCATTTAGTGGCGATACTCATCGCCGACTAATTTCTCATACAAAAAAAAATTTTAAGCGGATAGCCGCGTCAAAAAAAACACGCCTATTATTACATAGACATTACATTGCTTCCTTTAATTGTACTTAAAGGGATTGAAAATGGGAATAATTTCTTCACGTACCCAGTAAGAGTCTACACAAATTTAAGCTTACATCGATACTTTTCCTATACATTAGGGCTTATCTGAGCTATTAATGAGCTAAATTTTAATAATTTATTATAATAAAATTAATAATATAATAAAAAAAGTATGCGTAGTATATAACAGCAGTAACTAAACTACATCTTGAAATAATAAAAGGGCATGGCATCAGCCCAACAAATAAAAACTTTAAGACCTGGAGAGCTATTTAAGTAAATGCAAGTACAACAGAGATACGCAATGAATAGCTCGTGTTTATTTTTTTTCGTAATTCATTGCCTTTCATATGCTTTCGTTGACAACAAGAGCTTCGTTTACTGTGCCGCACTGTTGACGCTTGCTCAAAATCAACGAATGCTACTAACCATTCGCTGCTTTTTCATTGCCTTTTTGATGACTCGCAGTCGTGAGCAGCGAAACTCATAACATTTCACTGACAACTGTCGTGCTTTCATTCGTTTCGTATGATTGATGTTAAGTGTTGATTCGCTGTTTGTTTTTCAGCGAATGTTTCATAGCTGCGTAAGAATACATTCGCGCTCATCTCTGAAGTCACTTTAAGTAATTATGACAAGTACCAAAACAAATGAATGTGAATTTGGTCAAGAAGGTATGGCTCTTTTCCGTACAAAGAAAAACTTAAAAACAAGCTGAGAGATATTAAGGATAATGCATGGACATTTCGCATAAATACTATTAATAGTTTAGACAAACAGTAAACACAAAGTGAGTGAGTTTTGACAGGAGCACATAGCATATATCTTTAAAACACACTACAGACTCCCAAACCCGTGCAGCATTTTTCAAGCCGAAATAATCGCAATTAAAAAAGCAGCAGAGAGAATTTTAAGGGGCAACAGTAACTGTCGCATAAGCATATACATTAGGGTGGTTCAAATTGCAAACATGTTCCGATTTTTGGTGCTCAGGCCTGAAAATATATCTTGATACCATGAAGCTTTTGTGTCAAAATTTCACCTCAATCAGACCATGGGAAGGCGTGTCAGTGGATCGATTTGTGTGGTTTTTGTGCATTTTCGAGACGATTTAAAGTTCAATTGCTTTTATTTAAAAACAAACATCAACATCGGGGTATGTTTGTGGTTATCAATTTTTATAGACTCAGTCTGATTTGAAATATGAGCAAAAATTATATATCAGAAAATTGGCACAAATTTGAGTAATGATTCATTGATAAGAATGTGAAAAATGCTAAAAAATCTGACACACGTCCACTTTGATCACCCAAAAACATGCCTATCTTATATTTTTCTACCACGGCACTAAGCGCAATCGATTGGACATCCTCTTATACATCGAAAACAAAATGTCGAAGAGTTTTTGTGCCAACAATGCGATCTGGAGAAATTATAGATTTTAAGAAAATAAAGGTTTTTAATTCATTTTTGTCAAAGGAACGTTAGTATTTCACACTTGTTCATTTTGGAGATTTTTTTCGGTTCTCGGCGACCACTTTGAGTAATTTTTGAAACTGATCTTCGTCCTTCGTTATCTGTTTATTAAAATTTTCAACAAGTGCAACCGCTCTTTCTGCGGTGTCGTTCACAACACGTAATTTTTGAGCCACAATTTTCGAATACTTATAGGATTCATAATTTGGCCAGCAAATGGGGTCTTTTTCCAGAAAATCCATTGACGATTTCAATATTTAGAAGAAACGCAATGTGCGTGACGTCACAAAGGCGCTTACGTTCAACTCAATTTCGTCAATCTTCTGAAAATCGATATTAATGCGACTTTAGTCGTCTCGAGAAGAAATTTTCAGGTTCGAGAGCATTTTCCTTTTTTCGTTGACTAAAATTGCTTAATCGAAAAACGCCAGCCTAATCAATGCTTCTTTGATGTACCAAAAATGACCTCTGAACTTGTTAATGGCAATATTTGCTATGTTATTACTTTCGTTTGTATATTTTATCAATTGTGGTATATCAGTCAAGCATTGATTGGGCTGGCGTTTTTCGATGAAACGATTTCAGTCAACGGAAAAAGGAAAATGCTCTCGAACGTGAAAATTGCTTCTCGAGACGACTCAAGTCGCATAAATATCGATTTTCAGAAGATCGACAAAATTGAGTTGAACGTAAGCGCCTTTGTGACATCACGCACATTGCGTTTCTTCCAAATATTGAAATGGTCGATGGATTTTCTGGAAAAAGACCCCATTTGCTGGCAAAATAATGAATCTTATAAGTATTCAAAAATTGTGGCCCAAAAATGTCTGATTTTTCCTTGAAATCTTAATGATATTTTACTTCATTTGAAATTGAGGTTATTCATAACTTACGATAGATCTCAAAAATCAAAATATGACAATATCCATGGTATACAAAATACGGTTTCATAATTTAAGCGTGAATATAATGCTATAATGTTATTGTCATCAATTCACACATAGCTCAGTAAAAATGTAAATTTTTGGGCTTTAATTTTAACAGTCGAACGTTGCAATTTAAGTGGATTCAAGGTATATCCCTTGCATGCATTTTACTTAAGTTAGTACGTATTCAAATTAAGAATCCGTATTTTGATACCATGAGAACTTATTATGATCAGTGAAGCCATAAATATTCGATAGATTTCATTCGTTCGTTAAAGAAGTTAATGTGCTAAATAAGACTTTTCAATAGATATGCTAATCAATACGCAGCGTTATTGCCATAAAAAATTGTTTTATAAAGAAGGTACTAAACGATTTTCTCCTAAAACTGTAGTCTAAATATGGAGTCAGGAACTCCGCTGGTGATGTCTTAAATTAATTTTTGATCTATCGCAATAATATGATGAAGTACAAAATTTCCTATAAAAAAGGCCAAACCACTTCCTTAGAGGGATCGAGTACACCAATCGAGTAACACCATGGTGGTATATAAAATTAAAATCCAAATTTTTTGTTGATGAAATAATACTGTTGCCCAAAACTGAACCACATTTTTCTCAAGAATGGTTTAGAACCTCTCTGGCGATATCCAAAATCCATTTTCATCTTTTTCCTGCCGAATGATGCAGGAATGATTTTCCTTAGTTTTTTTTGTGCAAAATTTGGCATAAAACCATATATGTACTTTCAGTTTTATTCTTAAGCTGATAAAGAGTTAACCCCTAAGTGAAAATTTGACAGCGCAATTTCGAAAAACACGTTTCATTAAAATCTCATAGCAGATTGAACAAAAGTTCAAAAGAAACAAGCGTAGTTTTGGTTGCAATCTAATGCACAATGCGATAGTGATGGTTTCAAAGTGACACATGGAACGGTCGTTAAAGAAACAAAAAAAAAATAAATAAAACAAAAAAGTAAATATTTTGTAAGATCTTTATTGATATGCGCTGCAATTTTTTTTAAAAAATGAGTCCGAAACAGGTTATTTGGAGACTCGATCGCCACAGCTCGTGTCTTAAAACTTTGTTTATTCAAAAATTGGTCACGTCCAAAATTTATTTTCCATCGAAAGGCGGATGCAATCCTTTTTTTTTTTTTGGAAAATTGACTCAAAAAGAACCCAGGACTACCCAGCCCCAATTTTAAATATCATATTGCAACATTATCATTCTTATAACTTGTTTCATTTGCGGAAATCAGTTCAATAGCTTAGGAGCTAAGTATGATTTCATGCCAGCGAAGTATTTGAATGCTTTAGTCCAGTGATGGGCACATAGTGGCTCTATTTGCTCTCATTGCTCTCACCGTTATTCGACGCACAAGCAAGCGAAAAAAATTCGCAGAATTTCAACGCTATGGAGGCACAGCGTTGACTTGAATTCAAATGAAAACAAAACACAAAGGCATAAACGACCGTGCCGCATTGTGTCTTGACGAATGTTGCAATTGTTTTTGTTTGTAGTACAATTTTTTTTTGTGCTAATGGCAAATTTGGAAATGAAAGTAAAAAAAAACTTCAAAATTTCGTTTCTTGTTGCTTGATGTTGTTGTTTTGCTCTTTTGTTAGATTTCTATGCCCACCGCTGCTTTAGTCAGTACTTATACTACATATTAATTTTTTCTCTTTGTTATTACTACCCCAGCAAGCATTTGGAAGTTTTTTGAATCTACTGAGCTTACAGCGATGAATTTGTATTTTGGCGCGCTTAGCTTAATAATCGAAATTCTCAACACTCTTCAGAAAGATATACGAGTATAACAAACAAGATAAAATCAATAGATCTTAAGTCTTCCATGCAATTACTTGGCATATTAAATAAGATTACTCGGTGAAGAGCTTATAACTAACTCTTCTAGAAGAGATAAATTGGTATCTTCGGTAATTTTAAAATTATTTCAATGCTTTACGATTCGATATAACATTTTTTGTTATTTGCATTGTTCTACATTAAATATACACTGCGTTCATAAACTATAGCACAATTTATGTATTTTAAGAAAATGTGCTGTAGCATGTTGGATATTGAACTTCAGACGCTCATACTGACACATTTTGTGCTTAGATATGTTCTCTTTAAACTGACATTATCAAATGTTATATTCACTTGACTCTCTCCATAAACCGTTATCAATATCTCCAACATTGCCTAAGAATCGTTCATTTAGTATAGCACAAATGATTTAAAGTCAATGTTTTTCAACAAAAACAATAAATTTTTATTTTTTTTTTGTTTCTTATTTAATACGAAGTGGTTCCACCATTTGATTTGGTGCATTCAAATATCCTGTTTCGCATTGAGCGTCGAGAGCCACTCTTCTAATATGGCTGTTTTTAATCTAGCAACACTTGAAAACTGTCGTTTATCAGCATATATTCGCCAGACGAGAATCTATCAAATGTTCTCAATTGGATTCAAGTCAGAAAAACAAGCTGGCCAATCCAATACGTTAACATTGTTCATTTCAAGCCACTCTTTTGTTTCCTTGCTGGCGCATGCGCGATCTGTCACTCATTGTATCTTCTGCTACTGTTTGTGTTACTCAAGTGTGCTGAACCACTCAAAATGTTACAGAAGATCCATGTGAATCATGTTCTTGAAAACACAGGCACTTGAATGGTGTACAACATTCAAAAAAGGACGACCCGTGGTGGTTGATTTGCCTAGACCTGGTCAACCTTTAACGGTGACTAACGATGAGAACATTGACATAATAAAAAAGTTGGTGCTTTAAAGTCATCGCATGAATATTAGAGAGTTTGGGACGAGAGGTTAACATTTCATTTAAGTTCGCTTCAAATATTCTGACTGATATTTTTTAGGCATGAAGCGCATCGCAGCTGGGCTTGTCCCAAAAGAGCTCAATTTTATTCAGAAGAAGCATCGAGAGCAGGTACGACATTCAAGGTAGCTAAGACTCTTCGGAATTACAAACCTTACCGCCGTGAAACCGAACATACGCCAAAAAACAGGGTTAAATTTGTTCCTCCCACTCTGAAGGCTATTCCTCAAACAGCCTACAAGAAACGTATGCCGGACTAAATCAAGGATCTGTCATAGTTGTATTGTAAGCGGTGGGGCCTAATTCAAAGATGCATATTTATGTAACCAGGTACCCAAAATAACTATTATTGGCTTTTGTGTGATTGAAAAAATAGGATAATTGTTGATAATTTTTATTTATCAAAAAATATTTTTTACGTTGATTCATAACAATTACGCATTAGAAATTGTTTTTCCATTGTCAATAACTATTAATTTGGGAAAAAATATTTTTTACGTTGTTTTCAAAAAATGCTCAGTGCCTCTCATTTTTGTAAGTTTTCTTGCACCAATCGATGAAGGAGAGTTGGTTACTCTGACATAACCAGAGTTGGTCCACGGTTCCCAATAGTGCCCGATTTCGGTATATTTAGGAACAAACTTTTTTCTCCCAATCCATAGAAAGAGGTCGTAAATGGGTTTTGGCTATCATCAGAAGTGATCTCGCTTCCAAAACGTGCCCAATTTTGCTCCATTTTCCAATTTTTTTTCCACGTCATTTTATAAATAAAATTTTAAAGTTTTAGAAAACGGAACCGAACATAGAATATAGAGATGGAGCTAATAATAAGAAATCCGTAAAGTTTTTGGTTTGATACATTTGATTCACCCTAAATGTGTATTTTGACTATTAAGTTTTGATGTCAAATTCTTTATAGATCATATCCTTCCGAACAAAAGTTATAAATCAAAATAAATTTGTAAGTTTATTTGTAAAACAAAGCGTTTTTTCTGGAGGTGGTCCTCAAAGACACTGAATAAAAGTGTGTCAAATTTCATTGCCTTTCTTTGCAAAATGGTGAGGTGACAGATTTTTGAATTCAATCTCGCGCCGGCACAAGATCTAAACAACACAAACTTTTCAACATGAAATAATGAGATTTCTACTACATATGTATTTCAAAATATGAAATGTCATTTCCTTGAATTATAAATAAATTTAACACAACGATTTCAAAGCTTAAAGAATATATCCTTAGAAGATGCAATCAATAAAAGCAATCATTCATTATCGTTGAAGAAATTATCTGAAATTAGTGGAACATTGCACTATCATAGTTACAAAGATATGGTAGTTGAATTTGAAGTTTTAAATACAATTCCTTTGAATTAAATACAAATTACCCTTACACAAAATGTCATCAAGCAGACAACCCAGAAACAAAGACAAGACAATTTTTGTTTAAAGCCAGAGATCTGACTTAGCTATAATATTTTTTTCATAAAATTTACCAACCCCCCTTCAGTTACGTCAGAATCTGTTAAATAAGCCCAACACGAAAATCTACAGACTGTCATATATCCCGAAACACTCCCTAACTCCAAAATTTTGAGATATATTTCTTAACTTTTTATCGACATCACATTTATAACGAAATTCTTAGTCTCTAATGAGATCGTTATCTAAAGAGCGCAACAACTAAGACCATGATGGATACATAAATAAATTTTGATGTTATGAAAATTAATAGTATCCGCTGTTAAAACTTTATCTAGATCAGAAAGAAATACGATCAGTCCAGATTTGAGTTTTTATGCCCACAAAAAGTAGCCTACTCAGATTTCGCGAACTTTTTTCTGTAATTTTAAAGTCGTTTCAGCAAATTGTATTGTAGGTAATGATATCTAATGTAGTCACATTTTGTATTCTGCATATAAAAAACAAAATTAATACAGTTTAATTGCTAAATTAATTAATGAAAGTACTCGCATTGTGATTTAATTTTTACTGCTGTGTTTTTCTTCTTGAGTTGGTATTGAGTAAAGTTTTCTGAAGTGGGAACACTTAAAACCAACTTATTCAAATGAAACATTTTACTATAGAACTTTGTAGATTTATTGGGCAGCATTAGGGCTCTAAATTTGTTTTTGCAAATTTGCATTTTTTAAAAAGTTATAAGCAAATGAATTCATATGTACATATTTTTTTAAATTGGGATTTCTCAGTATCGGGTAAAAGTTAATGAAATTTTTATAGTAGGACTAAAAATATTTTACAAATAAAGTTTTCATAAAAATTTTAAATATGATTTATAAGTAATTAACTTTTTAATAAACAAATAGAAATTTAACCAACTTCTCATATGCATAGAAGCAACATTATTTCACAGAATTGTTCTGTAAAATCTACACAACTTTTTCCTTTTTCAAACCCGAGATATCTGCATATTTCTAAATTAACAGACTTAGCATAATTTGAACTATCTATAGATTTTTCTATCATTTTCAAAATTTCAAATCATACCAGTTCTGTTAGTTTAGAAAAATGCTGATATCTCGGGTTCGAAACAAGAAAATGACATGCGGTCTTACGCATTCTTTGAAGCAAATAACAATACATTAAAAATGATATAACACGGGATCTATGGCAAAATAATATGGAGTGATTTTGCAACTTTAAAGTACAAAATCGGAATTTTTTAATTTTTTTTCGGTCAATTTTAAATTTTCTTATAATAAAGAAAGAAGAAGAAGAAGAAGAAAAACTAATCACGGATTCGAATTTCTCGATCAATACTCAAACAAAAAAAATTTTTGAATCACCTTAATATGTAAATTTTTCGACTCCGATTTGAAAACAATCAGGTCTGTTAATTTAGAAAAGTGCAGACATCTTGGTTTTCGATTTCGAAACGATTTCTGCATTCTTTTAAGCAAATAACAATACTTTAAAAATGATGTACGACGGGATCGGTGGTAAAATAACATTTGAGGTGTTGCAACTAGTAAGTGGGAAATCGGTACTATAAGAAAGAAAGAGAAGAAGAAAAATTAATCACGAATTCGAATTCCCCGATCAATAACTGCCCGAAAACCATATCCACTTTGTTCGAAAATTTGACAACCTCTGTAACTTGCACCATTTTTTAAATCAATATTTTTTAAAACGGGTTGTCTACTTAAAACAGAGGGTCCTAATCCATTTCCAATTTTAACCTTAATCCTAGTAATAGGCTTTGTCCAGACATATAAGGCTAATGTAATCCGCTGACACATCATGAAGAAATCAAAAAGTTTTTATTTTGCACCGCTCTATACATGTATATCTATGTGAAATGTGTTACTAAATATGTCGTCTTTAAAGTGCTATCCGAATTTTTGAATTCTGACTTATTACTGCTGTCATTTTTTAGGATCTCTTTGATTTGTTTTTGGCGCCTTCAAACAAATTTACAAACTTCGATCAGGTAATTTATTATGTATTTGATAAATAAAAAAATTAATGAAAAAAAAATCTTTGAAACCAATGTATTTTTTTCTGTCTCTATTGCTTAAAAGCCTGCGATTTTGGTTATTCATTACAGGACTTTTAGTTTTTGATTCACAATTCTCTTCAGGCCATCATGTTAGATTTTTGCGAATACTTGAGAAGTCGAATTTATTGATGCATTGCACTTCTCTGCGCTGTATGGCTCCGAATATCGAACATGGCTCTATCCCAGTTGATGCATTATGTCGCACAAACATATGTCCGTTGTGATCAAAAAAAAGGTTTTATAGCTTCTTTTAAAGGCCTTTTAAAGACAATTAGATATTTATATTTATAAATTCTTCATAGTGGCTTACAGGAGCCATTTGGCGCATGAAGTATAAGGACATGTTCCCCTTAGGGACTTTAAAGATGTATTAGAGACTTTATTTATATGCAAACTATAGAATTTTATTATATTTAATTTTATCATCAAACTTAATTTTTACTTACGATTTGTACTCCAATCTGGAATCCAATTTCCAACGATCCATAGTACTGTACGCTACCCACTAAGCTGTCTGGGATTTGTTATAAGTATTATGCGTTAATTAAAGACGAATCATATCTTTCTCACATTTGTTTTGATAAAGCGCCTTTAAAAGACAAAAAATTGGATAATAATGTAACATGTCTTGTGTGTTTCTTTTTACTGTACCTAATAAAATGCTTATGAAAACATGAGACGGCGTATCTTTCAAGTGACTTTTATGTCTACAATATTAAAACAAACAGGAGACATGCGGTCTCAAGTCTTCTTATAAGCATTTTATTATGTACAGTTCAAAAACACACACGAGAGAAGAGGTGGCATGACTATAGACCAGCGGTGGGCACAAAAATCTAACAAAAGAGCAAAACAACAACATCAAGCAACAACAAACGAAATTTTAAAGTTTTTTTACTTTTATTTCCAAAATTGCCATTAGCACAAAAAAAACCAAATTACACTACAAACAAAAACAATTGCTACATTCGTTGAAACACAATGCGGCGCCGTCGCTTATGCCTTTGTGTGTTGTTTTTGTTTTCATTTAAACTCAAGTCAACGTTGTGCCTCGATAGCATTGAAATTCTGCGAATTTTGTTCCTCGATAGCGTTGAAATTCTGCGAATTTTTTTTCGCTTGCTTGTGCGTCGAATAACGGTTAGAGCAATGTAAGCAAATAGAGCCACTAAGTGCCCTTCACTGCTATAGACATAAAAGTTACTTGACAGACATGCCGCCTCGTCTTTTTATAAACATTTTATTATGTACATACGAAACATAAGTTGGCATGTATCGTGTGTACAGGATAGTGACACATACTAGAAATGCCACATAATGTCTTTATAATCAGCCTATTATAAGCTTTAAAAATGCATACTAAAGACATTTTTACGTCTCCCTTTATAATGATTTTATATATATCTCTAGCAAGATATTATAAAACCAAATTTCGTCACAAAGCAAATTATCTTTTTAATTTTGACACCAAGCTATTTTAAAGACATCATTGCCTTGTGAGTTGGATTTTTGTCTTGATTTCTTCCCCTTATGCTACTTACTAGGGGTATGTATGTATGCTTTGAAAAAGAAAAGTGAAATAGTTTAAGAATAAGCCCCATAGTATATAGCAGAGTACATAAATTAATTAAAAATCTTGTTGCACAGTTTAAATTGAATCTGTAAGTTCGCCTGTTGGTTCGTTCATTTTTTACACGTTCTTTCGCATAACATCGTTAAGATACACGTACTTGCACTTGTATCTGTATAGTGATCTTGTGTGGGTACCTTAATATATGAGTATATGCGGGAGTATGTATGTTTGTGTGTGTGTGTGTGAATGGGCTCAGGTAAATTTATGCATATAACTGTATATTAATGAAAGGCTATGGGAATTGGGTCTGATTGTGAAACCAAGCAAAACATCCGAAATTGTGCCCGAATGCTGGCCTACGAGTTTGCAGTCACCGTCATAGTCGCAGTCGCAGTTACCGTCACAGTGGTACGTTAATTAAGGTCTCTTTCGCTTTGAACTGCGTCGGTTAGTCTCATTTTGTGCCATCGTCATTTGAAACAAGAAAAAAACAACAACAACACACAATATTAATTTTATCTTCTACGTAGTTATCTACATATCTACCTAAATGTACGAGAATGTACGAGTAGGTATATGGAAATAACTCGTTTGCTTGCAGCTAATTAGTTGATTTTTTACTGGCGAGTGTTGATTTCTTAATTTTTCACCTCCATTGGTCAGTTGAATCTTTGGATGCTGGTCATAAGTGGTATGTATCTGAGAGCATATTTGCATCCCAGTAGAAAATTAAGGAAATATTGACATAGGTAATGGTATGCAATGGTAAAGTTTATTGTTTACTTACGAAAACAGCAACTAAACCATATCAAACAGAAAGAGCTTGAATGACTTGTACTTTTTTTCTCAAAGCAAATAAGCTATATTTTTAACAGCAATCGCAGATTTACCTAAGTTATGGAGTTGAGATACAAAAATATTTTTTTAATGAACATAGGTTGGATGCGTACCTCGATATCACAATAACAGCAGAGGCAATTTGTTAAAAACATAGACAATTCTTACGGGTTGTGTACTTTTGCGCCACCGTGTACTTTGCGCCACAATACATTGCCTAATGGGATATTACACCTTTTTCATATACCTCAATCTACATACACACTTACTATAGGTATGCCTGCCTGTACCGACTCAACATCAATGGTGCGTTATTTGGTTCGTTCCTCTGATTGCTGGTTCGCTCTTTTGATCGCTCGAATTCTCGTATTCTTTCGTAATATCGACAATCTTTATAAGAGACAGGTTTTTTTTTTTGGATGTATACGTTAAATCTTACTATGCAAGTTCAGAATGTCTGTGTAAATGCTATGCTTGACTTTTCAATGGACACACCCACCTACTCGGAGCTTTTCATAATTTCTGGAGTAATTTAACGCAATACTTTAAGTTTGTACATTGGTCGTTTTCTAAGAATTTGCCAAAAATAATTTTGTTCTATTAATTTGAAAGTTCGATTTTAGTGCACACTTTTAAAGGCAAAGACGTAGATCTATCCTCAAGAGAAGGGATTAAGCTGCGTGAAAACGTTTTTAAATTACAGCTTCTTAAGGGGGGAGATATATGTAAAGTTTTGAAAAAATTTAATTATTTTTCTTTTCATAAAATGTTGGTATAGCCCTAGTGTTTCACCGAGGCCGAGGCGAGGCGAGGTTCTAGTTGATCTCGGTCTCACCTCATTTTATAAATTTAAGTCTCGCCTCGCCTCGGCCTCGGACGAGATCTTGCCATCACATGCCTCGCCTCGCCTCGTTTCGCCTCGTTCTCGGCCGAGGCACCTCGGTAAAAAAGCGAGGTTTTTATTAAAATAAATAAAAAATTATACATGTATCCGGGCTGATAGTCTGATCAAGCCTCAAGAACTAAAATAAAATATCTGTTTTTATGTTTGGTGAATTGGATGAGATATGATAGATTTAATTCTTTTCTTATATGGGAAGGAGAGGCATTGCCTATTTTTCCAAACCAAACTAAGCTATAAACCTTTTACAAACTATAAGAAAGATATGTACCAAATCTTACTTATCTACGTCAAATAAATATTGAGATATAATAAAGTTAATTTGTTTCTTATATTGAAGGTATGGTACCGCCCATTTTATTAATTGAATCTTAGTTATACCCTCTACCTTTTATAAATATACCAAGTTTTATTAATCTGCATCAAGTAGTTGATAATATATCACCCATTTATCGTAAACTATGTTACGGAGCATCCCAAATCATAAGAAACATATACGTGTGTCAAATCTTTCGTCGGTCGGTTGAACGGCTTAGGAGTTCATTAGCAACGACCATACATATATTGATCTTTATTTATATACTAGCATTACCCTGTGCCTTTCGCTTCACCTTACCGGTTCTTAGAAAGACTATTAGAATAAATCAATTTCAATGCAGTGTTGTCAATCATGCAATTTTGCTTATAGCCTTACATGCTTCACTAATCGATCAATCGAGGCGAAGTCGCATAAAAGCTGATGCGATCCAAGCACTTCTGTGCATTAGCGCTTGGACCAAATCTGAACTCGTAAGAAGCACATGCGGGTTAAAAATAAAACAAATTAGTTTACTCAAAATAAAATAATAAAATATTAGATAAATATAGATTTTAATATAAAAATTACATTCATATTTTTAATCTGCATATGGGTCTTACGAGTTCAGATTTGGTCAAAATGCGCCTCGCTCTTGGTTTCGAAAACGAGGCTAGGACGAGGCGAGACCGAGGCGAGGACGAGGCGAGGTGCCGTGTGATCTCGCCTCGCCTCGGTCAAGCGAGGAAAATTTATTTTTCCATCTCGCCTCGTTCTCGCCTCGTTCTCGCCTCGGTCTCGCCTCGTTCTCGTAGTCAAAAACGAGGCTGCCTCGTAGCCTCGGTGAAACACTATATAGCCCTCTAAGAATATGTCACCGAATTCCTAGAAAATAATTTCACTGATTCCTCTTTCTATAGCGTATTAGCGTGACGCTCCTATTCGAGTGCTCTCAAAGGTATTGTTGAGCGATTTCAAGTAGGGCTGGGGAAAAATCGATTAATATCGATGTTCATCGATGTTTTTCAACATGGCTAACTATCGATAGTTTTGAGCCTTAACGATTCAAATCGAAATCTATTAATCATTGAATAAATTTTTTTATTTTTCTTTAAAAAGGGTATAAATATAAAATTTTTTTAACTAATTACATACCATTTTAAAGGGAATAAATTAAGCTTTTTTAACGTGCTAAAAAAGTTACAGGTTATCAACACATTTTTAGGAAGAAATAAGGTTTTTAAAAAAAATTGGTCAAAATTTCAGAAAATTCGTCAGATCTCCAAAACTATAGGTCAAATTTCAAAACTTCACGCTTCATTATTGTAGGCCTTTAAATTACCTTTCTTACGACACCCATATTAACTATTTTCTATTCATTTTTCCAAAAGCTATGTCCGCAACTTTCTATGTCTATATCCCCGAAACTAGATCCGAGTGACACTTTTTTTCATTTTTTTCTCGAAGAGCATTTGTTAAGTGAGGAAACGAACATAATTAAGAAGAGTGGCCTTGCGATATCTGTTTATTCCGGCTTCATCCACATCATCGGAGAGGGTCAATTCAACAGCGGGCAGTATCATATCCAAAAAGAGAGCTTCACTTTGCCCCGAGATGGCTGAAAAACTGTTTTTTTTTTTCATTTCGATGTTATCGATGATAATCGATTTTGTTGCCAAAAACATCGAAAACATCGATGTTTTTTTAACGATTTTTCCCAGCTCTAATTTCAAGCATTAAACTCTTAAAAACATTGATCGATCTTCCTGAAATTTTGCACACATCTTTTTAATAATATAACTTTTTATATGAACCCTAATGTTTTTATAAATTTGTTGAAATAATAATTTTTTCGAAGCAAAAATTATCGAAAAATTGGGTCGAAAATTTAAATTTTTTTTATACAGTGACTGATTTTGGAAATGTTTTTTTTTTAATTTTTTTTAAGCTCATTGACAAATTATGACCTTAATGATCAAACTTTTTATTTTATGGCTAGGAATCTTTTAAAAAAACACATATTTACACAACTTTTAGTTTTTTATTTTCAAATCAATAAAACCGAGGCTACAATGCTCGCCGATCAAGACGTCTCGCTGCGACCTTCTCCGAAGAATGTAGTGTACACCGGCTACTTTAAGTAATTAAAAAAAAATTTTTTTTTGTATAACTTCAAAGTGTGAATAAGTCATATGCCAATTTTCAAAAATATATAATGAATCATTCAATTTAAAAAAAATCATGAAAATCGAAAGAAGTTCTCCCATCTACATGTATCTCTCCCCTTAAAGTATAGAACGCTAGGGTGAATGCAAACTTGTTAATATTAAGAAATGTACAGCAGGTTTTTGTAAGCCAAAAAACAAAATAATATCCAAGCTTATTTTCTATCCGTCCAGCACTCCTTGGTAAAAATTTAAAGAAATCACATTTTTCAAAATTACTATTTATTTTAATATCGAGATTATTTATCGAGATTGGAACATTTTTGTTGGAAATGTTCATGAAGAGGTTATTGGACCTCTGTTTGATGGCTTTGACTTCGAAAATGCCCAAGAAATTGCTAGGATTAATACCACCAACATTTCGTAAAATTGAATTTTCTATATATTTAGTTGCGTTGAATTTAGCGATGAAGGACTACCACCAGAAGATGCTCCTTTTTTGCAAGTTAATTACAGTCGTAGTCAGTTGTTTTAATAAGGACTTACCGTCAGTTCCTCAAAATCAACTTTGTCTATTTAGAGTCTTCATATGTGGCGATTTTAAGGCGATTTTTTTTGTCATTCTCGATTGAAATTGCCGCATGCGCTTAATTAAGCGAATTATTCAGGATTTTTTTTTGGGCCATAGAAATTCATTGATGATAGAGTTATATTCGCGACAATTCCTTGAAAGACACCGCTTGCAATGTTTATATACGACAAAATAAGAGAACTAACAAATATATTATAATAGTCGTTATGAAATTTAATGTAGCAGATCTGCGTGCTAGAAGTTGTCTCTAAAGTTAAATTGAATGAAAAAATCTCTGACACTCGCACCTATGTTTTGACTCGTCGCTCGATCTCCTCTTAAGAAATCATTTTTTTTTCTGACCCGTAGACATGGACATATACTGGGTGTTTTTTTTAGAGGTTTGTTTTTCGAATAGAGATAAAACTGGCATTTTATGGTCAAATCTGGCAACTCTAATGTCATTTATGTTCAGTTTGGTTTGCCATTTCATTATGAACAGGTTGACAAAAGAACAACGCTTGCAAATCGTGCAAATATATTTCGAAAATAATGGTTCATTTCGCGAAGTTTATCGCAAGCTCCGTCCATTTTATGGTCGACATAATCGTCCATCAGAGCAATTAATTCGGTTAACCATGGGTCGTTTTCGCACTACGTTTACTCTATGTGATAATACGCATCCGCAGAGACGTCGAACAGTGCGCACCGAAGAAAAAATTGCCGCTGTAGAGCAAAATGTTGAAGAGGACCCGAATGAATCGATTCGCCACCGTGCACAGCAATTGGAGCTTTGTCCATCAACTTTATGGAAGATTTTGCGCAAAGATCTTGGCTTGCGACCTTACAAGATCCAGCTTGTGCAAGAATTAAAGCCGCGAGACCATGCAATGCGTCGTGATTTTGGTGTATGGGCCGAAAATGAGATTGATCTCGATGTTGATTTTCATCGCAAAATTTTGTTCAGTGATGAGGCTCATTTTTGGTTGAATGGCTACGTCAACAAGCAAAATTGCCGCATTTGGAGTGAAGAGAATCCACATGAGACCCTTGAGACGCCATTACATCCACAAAAACTGACTGTTTGGTGTGCTCTATAGGCTGGTGGAGTCATTGGGCCATACTTCTTCCGAAATAATGCTGGAGAGTCAGTTACCGTTAATGGAGACCGGTATAGAGCCATGATAACCGACTATTGTGTTCCCGAATTGGATGGCATGAATGTGGATGAGTTGTGGTTCCAACAAGACGGCGCTACATGCCACACAGCGCACGTCACAATCAATTTATTGAAGGAAACATTCGATGAGCGCATAATTTCGCGGAATGGACCTGTCAATTGGCTACCAAGATCGTGTGATTTGAAACCATTGGATTATTTTCTTTGGGGATATGTGAAGTCGCTCGTCTACGCCAACAAACCAGAAACGTTAGGGGACTTGGAAGCCAACATTCGTGGCGTTATTGCCGACATACGGCCCCATATGCTCGAAAAAGTGGTTCAAAATTGGACCTGTAGAATTGGCTTTATTCGAGCCAGCCGCGGCGGCCACATGCCCGAAATCATATTTAAACATTAATGGCATAAAATTATCCTTCCAATAAAGCCAAATTGATGGACATTAAAACGATTTTCTTGTGTTTTATTTCAATTCGAAGCTCTATACCAGGGAAGGGCACTTAGTGCATCAATTTCCTCACATTGCTCTAACCGTTATTCGACGCACAACCAAGCGAAAAAAAATTCCCAGAATTTCAACGCTATCGAGGCACAAAATTCGCAGAATTTCAATCGAGGCACAGCGTTGACTTGAATTCAAATGAAAACAAAAACAAAACACAAAGGCATAAATGACGGCGCCGCATTGTGTCTTGACCAATGGTGGGCACTAACATGCATGCACATTTTGTTTCCATGTAGTGGTACAACAATCGTATGAAGTTCTACTCCGCTGAAGTGGAATTGAATCGTTGTTGTGCGCTCACATTTGTATACGTATACACAAATGCTCTCCCGTTACTCTCAATTACGCTCTCGTTAGAACTTGCAGAAGAACTTGTGCCCACCTATGGTCTTGACGAATGTAGCAATTGTTTTTGTTTGTAGTGTAATTTGTTTTTTTTTGTGCTAATGGCAATTTTGGAAATGAAAGTAAAAAAAACTTTAAAATTTCGTTTGTTGTTGCTTGATGTTGTTGTTTTCCTCTTTGGTTATATTTTTGTGCCCACCGCTGCTCTATACCTCAAAAAAACAAACTAGTATAAGGTGACATGAATTTGAAACCCGTTGGTTAATACTGTTGGGTTGCAACCCTTTGTAGGGGATCCAATTCATGTCACTTTAAAATGGCTATAACTTTGCAAGGAAACATCACAGATCACCACTTGAAAGCTCATTTTAAAGGGCAAGGATGGTATTAAATGATGCTTTTGTTAAAAATAAGCTGATCAACTTTCCTTGAATCCTATACATGGCCTTGAAAGTAGACAAAAAACATCATGTTTCAGGTAATTAACTTCAAATATTTCAGGATTCCGACATGATGGGTCAATTCTGAGGCCAGATTTGAATTCAGCGTAAGAAATTACGTCGAAAAACGACCCTTTTCAGCTCAACAACACTAATCACTTATTCATTTAGATTTTTCCATACAATTTACATGTAAAACTAACAGGCTCCGGAGCCACCTTATAAAATTGAGTTACAGAGCTGAATTTTCGTGAACTTTTTTTCATATCATAAACTTACTTTTTAAGCAAAAGCACCTTAAAAAAACAAAAAAAAAAAAAATTTGAATCATCCTAATGTATACACATAGAGTTTTCTTTTTTAACGTTACAGTCACATTGTTCTAATGAAAAAATTTAAAAAACTCCTCAAAATCAACAGATAATGTAAGGCTCAGAGAGATCCACCTAAAAAAAGGTCTAATTTTTACATTGCAAATAAGTTGTTAACTTCATAGACATATAATAATATCGACTTAAGCCCAATTTTTGATGTAATGTATCAGAGTTTTTTTTAGAGTGTCATAGTCGTGAATTGAAATAAAAGACAAAAATTGTCCGAATGACTAAATTATACCTTTATTATGTACGAAATTAAACGCTTAGCCAGCATCTTCAGCGCCGTGATTGGCTCGTAAATAGCGCAGTCTAGAGCTCCAATTTTCTACCTTTTTTCCAGCACCTGTTGGCTTCCAAATGGTGTAATGTTCCTGGCTTTTCCTTATAAATTGGGAATTTCAAATACTTCCACGCGATATTCGGGCCAGTTGGTTTCATCATTTCAAGAAAGCATCTTAAGCATCATAAGCGTCAAACTTATCATTATTTTTACATAAATAAAATTATGAGCAATGGGGCGTATCAATTGGAAAAGAGTAAGGCAGCTTGGGTCCAAAAATTCTTTATTAAGATGCTTTATGAATAACCTTAAGTTATCTACGTTAAGGTCACAAAAAACATAATTTCTTATCAAATTTTCGATTTTGTAGAGCAATGCAGGAAGGAACTAGCTGAGTTGGGGCGTAAGCTCGACGTAACTCTCATATTAGTTCCAAGCCACAGAAACACTAAGTGCTCCAAGCACTTGACGAAACAAATGCTTACGAGCGCGTGCACATTCCGCTACGTATAGTTATGAGAAAGGTCTTCTCGCTTTTTCTTCCCGAGGCAGCAAATAACTAGAGGGCCCTAAAAACGTGTAAAACACCCAGAGCAATATGGCCAACTCATAACAATTCATAAACCACTGATCTACACTCCAAGAGCCGCAGTGACATCGGGAGAATCACCGCGACATGCACTGGACACTGGACTATCGGCAAGCATGCTGAAATATTAGTTATTCCATTCAACCCTTTCTGCAGCAGTTGTCTGAATAATCAGTTGATCATTTTCTCTGTTATTGTTCGGCCCTTGCCAGAACCAGGCTCAGATTTCTTAGATAAGCTCTCTCAACCTCTGCGAATTAGCCGAAAATGATATCGGATCGCTGCTTAACTACCTAAACAGGACTAACTGGATATAAGTTTTATCGATTTTAAGGCTTAATCAACACAAAATTCCCATACAAAATTTCAAGTCTAAGTTCAAATTCCAGTCCCAGCACCAGTCCCGGTCCTAAGGAAATTTTAAAATAATATATACCCTAAGACCTGATGAATAATATATCTATAAATGAGGAAAATCAAATAAACAGTGCAAGTTAATTCAATCGCAAGTTATGCTGTGCTTTTTCCATACAAAACACTATATCGGTCTTTTGCAATTTTCCGATTTTTCTTTCAAATTTTCAAAAACTTTTTTCTGCTATAAACCCTGCCTGAACAATTAGGAACACAACAAAAAAAATATTCAAATCGGTCGAGCCATTCTCGAGCCTTTGCCAGACTAATGTAGAGCAATGGATTTTTATGGTATGGGATGATATGGGATTCACAAAGTCCTATAATTCTTATGAAGGTAGTATCTGATATGTCAAAAGGCTATATAACCGTAGGCACTGCGAGTCGTCACAATTCCAATCACCTTAAAGTGATATGAGCAAGAGAAATAGCACTGTGTTAAATTGTGTACTGCGGTTTTTCGCTTTCGAAAGTCTACCCAGCAAAACTTTAGGACCATAAATCTATTAATGAGGTAATATTTTCAAAGAATTCATTGAAAACTCGATTTTTAGTACTTTCCCCAAGACATTAGTAATAATTTATGCAACAAATTTTTAGCCAAAAAAACCATTTTACTGAACTGTTGGTGTTATCCGACGGATAAGCTCGAATAAGCGAAATCTTCGCTACCTTGTGGAGTCAACGGCAAACGAGTTTTTTTTCCTTCTGCTTGTGAACGATCGGAGCGGTTTAACATGAGAGAAAATTCTGTCACATTGAAATATTTTACGTCGTAGTGGGGAACACAAAATGTCAGATACTTTTGCAATAAATTATCATGTTCCACTATCTTATTCTGTTCGTTGCTACTGAATTCTGTCATACCGCATTCGTTCGTTAGCAAGGTTGAAGGGATTGAAAATGCTTTAATAAATTATATGTAAATATATGAGGTGGAAATGAAACATTTTCAGTTGAAAACTTGAATATTATTTTTGATGACCACTGTTTCTTTTCTGCCGAATATAACTTTGTTGAAAACCCAGCATTTTAATTTTAATAATGAAAGTGTTTTATCTTAAAGTGATCGAATACTATAAATCTTCAGAAATTGGGTACATAAATTTGTTCTACTACCTTTTGCCATTGTCACTGTAGAGCTTTAGTGGATAAAAGAGTGCGAAAAGTAATTTCAAATTTCTCCTTTAAGTATATCAAAAAAAGTAAGTATATTTAAAAAATTCAGGTATTTTCCTCATTCAAATGAATTTTTTTCGTCCGAAAGCGCAAAGGATTGCGCGCGTTTTTATGTATTTTTACAATTAAGTAATTATTCCCTTAATACCTAAATAACCTTGGTTTAAGTTCACCGCCATAACATATACGGATATACACATTTTAAAGTGTAGGCCCAAAAAAAGCCGCACGTCTCGCCCGCTAGAGCCAAAACGGGGTACCAAAATACACCGAAAAGTCGAAGAATATTGAAAGACATCAAACAAGCCAGAATAAAAGTTAGCAAATGGATGAAGAATATCTTAACAGATTGAAATTGTACTTAAATAACTCAGTGCCGCAGAGATTATTATCGAAAAAGTTCCCAACGCAGAAATGTAGGAAACATCACTTAAATTTGTTTCAAAGTACTTACAATGGATTTCCTACAAGTTTTTTTTTTTCAAGTAGGCCAATGATCTGGTCAGACACGATACTGTCACAAACTTTTTCTTACGCAGGTAAAATACTTCTCAGCAGATTCAGAGCCTTTAATATGCCGCCTTTCACACTTCAGGAAAATGAAAGCTTGCAGAAGAATAACTCAGGCCAACAAAAAAAAGTTTTGGGCGGAAAACCAAATCCACTACTTATTCTTGTGTAAAATTCTTCGCTGAGTTCAACAAAAAAAAAATTGTCTATCCAATTACCCCACTCCCCCCATTTCCCCCACTCTTCTCACCAAAATGCTTTAAAAATCCAATTTTTGTTTTTAAATACATCTAATAGGTACACGGTTGAAAAAATTCGTTTTAATTCTTATACGAATATTAGTTTAAGGGACGTTTTATATGAATTTATGCATAAATTTAATAACTTTTCAACATATAAAAACCAGCTATGCGGCCAGTTTTTTATGCTCAATTTTGTCTAATTAAAATCAAAATTCTGTAGCCGAGCTAGCTGAAGAACGGGGTCGCATTCAAACTATTTTAGAAATGAAGCATGTACAAATCTCTATTCATTCAAGTTGTGTTATTCAAATAATTTTATAAATAAAAATTGTAAATAAAATTGAATTAAAAAGAAGTATCTGTTTCAGGACTCGAACCCGTGAGTTCTGCGTCCCAGTCAAACGTTCTAACAACCAACATAAATATACATTTTTTTTATTATCGTTAAAATTGAATATATGTAAACTCTTATTGTAAAATAGAATTTATACGTAAACCTATTCTATCTATACTTTTCAATATAGAAACAAATATGATATTCACATAAGATTTTATAACTTCGGAACTTATAAAATCTTTACGATTTTTATATGGATTTATATGAATAACTAAAAGTTATTAATTTTATACTGATATTTTCAACCGTGTATTACCTTTGTAAAATTCTTGATGGGAATTGGCCCGACAATTTTTTTTTTCGAACTCAGCGAAAAATTTGACAAAGGACAGGTTGTATATTAGAGCACCCATGAAATCTATGAAATGGGAAAAGTGTTATATGTTGCGCTCCACACGCTCTGTCTTACAGAATGGGATTAAAAAAGAAGATCTGAAAAATGAGGGTGACCAAAAAAAATCGAATTTTCGATTTATACGTTGCTTTTATGAAAAGTAGTTAGTGTTATGTAAAAAAATGAAGCCGTGAAAAAATTTCATTCAAAAATATTGATATTTAGAGGTCGCAAGTGTCCGATTTAGGAATTAAATTCATTCTTTTTATATGCGAGTGATTATAACTCTTCCCAAAAGACAATTCATTCTTATATTTTTGGGTCTGCTGAACACGATGGTTATAGTTGTTTTGCTATACATTGGCTGGGTAATGGGAAAAATTGTTCATAAAATTTGTGTTTAACATCATTTAAGACCACAAACGCACACATATAGATCCAAATAGTGTATGAAAGATGTATTAGCCATTTAATTTTACATCGAAATGTCCTGGGTCGTTATCACCAAAAATATTTTGTTTTACAGTTGTAGATCGATAAATAAAAAAACTCATTTAAAACTCATTTTTCAGCCTTTGGGTCGAAAGCTACTGGCCTGTTTCCAATAGAAACACAAAATTTTTTTGCAGATTTTCTTTTTTAACCCCATTCTATTAGAAAAGGCGTGTGGAGCGAAACAAATCACACTTTTGCACATATGGGTGTTCTATTGTATATTTAGAAACAAAAATTGTATTACTTAAATATTTTGGTGAGAAGAGTTTGCGGAATGAGAAATGGGGGAATGAGGGGAATTGGTTCGATAAGCTTTTACACAAGAATAAGTCGTTTTGGTTTTCCGACCAAAACTTTTTTTTTTTATTGGTCTGTGTAATTAATTATGTGGGTAAGGTGTTACCACCATGTTTTGCATAGATATATGTAGTCAGTGTGCAGAACATGCAAGTTTTTCTTACCTGGTTTTCAAGATCAGAGGGGTCATTAGGAGTCTTTGCACCGCAAGTGCATACACTTCAAGTGATTTTTGTTTTTACATGACTCCCAACAGCTGCACTTACTCCGTTTTTGTTTGGAGACCACACTTATTTTTCGATAAAGAACATTTTTTTCGAAGACATAATGTTCTTATGTCAGAAAATTCGTTTTAAAAATTTATAAAAAGTTCTCAAAAATGAAGTTCATGATATTGGAAAAATGTAAAAACTAAATTGTTTAACGTTTTTAGAGTAATGACTTTGTTTCTGTGATCACTCTGATCTTAACATGCAGGTAGAAAAATATTTCGGCGTGCTGGACTATATTTTTGATCTTCAAAAATGTTCAGTACAATATCCTTTTTTCGGAATGGTTATTCTGTTGCAAAAATATAGTTGGACTAAAGTACAAAATATTCTCTTAGTAAACTTCTCTAATATCCACCTTGCTTGTATGATATTTTTTTATCAATCTTCGGGTTTTGAAAAAAATTCAAAGGTATCGAGATATGTATATTGAATTCAATGATTGAATATTGACATATTTTCCAATCGGATTATCCTTGCATTCCTGTGAGTCTTTGTAATGAGTTTCAAAACAATATTGGAAAATAAATTTAATATAATCGAACGAGTTTGGACGTTTAATCCTATCAGCTAGTCAGGAGAGAAAAAAAAAACACTTAAAAGGTTTTGTTTATGTTCTGCTTGCAATTTTTCTATTCAGTCTATCCTTCCGTCATGGAATCATTTTGTTATAGTTTGGGAATCAACACACTAATTTGCATAAGAAATGAAAGACTTGGTCGCATTAATAAAAATTTGTTGACACAACAATTATAATTTATGAAGCTTCTTCCATGTCTGCAATAGTTTGTTCTTGAAATACTTTTTTATTTATTTAAAGACAAGCAACTCTTAGAAATCTTGCCAAAAAAATTTAGCAACTTTTCCCAAAGTCTGATCTTACGGCTTTTTTTTAGAGCTAAGCTACATACTTTAGTTCAAGCTAAAACTTTAATTTCCCCATAAAAAATTCCACACAAAACATTAATCGCTCTCAAGCACGTGTCAAATGAGAGATAAGTGATGGCATTTGAACTTTTAGCTTGTTAACTTATTAATTGCCACAGTTTTTTCGACTTTTTTGACCCCTACCCCATAACACACTTTGTCATAAAAAACCCCTCCCTGCTTATAGTAAGTCACACATTTTCAGAATAATTATTTCTCTTTTAAAAAAATTATTATTATAATTTTCTTTGATTCAATGTTAAATAAAGTTAAGATGAAATATAAATAAATACTTTTGCTAATTAACAAAATGAATCCAACTTCTTCTTTATGGGGGTCACACACCCACTTGTCCAAATATTTCTCTTTTCCATACTATGCTTGTATCAGTTTGTTTCCTTGTATCTACATATCTAGTCATATAGTAAATATATGGTTTTTGTTTCATTTCGTTGATATAATCAGTTTGACCTGAACGATTAACCCTATTCAGTGAGGGAAGAATAAATTTTAAATGGATTACGTGAAATTTTGCATATGATGGTTGTGTAGAATTGATGTCATCTTTGAACTAGGATAACGAAAAACTTCTTCTTTATCAATTGATGAATAAATAAAGGCAGGATAATATGAACCTACAGTTTGGCCTGGGTTTGATTTGTATTCAGGCTTTTTGTAGAGTTCTCAAGAACTTGAATATTGTTCAAAGATGTTTTTTAACTTAGTCTTAAAAAGTGAACACAGTACATATCTACTTCATTAGAAATTTTTTGAAAACTAGAACTTTTGCTTAGCTCTCGGAAAAATGTATATTATAAAACGGTAACGGAGCAAAGCAGGGTGAAAAATTAGACTGCACTTTTGAGTAAGTACGAAAAATATAAAACAAAACATAATAAAATAAATTACAAAGTCTTGACGTAACATAAAAGTCAACCCCTTCCTCCCATGTGGCACTGTGTCGCTATTTGGAAGACTCCCTCTAGTCGCGTTTTGGAATATGTGTACAATATGTTTTGCAAATGTTCTGAATTACAAGTCGAAAAGACGTTAATTTAATTAGTGTCACCCCAAATATCGTAGTTTTCGGCATTTTCACTTATACCATTCGTTGAACAGAACATTTTTGCAAGTAGAAACCAGTGATGGCATTTGGGTTTTGTGGAAATGTACTGAATGGAGAGTTGAAATGTTCTTTTTATATGTCGAATGTACTTTTCAACATAAACATGAAAAAGTTACAAAAATTCATCAATATTTTAACTCTTTTACTAAAAAAGTAAAGAGATCAAGAAAGTGTACTCCAGGTATTATTGGCGGTGAATTTACTAAAAATAAATGGTAATTTTTAGAAACTGTCGAAATGTACCTACTGAAAATGTGCCAAAAATCCGCCGAATGTACTAAAAATGGCCCAAATGTACCGTATGTACTAAAAATTTCTCGAATGTACTGATGACTATTTTTCAAGACGCAAATGTACTGAAAAAAGTACAAATGTACCGAAAATGCCATCACTGATAGGTGTTCGTAATTTTTGTACTTTACAAAATTTTACATAAAAAATTTATAACCATTTGCACATCAAGTACCTTTTAAATTAGTTCTATTTGTAAGAATATAAAAAAAAAATCGTTCATATCACAGCATATCTTTTGGAAAAAGTCATTCTTCTTCAAAAAATGTTGAATATATCAGAGATTTGTCGTAAAAACACTGCCTCAAGGCGGACACAATCGATTCTCAAAATTTAAGTTAAAGGAAGATTATGTCTTGATAATGATAAATTACCATGTTTTTTAATTGTCCTTAGATTAAAATTATATCACTTAAGAGAAGCTTTAAAGTTGATTTAAAAAACTAGTTGTATTGAAAATTTACTATAATTTCTCTGAATGTACTAAAAAGTAGTAAGTTTTACTTGCGTACTTTTCAAAGCGAGAATATTTTGTACTTTAAAAAGTACTGCAAATGCCATCACTGATTGAGAAGTCAAGCTCAAATTTTACAGTGTATTTTTTAAACTTTTTGAAAGGTTTTTTTTTTTTTTAGAAACCACCTCAGTCTGCAAATTCAATTTTTCTTTATATGCAGTCCAAGCAAAACACTGTGTTATTTTCAAAATATTTGTTCAAATTTTATCAACCATCTAATTAGAGCAAATCTGTATCCTCGTACAGATCTCGTCCACTCGTAATCAAATCAAAGGTTTTTCTTTTGGTGTACGCTTCGCAAGAGTCTGGTTGTGTTATTTATTTTTATTAAGCCCGTTGTCCGTTGATTTCTTGGAAGGCATATTGTGTTAAAATGTGTCGCATCTTCTCAAACTTATGCATATAACTTGGCTGCTGTATTTTAGTCGTGTCTCCATTCTTTATTGCGGCCTCTTTTGATATCCAATAGCTGCACGCGCCCAATTTACATTTATGTCTACTGATATTCGAAAAGGAAACTCCTGTGCCACAGTCGGTCGGCTGGTCCACTAACGAAGAACCACCGACAGCCCGACCGATCGCAACTTTATGTTACGCTGTGCGGCGGCTGCTCCTAGTACTTTTTAAGAGAAATAAGAGAGAAACTGTCAAAGTGTCTGCATAAAATCCGCCAACTTATAAATCGATAAATGTTCTGTACGGTTCAGTTCTGTTCCTGCCGTTCTGAGCTGCTTTTCATTGCTTCAGCTTCTGCGGCTGCTGCTGCTGCTGCTTCCTTCGCGTTGACACAGAATGTTGAATGTTGCAGTTGTTGCTTTGGTTTTGTTTAATTCGTTTGGGTCTTTTTCGGTTTAAATTGAAACATGGTATGCCGCCACGGCCGGTCCGAAAACCATGGTTTGGCATGCATATACCGAGCATAAAATCATCATGTGGCCTCAAAACAAATGGTGGTAGTCATTGCTCGGTGGCTGCTGTTGCTGCTGCATATTGCTACAGTCAACTAGCCAGGCAATGAAATGCATGGGGATGGGATGTATCCAACTAAACTATGGCTATGTTGGACAAAATAAAAATAAAATAAAAGACAGAAACTAAAACGAAACCAAATCAGCATAAGTAGTTTTATTTATTGCTGTGTTATTCTTTATGAATTTTGCTTCCATTGAAGTGCTAATAGCGCCTTTGTCCAGGCCGAAAAAAAATTTGTAATGCAACCTATTAAAAAGGCATTGGAACAAAAATCCTTTCAAATTAAGTACTAAGCAACCAAATCGAGTAAACGTCCAAACCAATGCATATTCTTACCAACTGATAGGTATAACGGAAATTCTATAAGCTTTTCCACAAATCTGAGTTTGTTCATAATGCTCTGTTTTGCTTCCGAAAAAAATCTAAGGAAAATATTAGACTTTTGTTTAATCTGCGTTTATTTCAATAGCATATTTAAAATCGTAATTAAGTATTTTAAAAACTACTAAGCTAGCAAAGTAAATATTCATGAAAAGTATGCCAATACCTTCGATTGTTTTCGAAAAAGAGCTCAAAACAACCGGCCAAATCTCTCATTTCCATGAGATTTCCCAATAGACCCATCGTCAATGAGATGGGGTGTTACAAGCCCCACGTGATTATAGAGACAACTTTCTCCTCACACGAATGGCTGCAACCGTGCTCTCAGTTGTTGAGGATAAGACATCATACAACTGGCACATCAAGCACGCTTAGTCGAGCGGAAAGAAAAACTAACAGGTAAACACTGCTGGCGTATGTCACACCCCACCTCATTGACCGCGTTGCTAGGAAACTTCGGAAAATAATAGGTAGAAGCTCTGAAAAAATGTTTGAGAAACTACAAAATAAGACATACAAAAGATGATATTTTGAGTGCTGCCGAGACAAAGACGGGAAAACATGAAAGCATGGAACATGCAAATTGCACTGTAAAAAAATTCTTTTATTATGATCAGTAATCTGAATTTTGCTGAACTATTACTTTTACTTGGCCTAAGAGCGCTATTAATAATTTATCTTATCTTGAATAGAAACTGGCTGTTTTCACAGGTCTATTTTCACTCTATATGTTCTGAATTCGGAGATATGAGGACCGAAACAGAGGTATTTTTTGTTATCAGCGCTGCAAAACTTGAAAAGTTAAGAAATTTTTCAACTCTGACACTATGCTGCAAGCGAACAGATATGAATTTCCTCACTTTTATTCTTAATACAAATTGTTTAATCTCAAAAATGTGAGTGAAGAAACTTTAGCCACAATTTGAACCAAATTTTTAGTTTCCAGCAAGCTTTTTAAACGAGGATATGATGTCATATTTCCTATAAAAAAATTTATGATCTTACGAGTATAAAAATAAAATCTTACTTTTCAGATTTTTCAGAGAACTTTAATGTACTTTTTTTATTAAATTATTTTCGCGATTTTCGATTATACAGTGTGCCCTATTTTGATTTCCCTATGCGAGATTTCACGAGAACTAAGTAAGATAGTGATGTTTTCAACAAAAGCTATAAGGTTTCTAAGGAGTCAAATTACATTGACCTTGTATTTAACTTTGGAACATATTTTCAAGGTCAACCTTATTGCAATATATTTTTTTTTTGTATGACGTCGTATTATTATAAACAATGTGACAAAAAAGAAATATTTTTCTGAACATTTTTACCAATTTTAAGGAACTTGCGATTTTTACTGAAAATTCATTGTTTGGGAAAAAAAGTGATAAAAGGTGAACTTTTGACCCAAACTATTTTTATCAATAACGCAAAATTTTAAAGTCCTAGAGAAAGTCAACATAGACAAAGTGTTTCTGTTTTTTCCCATATAATAAAAAAATCTCCAATAAAAAATAGAGGTTTGTGTATAGAAAATCACAGTTGACTTTCATATGACCTTGAAGCGCCTGCAAGAAAAAGTTTATTAACAAATCAGGTTACAAGAGCGGAGACACAACGAAAAAAATAATTTTTTATTTGTTTTGTTTCACTTTTTGCAAGAGTTCTCAACAGATTTATGCAAAAAGGGAAACTCATCAGGCTTAGAGATTCTTACGAATCGGCGTAAAAGACACTGAGGATTCCGTTTAGCAACGAATGAAACTATTATGACTAGCCTTAGACCCTTTTGTTTTTATCTCTGATTAGCGTAATTTTTTGATGTTGACACACACTGCACTGAACGGTAAGCTCAGTAAAATAATTATTGTTATTTTTATATTTTTATTGAGAAATAAAAAAAAAAACGTTTAGTTAATGAATTTACTAAAAAATTGTATGTTCATTAGTATTTTTTTTTAAGTATTTGTTTTGCTAAAGAAAGCATCAGTGAAGTTGACTTTTTTATACTCTCTTAACATCTGATTATATCTTCTCTCTTCAACTAAATCAAATCAAACGACAGTTTTTGTCTATTCTTAAAAAATGGATATTTAACTTTAAGAAAATAAAAAAATAAGTACGTAAAAACCTTTTTTACCACAGATATAGTGTTTTAAAAAATAAGTTATTAAAATTGGTTCAGTATATTTTGCGTCAAAGCGTTACAAACCATTTCCATTTAAGCAATTCTATATAAATAGCATGGATGTGAGCAACGACTCGGACAAAGTCATCTGTAATCATGCCCGCGCATACTTCCTGATTAGGAAGAATATGAAAGTTGGATTCATCATAATTCATCTAAATTCAAGCATAATTCATCGACATTCATTTGTTGATAGTTTCTTTGGATAGCTCACTTCTTTTAATGAAATTTGTTAAAAAACTTTAATCCCTATTAAATCCACCGGGACAAAAACCAATGTATTTTGTTCCAACTAAAATTTAGACCCCCAAAATAAGAAAAATATCTTAGTATTGCAGTAGGCCAGCAACTGATTAAAACTACGCAGGATCTGGAATTAATGTCTCGAAAAGTGGCATTTTTTCTAAAAATTTTCTCTTTTTTCTTTCATTTTCCGATCTCACTACGTCGATACTCTTGTATGGTATTAATCTATTAAAGATGGCATAGTAAAAATTGGTTTAAGCCAGTACTAGAAAAAAGTGGGGGGGGGGGGGGGTTTATGTACGGTATTTAGTTAAACAAATAATAGAGCAACATGTGCCTCCCTCAACATCAGTTAAAACAGACCCTCTTTTGCTAATTGCAGTGTTAGATATTTAATTCTTGGCCAAGCCTAAGATAACACCCTTACAAGTTATACCTTTGCTCTGCACACTGAACAAAATCCAAAAAGACTTTGCGAAGCGCAAACTGATGACCTTTTCTGATCACATTAAAAAATGTATGTTGTGATCAAAGGCAACACAACAGACTTTTTGAGCTAAGATTTGTGTTGGACCCACTGTGAACTCAAAGACCTACTATGAGTTGTTCCCAGCGTACTCTATTAAATGCCTAAAAATAAAAACAAAATCCTAAGGTCTTGCTGATGAGGTTCCGTTGAACTCGGTCCCGGAGTCATAGCCCACCTTAGCCCTTCCTGCTTTAGTTTGTCGCTGCATTAGGACATGTTTTTTTGGTGAAATACCCTACATAATCCCCTTTTTGTAAGTTGAAACATCCGGTTTGCAAAGTATCTGAAGAATTCGGATACAGGGTACTGATAGCGGTGCAAAAATGCTTTTTGATCCGTATCAGAAACTATACATATATGTATGTATATGCCTCAGGCGACGATTTCAAAACTATCTCACAGTTTAATTATTTTATTACTTTCATTATATTTCGGCAAATGCTTTATTTTTTTAAAAAAAAAAGTTCCAAACATTTGGCTCATATACCATTTTTGAATTTATAGTTTAATGCCGAGAGCTTTCCTGCCACGTTCAACAAATAAAAACATTGATTTTTACGAATATTTACTAACAAGTGACGGAAGATTGCACCGTGAACCGCTTAGTGGAGTGATTGAAGATCAACGCGGTGATAACGTTTATTCTCCGTCAAAACTTCCCCATCAGCAATTAATCATGCATAACTCGAACTATGATACCGACTGCGCATCAACAAACGGATCAATTTTAGCACACGATCATAGCCCAATGCATTCTGGAGCATTTTTTACATCACATGCTCCACTTATCAACTCTAACTTTCCGATTTTAACAAGTGGTTCTTCGGTGCTAAACAAATTCTTCTCACACCCGAATATGATGTCAGTTTCGATTTCACCAGAAATGGATGAATGTTCGCCACCCATGGAGACAAGTCTGTGGGGTTATGAAAATAAAAGTGATATTTGTGCAACAAATTGTTCATTTTTAGATAGGCATATGTTAGCTAGCGAAGCTAAGTACAGAACAAACACGAATCAGTCGAAATGTGCCAAAGAAGCCAGAATTCGCCGACCCATGAATGCATTCATGGTTTGGGCAAAGATTGAGAGAAAGAAACTTGCCGATGAAAATCCAGATTTGCATAATGCTGATCTTAGTAAAATGTTAGGTAAGTATATTTAGCATAGTATTTTATTATTTTAGTATAAGATTGTTATCTACATATTTAAATGACTTAAGTGCAAAGTTATCTGTCATAAGATTAAGCAACGCAAGTTAGCTTACATAAAAATTCAAATGACACTAAAAACCCTGTTTGTACTCAAAAAAACACTGCCAGTAAATCTTTGTGCTTTCATACACATTTCATGAGAAAAAGCTTATTTGAAATTTTACATGCATTTACTATTATGTCAACAAAATGAGAAGTCCAGTAACCAGCAATAAAAAAAGAAATAAAATAAGCTTTCTTTCAATGCTATCAGCTTTTGAGCTTAAATTATTTCTGCAACATAAAAACTTTAATTTGTTGTCTTTAACTAACTTAGGCTTACATGCTAAGACAGTGAAGATATATTAGGAAAATCAATAAGAGAGCAAAGCGCATAAAAAAGAGGAAACTTTTAAAAGTTCTCAGAGAAATGCCTGGTTTGTATTGCTGGCATGGCTTTCTACGAGACACGTTTCTCAAGTTACATACACACTTCTTTGCGTCAAAGTTTTTTACTAAATCAGCTGATTTTATGTATAGTTTTTTTTTCTATAAATGAATCGGCTGATCAACCATCTCGACGTTGAAAAATGTAGGACGTTGCTCAACTTTTTGAGTGAAATGATTCTTGATTTTCTAATGTATCTCACTCCAGAAGAATGCACGGTTTGAACTTTTGCTGACAAAAACGCGTGCCGCAATAATGCCATCCTCAACATATGCCCTGTACCGTTATCAACATTTCAAAATAACTCATATATCAGTGAGAGCCAGCTCAAATGCGCGTGGGTGAGCTTTAAGTTTAAGCTTTCGCTCTTACCTGTGCAATATGAGATCTTAAGTTGTAATTGCGAGCAGGGATGATATGTTGAGTGGTTGAGTATTTTCGACCAAACAAAAGTACAGAAGTACTCTTCATTCCGAAAAAATTCTTTTGAAATTTGTATATTATTTGGATCTGGGAGTTTCGAAAGTTGATACGGAAACTATCATAAGGCCATATTACAACTAATTTTTTATTCAGCATATTCTTCTAAGTCTGAATTGTCATATTTTCATTGAAAAAGATTTGTTAAATTTATCATCTATAGATAAATATATCAAATTTTTATCAAAATGTAAATCAATTACTATTGTGAATGAATGACATGTTTGAAGTGTAACATTTTAATTAAAATATTTTAGAAAAGAAAATATGCTTTGAAAACCAGGCATATACATAAGTATATATGTATGTTAGTTCAGCCGGAATTATGTTATATCTGGCGAAAAATCTAGTAATTTACTTCTCATTATAAAAATGAAACCAGATGAAGAGATCGTAAGCGAAAAACTATATTCCAAGAACCGGACATCGGCAAAATGTGAAGAGCTGAACCGCTTAAAAAAGAAGCAACTTTTAAGTGAAGTGCAAAAATACGATCAATAACGAATAGAAAATATATTTGAAACATATTTGAAACTAGCGAACTGGCAGACGTTGTTCTGCCTTTTCTAGAAGGTGGCACGATCAATTTGGTGTAGTTAAATTTCCTGTGTAAGAAAGTATGGACAGAAAAAGTCATTGACGCCATTGGAAGATCGAGGTCAAATAGTTGATGAGATATGATGAATTTAATTTTTGGAGACGTGTCATCACCAATTTTTCCATACCAAACTTAGCAAAAACCCTCCGTAGGTCATAAGAAGTATTTAAAAAACAATTATGAAAGTCCGCAAAGTAGTTCGCGAGCTATACATACATATATACATATACATATGTATATGAGAAATGGTTTTCGAATATGGCCATTTTTTTTTATTGAAACTTACTTTTTCTCGTATCTTTTATATATGTATGTACCAAGTCTCATTTATCTGCGTCAAATAGTCGATTAGATACGATTAATTTGATGTTATTTTTATATAGGGGCGTGTCATCGCCCATTTTTTTCCAAACCGAACTCTGCTAAGAACCTTTCATATGTTCTGAAACATGAAAATACAAAAAATTACTTCAATCGGTCAAGTCGTTCAGAAGCTACGCGTTCACAAATAGACTCCCCAACGATTATGCACACATACACATAGTACGTATACAAAGAATATACCTAAGGGAATACGTTGAACTCGTCACCGTGCAATATGTTCTTACTTTTTCTGGGATAGGGAGCGGAGCTACCCTAAGTATGCACCATGAATTAAATTTTTAAGACCCAAGCTGCGCCTCTTAATATAAAAATCACGTGGTGTAAATTCCATGATAATCGATTAAACGGTCTCCAAGAAAATGATATTTAGGGCCACCCTTAATATGCACCCTAAATAAAAGTTATGACACCCGCCTGATCGACACCAATATATGTATTGTAAAAATTTCCTTAAAATCGGCCAGATAGTGTCCGCGTCCATAAAAGACAGACAGACGAAAACTGAATTTTATATAGCAGATTTCTCAAAGTACTATATATCAATGATGCGGCTTGCGAGCTGTTTTTATTTGGCCAGCCAATGTATTTTCAAAATTAATAAAACATGTACATCGGTCATTCTTTTAATAACTGCACACTTTGTTATTTTCGACGTTTTTGAACAGTTTTTGATACGAAATATCTCAAAAACTATAGTAGATAGGATAAAAATCATTTAATGATATATGTTGAGAAAGACTATAACTTTATAAAAAAAGTTAAAAAAATTTAAATTATTTTGTTAAAACACTAATTTTTTTAGTTAAAAAAATTTTTCTCAAAATATTTACAATACAACATATTTTGTTTCTTTTGATTTTTTTATATCAATCAATCCTAAGAATTTTCCAAAGCTATGTCGGGAATTTCGAATCGATCGCAGATACATTCTTTGGATTGTTTAAAAATAACATTACAAAAAAACAATAAAAAAATTTTATGTCGAATTTTACGTTGAAAAAACATGGTGCGCATCATCAGTAAAAATAAAATAATTGACACGATATCATCGCTTGTTCCAAATAAAGAAAAATTGTAAAAATCTATTTCTAACATTACGAGATACGATATCACGTCGAATTTCAGATAACCAGAATCATTGAACAAAATCCATACATATGTAGTTTCATAGTTTAGGATTTTATGAATCCACTGACAAAACAGATCATCCCCAATTAGCCATTTTTATTCGGTTTTTAAAAGAAGATGCTGTTGTACAAGAAGAGTTGCTAGATTTGATTGCTTTGAAAGCTACAACCAGAGGTATTGATATTAAGTCAGCATTTGATTCTGATATTCCTTTACTGACAATGCAAAAAATAGTTAGTGTTTCCACTGATGGGGCTTCATCAATGGTTGGCGAAAATAACGAGTTTTTAGGGCTCCCTAAGAAAGATGCTAACATTCCTGACTTCATTGCAGTACATTGCATCACCGTGAACATCTTGTTGCAAAATATTTTAATTTTGAAAATGTGTTTACTCCAATGGTAAAAATCGTAAATTTTATAAAAAACAATTCTAAAAACCACAGACAATTTAGAAACTTTGTGGACGAACAGCCAAAAGACTTATCATTTTACTGTTTAGTCAGATGGCTTTCAACCAGTAATTTATTATTTATTTGTCTAATATTATTTTTGCATTTCAGAAAAAAGTATAAATTTTTACAAGAGATCTAAACGACAGGTCATTTGCCAAGACCGTGAAATTCTTCCTGAATCAATTGAATCATATATTTCAAAATTAAATCGTCTGATCCATGACTTAGATGACAGATTTTCTGATTTAATTTCATTTTTATTAAACCCCTTTGAAGTAAAAGTAGTATGGGATTCAAAACAATTTGTTCAGCTTAATTTTAATAAAACCACCATTTAGTACATTTGAGGCCAAATTCGGATTCATCGCAAAAAAATACTTCGGAAAACCCTCTTTAAAAATGAATTACCCGAATATATCTCATTTAAGCTTGAGTTGAGCTTGAGCTTTGGCCTTTTTGCGAGGGATTTTCATTTTTCTATTACTCTGGTTATCTGATAAAAAATATTGGAACATTGGGACTGGTCAAAATTTTTTCGTCTGTTTTCGGACTACAATGGCAAAGAACATTAGATTAAGCAAAAAAAAATTATTCCTCAAGTTTACCTCACTTAAACCCAAATAGGCGCTGATTTTTCGATGTTTTCTGGCAGTTTTTTTATTCTATCAAGTTACTCAGCCACTGTATAACAAAACAACTATCATCATCGTGTTCAGCAGATCCGAAAATATAAGAATCAATACCAACAGCCCGTATCTCATGTGGAATTATCTTTTGGGAAGAGTTATAATCACTCGCAAATAAAATGAATGAAATTAATTCATAAATCGCACATTAGCGACCTCTAAACATCAATATTTTTTAATAAAACTTTAAGTGCCTTATTTTTTACATAACACTTATTACTTTTCATATAAGCAACATCAAAATCGAAAACTCGATTTTTTTGGTCACTCTAATATACATATCTGGTTGTCCATTTATCTAGTTTTTTTTTTCTTAAATTTCTCATTGGATGCTGGAAAAACCCTAGGTAACTCAATGTTTCATAATGAATATAATCTTATAATTTAACTTGTACATACATTTGTACATATATTGTTTAGATTCGGGTATATGTACGTATGTACACATGCATGTTCATATATAATTAATTAATAATAATAGTTTGGTGGTGAAGTGTTGAATTTTTCGCGGGGTGAATCTTAAGTGACAAATAATTTTTTCGAGAGTTGAAAAAACTTTTTTTGCCAGTAAAAGCACTTAGTGGAGCGGTGAAAAAATTGGCTTAGGCGGAGAAATAATTTACCTGAGCGGTGGAAAAAACTTAGCGATGAAAAAATTAAATGAGACTTCTATGCAGAAGCACTGCTGCTCGCAAAGCTTTGGTAGCTATGTTGGTATTTGACATGCTATAACATTTGAATAATATGTATGTATATAATTTTCCACGTTTTAAAATTTTTCTTTCACTGCTCAACATAATTTTCTCACTGCTAAGTATTTTTTTATGCCGCTCAATACCTTTGCTCGTAGGTCGATAAGCATCGCTCAATCCTTTTTAACACCACTTCATCAAATTTGAAGCCGCTCAAAGCTTAATAAAATTGCGTTTAAGATATAATTTTATGCCACATACGATTCGCCGATCAATTGAATAAGACGCCACAAAAGAAATCAGAACTCAACGCATAATTATGTTAATTAAGTCACAGCTCAAAATTTAGTACCGCTTCCGGAAATACCGGAAAGCGTTGAAAAAAAGAATCTTTTGAAGGGGAAAAATAATTTTTTGAGCTATGAACAAATTATTGGTTATCGTAGCAGGCGTTTAACATATATAGGATTTGGGCTCAGCATTAATTGCAAAAATACCTACCTACTATAAAAATTCTACCAAAATTTCAAATAGCTTTCCATCACATTGACCCACATTTTATGTTTTCAAAGCTCAATTTCATTTTTCCATCACTTCAATTTGAATAAATATCGCTCTTAATTCTCCACACAATCAATTTTGTCCACACGTCATTATCCTTTCTGCTCAAAAACACCGCTCGAAATGTTATTAAACGTCAATTTTATCATCGCTCAAAATTGAGAAAAACTCAGCTCGAAATTTAATAACTCACCGCTCATGTAAATACAAGCGAATAGTTCAAGTCTCGTTTCTTGATTGCTTTTGGCTTCCAATTTTGGGTTTCATTTACGTTGACTTAAACAGATCCAGCTATCCAAACTGTTTGCCTTCCAAGCAAAAATCAGCATATTAAATTGCTGAAAGATGAGTGTTGGTCTCATTTACCTCCATGTTATCAAAGAATCTTTAAAAGTATGAAAATGGTTAATGAAAAAATTTTTCATAAAGGACAAGCGAACAGTCCCTTTGCACATACCTCCATTATTGAAAGCTTAAAAAAACCTACGCATAATAAAGTTTTGATCAATTTTCTTATTCTCTTAGGCAAAAAATGGCGATCTCTTACACCACAAGACAGACGTCCCTATGTTGAAGAAGCTGAACGCCTGAGGGTAATACACATGACCGAGCATCCAAATTACAAATACCGACCCAGAAGACGAAAGCAATCAAAGTTACGAAACCTACAAGGTAATGCAAAAGAGCAACCAGCTACGACGCCATCATCAGCATCTACAAAAAACCGTGAGAAATCAATGTCACCGCTTGTTAACACTTCCACAACGGAAGAGCGTAGCTCACCACAAGTGCCACAATCAAATTATTATGGGCAGAAAATGGAACTCAACTACAAATCAAGTCCAAACGATCGTTTCACCAATCACGATACGCCAGACAATGAAGAATATCTTCAAAGGCAAATGCATTTCGAAATTGGCGCTCAAACTTTAAAGTCCAGCTTTGAAACATCACTACCCTGTAAGCAGCAAAAGCTTAAAGGTAATCAAGCTGGAACAAAATCTAACCATAATAAAACAAGGTCACACAATCACAATCAGTCGGAACAGTCGACTCAAAATGAATTTCAACAAAATACGCTGACAAACGAACAAACTCCAAGAAAGAATCAGCAACAACAGTATCAGACACATCCCTTAGCTCCACAGCTATCGACAGCAGTCGTTGCCGGTCGTGGCATGTATGTCACGTGCAACAATCGAGGTCTACTTGATCACGGTCACTCAGTAAAAGGAACATTTTATCCACCAATGTCGACAGCAAATGATAACAGTCAGCGAATAGGTAGTGCACCGCCATCTAATGACATACTTCCGCTAACGCTGAATACATCCAATATGGTCTGTTCACCACAGACATCCTTGTACGATATGCAGTATCACCCTACGCAGGCACAACGCTCCTTTTCCGACATAATAATGCAGCAGAATAAAGTGCCAACCAGTAGCAGTGAAATGATTTCTCCATCGGATTATCTAACAGTCTCCAATGCTTATAACCAAAGCATACAGAACAAAGAGTACATACGTTATGCCACAGTCAATGTGCACTTTCCTTCAGACATTTGCAACGAACAGGTGCTAGTGGATTCTTCAAAGTCAACGCCGACGTCGAGTCCTTATGTCGTCAAATATTCCAAGTATCCGGACACAAATCACAACTACGACGAATACAAAGCCTACAATACATCAGTCGCAATTTCCAATTGCAACAGCAACTTTTACTCTCAAGTGCCTTACACAATTGCGAGCACTTCGTGTCCTCCATCACCGTTGGCACTGCCTTTTCAGTTGACTACTCAGCTTCATGATTCACCACCCACCCATTCGAGTGTCTCCCATCACAACCAGTCGCAACAGAGCAACTATTTACAGTATCATCAACATTCGCATTCGCATTCACATCATCAGAGCAATGAAAGTCTCAATGGCGCCGTTGTCACAACCGCCGGTATGTCACCGAGTTACTTTATTGGCGCGTCTGGTGCAAACGACTCATCTGAGCACGATCCAATCAACTCAGCGAATCTTGCACAGCGTGCAACTGCAGTCGTGTCACCGCCACAGCATCAACAGCAGCAGCAGCAGCAGCAGCAGCAGCAGCAGCAACAGCAACAACAACAACAGCAACAAGTTGGAGTCCCTGCATACCCCACGATACATCACCCAGTTGGAAATAGCGGTGCCGATGCAAATACCGGTATTGAGGCACGCAAAGAAGATGAGATCAGCAACATTTTAGCGGGAGTGCGAAAAACTTGTTACAGCAATTAATTTTTAACATACGATATATGCAAGTATTGCAATACATACATAGCGAATACAAATAATTTTGTACAAACATAAATAAGTATATAAACACACACATGTACTTTGTATTTAAAAAAAAAATTGTTAAGTTACTGTAGGAAATAAAGAAATCTAATCATATACTCGTATGCATAGTTTTTTGCAAATAACACACAAAAATTTTCTTGGTTTATTAGATAAAAAAAATGCGAACCGCCCACAAAATATGGGCTGTTGGGCCGCTAAAAGAACATATATTATTTATTTTATATGTGAAATGGTTGCGTTTATTTTTTAGTCAGATAGTCATAGTGATTCCTTCAACAATGGAATTAGATAAATGTGCTAAATATTTTATGAACTTTATTTATTAAAGCCCCAGGCCTCCAAAAGTGTTGAAAAGTGCATGAGCTTGCTTGCACAAAGTTTGAAACATAACTGAAAGCAGCTTCAGGAGCATTGTCTTACACCTATGCACACGAGACACTACTCGCGAGTAACTGTGCTGTCGACGGTGCCCATCTTAGCCCTAAGTATACGTACAAATCAAGACATGGTAACACCATCAAAACAAATGTGTATGAAATGCCAGGCGACAAGTAACTTTTAAAAGAAATTCATAAAATAAAACAAAAAATTTAATCAGCGAAGTGCTTCATCTATGCATCACTGACAATTCGATCAATAATTTCCACTGAGTAAGGTCGATATTAACGAAATTAGTTGCGTTCTGGCTTAGTAGTGTATTAATCGACTGGATTACAAGAAGTAGTCTAAGAGCGTACCTGTACTTGAGAAACCTAAAAAAAAACTTACCAAATACAGTATTTTGAACTAATGCATTATTGTACGGGAACCGACATATTGTCAATATAAAGTGAGAGGAGGTAATATTGAGTCAAAAGCTTACGAATGGTAGCTAGTCATACTGATTGCTTGCGTAGTTTGGATCCGTTTTTTATAAGAGTTTCTCTAAATCAATAAAAATGGGATCCATTTTCTTAAATCATGTTATTCATTACTGGATTTAAAAAATTAATTTAGTATCTTTGTGGTGCATAGGGCCGCATTTCGCATTTATGACCCAATAATGAGGTTGTCGTCATTATTGGATCATATTTGAGATCGATTAACCAAAAGCTGAGGTATAAGCGTGGAAAGATTCCCTATTTTTTTTTGAATTTTTTCAAGCATTGCACTGATCATCTGCAAAAGCATTGTCATAGCGAGGAGAAAAAATCTACATATAACTCTCCCTCTCTCTCTAATTGCTGTTATTTCCCAACTAAGCGTTGTTATTAAAATATCAAAAGCAATAGTAAAAAATAAGTGTGTGTGTGCGTAATCGAAGTTAGTGTAGTAATTCCCTTCACTGGAGCTTGGCATTGAGAAAGAGCAAAGGAAAACAACTTCTTGTTATATTCATGTTGCCAGGAAACTTTTCTTTTGTGATGCATATTTTTCAAAAGATTCGCCATTTTTATTTTATTTTCATCATTTTAATAAAACATTTTCGTCTCTTTCTATCGCAGTTTAGGTTTCACTTCTACTACGTGTAAGCTGCACACTTGAATTTTTTTAATAATATTTTGATGAAAATTTTTTACTAATAAATAAAGGTAATGCGGCGCTGCTGGTGTATCAGGAGAAAAATAATATACAATTATTTTAGTGAGCTTACTGTTCAGTACTGTGTATTTCAGCACCAATAAAAAAATACACAAAACAAAGTGATAAACAATAAAAAAGGGCTCAAGCTATAATCATACTTGCTTCATCTTTTGCTGAATGGAATCATCAGTGCCCTTTGAGCCGATTTGTGAGAGCTTTTACGTCTGATATTTATTTAGCTCATTGTCAGTAAAATAAATTTTCGTGGTTTTTGTCAGTATTTTCAACGCCAGATAATTATAATTGGTGATTGCTTCTATTTAATAATTGTGACAGGGAAAGTTAAAAGGGACCTACGGGTCGAACAAATTGATTTTCACTTTTTTAGCGATTCGTATAGAAAATGCTACGCTCTTTTCAATGCATCAAACCACAGCTTTCTAGCTGCATTAATTTTTTCACAAATTCACTTCAAACATGGACACATTGACAAAAAAAAAACCTACAAAAAAATCCAATGTTACAAACTTCCCTGAAATTGTTCGCTTGAAACTTGTTACTCGGTGGTTTTTGTGGAGGCTGATTATGAATCTGGCATTAGATTTTAAAAATTCAAAATGGCGGATCAATATGGCGATCCAAAATCCGATCAATTTTTAAATTGCTCGACCGCCATACGAATTTTGAGAAATTGATACTAGATAGTTTTTAAAACATTTTTCCGCCATATTGGATCCGCCATCTTGAATTTTTAAAATCTGACACTAGATTCGTAATCAGCGACCCCGAAAATCCCGCGTAAGGGGTTTCACGGTAAAAAAACGTTCAGGCGCATCAAAATCCGCTTCTTAACTTTAAAGTCGTTTTTCTCGAAAAGTTATTGTCGGACCGTAGGCCCCTTTTAACTTTCCCTGTCACACTTGATGTCAATGCGTCTTTAAAAATAACATATAAATATCAATCAGATGATATGTCGACAACAGAGCTTATGAAAGCTGAACACATTTTTTATTATTTAAAAGACAACCATCAGTAAACTGAGTTTGAGTCACTTTTTTTGAACTTTTTTAGTAATTTGTAATAATTTTGTTTTAAATGAATCCTTTTCTAACATACGTTTTATGGCTTCCCATCAGCTTGAAAGTTTTCAAATTTTTGTTTCCTATTACAATTCGTATGGAAGCAACGAATTTTTTACTAAGTAAAGATGGAGAAATAAATTTTTTAATATGATTAAATGATTGTGCAAATCGCAGGTTTGATCTAGGAAGCTGAAATTTTGGAAGAATTTTCTTCAAGCTCGATTCTACAATATAGGCATATAGAAAGAAACCCATTTAGGTGTATTTTATCCAGACTTTCAACCATACGAAAAATGTGGTCGTGTTTTGACAACAGTGAGGGGCATCTCTCACACAACTAAAATACCTAAAACGCTGTATTTTTTCATCTAAGGCAAAATTTTCTAAATTTAAGTCGGTTGTTTTCGTAAAATTTCAATGAAATTGGACATAAGCTCTGTCCGCGCCGTTTTCCATTTAAACCTCAAGCTAAATTATAGCCAAAAAAAAGTATGTCAACAAAATTTCCAAAAATAAACACCCAAATATACACACACTTGCCTAGAATAACCTCAAGAATAACATATTTCAAGGATAAGGTCATCGATAACGTGTAGCATCCAACTTTTTGCCGTTCAACTTTTATTGTCGTTCAACTTTTTTGCCGTTGAACTATTTTTCGAATATTCCTGAGTGCAGTAAAACTTATTTCAAAAATTATCCCAAACAGCAGGCTTTTGTCTGAAAATTGTAAAGAATATTTGATAGTTGTCAATAAATATCTGATGGGAAATTAGCATCAGTATCGATATGATATTCAGCTTCAAGGACTCGATATTTTTATTCGTATAAAGTTATTCAGTATATCAATCAGAAAGTATTTAAACTTTTTCCCCCTTTAATTTAAAACACGAGTAATAAAAAAAGGGAAAATTTGTCTTAAAAATTCTGGCTCCTAGGGTTATATAGACTTTTGTTAAGCTTTAATTTAAAAAAAAGTTGTTCATTTCCGACAAGATTTGCGATCTTCAGTAATTTTAAGCCAAAATACTCGATAAGGGGCCACAGTGCATTGGGGCAGCCCTGTTAACTTATAAAAAAATTTTTGAGCCTCTTCTGGTAAAAACTTCTTTTGTTAATTTCAATCTTTCCAATCACTGTTAATTTAAATTATTTGCCTAGACCAAACTACATAGTTTGTCCTGAAAAGTCAAATTTTTTCATCAGGTAAAGCAGGTGCCGCATAGACTAAGCGAGTTCATCCTAATACTCTTTGGATGAACTGGTTTGGCACAGGAAATTATGCAAACACAAAACATTTTGGAACCCGATTTTGTTAAGTCAAAAATACGTGAAATCTTTAACAGCCTGCAGAAATCCCTTTGTAATAAAGCGGGGTTTCCGTTAAAAGGAAAATAGTTCCTTAAGCTCAAAGCTGACAAACGGTAAACCAAATTGAAAGCATTCGGAAATTAGATTGAAATTGGAAATTAAAAATAAATTAACTTGAACCAACCATAAATTGTAACAGAATAAAGACTCGAATTGCGTCGAGCATCCACTGGGGATGAAATGTAAGAGAGTAGGTACAAAAAACCTTAAAAGACCCGATTACATTGATACATATAATAATATTTTTTATCTGCGCATGCTCGTGTCTGCAGCCTCTTTCAATTAGAAATCTTTTTTTGAACCCGTTGGCATTTGGTAGTAAGCCTTGAGTTACATAAATTATATATTTTATTTTTTAAGCAAATCAAATATTAAAAATGGTTTTATTTTTGAATCTTATGTAGTTACATTATATTTTGAAATCGATTTATTAAATTTAATGTGCACTTTATTGATTTGGTAAATTCTTCACAAATGAAGTAGTTAAAGTTTTTCTTCAAAACGCATTGTCGACCAAGTGAAGATGCAATCACAGGAATAAGAATCGGTATGTATTGTAAAACGATGTACTATAAGATTGGCTTAGTTTTATGCTTTGGAAAATTAATTTCTAATTTCAAATTGCCATTATTGTAGTGAGAAAAAAAAGATATTGCCGAATTGTTTGACTTATTTTCATACGATACATAAAATCAATATTGAGAAGTTCATCCACTCGTTTTTCCTGAAAACTGCGCCACCGTCACTTTCAGAGCATCCTCATCGCCATCGTCATTGCCATTGTCATCGCCAACCATGTCATTCATAGCGAAATTAAAGACTATACCCCTACCACCTTTAAAAAACATATTCAATGTTGCTGTACAGACAGCACGCCAAACAATGCCCGACAAGAAGGACTACGAACAACCAGGAGGCAATAGACCGCAGCAAGCATTTCCGCAGCCACCGCAGGAAGAGTTACGTGCAGAAAATGGCTATGATAATGGTAATGTTCAATGAACATCAGATTGTTTATTTATTGTATTTTTTTGATTCCAAACTTTCGTTTTTCTTTCCATTATTTAGTTGAAACCACAGAACTAAATCCTTTTAGAAATCCAAATAATTGGATGGATACGGATAGTGCACCCTACAAGGCAGAAGAGTATCAAAACACATCTTTAAATGAGTACGATGGCAGATATCAACAAACAAATGGATTCAGGTACAAAGCCTTCTGAGAAGTTTTTTCAAATTATTGTATGTAAAGGGTATTTTTCTTAGAGAGTTAGAACTTAAAATTAACATAAAACACAGAAAAAGTTGGAGTGTGTGTTTTTTTTATTTAAAATATAATTTTATGTCAGTTATTGTTTAACAATAATTTATTGCTTAAAAATATGTCCAACATGACTAGCTGTAATAAGGTTTCAATAAATTTCGTACAAACTTTACTCTACTCAATTATAGAGATATGTGAAGCCACTAATTTACACTGATAAGCCAGCAACAGTTGACTCATTTGAAATCAACATAATATGTGTTATTTCGGAAATAAGGCCTCAAGTAGTTCCAAAATTGGATAAGTCGTATGTGAATTATTACAGCTATCCTCCGCGGACATACTATGTACTTATATCGGAAATTATTTTTAAACAATATGCAAATAAAACATAAAATAATTTTTTAAATAAACTTTTGCTATCAAAATTATTTTAATTTAAATTCTTATCACACTAAAGGTCTATTAGAAATACTTAATAAGGACATGTTTCAATCAGTGATAGCTTACCTTACAACTGAGAAAAATTACTTGTAGACAAAGTTGTGCACTACACATGTTGAAATAAATATTACGAGAATGTTCTGGAATTCTTCGGGAATACTTTATTTTCGAAAATTTATTCATATTCGAGTATATCCTCGTTTAAAAAAAATATTTTTTATTTTATATAGGCTTAAAAAATATCGGTACATTTTTTTCGATACTTCCCATGTGTACATAAGGAAAATCGAAAAAAAAAAATTAAAGAAAAACACATTATAAATCAAATTTTCTTAATTTTTTTGGCCAAATTCCGAAAAATGAAAATTTTGCGGCTCTGGTAGCAAACCTAGGAGATTTTTTTTTTCTTATATTTTTTTAAATGAAGATGTACTCTAATATGAACAATTTTTTGATAATTGAGTGTTACCGATGATTTCTAGAACATGCCATTTATTTGAACTTGTCTATTGTTCACATAAGAATTATCATTGAGGGTATTCCTGAAAACGCGAAAAAGTCGCGAAAACTGCGTAAGCTGCGAAAACTGAGCACATTTTCGAGTCTCGAAAATAATTTGTATGAAGACAAGTTTGCTCAACCCTTGAAAGCTTTCGAGGCAAATTAGTTGAGCAAGTAGCCTCGAAAAGTCGGAAAGTGAATCAGTGTTGCCGTTTGTCGAAACGGCATAAATAAATTGCTAATAATATTTTCTTCAATAAATTGAATCAATTTATTTTTTTCACTATTTTGTGACATTTTAAGGATTCTATTTTATTTGACAAAGAATTTGATGAACAATTTGATTATTTTTCAACAAAATTAGCCATGACTGAAATAGTGGACGTTTTGATTAAAACACAGCAGCACGGCAGCACTAATCGAACTGTCAAATTGCCATTGCTCAATCATTTACGCGTTTGCATTGATAGGGGTGTTCCCGAAAGTAATCTCGAAAACTTTCGAGTTTTCGCGCTTTTCGAGTTTTCGCTTTTAGAGGAATACCCTTATTATCTAAACAGGCGTCTGTTTACTTACATATATGTTTTGAACCCATTGTTTCATAGCTTTTTTTTAACACGAATTAAGGTATGTAGCTACTATAAAAAGACCTTTCATGAAAGAGATAAGTAAATAAAGGTTATAGTTCATGGAAGCAAAGTTTTACCCCATTCCCTTGGAAAAATGCGTTTTTCTTTTTCCATTTTTTTTCAAAAAGACTAGGTGCCTTGCAATTATGTAAAGCGATTGATTTGATAATTTTCGATACTTGCTGGTATCAACTTTGTCGATAGCCTTAAGCTTTTTCGATATTTTTTAGTACCATTTGCTTCTAATCGACTTATTCGATGACTTTTGAAATATTATCGATTTTTGGTATTATTTATTGCTTTTCGATTTCTTTCCTTACTGCTCCACGTTTTTGGTATCATTTATATTTTTCAATAGTACTTACTTTATGGAAATTTTAAAATTTAATTTGCTTAAGACTTCTCGATTTCTATTGACCCTTTCAATGCAATTAAAAAAAAAACAGCAAGGTTTAAAATCAGGTTTTATTTCTGGTGGTTGTACTTTCATAAAAACTTTAAAATTTATATACATGGTTCCAAAGGAATTAAGAAGTTTGAGTGAATTTTTACATCTATAGTTCCCAACGAATATTGAGTCAAAAAAAATTTGAGGAAGTTGAAACGCGTTAAGTAACTTAATTTAGTGTTCTCCAGCGGAATCAAGGGATTTATGAAATATTAATAACTAAAAAGGAAATCTACTAGCAAAGCAGAGTGCTCTGCTGGATTGGTTGGGTTAGCTTAGGTTAGGTTGGAATGGCAGCCAGATTAAAAACCGACACACTTAGACCAAATTTTGATCTATTGCGGTACCACAGGGTAGTTGACTATACCCTTTCATTGAACCAACCAGATTTCGTAATAAATTTAAGTTTAGCTAACATATATAATTTGTCTAAAGTCGTCCAGGTCATCAAATAAAGAGAACCAAGTGTTTTGTGTCATTTTCTAGCAAGTGCGGAACAAAGGAACAAAGAAAGTGCATTATATTTTCCTCCTTCTCTTCAACTTCCACCGAACGCCTAATCCCTCCGCATGTCTGCCGATGACTGCAACAACTGACGAGACACTAGATCGTAGGTCGAGTGCGGAGCTTCAGTTCTAGAGAGCGCTTAGCATCCCATTTCGGCCAGATTTGCCTTGTTATGTGGCAAGTTGACCCTTGGGTCCATCTTGTGCTAGTCTTTTTTAACATATCCTTTTTTAGCATATAGCTAGAGACCTGCCAACATCTTCGCTATTCTAAGGAATTTGTGTAGTAGCCCCTTGCCTAGCAAGTTCATTAGCTTTGCAATTACTATCAATGTTCAAATGGTGAACCATGCACCCAGATAAGGTGAATTTTATAATGCTGTGGCATTTCATAAAGGGACGAGCAGCATTTTTTGGTTACTATTGGGTCTAGGAATACTGATTGTCGAGATTTAATAGTAGCCTGACTATCTGAGTTAATGCTTATGTCTCTTTTGGATAAAACGTTTATCCTCAGCCAGCATACCACACCTTCTATAGCTATAGCATCTGCCCAAAAAAGCGACACTAGTCTGGTAATCTCGCAGCAATTCTTAACTCCAGTTCTTTAGAGTAAATACCATATCTCACTTGGTTATTTAGCTTGGAGCCATCCGTGTAGAAATTAATATGGCTGCTTCTCCCTAGGAGTCCTCCCTTCTAGTCATCCCTAGATGGAATGCGATCTATGTGTTCCCTCTTTAATGAGATTACTGAAACAGAATAGTCCAAGTTGGAGGGTACAGAACTAAAACTATGAAGAATATTCGAGTGTCCTGTTCTTCCTTCAGACCAGCAACAAGCTTTCCTGAGTCTAATCACAGAGCGTGCTACCATCAGTTTACCTAATAGGTGAAAGAGGACCTCCAAGGCGTCAGTCGGTTAGAGCACCACTGATACACATGAGAGCAGCCTTTTGACTCTTGTGCAATTTTTTGTAGTATATGACGTTGTCTAGCACAGGCCACCACACCACAACGACATATAACAACATTGGTCTAATAACGGCTGTGTAGAGTCAGTGAATAATACGAGGTGATAACCCCCATCTTGTACCAACGGCTTTTTTTACTAGAGCAAAGCGCTACAGTTGCTTTCATCGACATTAATTTTCCAGCTCGGAACAAATACATTTGCAGCCAGGACCGAAATAACTTAGTTTCTTACCAGTGACTATTCCATGGAATTAAAGATATGTCAGCTATAGTTTATTCTGAATATTTGAATAAAATTAGGCTGAATATTCTTCATGATCCCAAGCATCAATTCTAATTAAAGTCTGACAGGATTCCATCTGACTTCAAGACAGTTGATGGGATCACTAGCGACCCCCAAATTATAGTTGGGTTGTTTGCTAACTTGGTTAAAGAATCATTTTCAACGGAACTATTTAGCCTTGAGGTCAATTACTTTGAATGTGGGGATAACGACACTTTAGTTTCATTTAATGAAATATCGCTCTTACCTGACCTCATTGAGAAATATAACTCATCTGTTGATGATGACTTCAGATCCGGACCTGATGGTATTCCTGCGACAGTTTTAGTTGACTGCTGCTCTGTGCTGAGTCAGGTTCTAAGTTTCTTATTTAATAAATCAATTAGAGAAAGCTATTTTCCTAAATTTTGGATAAAATCATATGTAAGCTTCATTTTCAAGAAAGGGCGTAAAAATGATGTTTTGAACTACTGGCTAAGCTATCATCAATAGTAAGACTTTTTAAACGTATTGTTAACGATTAAATTAAGGTGTGATGTGGTAAAGTCATAACAACTCGTCAGCATGTTTTTGTTAATGACAGGATCTACACTTTCTAACCTCCTTGATTTCACTTCCTTTGCAATAAGCTATTTAGACTATGGTGGGCAAATTGACGTTGAATATTTGTATTCGATTTAATTAAAACCCTGGGCATACATTTTGATGCGATTTTGTAGTTATTTAGCATGTTTTGTTGAGTTAAACAACGTTCACAGCGAACTACAAGTCATAAGCAATCGAAGCTATCTCATTTTGTTGTATCGCTCTGTTTCGTGTTACTGCTGCTACTGATGAGTTGTTGTTAATTTTGAGCTATACTTGACAGTAGGTCCAATGCTCTGACGTCACAGCAAGTGCACTTACGCAGGCCTCTAGTGGGTATGTTGAGAAAGTGCGAAAAAGCTAAGAAAAAATTATAAAAATATAACAAATTAATTGCATGTATAACTTTTTCATTTCCATTACTTATTTAATAAGCTTTTTACTTGACTTAAAGCTTAATAGCTAAGCTAATAGCTGTAACAGTTAAACTCTATTATTATTATAAAAAATATGAAAAAAATTTAAGGGACCTACATATATACATGGAACATTTTTTGTTTTGCCAATTTTTTTTTGTAGATTTGATATGAACAGATATATAAAATGAATTTAAACATTGAAAAATTGTAGCGCAAAAGTGTTTTGACTTAAATCGAAATGATTTATGGTATGTCATCAATTAGTCAAACACTATCTAAAAAATAATTTACAAAAACTACATGTTGCAAGTGTCTTTTATTGCAGAAAATTTTATTTTAATACGTTAACAAAGAACACTGCTTACGCTTATCATCGATCAACGATCGGAATTATATACTGGAAAAATTTGACTTCATATCATTCGAAAGCTTATTTAGAAAGCTAAAAAATTGTATGCTAAATTTTCTAAACGGCTAACTAATTTTTAACTTAAAGCTGTATATGAATAACAGCGCCGAATATATGTACATGTCCATCAATTTGGCTTTATTGGAAGGATAATTTTATGCCATTAATGTTTAAATATGATTTCGGGCATGGGGCTGCCGCGGCTGGCTCGAATAAAGCCAATTCTACAGGTCCAATTTTGAACCACTTTTTCGAGCATAAGGGGCCGTATGTCGGCAATAACGCCACGAATGTTGGCTTCCAAGTCCCCTAACGTTTCTGGTTTGTTGGCGTAGACGAGCGACTTCACATATCCCCAAAGAAAATAATCCAATGGTGTCAAATCACACGATCTTGGTGGCCAATTGACAGGTCCATTCCGCGAAATTATGCGCTCATCGAATGTTTCCTTCAATAAATTGATTGTGACGTGCGCTGTGTGGCATGTAGCGCCGTCTTGTTGGAACCACAACTCATCCACATTCATGCCATCCAATTCGGGAACAAAATAGTCGGTTATCATGGCTCTACACCGGTCTCCATTAACGGTAACTGACTCTCCAGCATTATTTCGGAAGAAGTATGGCCCAATGACTCCACCAGCCCATAGAGCACACCAAACAGTCAGTTTTTGTGGATGTAATGGCATCTCAAGGGTCTCATGTGGATTCTCTTCACTCCAAATGCGGCAATTTTGCTTGTTGACGTAGCCATTCAACCAAAAATGAGCCTCATCACTGAACAAAATTTTGCGATGAAAATCAGCATCGAGATCAATCTCATTTTCGGCCCATACACCAAAATCACGACGCATGGCATGGTCTCGCGGCTTTAATTCTTGCACAAGCTGGATCTTGTAAGGTCGCAAGCCAAGATCTTTGCGCAAAATCTTCCATAAAGTTGATGGACAAAGCTCCAATTGCTGTGCACGGTGGCGAATCGATTCATTCGGGTCCTCTTCAACATTTTGCTCTACAGCGGCAATTGTTTCTTCGGTGCGCACTGTTCGATGTCTCTGCGGATGCGTATTATCACATACAGTAAACGTAGTGCGAAAACGACCCATGGTTAACCGAATTAATTGCTCTGATGGACGATTATGTCGACCATAAAATGGACGGAGCTTGCGGTAAACTTCGCGAACTGAACCATTATTTTCGAAATAAATGTGCACGATTTGCAAGCGTTGTTCTTTTGTCAACCTGTTCATGATGAAATGGCAAACCAAACTGAACATAAATGACATTAGATTTGGCAGATTTGACCATAAAATGCCAGTTTTATCTCTATTCGAAAAACAAACCTCTAAAAAAAACACCCAGTACATTAGAGCGGTTCAAAATAAAAACTTTTTGATTAAGTACACTAAGTACGTGTCAGTGGATTTCAATAGCCTTATATGTCTGGACAAATAGTAACGAAAAAATGAGTGTTTTTTGCTTTGCTTATAATACATGAATTTTGAGGTGCTACCTGAACTTTCCACCCCGGGTCGCACCCACTGTTTGACAAACCTGACGATAACGAAATTTCCCCAAAAAGTTCCGTTTAAGTATACATTTTTCCTAGCCGAAAAATTATAATAATAGTATGTGCTATGCGAACTGCTATTCTTAAACACCTTCCTTTGTAAGCTATTATTACTTACGGCTACTAATCGTAATATCTCTCTTTGTATTTTCAGGCAAGCTAGTGTTGGCTCCGAGGGAAGTTCATTCGTTTGCGAGGGAGAAGGTGGCGGTGGTTCAAAAATCGATGAATATCAAGCAGCGTGGAATGTTACAAATGCGATACAAGGAATGTTTATCGTCTCGTTGCCATTTGCAGTACTGCACGGTGGATATTGGGCCATTTTAGCAATGGTCGGTATTGCGCACATTTGTTGCTATACAGGAAAAGTACTGGTACAATGTCTTTACGAACCAGATCCCACCACTGGTCAACTAGTAAGAGTGCGTGACAGTTATGTAGCCATAGCGAAAATTTGTTTCGGACCAAAACTGGGTGCCAGAGCTGTAAGCATTGCACAGCTAATTGAGCTGTTGATGACATGTATTTTGTATGTTGTTGTCTGTGGAGATCTATTAGCCGGCTCATATCCACAGGGTTCATTTGATTCTCGATCATGGATGTTACTTATTGGAATATTTCTATTGCCAATGGGATTTCTCAAGTCCCTCAAGATGGTATCAACGCTTTCCTTCTGGTGTACCATGTCCCACATTGTAATTAATGCCGTTATTTTAGGTTACTGCATTTTGCAAATCGGTGATTGGGGTTGGTCTAAGGTCAGATGGAGCATTGACATGGAAAACTTTCCCATATCACTGGGAGTCATTGTATTCTCTTACACATCACAGATTTTCCTACCCACATTAGAGGGTAATATGACTGATCGGTCAAAGTTCAATTGGATGCTGGATTGGTCTCATATTGCGGCAGCGATTTTTAAAGCTGGATTTGGGTACATTTGCTTTTTGACATTTCAGAATGATACTCAACAAGTTATAACAAATAATTTACATTCGCAAGGATTTAAAGGGATGGTCAATTTTTTCCTAGTGATAAAAGCAATCCTTAGCTACCCGCTTCCTTACTATGCAGCATGCGAGCTCTTGGAGAGAAACTTTTTTCGTGGTCCGCCTAAGACGAAATTTCCCTCTATATGGCACCTGGATGGGGAGCTCAAAGTTTGGGGCCTTGGCTTTCGCGTAGGTATTATTGTGTCGACAATTTTAATGGCTATATTCATACCGCACTTCTCAATACTGATGGGTTTCATAGGTAGTTTTACTGGTACAATGTTAAGCTTTATTTGGCCATGTTATTTTCATTTGAAAATCAAGGGACACTTGCTGGACCAGCGGGAAATAGCCAAAGATTATGTCATAATTGCACTAGGCATCTTATTCGGCGTAATTGGTATTTATGATTCTGGAAATGCATTAATTAACGCTTTCGAAATTGGTCTTCCGTTTTAAATGCGCCTTTGTAGCGCCATGAACTTAGTTTCTTTATTTTCATAAAATACATGAAATCATAGAATCATTAATAGAAAATGGTCAAAAAAATATACATGTTTTTTGAGAGACGGGTTTTCTCAAGAGGTTAGCAAAAGTTTTTTTTTTTTTAATTTCTATTTTTTATAGCTCAAACTACGTTTAGTTAATGTCCTTTACATATTAAAATATATAAGAAAACAGAAAACTTAAAGTATTGTAATTAGATTAAGGAAATGTTAACTATATATGACACATTGACACAAATGAAATGTGAAATTATGTCTTCCAAAAGTAAAATGTCTTCCAAATTGCAACTATAAACATATAGTGCATAATACATTTACATATACTCGTATTATAATGAAAACAAGTCTTCCATTGTTCGTCTAGGATGAATATGACGAAATATTATACAATTAATAGTAGTTAGATATACATATATTATAAACTATAGTTTATTGCCCAATATGTCATATAATTTTATTAATTGTTTAAATAAATCAGTATTATCTTAAAAATTTATCTAATTCATTTGCTTAAGTAAATACGCATGCAAGAAGTTTCCCAACAGGCTCGGCTAAGCTTTAGTGTCTCTGATGGCAAGATGTTTAATCAGCGAATTAAGCAGCAGCAGGTATCTGCCTGATGTACCTGACAGTGACAATTTTTTGCAGAGGTGAGTAAGAGCGAATAAAAAATAATTTCACATAACTCTTTCAAGAATTAGAGTTTCCATCATATATTTTTTCAACAAAAAATGATGACGTTACTATAGAGCACTGTTTCTTTAGTTGTCCGGCCTGCGCAAGATGCAGAATCAGGTTGTTGGATAGCGATATCGTGACGACGAGTTCTGCATTGTTTTCTTCCTCTTCCGATGCTTGTGAAATTTTTTAATGAAACAAAGAGAAGTTTAAGGAAGAGTAAGCTTTACTCTATTTCTTTTATTTTCCTTTCTATCTTTTTTTTTCTATTTCTCTTCACTTCCTCTATCGGGTCTTAGTACAATGGTCTTTGGATTGAGTGCTATGCAAGGGTTTCTTATGAGAACACCTATAACTTTAAACTTTAACCTTCATTGTAATTTTTGTTGATTTTTCGCGCATTTCGTACGGTTTCTTGAATATAACTTTTCTCGGTTTTTTTTTTTTTTTGGCGAGTAGTTCAAGCATGGCCAGAAGAGCTGAGTTACGGAGCTTGGATTTGCTAATCACTTGATTAAAAGAGCCAATGTGTAAATTGGCAAATCAAAATTGCAAGAATTGAAAAAATCCAGAAAGCAATATGCGGTGGGAGCTTCAATAATTTCGTACATTGCCTTCGATACACAAGCATGAAGTCAGCGAATTTACATATATGAGAGCTCATCATATTTGTGAAGAAGCAGGAATAATTAAGATTTGTTCGACTAGGCCATCTCTGCCATAAATGATAATAAATTAAAATTTTTTTTTCGAAATATCAACTAATTTGTAATATCTTCAACAGCAGTTTTTGTAGAGTTGATATTTATTTTATTATTCATAACTTATTCATAAATATCGAAAAATTGTGGCGCAACAACTGCACTTGGGGCGAAATTATTTAGGATTAATCAATTGCCACCCACGAAATGAATCTTTAAGATCTGAGATCCTGTACTATACCTACCTCTGAGCTTTCTTTTTGTTACAAACAGAAGATCTAACTGAATATATCCTGTTTATATGGGTACTGTAACACCCCTTAAACAAATATGTAGCAATGAATTTATTATATTCAGGTCTAAGTTAACTTCGTAATAAACTTTAAATTTGAATCTCGAAATATCTTTTAGGAATATTGTAACGCTCTCGTGCTTTAAAGCTTTGCCGCCTAGTGTTATTACCGACTACGATTATCACAGTACACATAATTTGCTATGTATGTTTTGCTTCCTTCAAGGTGATGAACAAAAAAAAAAAAAAATAATAGAAAACTTTACGGAATAAATGATAAGACTATCAACAAAAATATTTTCGATACATTGCTTAGTTAGATAAGATAAAATTCCTACTATATTTCTATTATATCGCACCAAACAAAACACAATTTTTTTTTAATGATTTTTGTTATGTTTGTTAATTTATTGCAATGCTTAATATTACAGATTAATTTTTATTTTCGACTGTTGTTAGTTTAGAAATTTTAAATGGAAGTTTTATAAAATTTATGTTCTTTTGTGTCTCTTGTATGTTGGAAGCCACCTTGTTTTATTTTATGCACCGCACATACTCCAATTGGAGTATTCGAGTATTCAGTTTTGTAAGAACTTGACGAAGTTGTTGTATCTCCACCCAAGCTAAACGACGAATTATTCCCTCTTGTTCGATTGGTAATTTGCGCTGTTCGACTATAAGATGGAAAGGAGATTCCCGAGTTTTCTGAATGCATAGTCGATGATCTCATGTCATGTTCATGTTGATTTCTGTGATGACTGCTATAGTTTCGCCTTTCCCCTGTATGAAGTGATTTTGAGTCCAGCTCCTTATTTTGCCTATGAATGCTGCTATAACTTTGACGTTCACTGGGAAAGCTATAGCCTGGTTGTTGTTCGTGTAAATTGAGAATGCTTTTGCGTTGAATTTTCCCATCTGATGATAAGCTTCCATATTGTGTTGACTCTGATGAAACATTTTTGCGATGAAATACAGAGTTTGTTACATTACTTTCAGAGGTTAAATCACTTTTGCGATGATGAAATTGTTTATTTGACGACGATGAGGCCAACGTAGTATTTCTATCACCGTTGCTTTCCACATTGGACACTTGTAGTTTTTGAGCTGTGTCCACATTTCTGTCACCCTTGACTGTTATAAGATTTCGTTGAAGGGATTCACTTTCCTCATGAATATTCTTTACATTTTTTATATTGACAACGTTCTTAGTCTTAGCAATATTCTCGATTACGTTCACTCTAGCTGGTCGTGTAATATACTCTGTTTCCGGCTCTTTTCTCAGTTTACTTCCGATCACTGTAGTTACTTGCTTTGTTGAAACGATGACTTGACCATCAACGGGCCCTTGCGTATTTAAATTGCCTGTTCTCACAGCTCCCTTTCCCGAAGCAAAGCTCATTTGATTTGTTGTTTTCAATATTGCACTATCGCTTCCTAAATTAATTGAAGACTTATTGTGCGTATATTTTGTTCTTGAGTGAGTTTCATTCGTGGTTTCCTTATTTATTTTATAGTCCTGTCGCTTGGTAACTTGCATCGATCCTTCGAGCTTTAGATTATCAACTGGACGCTTTGGTGTGATTCTGCTTGACGAATCTACTTCCGACACTGATTGCTGCGAATTCTTCTTCACAATGTATATATCACCTTCAGGCCTCAAATTATCAGTAGGTTTAACTAATTTTGGCCTTTGACCTGCGGGGGCAATATTTAATTGATTAACGTCCCCATTAGTTTCCTCTCTATTTAGATACATTTTGCCTTCAATTTTCAAATTATCTTTGTGTACCTTTTTCGTCACACGTTCAACAGAATTATAATCTACAACTTTTTTCTCCTCGAAGAACATTTTTCCTTCTGATTTCAAGTTGTCTTTATGTATTACGCGCGTAACTTTCTGAATAGGCTTGTCAGGAGAGTCTATCTTATCTGGCATATAAAACTCACCTTCCACACGCAGATTATCTGAAGGTATAGTTTTCTTAGGACGTGGTCCATATTGATATTCTTCTTTTGAATCGAACGACATGTTTCCCTCAGTTTTTAAATTGTCTTTTCTTACAATTATTTCGACTTTTTCAGCTGGCTTATATGAATCTTTTGTAGGGATGGTAATGATTCCCTCAGGTCTTAAATTATCTGTTGGTTTTATTTGTCCTGGACGTGCGATATATTGATATTGTTCTTTTTTCTCGAAAGTCATTTCTCCTTCTGTTCGCAGATTGTCTTTCCTTACAACCCTTTCAATTTTCTCAGCAGGCTTGTAAGGTTGCTTTTCAGGAACTACAATTGTTCCTTCCGGTTTAAGATTGTCTTTAGGTATTTTCTGCACAGGTCTTTCGGCGGGTGTATATTTTACTTTTTCTGGCGAATGGAATTCGCCTTCCGGGTGAAGGTTGTCCTCTGGGCGCTTCTGTAGTGGTTTTTCAGCTGGTCGATATTTAGGCTTATCAGGGCTGTAAAATTCGCCTTCAGGCTTCAAATTATCGATTGGCTTTATTTGCCCAGGCCTCGAAACAAATTTATATTGTTCTTTTTCCTCGAAAAGCATTTCCCCTTCCATACGAAGATTATCCTTTCTAACTATTATTTCATTTTTCTCAGCGGGCTTATATTGTGCTTTTTCTGGAACTACGAATGTACCTTCCGGTCGCAAGTTATCTTCAGGTTTTTTCTGAGTTGGGCGTTCAGCAGGCTTAAAGCCTGGCCTCTCGGGGACGTAGAATTCACCTACTTGACGCAAATTATCTTCATGCCTAACTTGAGTAGGTCTCTCTCCAGGTTGGAATTTCTGCTTTTCTGGACTATAAAATTCGCCTTCAGGGTACAAGTTGTCTTCTGGCCGTTTTTGCTGAGGTCTATCTGCAGGACGATACTTAGATTTTTCAGGACTATAGAATTCTCCTTCCGGTCTTAAATTATCAGATGGTTTTATTTGTTCAGGACGTTTCACATATTGGTATTCTTCTTTCACTTCAAATGTCATTTCTCCTTCAGTTTTTAAATTATCCTTTCTAATAATTTTTTCAGTTTTCTCAGCAGGCCTATAAGGATGTTTTTCTGGAACTACAAACTGCCCCTCAGACTTGAGGTTGTCTTCGGGTTTCTTCTGCACTGGTCGCTCAGCAGGTCTATATCCTGGTTTCTCAGGAGAATAAAATTCACCCTCAGGGTACAAATTGTCTTCAGGTCGCTTTTGCTGAGGTCTTTCTGCTGAACGATACTTAGGCTTTTCAGGACTATAGAAATCTCCTTCAGGTTTTAAGTTATCAGACGGTTTAATTTGGTCTGGACGTTGAACATATTGATATTCTTTCTTAACCTCAAATGTCATTTCTCCTTCAGATTTCAAATTATCTTTTCTAATAATTCTTTCAGTTTTCTCAGCTGGTCTATATGGCCTCTTCTCCGGAGCCTCAAACGTGCCTTCAGGCTTGAGGTTGTCTTCCGGTTTTTTTTGCACTGGGCGTTCAGCAGGTATGTATCCTGGTTTATCAGGAGTATAAAATTCCCCTTCAGGATGTAAATTATCTTCAGGTTTTTTAGGCTGGGGACGTTCAGCTGCCTTGAACTTTGGCTTATCAGGTGTATAGAATTCCCCTTCTGGTCGCAAATTATCCTCAGGTTTAACTGCTGTTGGTCTCTCTCCGGGTTGGTATTTTTGTTTTTCTGGACTATAAAAATCGCCTTCTGGGTGCAAGTTGTCTGAGGGCTTCTTCTGTACTGGACGTTCACCTGGGTGGTATCCAGGCTTATCAGGAGCGTAAAACTCTCCCTCGGGGTACAAATTATCTTCTGGTCGCTTTTGCTGAGGTCTTTCCGCAGGACGGTATTTCGGTTTTTCAGGACTATAGAAATCTCCTTCAGGTTTTAAGTTATCAGACGGTTTAATTTGGTCTGGACGTTGAACATATTGATATCCTTCCTTCACTTCAAATGTCATTTCTCCTTCAGATTTTAAATTATCCTTCCTGATAATTTTTTCAATTTTTTCAGCAGGTCTATACGGTTGTTTTTCTGTAACTGCAAACTTGCCCTCAGGCTTAAGGTTGTCTTCAGGTTTTTTCTGCACTGGTCGCTCAGCAGGTCTGTATCCGGGCTTATCGGGAGTGTAAAATTCTCCTTCTGGATATAAATTGTCTTCAGGTCGCTTCTGAAGAGGTCTTTCCGCATGACGATATTTGGGCTTTTCAGGACTATAGAAATCTCCTTCCGGTTTCAAATTATCCAACGGTTTTATTTGATCTGGGCGCTGGATATATTGATATTCCTCTTTCACCTCAAAGGTCATTTCTCCCTCTGTTTTTAAGTTATCCTTTCTAATAATTTTTTCAGTTTTTTCAGCAGGCCTATACGGTTGTTTTTCTGGAACTGCAAACTTGCCCTCTGGCTTGAGGTTGTCTTCGGGTCTTTTTTGTACTGGACGTTCAGCAGGTCTGTAACCTGGTTTGTCTGGAGTATAAAATTCTCCCTCTGGTCGCAAATTGTCCTCAGGCTTAACTGCAGTTGGTCTTTCTCCGGGTTGGTATTTCAATTTTTCTGGACTATAAAAATCGCCTTCTGGTCGCAAGTTGTCTTCGGGCTTCTTCTGTACCGGACGCTCTGCTGGACGGTAACCTGGCTTTTCAGGAGAATAAAATTCTCCTTCTGGGTACAAATTATCTTCAGGCTTTTTTTGCTGTGGGCGCTCTGCTGGTTTGAATATCGGCTTATCGGGAGCATAAAACTCTCCTTCTGGCCGCAAATTGTCCTCAGGTTTAACTGCTGTTGGTCTCTCTCCAGGTTGGTATTTCTGTTTTTCTGGACTATAAAAATCGCCTTCTGGGCGCAAATTGTCTGAGGGCTTCTTCTGTACCGGACGTTCTGCTGGATGGTAATCAGGCTTATCAGGAGCGTAAAACTCTCCCTCGGGGTACAAATTATCTTCTGGTCGCTTTTGCTGAGGTCTTTCCGCAGGACGGTATTTCGGTTTTTCAGGACTATAGAAATCTCCTTCAGGTTTTAAGTTATCAGACGGTTTAATTTGGTCTGGACGTTGAACATATTGATATTCCTCTTTCACCTCAAAGGTCATTTCTCCCTCTGTTTTTAAGTTATCCTTTCTAATAATTTTTTCAGTTTTTTCAGCAGGCCTATACGGTTGTTTTTCTGTAACTGCAAACTTGCCCTCAGGCTTAAGGTTGTCTTCAGGTTTTTTCTGCACTGGTCGCTCAGCAGGTCTGTATCCGGGCTTGTCGGGAGTGTAAAATTCTCCCTCTGGGTATAAATTGTCTTCAGGTCGCTTCTGAAGAGGTCTTTCCGCAGGACGATATTTAAGCTTTTCAGGACTATAGAAATCTCCTTCCGGTTTCAAATTATCCAACGGTTTTATTTGATCTGGGCGCTGGATATATTGATATTCCTCTTTCACCTCAAAGGTCATTTCTCCCTCTGTTTTTAAGTTATCCTTTCTAATAATTTTTTCAGTTTTTTCAGCAGGCCTATACGGTTGTTTTTCTGGAACTGCGAACTTGCCCTCCGGCTTGAGGTTGTCTTCGGGTCTTTTTTGTACTGGACGTTCAGCAGGTCGGTATCCTGGCTTATCAGGAGTGTAAAATTCTCCTTCTGGGCGCAAATTGTCCTCAGGCTTAACTGCAGTTGGCCTCTCTCCGGGTTGGTATTTCAATTTTTCTGGACTATAAAAATCGCCTTCTGGTCGCAAGTTGTCTTCGGGCTTCTTCTGTACCGGACGCTCTGCTGGACGGTAACCTGGCTTTTCAGGAGAATAAAATTCTCCTTCTGGGTACAAATTATCTTCAGGCTTTTTTTGCTGTGGACGCTCTGCTGGTCTGAATATTGGCTTATCGGGAGCATAAAACTCTCCTTCTGGCCGCAAATTGTCCTCAGGTTTAACTGCTGTTGGTCTCTCTCCAGGTTGGTATTTCTGTTTTTCTGGACTATAAAAATCGCCTTCTGGGCGCAAATTGTCTGAGGGCTTCTTTTGTACCGGACGTTCTGCTGGACGGTAACCAGGCTTATCAGGAGCATAAAATTCTCCCTCTGGGTATAAGTTATCTTCTGGTCGCTTTTGCTGAGGTCTCTCCGCAGGACGATATTTCAGTTTTTCAGGACTATAAAAATCTCCTTCAGGTTTCAAGTTATCAGACGGTTTAATTTGGTCTGGACGTTGAACATATTGATATTCTTCCTTCACTTCAAAGGTCATTTCTCCTTCAGTTTTCAAATTATCCTCCCTTATAATTTTCTCAGTTTTTTCAGCAGGCCTATACAGTTGTTTTTCTGGAACTGCAAACTTGCCCTCTGGCTTGAGGTTGTCTTCGGGTCTTTTTTGTTTTGGACGTTCAGCAGGTCTGTATCCTGGTTTATCAGGAGTATAAAACTCTCCCTCTGGTCGCAAATTGTCCTCAGGCTTAACTGCAGTTGGTCTTTCTCCGGGTTGGTATTTCAATTTTTCTGGACTATAAAAATCGCCTTCTGGTCGCAAGTTGTCTTCGGGCTTCTTCTGTACCGGACGCTCTGCTGGACGGTAACCTGGCTTTTCAGGAGAATAAAATTCTCCTTCTGGGTACAAATTATCTTCAGGCTTTTTTTGCTGTGGACGCTCTGCTGGTCTGAATATTGGCTTATCGGGAGCATAAAACTCTCCTTCTGGCCGCAAATTGTCCTCAGGTTTAACTGCTGTTGGTCTCTCTCCAGGTTGGTATTTCTGTTTTTCTGGACTATAAAAATCGCCTTCTGGGCGCAAATTGTCTGAGGGCTTCTTCTGTACCGGGCGTTCTGCTGGATGGTAATCAGGCTTATCAGGAGCGTAAAACTCTCCCTCGGGGTACAAATTATCTTCTGGTCGCTTTTGCTGAGGTCTTTCCGCAGGACGGTATTTCGTTTTTTCAGGACTATAGAAATCTCCTTCAGGTTTTAAGTTATCAGACGGTTTAATTTGGTCTGGACGTTGAACATATTGATATTCGTCCTTCACTTCAAATGTCATTTCTCCTTCAGTTTTTAAGTTATCCTTCCTGATAATTTTTTCAGTTTTCTCAGCAGGTCTATACGGTTGTTTTTCTGGAACTGCAAACTTGCCCTCGGGTTTTAGGTTGTCTTCGGGTTTTTTCTGCACTGGTCGCTCAGCAGGTCTGTATCCGGGCTTGTCTGGAGTGTAAAATTCTCCCTCTGGGTATAAATTGTCTTCGGGTCGCTTCTGCAGAGGTCTTTCCGCAGGACGATATTTGGGCTTTTCAGGACTATAGAAATCTCCTTCCGGTTTCAAGTTATCAGACGGTTTAATTTGATCTGGACGTTGAACATATTGATATTCTTCCTTCACTTCAAAGGTCATTTCTCCTTCAGTTTTCAAATTATCCTCCCTTATAATTTTCTCAGTTTTTTCAGCAGGCCTATACGGTTGTTTTTCTGGAACTGCAAACTTGCCCTCTGGCTTGAGGTTGTCTTCGGGTCGTTTTTGTATTGGACGTTCAGCAGGTCTGTATCCTGGTTTATCAGGAGTATAAAATTCTCCTTCTGGGCGCAAATTGTCCTCAGGCTTAACTGCAGTTGGCCTCTCTCCGGGTTGGTATTTCAATTTTTCTGGACTATAAAAATCGCCTTCTGGTCGCAAGTTGTCTGCGGGTTTCTTCTGTACCGGACGTTCTGCTGGACGGTAACCTGGCTTTTCAGGAGAATAAAATTCTCCTTCTGGGTACAAATTATCTTCAGGCTTTTTTTGCTGTGGGCGCTCTGCTGGTTTAAATACTGGCTTATCAGGAGCGTAAAATTCCCCTTCCGGTCGCAAATTGTCCTCTGGTTTAACTGCTGTTGGTCTCTCTCCAGGTTGGTATTTCTGTTTTTCTGGACTATAAAAATCGCCTTCTGGACGCAAATTGTCTGAGGGCTTTTTCTGTACCGGACGTTCTGCTGGACGATAGCCAGGCTTATCAGGAGAATAAAATTCGCCCTCTGGGTACAAATTATCTTCTGGTCGCTTTTGCTGAGGTCTCTCCGCAGGGCGATATTTCGGTTTTTCAGGACTATAAAAATCTCCTTCAGGTTTCAGGTTATCAGACGGTTTAATTTGGTCTGGACGTTGAACATATTGATATTCTTCCTTCACTTCAAAAGTCATTTCTCCTTCAGTTTTCAAATTATCCTTCCTTATAATTTTCTCAGTTTTCTCAGCAGGTCTAAACGGTTGTTTTTCTGGAACTGCAAACTTGCCTTCGGGTTTAAGGTTGTCTTCAGGTTTTTTCTGCACTGGTCGCTCAGCAGGTCTGTATCCGGGCTTATCGGGTGTGTAAAATTCTCCCTCTGGGTATAAATTGTCTTCAGGTCGCTTTTGCTGAGGTCTCTCCGCAGGACGATATTTCGGTTTTTCAGGACTATAAAAATCTCCTTCAGGTTTCAAGTTATCAGACGGTTTAATTTGGTCTGGACGTTGAACATATTGATATTCTTCCTTCACTTCAAATGTCATTTCTCCTTCAGATTTCAAATTATCCATTCTGATAATTTTTTCAGTTTTTTCAGCAGGTCGATATGGTTTCTTTTCCGGAACAGCGAAAGTGCCTTCAGGTTTGAGGTTATCTTCTGGTTTTTTCTGTAATGGTCGTTCAGCGGGTCTGTAGCCTGGCTTCTCAGGGGTATAAAACTCACCTTCAGGGTATAAATTATCTTCAGGCTTTTTTTGTTGAGGTCGCTCCCCAGGCCTAAACATTGGCTTTTCGGGAGTATAAAATTGTCCTTCAGGACGAAGGTTATCCTCAGGCTTTACTGCAGTTGGTCTCTCACCTGGTTGGAACTTTTGTTTTTCTGGGGTATAAAAATCGCCTTCTGGATGCAAGTTGTCTGAAGGTTTCTTCTGTACTGGACGTTCTGCTGGACGGAAACCAGGCTTATCAGGTGCATAAAATTCTCCCTCGGGATACAAGTTATCTTCTGGTCGCTTCTGCTGAGGTCTCTCCGCAGGACGGTATTTCGGTTTTTCAGGACTGTAGAAATCTCCTTCCGGTTTTAGATTGTCGGATGGTTTTATTTGTTCTGGCCGTTGAACGTACTGATATTCTTCCTTCACTTCAAATATCATTTCTCCTTCAGATTTCAAATTATCCATTCTGATAATTTTTTCAGTTTTTTCAGCAGGTCTATATGGTTTCTTTTCCAGAACCGCAAATGTACCTTCAGGTTTGAGGTTGTCTTCGGGTTTTTTCTGCACTGGTCGCTCAGCAGGTTTATATCCCGGCTTCTCGGGAGTATAAAAATCACCTTCAGGGTATAAATTATCTTCAGGCTTTTTTTGTTGGGGTCGTTCTGCTGGCTTAAACACTGGCTTATCGGGAGCATAAAATTCTCCTTCTGGACGCAAATTGTCCTCAGGTTTTACTGCAATTGGTCTTTCACCGGGTTGGAACTTTTGTTTTTCTGGGGTATAAAAATCGCCTTCTGGATGCAAGTTGTCTGAAGGTTTCTTCTGTACTGGACGCTCTGCTGGTCGGTAACCAGGCTTATCAGGAGTATAAAACTCTCCCTCTGGGTACAAATTGTCTTCAGGTCGCTTTTGCTGAGGTCTTTCTCCAGGAGTGTATTTAAGTTTTTCAGGGCTATAAAAATCTCCTTCCGGTTTTAAATTGTCAAACGGTTTTATTTGTTCTGGGCGTTGAACATATTGATATTCTTCTTTCACTTCGAAGGTCATTTCTCCTTCAGATTTTAAATTATCCATTCTGATAATTTTTTCAGTTTTTTCTGCAGGTCTATATGGCTTCTTTTCTGGAACCGCAAAGGTGCCTTCAGGTTTGAGGTTGTCTTCAGGTTTTTTCTGCACTGGTCGTTCAGCGGGTCTGTATCCTGGCTTCTCAGGAGTATAAAATTCACCTTCAGGGTATAAATTATCTTCAGGCTTTTTTTGTTGGGGTCGCACCGCTGGCCTAAACATTGGCTTATCGGGAGCATAAAATTCGCCTTCTGGACGCAGATTATCCTCAGGCTTTACGGCAGATGGTCTTTCTCCAGGTTGGTATTTCAGTTTCTCTGGACTATAAAAATCACCTTCTGGGCGCAAGTTGTCTGAGGGCTTCTTCTGAACCGGTCGCTCTGCTGGACGGTAACCAGGTTTATCAGGAGAATAAAATTCTCCCTCTGGGTACAAATTATCTTCAGGCTTTTTTTGTTGTGGACGCTCTGCTGATTTGAATTTCGGCTTATCAGGAGCGTAAAATTCACCCTCTGGACGCAAATTATCTTCAGGCTTAACTGCAGTTGGTCTCTCTCCAGGTTGGTATTTCTGTTTTTCTGGACTATAAAAATCGCCTTCTGGGCGCAAGTTGTCTGAGGGCTTCTTCTGTATCGGTCGCTCTGCTGGACGGTAACCAGGTTTATCAGGAGTGTAAAATTCACCCTCTGGACGCAAATTATCTTCAGGTTTAACTGCAGTTGGTCTCTCTCCAGGTTGGTATTTCTGTTTTTCTGGACTATAAAAATCGCCTTCTGGGCGCAAGTTGTCTGAGGGCTTCTTCTGTACCGGACGCTCTGCTGGACGGTAACCAGGTTTATCAGGAGAATAAAATTCTCCTTCTGGGTACAAATTATCTTCTGGCTTTTTTTGTTGTGGACGCTCAGCTGGTTTGAATTTGGGCTTATCAGGAGCGTAAAATTCACCCTCTGGACGCAAATTATCTTCAGGTTTAACTGCAGTTGGTCTCTCTCCAGGTTGGTATTTCTGTTTTTCTGGACTATAAAAATCGCCTTCTGGTCGCAAGTTGTCTGAGGGCTTCTTCTGTACTGGACGTTCTGCTGGACGATAACCAGGCTTATCAGGAGAATAAAATTCGCCCTCTGGGTACAAATTATCCTCAGGCTTTTTTTGCTGTGGGCGCTCTGCTGGTTTGAATATCGATTTATCAGGAGCGTAAAATTCTCCCTCTGGACGCAAATTATCTTCAGGCTTAACTGCTGTTGGTCTCTCTCCGGGTTGGTATTTCTGTTTTTCTGGACTGTAAAATTCGCCTTCTGGACGAAGATTATCAAAAGGTTTCTTCTGTACCGGACGTTCTGCTGGGCGGTAACCAGGCTTATCAGGAGCATAAAATTCCCCTTCTGGGTATAAGTTATCTTCTGGTTTCTTCTGCTGAGGTCTTTCTCCAGGGCGGTATTGGGGTTTGTCACTGCTATAGAATTCACCTTCCGGTCTTAAATTATCAGACGGTTTTATTTGCTCTGGTCGTTTGACGTATTGGTACTCGGTCTTTTCTTCGAATGTCATTTCTCCTTCTGTCTTCAGATTATCTTTTCTGATAATTTTTTCAGTTTTTTCAGCAGGCTTGTACGGCTGTTTTTCTGGTAATACAAATTCGCCCTGTGGTCTTAAATTATCTTCAGGTTTCTTTTGCACTGGTCGTTCTGAGGGTCTATAGCCTGGTTTTTCAGGTGTATAAAATTCACCTTCTGGACGTAAATTGTCTTCATGTTTGACTGCATTGGGCCTATCGCCAGGAATAAATTTCTGTTTTTCTGGACTGTAAAAGTCACCTTCAGGTCTTAAATTGTCACTTGGCTTAATTTGATCTGGACGGGTAACGAATTGGTAGTGTTCCTTTTCTTCGAATGTCATTTCACCTTCTGACCGAAGATTATCTTTTCTAATGATTTTCTCAATTCTGTCTGCTGACCTGAAAGGTTGTTTTCCTGGAACTGAAAACTCACCCTCGGGCTTAAGATTATCTTCAGGCCTTTTTTGCTGCGGTCGCTCAGCAGGCTTAAATCCTGGTTTTTCATAAGAATAAAATTCCCCTTCGGGATGCAAATTATCTTCAGGTTTTTTTGGCTGTGGACGCTCTGCAGGTTTGAAAGTAAGTTTTTCAGGTGCATAAAACTCTCCCTCTGGTCGCAAGTTGTCCACTGGCTTCCTTGCAATATACCTTAAATCATCGGTTATGTTTTGTGTATGACTAAATGAACTTTCATAGTTCGTTTCCTGTGTATGAGATTCTCGCTGCTTCTGCTCTTCCAAGTCAGATTTAGTCCAAGTATTTTTTCGTAACCGGGTGTATGTTTCATCATCTAGATCTATGAAAACCACATTAAAACTGGAGTCTATTTTTGAGTTATTATATTAATTATTACCTTCTTTTGCAGTCGTAACATCAGTAGAACTTGCTACGCAATGGTGGCGTCTGTAATAGAAATAATGCTGACTATCTTATGAGTTGTTTCAAATTGAATTTTTCTTACCCGCATGTGCAGATTTCGCATATACATCTCTCCGAGTGGGACGTTTTACTTGTTTTTCTTTTGTCGACTCCAATCTTTGAAACAAAATAAGAACCATAAATCGAGGTTGAGGCTTTTTTTTTTGGAAAAATATGGTACTTACGGCTCTTGAATCGCTAGAAATTGTGTCCAGTTGCTTTTTGTTGTACTCTCGATCGACTTCATCGTAAATATTTTGTACAATATTTTTGTGTTTCGATGATTTATTGAGTACGTCCGTTATGTTTTCACTATTTTCCGATATAACAGCATTGTTCTCTATTTCAACAAACTCGTCTATATATACGGTCTTTTTTGGAGGTTCTACTATTTTTTCTATTACGTCTGTATGTGTTCTTTCGTCTAAAACACGCCAGTCATTGATGGTTGCATCAAAGATCTAAAAAGTGAGATAATTAATTTAGATGGTGCTATCTATGTATGTACAGATTGTCATTAAAAACAAATATTTCTTCAGGTTTCAGGATTATAAAATTCAAACTTGCGGGCCATGTCGCAAGATTAGGTTATATAAAAGTATCGCACATCGAATACACCAGGAACTCCAACTTAAGAAGACTTACCAAAAACTTATTTTGATGCGGAATGAAGACTTGTATTGAGATTGCAATGTCTCCTACATTTATTGCCTCTGGATAAAGCTTAGTAGGTTCCTATTGGTCACATAAAAAAAATTATGTGAAAATAAGTTGCATTTTATGAACAACGAAACTCGTTTTAAACCATTGAAAATCTGTTCTTAACTATTTCATGTCCAAATTTTCCCTGATAATGCCATAGAAAATTAAGGCCAAGACATTATGTGAGCTTGAGTCATTTATCACTTTCTTGATGATGAAGTCACTAAAATTTGTAATGTCCACGTCCAAACTGAGTTATTTTGTAAGTTCAAATCACTTTCTCCTGGCCTAAGCGCTTCTTAGATCAGTTTTTGGATTCACTAAAACTCGTTATATAGGTAAAGGGATATAAGTATCGAAATTAATCCAAATATTTTTCGCGTAGATAAAGTATTTTGAAAATCACATCAAATTGCTAACAGTGTATGTTTCTTAGAGGTTGACAGCCTGTCCGAAAACTTTCTCAATTATCGCCATGTAGTGCCGGCATTTAATTGTAAGTCCCTATCATTCTATGCAAATGAAATGAACTCAACAGAATTACGGTGAGAATAAGCTAAGACAAGGCTCTCTAAGAACAAGTGCGCAAAAATTACCAAAAATGCTTTTAAGTCACAAAAGGAATAAACAAGGAATCAAGGCCAAAAAAAAAACTTTGTTTCAATTCAATTCTTTTACTCATTCAACACGAAAACGTTTCTCTTTTGTCACCTATGTAATTTTTCAAATTAAGGGGAACCCGCTATGAGTTTTTAGCAGACAGTGAGTTAAAAATCATTCTGAAAAACCGGACAACAACTTTTGCGAAGAGGAACATTTTAACTCAATTTGTATGCAAATATGCAGAATGGTCATATTAAGGATGCGGTAGGTTACTGTTTAGTGCGATTTTTGGGCTGGTGGAGTGATTGAGCTCGTCGAGTAGGAGGGCCATACTTCTTTGCAAATGTGTCCGGAATAGTGTTTACAGCGAATGGTTTGTGTTGCAGGGCAATAAAAGACTTTTTTTTTGGAAGTGTGATATGTGAGATCTTTTATCGCGGCAAAAGCAAAAAAACGAAAGACAGATTTTTTTTGCGTTTTAGTTTAAAAAAATGGCTTACATATGAATTGTAATAGGAAACAAACTGACTGCGCCGTTTGCAGGTTTGATCTAGGAAACTGAAATTTTGGAAGAATTCTCTTCAAAGCCTTTTCTATAATATAGTTTGCATAGTAGGAAAAAAAAAAACACCTTCGGGAGTATTTTGTCCGCATATTCAGCCACTCGAACATATGCAATTAAAAAATTGGAAAATCAAGCTAAAAAAAAATCCATCCACAAAATATTCAAATTAAACACCCTAATATTTGTTGTATGGGCTCTAAAAATATTTTTGACTTAAAGTCCCTCAACACGTCAACAAAAATAATTGCTGAGCAGCCAGGGGCAGCCCAAGAGATATCAACACACCCTGAAAAATGCACTCTTTGGTGCGTTTTGTGGGCTGGCGGAATCGTTGAACCGTACTTTTTTTAAAAAAAAAAACTAAAATCGTAACGTTGCAGCCAATGAAGCAAGGTACCGTGCAATGATTACCGACTTTGTTGCCCAAAATAGAAAAATTGGACTTGGACGGCACACGATAGCATGGACCTATTAAGAGGCGGGTTTGGTGAGCAATTAATTTCACGTTTTGGATCAGTTCATTGGCCGCAGAGATCATGCGATTTGACCTCACTAGACTATTTTTTGTGGGGTTGCGTGAAGTATCTCGTGTACAGGAACAGGCCAGCCACAATTGCAGCCCTGGAAGACAACATTACAGCTGCCATTGCTGAAATACGAGCCGAAATTCTGGAAGAAGTATGCCAAAATTGAAGCCTACGGATGGACCAACTCAGGTGTAGCCGCGGGCAACATTTACAACAAATAATCTTTAAAAAATAAATGGCAGAAATTGATATTTTGCTTCAAATAAATAATTCATTCACTATTGGAAATTTTTTGTTCCTTTTTTTTAATTTTTAAAAACCAAACGCTTAAGAAATCACCCTTTAAATATGTAGATAGCGCTTGAATTAATTTCTAAAACAGCTAATTTTCACATAAGAAGAAATTTAAAATAAGCTTATGAGAAATTGGTTATTTTGAAATAAATAGTAAGACTACGTACACATTATCCTGTAAAGGACAATAATTTATTCTTCCATAACAAAGGCGTCAATCAAAAGAGAAATTTTAAAAAATTTATTTACAGGGAAGTCTCGGTTTAACGAACCTCAAAATCAAAACAAAAAGAAAAATATCAGTTGCAGGTACAGTATATTTTTTAATGCTTCCTTAGATTTTTTGGCGTCAGTTCATATTTTTTTTTACATTTGGATCAAGTTCTCTGTAAGTGTAGTCGTTGAATTAATATGGGAAATAGAAAATGAATTTCACGAAGTGAAAAAGTAAAAATATTGAATGATTGATTTCTTAAAAGTATGGAATACCAAAATCTTCCATATGCACATTAAAGAAAATGGAACACAACATTTTCTCACACCTGAAAGAAACAAGCAATGGTACAAAAAATCGTCGATCTCTTAAAAAGGGTGAGTTTGGTTTCTTAACCAAAGGAAGAAATATGTTCCAGTCAATGGAATAACATTAGAAATAAAAACCTCAGAAATACAAAAAAGCTTTGCGATGGGGAATTCCACGCCAGGTCTACAATGTACATAACAAATATATTGAAATATGTTCCAAGACAAAAACATAAAACTGATAATTTGAATTCTATTAATGTTATTTTAAAAAGTTTATTAAAATAGAATTGGAGATTTTTAAGTTACTGATATAAAATTATTAAGCAAAAAAAAACATTCCGATTTAACGAATTTTTCGATATAACGAAAGGATCTGACATTATATCATTCGTTATACCGAGACTTGGCTGTAATTCTTAAAAACCGTCTTCTGTAAGGTAACAGAATCAGACTTAGACAATTTTTTTCATTTTGCCAAAGAGTTTAATTTTCCCATGAGTAGTTGAGCTAACAAGTAGATTTCCTAGCATAAATTAAAACCGCAATTTAAATTAAGTTTTTTGTTTCATGTTCTTAATACATAAGAATTGAAGTATTTATTTCTAATACTAAAAAAAAGTTTTTTTTTTTCCAAACTATTCAAAGTGCTTAATCAATTTGAATGAACTTAAAAAAAAAATATGTAGTAGCTATGATGAATGTTTATTCAGTTACTCTTAATTAAATTCAATTAAATTTGTCAACAAACGAATGAAGTGTTATTTCAAGATCTAGATTTAGCATGTTTTTCACTTCAAAATCAAACATCGCTTAAGAAAAAAAAAAAAAAAAAAACAGAGAATCTAACTTATATTTGGTATGTTGAAATATACTATACATATGTTTGTGTGCATATGAACGAACGAACGCTCCTATGAATATCTGAGCGAACAATCTTTAAAAACAAAAAGCATAAAAGTTTTTTTACCTTCGTTACTTCTGTGGTAGTGGTAATGTTTGCCACATCTGTATTGTCTTTCTCAATTTCGCGAGCAATATCGTTCGGTACGAAAGCTTTCGAGTCAAAATATGATTTCTCATCGACGACTTTCCACTTGCCGAGCTTTGAGTCGTATATTTTCGTTGTATATGTTGTTGTTGTCGTGTTAATGACATCATCAACTATTTCGGGATAGCCGACGTCATGACCGCTATCGACGACCTTCTCTTCGACAACCTTCCAATTGTTATTGTGGCGATCAAATATTTTCTTCTTGTACGTTATCTTGTATGTACCATCGGATTCCTGACTGACGTAACGTTCAAAAGTAGGATGCTTCTTACTACCCGCAGTAACACTTCTGCCAACATCGATTTCAGTCCAAGTTTTTGTCTTTGCGTCGTATACTTCTTTTTTCGATGTCAAGTTCGTTGTCGATGTCGTTGTGGATTTGATGTCTTTTTTATTTTCGTTTTGTCTATAAGTTTTTTCCACTTTTCCAGTAGAGTCCCGGCTTAATTTTCTTGAATTTCTCTCTTGATTGTCTTTTGCGCTTGTTAATGAGCTTTGATTAGCCGCTTCATTAGACAGCTGTTGCTGGCGTGACGTCATATACGCAGAAGAGGTTGATGTGCTGCTGGCTATGGCATTTTCATCCAATACATCGAAACTATTTGTTGTTGTTGTTGTCGCTCTTGCTCTTGATGGTGCTGCTGAAATTGCATCGATCTTTGATTTGCCATCGCCGCCGCCACTTGTATCTGCTCGTATACTTTGAATTGTATCAGAACCTGTCTTGGCATAGCCCACAACATCATCAGCAGCGGCGGCAAGATATTTGCTAGTTGCTGACGACGATGATGTCATTTCTGCATCAGTAGACGAGGTTATTTGCTCGAATTGATGATTTTTATTCATACTTTTGGTAGCGCTGCTTGACGATTCCATTTCAATAAAATGGGCAGCACTCGAGCTAATTGAGGATTTGAGCTCAGTTGAAGAGGAGTGCATCATTTTCTTGCTACTGCTGCTGCTGCTGTTGAATGTTCCAATTTCGATTACATCGATGGGTACCGAAAATATGGGCTCTTTCTTTTCGCTTTCCAGCAAATCAATTGAAGAAATAATTTTTGCATTGCGGTAATCATACGGTTGGAATTGTTGAGATTTTGATGTTGCTCCTGCTGCTGCTGTTGATGATGTTGATTTTGATGATGATGAAGAAACCATTGACTTGGTTTTTGAAGAGGCTGATTCATACTTTTGTATGGTTATATCGCCAGACGGTCCTCCATCTGTTGCACCTGCCAATGCAAATTTGTCAGTCGGTTTCGATGATGTAAGTTGAATGTTAGTCTCGTTGTTTGTGGAATTTTTTGATGTGGAATGTTGATACTCTACTGGTTTGTTGGTTGTGTCATGAGTTTCTATCACAGTAGTAGCATTGGCGGCTGTGCTGGTGCTGGACTGCAGCTGCTTCTTTCGTTGCACAGTTCGGTCCTCAGTTGAGGTTTCTGACAGTTTTTTATTCTTTTTTAGTACCATTTTTTTAATAAATTTATTAATTAAATGCAAATAATTGAGACTTTTTAGTTAGAGAATTTTTAAATTTTGAATTTTCGTTAATCACAGCTTCGTTTTCTGTTCGTTTTTGTTTTTTTATTTTTTTTTTTTTTCTTTCAATTTTGCCTCTTCGATGGTCTGTCTATCTAACAACTTTTCGTCATTCAGTTAAAAACATTTAACATAAAACACTTAACACGAATACAAATGTTCACCATTAACGCGATCTCAGTTCCCAAACTTGTGGACTGTGGACCACTAACACATTAATAAAAAATTGCTTTAAATACTATAAATGACAATACATAAAAATAATTCTCAAAAAAAGCAACAAACACACTAGAACACAATTATTTAAAAGTTAGACACGAGAGCGAGGCAATTGTTATAGAAATTTATTTTACTGCTCCAAAAAGGAATGTGTATGAGGTATGAGCAAGCGCTATTTTTAGAAGCGATCCGACGCGATAGACAACTCGTAGCGAACTGATCGTTTTGTGCAGCTGGAATAGCTTTCAACCTGTTGTTAGCCTCGTTGGCAAAGTCAAGCATTATCGCTGTGTTAGGTAGCTTAGCTTTTTATGCGATACACTGTGGAGCAGTTGATTATAATAACTGCTTAAAATCCAAACGTAAGAATTTTTGGAAAAGCTTAACCAAATATACATATGAACATGTGTACATATAACATGTACATAAACATGTTCAAAATAACCTAATGTTCTATAAATCATCTGAAACGCTTCTAATTAGAAAACTCACTCCGTTTCGAGTATATCCTCAATCAAAACAAACAAAGATTTTCTATCAAATTTGCTCAAATTTCGAAAAATCAAAACTTTACAGTTCTGGTAGCAACCCTATGTAAAAGTTTTTTTTTGGATTGAGCACACATACTCGAAAATGAGCAAATTATCAGATTTTAAGCGTTCCAAAATATTTCTTAAACATGAGGTTATTTTGAACATGTCTAATGTACACACATACATACATCAATGATGAGTTAAGTAGCACATTTTTTCCTAAGCTTAAAAAAATAAATTTTATTGAAAGGAACTTATTTTTCCAGAACTATGGAGATACATAAATTTAACTTAATGTATTACAGTTCAGTTAACAAAAAAAGTTGAAATCAAAATTAAACATCTTTCAATTATTTTAAGGAAATGGCTCATATGGCTGTAATGAGCTGCTCATATAAATAGCACAAATACTAGAATTTGAAATTTTTTTGCTTTTTAATATTGGAATTGAACAAAATCTGCACTTAAACCATTAAGGATACTTAATACTTTGTACTAAATCTTTTATTTCGTATGACCGCTTCGCATCTTCGAGTCAAGCTCTTCAAAAGCCTTCGACAACTCTCTTTAGGAATGAATACCAAGCTTCTTGGGCTGCAGCTCACATTTCGTCAAAATTTTATATGAAAGTCTTGACTTTACATAACCCTACAAATTTTCTTTGGGAAATTTCTTTAAACTGACGTCCAAAACGCTTATTTTCACTCTCTGAAGGCAGGTTTTTATAATATTGATCATATGTTTCGGAATGAAGAATATGGGCTTAACATGACAAGGAACCTAATAGGAAGACGGGTAAATGAAGCAAATCTGTTTGGGCGTTCTGCTAGAAAAAAAACCCGCTCCTGTCAAAAAAAGATATGTATTTAATATATTTCGGACATTCTTTAAATAACTGCACACTCTTTTAACTTTTTGATTAGCATATCTAGGTATAAATTTTAAACATATTTGAATTTCAAAAAATTTATTTTGAAAAAAGTTATTAGTATGTAAAGAAAAGTCTTACAATCTTTTTTTTTCTAAAAAAATTTTATAAAAGAAAAATTATTTCAAATTTAGAAATATCATGTAATTTAAACAATTAAACTGGTGCGCCTTTGCAGTCAAAAATTCATATTTCCAAAGCTATATCAAAACTTTCGATTTGTATCTCTATTCTTAGAATAGATTGAAGAATCAATACTTAAATAAGATTTTATGTCGAAGATATTTTGAGAAACATTTTTATGAATAAAAAAATTTTTAAAATTAATTTTAAAAGATTTTATATTTTTAATAAATCTTAATCATTTTTAAGCAGAAATTGTTGTGAGTTTTCTTATGCTACTCCCCATGGTTTTTGAGATATTTCATTTCAAAGCTTGTGTTATTAATCTATTGCTATTTTTAAAAAGACTACAGCTATTAAGAATTATCTTCCAATTTAATCTGGGTACCAAATTAATGTCACACATACGTCATGTTATAATTACATAAGTACAAAAAACATGGGAAGAAGTTTTTAAATAACGGTAGTGGCAACTCATGTAATTCCATACAAACAATTTTTTTTCATCAGACATTTGTCCAACCAGTCGAATTTTGACACCCCGTGCTTACATTATCTAACCCACTGTGCGAAATCTTTAGGTTCGTGCTTATAAATAAAAAACGCATATTGCGTAGGTACAGCGAGCGTGTGGGCTTAGTTTGGAGACATAGTCATGTCTCAGACGAATACACAAATTTAACAAATTTAAATCTTTACTTTGTCGCACAGCACAAAAACAAAACTTGGAACTGCAAGTCTTGTTTTTGTTGTCAATATTTGTGCTTTACATACATACATGCATATATGTATGTATGTATTATATACTAATCGAGTAATTTATTTTCCAAAATATTATCTGACTCATAGGCATATTAATATTCGTAAAAAGTTAATGAATCAAAATGCAAAAATGTATTGTAGCACAAAGTTAACCATACGTTACTTGATATAAAAATAGTAATAAGTACACGTACATAGGAGGAGGTCCACACCAAAAAGTTTGATCTACATCTATGTTAATTCAAAATAATCACTTTTTTTGTAAATATTTTGATTGTGGGATTAAAAATGAAACAATTCAAACTTTCCTTATACCAGGACTCGACCAAATTTCATAAATTTGGTTGTATTGGAAAGCATTTTTAAATTCACGATACAATAAATGGGCGTAGCAACTACCGCCACAAACAAAAACTTCAAAATGTTATACTATAGAAAAAATTAGAGAAAATACGCCACAACTTATTGCAAATTCTAGGAATGGCTTATTTAATGCCTAAATAAACAGTGGACTAGTTAGAAAAGTGGGCGTGGTAGCTTCCATCTTAAAAACACTATGCTGAGAGAGCTATTAATATGATAATAATACATTTTAGACCATATATGTTAGTAAAATTCACTAACCCTATCACACAATTAATGCGCCTGAAAGATGTATGGACATTGTAAAATATATAAGGCTCTTATTTTAAAAGTGGCTTAAGCCCAAATTTGCTAAAAAAATTGAGTTAATGATGAACTTGTCTGTATGTATTTTTATCATATCTTGCAATATTTCTAAAATGTGCAACCATCTTATCTTAAGGTGTGTTCAATATTGCGTCATCAACGGATGATTCCAAATCGCAGCGAGATATTTTTTAAATATCATGCGCAATCATTTTACAATGTAGTAACTACTCTCGTATTAGCATGTAAGTAGGTACTTATAAACTTTAACTTAAAAAAAAAAAAGTTGTAAAACGAGCTCCAACAAATAAAAACGCTCTAATAAGAGTTAAGTATTAAGGAGGAATGGACAAAAATATACCGGAAGAATATGTTTTAAAAGAACTTATTGTATTCATTTCAAGAAGGATACAAGCCGTGATTGATATTAGAGGTAGACACATCAAGTATTGAAGTTTTTCTTATAAGTTTATTAGTTTCTTCATATGTTTCTTGCATTTTACAAAGAATTATTTGACACCATGAAATGGTTTTTTTGTTGTTTTCTAATGAGAAATGAGTAAGAGAATTGAGTACAAAAAAAACTTTCCAAAAAATATATACATTTCTTATTTTTATTCAATATGAAAGTGAAAATTGTATTTCATTATTTATTTTGCAAACAATTACTTGACAGACTGTATATGTATTAATCCATTAATACATGAATTTTAAAAAATGACAAGATATAAGCAAGGAAGCTCAAATATTGGGACAATTATTTTTATTCCTCAAGCTGAAATATAGCAAAAAAAAAAAAAAAATCCATTTACAAAATTTTCAAAGTAAACATCCTAATCGACACACTTAATTTTTTTGCATTAAATATTTAAAACTTATAAATGTTGTCCAAATTTGAGGTATACTTTTAATTTTTAAATAAGAGACATAAAAAATTCTTTATTTATTGTTATTGGATATTTAAGTACATTGGTTGCGGTTAATAATGAAAAAGAATTTCGTTCAAGTGACCTCCTTTACTAGCTTGGCAGGTTGTCAATCTTTTACCAAAATTTTGAATAACTTTTTCGCGTAATAAGGGTTCAATTAGTGATATTTGCTCGAAGATGTTGTCTTTGAGGACAAGCTTTACTCTTCAATTCACGTTTGTCCTTCGAGAAATTATTCGATTATTATTTCTATGGCCCAATTAACGAATTGCCGACATTGCGTGGTCAGTTCGTCAGTGTAGGTCTGCTTCACTTTTTAGATTGTCGGACCGTTAGTAAAAATTAATGCCATTATGAAAGAAGAAGATTATCTTCGTATTTTGGAGCTTAGCGCTTAACATACGATGAAGTCATTAAGCAGGATGAACACCCTGCACACACCGCTAAAATTGCTAAAAATTGGGTCAATAGCCAAAAAAATTCAAAAAATGCAGTGGTTAGCTCAGTGCCTATATCTGAACATCATCGAAGATTTATGATCTTTGTTAAAAAAATTACTGGCACTGTACGATAATCCTCCACTTAAATTTTGAAAGTGCAGAAGTGAACACTTTGAGTTTTTTCATTACATGAATTAAAAATTATGTTTTGCTTCTAATTTTGAAGGATGTTTTTATATGTACTGTTTCTAAGGTTAATAAAGAGCTTAACTAAAAAAGTTTGGTTGCAATTGCTGTATTTTTAAGGGCTCTAGAGCTACCAAATAATCTAAAAATAAGTAGTCTTGAACCTCTTATAAAATAAGCAATTCATATATTGTTTCTGAAATAAATAACACTTTATGATTTCCAGGAGATACGATAATCTCTTTTTCGTGGGTAAGATTTAAAAAGGTTGCACAGAGTGCAACAAATATGCTAGTGTTTGTCAAAACTTTCAGTAAAACTTAGTTATTGAAAGAAACTTAAAGAAGTGAGCTTGCGTCTCTATCATTGCCTCTCGAAAAAAACTTGATTCCTAGGCTCGGTGTGAGTAAAAAATAGTATTGGAGGAGTACTACTGAAAATTATGTGAGTTAACTACCCAATGAAATTCACTGATTTTATTGGTCTAACTCAATGCAAACTTTGTTTATAATTATTACTCTAAGTGAATTTTGTTAAATACCCTTGTAACTCATATGGTATTAAAGACTGACCCAAATCGCATACAATTTTTTTCTTACAATGAAGCAGGGAATCTAACTTTTGCAGATGGCAATTCAAATTCGAACCATTCTGTATAAGTAGGAATGATCTTTTTTTCCTGTAATAAAATCAAATAGCTTGTAAACATTTTTCAGGTTTTTGCTACACTTGGGTACTACAAAAATTGGCAACCATGATTAAGTTTCTTTTAATTTTTTTTTATCATTGAACAATGTTAAGTTTATAGCAATAAGTTTGTAAAATGAACAAACTTGAGGACAATATGTAAGCAATCAAAGTTTCGGCGCTCTTATTGAAACACCCTTTACTTGTATAAGCAGAGACGTAAAGTATTTCTTTTGGTGTGAATATCCACAAATGTAGGCTTTGGTGTGGTGAGTGCAGATAAAGTCAGCACTCGTAACGTATATGTACTACGTATGGATGTAACATACCTACACAATGGTGCTTTATGTTTTATTTCTAAACGACAGTATGATACTTAACGCACTGTAAGTTCACATAATTCGCTTAATTGTTGTGAAAATTATTCTAATAACGCTATTTATAGATAAAATTGTTTTGGTAGCGCCTTTGTCGGATGACACTTATTTGAAATAAACTTTTTCGATTGGTGCAGTAATACTGCTCCCTTTTGGGGTGATTTAGGACTAACTTTTCTTTAGTTTGGTGCATCTCCTAATATAGTTAATAAAGTATTTTTAGTCTTTTTTGATAGATTGCCGCAGTAACAAAAAAACAAAGTTGCGAAGTTTTGAGTTCGCTTTCATGTGTGATTTTGACCGATTTTTTCCAAAAACTTACGCCATTTCTTTAAAGCAGATGCGGCATTTGAGATAGTTTTCATTCTCTTGACAAACATTATACCCGAATCATTTTGTGGGAGAAACAAACTCAAGGAAAATATAAGTTTACTCTTTATTCAATTTTCACTAAATTCATCAAGCTTAATACTATTACTGTTTACTCTGATACGACTAAATATTAGAAGATTCGGATAAAAATTGTCTGAGTTAGATCGACCGCTTAAAAATTATATTTTTGCTTCTAATGGACCTACAAAGTTGAAGCTTTCATGTGGAAAAATTAGCTTAAGACTGAAGCTGGGTGGAAATGTTTGATTTATTTCCAAAAGGTGAAATACGTTTAGATTATTTCAGCACCTGGTGACCGTTTAAAGAAGTCGATTAAACATTTTTGATCCTTTACTCGAAAAATATGTTTAAAAGCGAAAACATAGCATTAACAACAAACGAAACAAAACCTGGCTTTATAAAGCAAATAAAACTTTTTTTTTTAAGGGCAGTTTAGATCTCTTGAGGAATTAAAAAAAAAAACCTTACACCTAAGGAGTCATGCTCCGGAATGAAAAGGAACTATGCTGAATGAAACTTTCATATTAAATTTATTTTTGTAATTTACATACATACATTATATTATGTATATGTAACAATGGTGATTGTAAAGTGAAATTAAAATAACTCAATATAAATAAATTAGTTTTACCTTGAGTTAAGTCATTAGAATTTAGCGTGCACTTTGATAAAAAAAAGTAATGCCGCAACGCTAGTTCAGCTTAGCGTTAGAAAAATCAAATTTTTATGATAGAAAATCCGCAACTAATTCTAAATTTTACTGTTAAATTGAAAATAAATTTATTTTAGATTAGATTGAATGAGGAGGTGATAGCTAGTCATCAAGTCAATACGGCCTTGGGAGGCCTTTTGTTACATCCTCGTATGTATATAAGAAAGCTAGTATGTGAAGAAAGTTCTGCATCGATGCATAAAAGCAAGCGAAACTTGAGTTGACAATGACCTTACGATGAGTAAAAGTGCGGTAGTTGATAATCAACTATCACCTTAGCAGATACCACTCGTGGTTCTCGTTATGTAAGGACAGTGACATATTACGTCTTCCACTATTGCTATTTCTTTTTCACACATCCAGCATCAATTGCCCTGTGCTAGTTTCATGCAGAAGATTTGCTTATAGCCCTCTTAGTGTCCAGTTATTGATCTGCCGATCCTTCTGTTTTTTCGACAGGAATTTCATACGAAAACAAGTTAGAATCGGATCCGAACGCAATCCGTTTCTGATAAAAAGTACGAAGAAACGAGTCCGTTTCGAATTCGAAACGGATCCGTTTGGCACACTGGGATAATACAGAGCTTTTTAAGCAATCTATTAAAAAATTATGTCTTTCGTGAGTTATGACGATTTGCTTGCCAAATCTTGACCCACTTTTGATAATTCTAAGCAAATGATTTTTTTTTTTAAGTTAGTTGAAAAATGGATTTTCCTCTATTTGACTTTATCTGATATGATATATCTACTTTATTGACCACCGTATATGTATAATAGCAAGTGTTGGTCTATTCAATCACTTAATTGTATGTAAGCAAATACATCTAATGAGAAAATTAGTTCATATATAACATTCGTATGTCAAACTAATTATTAATATATTGTTTTTGAAATATAGCACCTATTGGTTTATTATATTGTCAATAGCATTTACGTTATTCAAGCTAAATAATTGCTATACAGTTCTTGCCTCTAACCCAAAATACTTCAACTTAAAACCAAAAACTGCATTTAATTGAAAATGATAACAAATTTATTTGCTATATTTGTCTAAATTCATCATAGAAATAATATATGCATGTATCTGATAATTTCAAAATACATAATATGAAACATAAGAGATAATTAGCGATTAATCACTGATGATCCTCTATCGACCGACGCACAGTGTTATATTTTAAGAAAAAATGGACAAAATCAAATTCCCGTCGATAACAATGCCCAAAAAAAACGAGGTCGGTCTCATTCGAAAGGTGATTTCATGCTTTTTTTAGAAAAATTGTCCCGAATCGAGATCCCAGCTTTGGGCATTTCTCAGAAATGCCCAAAATATGGTCTTTTTCACTTTTAGACAGTTTTTCCCAATTTTAGTACAATTCTGACTCGTATACATTTCTGAGAAATGCCCAAAGCTGGGATCTCGATTCGGGACAATTTTTCTAAAAAAAGCATGAAATCACCTTTCGAATGAGACCGACCTCGTTTTTTTTTGGGCATTGTTATCGACGGGAATTTGATTTTGTCCATTTTTTCTCAAAATATAACACTGTGCGGCGTTTTTGGCTCCAAATTAGCTGATTCTTCCATGAACACCCTCGAATCAAGGTGTGTGGTATCGATACAATTTTGACATTATGCTACAGCAAATTATGAAGGTCTCTCTTTTTTATTTACTTCTGAATTTTTTTAAGAATAAATCATTTGAACATATCAAACAGGTTTAGTTGTAGACTTTATTTATAATGAAGCGGCTTTTTCATTTTGTTATTTTTTTTTTGTTTCGTGTACACTGTGAGACTTGTGTGGGTAGCAACTATGTCATCAAATGTCTAAAGCATTGGGAAACACCTTTAACTTTACAGAGAGAATCCGCTGTCGCGCTGAAGTAAAGTTTGCACCAATTCAGGTAATCAAATAATTTTATTTTTACTTTTACAACACATACACACATAGATACATACATATGTACATTAGGGTGAATCAATTGAATTCAATAACTTTTTTGTTCTTTAAGCATAAAATAATTTTATTTTCAAAAAACCAGTATTGAAAGCGCAAACGTACATATACCGGAATCTTAATCTTCGGTACATAATTCATAAAAAAACATAATTTGGTCATCCTTTGTCATTGTCATCATTGTCATCCTTTATCCTTAAAAATCTCATTGACTGGGCGTGAACCACCCAGAAGCCTTGGTGAAGTTGAGGATGCTGGTAAGCTAGAACTCGGCTAGTTCCTGAAGGCTAACAAAGAACGCAGAAACAAAATATTTGGTTCGTTTCCTCATTAGCCCCGGGCATTCGCAGAGCAGATGCCCAACCGTCTCATTCTCTTCTTCGTCGCCACAAATCCTGAAGAAATCTGTAAAAGGGGCAACATATTTGGCGGCCATAGGGCCAATAACACTGTGCCCGATCAGCACTCCTACAACAGTTCTTAACTCTACTCTGCGGAACCTTAAGTTTAAGTAAAAGTTTGTATCCGTCCTAGATTCGTTTGTTTCTTGGCTATGTCCTCTATCCGATAGTGTAGTTCCACCAGCGGTTTGCTAAGATCTACCACTTATTGATTCTCCGGTTGTTCTGATCTTATTTTGGCACATTCATCAGCTTTCTCATTTCTCGAATACTCTTATGACCGGGCACCCAGCAGAGCTCTACAGTATGCTGTCGGATTGAACCTAGTAACTCCCTGCAGTGTTCTACATACATATACATGGACAATTTTGGCGTTCAGTGCTTTGATCGATGCCTGACTGTCCACACATATGGTTATGATGGAGGGAGTAAGCTTCCTTTTCCATATTACTTGTGCGACTTGGTCTATAGCAAAACGCTACAATAATTGGGTAGTCTGAAAGGCAATTCCATGCCCATATTTTCTTTCTCTTGTTGGAAAGTTGATGTTGTAAGCAATGTCGAAGTCAAGTATTGGTACTCGGTAATCACTTGCCGTGAGGCGAAGTTCCCGCTGTACATCCTTTAAAATAGACCTGTGACCTTCAGAATTTTGAAGTTTGCAGCATTCTTTTGACCTAAGAATCCCTTTTGCCCCCGTATTCCTGATGTATACTTCATAGTTTGGTCCAACAAACAAAAAAAAAAACTTTTAAGTCTTCTTATAAGGCATTCACATTGGTATAAAAAAAAACAGTACGTTTTTCATTTAACTCGTTTTTGAACCATGAAGCAGCCAAATTTGGCTCGATATTTATGCAAAAACACGTCAGGAATATGTCGACCATTGTTTTCTACAAAAACTAGAGTTTTTTTTTCACAAAGACCGGTGCCATTGTTATTCATTATTAAACAGCTATTAAAACAAAGTTTAAAATATTTAGAAAAACAAGATAAAAAACGAAATAAAACAAAAAACCAACTGTTTTTTGTGCCAGTGTGTATGCTTTGTTACCCAAACGGAAATCTGGAAGTTGCATCCTAGGAGTGCTGGTCAAATACATATACTTCTTCGAAAGCATTTAACTCGAAATACTATTTAATTTAAAAAAACTTGTTCCCCATCCCTCCAGCATATTATTTAAATGGCAGCTATAGAAATCGAAAACTCATTTTTTTTTTCATTTTGACAGAAAAGTTATAGTCTCAAAGTAATAAATAATAGGAGTAACTTAATTGGTTAAGATGTGCGTACCTCAGAAAACTGGCATAACGCAGAAGGCCTGGATTCTAATCTGATCGGTGACAGATAAAAAAAAATTAATTTGAAATTTTTAATCGAACTTTACAGTCAATTGCAGTAACCAATATTCTTGTGAAATTTCACAAATCGGTTAATGCTTTATAAACAAACATGACAAAGACAACAAATGGAACAATTTAACCTGGTAATTGGTGACATATGTTTCGGCTATTACCACATATATACACATATTCATATGTATATACATAGCCTCATCAGACCAGTTTTGGTTAATTTGTAATGTGATTCGAACCCCCGACCATTCCATGAATTATATGTGGACGGCCGCTCTAACACTTGAGCCACGGAGGTTGTGCTGAACAACATGTACAAAGTGCAATTTATATTATGCGATTGCGCCATCTGTTGTCATTTTATTGTCATTTCTCGTTTGCTGCATAGCTTTGTTAAACCATCGGTTTAAGGACTTGCTATATGATGTAGCTTTATTATTTCGAATTTCGGGCTTCCGCCACTTTTATTCTTCGAATAATTGTTGGACGTATTCTTCCGGTTTTAGAAATTTTTAATTTGTTTTTAGTCGACTGAATGTTATTAATTAATTTGAAATTTTTAATCGAACTTTACAGTCAATTGCAGTAACCAATATTCTTGTGAAATTTCACAAATCGGTTAATGCTTTATAAACAAACATGACAAAGACAACAAATGGAACAATTTAACCTGGTAATTGGTGACATATGTTTCGGCTATTACCACATATATACACATATTCATATGTATATACATAGCCTCATCAGACCAGTTTTGGTTAATTTGTAATGTGATTCGAACCCCCGACCATTCCATGAATTATATGTGGACGGCCGCTCTAACACTTGAGCCACGGAGGTGGTACAAATTAACCAAAACTGGTCTGATGAGGCTATGTATATACATATGAATATGTGTATATATGTGGTAATAGCCGAAACATATGTCACCAATTACCAGGTTAAATTGTTCCATTTGTTGTCTTTGTCATGTTTGTTTATAAAGCATTAACCGATTTGTGAAATTTCACAAGAATATTGGTTACTGCAATTGACTGTAAAGTTCGATTAAAAATTTCAAATTAATTAATAACATTCAGTCGACTAAAAACAAATTAAAAATTTCTAAAACCGGAAGAATACGTCCAACAATTATTCGAAGAATAAAAGTGGCGGAAGCCCGAAATTCGAAATAATAAAGCTACATCATATAGCAAGTCCTTAAACCGATGGTTTAACAAAGCTATGCAGCAAACGAGAAATGACAATAAAATGACAACAGATGGCGCAATCGCATAATATAAATTGCACTTTGTACATGTTGTTCAGCACAACCTCCGTGGCTCAAGTGTTAGAGCGGCCGTCCACATATAATTCATGGAATGGTCGGGGGTTCGAATCACATTACAAATTAACCAAAACTGGTCTGATGAGGCTATGTATATACATATGAATATGTGTATATATGTGGTAATAGCCGAAACATATGTCACCAATTACCAGGTTAAATTGTTCCATTTGTTGTCTTTGTCATGTTTGTTTATAAAGCATTAACCGATTTGTGAAATTTCACAAGAATATTGGTTACTGCAATTGACTGTAAAGTTCGATTAAAAATTTCAAATTAATTAATAACATTCAGTCGACTAAAAACAAATTAAAAATTTCTAAAACCGGAAGAATACGTCCAACAATTATTCGAAGAATAAAAGTGGCGGAAGCCCGAAATTCGAAATAATAAAGCTACATCATATAGCAAGTCCTTAAACCGATGGTTTAACAAAGCTATGCAGCAAACGAGAAATGACAATAAAATGACAACAGATGGCGCAATCGCATAATATAAATTGCACTTTGTACATGTTGTTCAGCACAACCTCCGTGGCTCAAGTGTTAGAGCGGCCGTCCACATATAATTCATGGAATGGTCGGGGGTTCGAATCACATTACAAATTAACCAAAACTGGTCTGATGAGGCTATGTATATACATATGAATATGTGTATATATGTGGTAATAGCCGAAACATATGTCACCAATTACCAGGTTAAATTGTTCCATTTGTTGTCTTTGTCATGTTTGTTTATAAAGCATTAACCGATTTGTGAAATTTCACAAGAATATTGGTTACTGCAATTGACTGTAAAGTTCGATTAAAAATTTCAAATTAATTAATAACATTCAGTCGACTAAAAACAAATTAAAAATTTGATAAAAAAAAATTTATAAAATTTTAAGAACGCAACCTAATTAAATTTATTTAATTATTTATTCAAGCATTTATGTGATTCCAAAGATGTGCTTCTACTTAGCATTAAAGGAAGCGCATTTCATATGCTCCAAAAATGTGCATCCCCACAATGACATCCTATGTTCAAAAAGATATGCAGTGAGGATGGCAATGGAAACAGCTTTCTGCTTCCCTTAAAGCACATCCGAAGCGCTTTGTACGCGCTTCCGTTTTCCGTTGGTTAATACAGTCGTTGTAGCTAAAGGGTGACGGAAAATGACTTTTATGGTTTGAATTCGTTATCACTTTTTCAGAGAAAATTACTCTTTTTTGGGTTTAAGTACAGTATCTAAATGAGAACTTTTATTTACCTAAACGCGAAAGATTACGTTATGCAATTATTGGCCATTATCTGCTTCGCAAATTCTGCTCTTTCCACCACATTTACCAATCCTTTCATGAAATTTCAGCTGATATTATGACGGAACTCATTACGAATATTAGATTTCAGTTGGAGATGGTCGCTGGCTAATTGCAATGCATTCGATTTTTTAAATAGACCCAAAGGAAACTGTTGGGAGCGGTTAAGTCCAACGAACGCAGCAGTCCCTTACGATATACACTGCGGCTCCATCTTGTTGGAACTACAGTTTTAGATAGTTTTGCACAAAATTTTTTCAACGTAATCCGATATCCCGGTCTAAACAGTACACATAAGTAGGTGCAACTGGTTATATGTTATTTAATTAACGAAGTCATTTAATTGGAAATGGGGAGACAGTTGGCCATTGGATTTCAAAAAAAAATTCGATGAATTTGGTTAGTTGTTCTACTGTGCATCGTTTAACCTTTAATTCCCAAAGATTGGTTATTTTTTTAAAAGCTAGCACTTTAGGAGATAAGTCCTAAAAAAAGGAGCCAGAATAGTGGAAATGAGATTGAGCTGATAGAACAATGTATTCTCATTAAAGTTATTTTTAAATAAAAATCTAACGCAACGATGAGAATGATAGAGATCTGATGCAAGTGTAATGTCCTTGAACGTACCAGCAATAACATTTTTATATTTTCTCGAAACAGTGTACTTTCTTTGCCACAGTTGGAAAGCTTAATGTGGTGCTAAAATATCCAGAAAATTAAGAAAGAAAAAGGAATAGTAACAAGAATTGAAAAATACCTAAAATATATTAACATGTTTTAACCAAAATTCGAACCCGGGTATCTCTGGGCTATAAGCGCAGTACCCTACACTACCATTGGCGGGCATAATTTTCATATGAATTCAAACCACCAGATCGTTTTACGTCATTCAGCATTAACTTTGGGGCCCAGAAAATGTGTTACATTATACGAAATCAAAGAGATTTTAAAGCGTTTCGCGAAAAAATGTAAAAAAAATCCAAAAGAAAACAAAATTTTGAGCTCAAAAATTTTTACCCCAAACCGCCATGCTTCAAATAATGTAGCATAGTAAACATTTTGAAAAATGTTCCATTAAAATTGGTTCATTCTTTCCGGTTTCCGAATGTTTTGACAAATTTCCAGTCCAATTGATTGTGGTGTGTAATTTTTATTGTGCCACAAAGATTTTAAGTCGTTGCGTCCGTATACGGTGATCTATTTACCCCGCACGTCTGGCTTTTTTTAAGACTTTTTTTTTAAATTTGTATTTCCCTAAACGTTAAGCAAATGGTCTTATTTTAAATTATATTAATTTTTCAGTTCAAACTATATTTTAATGGTACGGGAACTAAAAACAAAATGTTGATCTCATTTGATTCACCCTAATGTCTATATTTAGGCAATACTTGAGAAATTTTCTTGCAAACTATAACCAAAATCTGGTTAAGGAAGAAAACAACAAAATTTTGTAAGAGAAAGTTACAAATTTATCTCATTTGAAGTCATGAACTCAAAATATTTGAACGTGTAGGGTTTATTACAGCCATTGATCCTGAGTTTCTCCTTTTGACTAAACAAAAGTCTCGTCTTAACAAATGCATTTTTCGGGTGTAGGTAGTTTCGTATGTGCGTAGGTACATATGTACATATGAGAAATTTTTGAGACCTCCGCAAAATGATACTGGCTGTTTTTTTTTTGTGTAACAACGAAAGCTTCAATATTCCAGGCCATTAAAAAGTTTTAGTCATTTCATTTCATATCAAATCAAACCTGTATCAAGATGGTGCCTTTTTTTAAACGTCAAAGTTAAATTTTATTGTTCAATAAGTTACATTTTGCAGCTACCTTTTAAGGTGATATAGGTTTCAGGGTTCGGCAAAAAAACAAACCTTGAGTTTCCCTTAAAAGGGATTTTTTAATTGGCTGAGTAAGGCAAAATGAGGTTATGGACACATGCCAGCTGTACTATATGTATGTTCATATAATATTAAAATATATTTGCAAAAAAGAAAAGTATTTTTCAATACTTTAGGGATAACCCGTTGCAAATAAGTATTTTGTAATAAAAAAGAACAGGTAACTATTTAATGATACTATTTAAATGAGCGGTATTTTCCTTTTGAACGACGAAAACTTTGCTTGAGCGCTGAAAAAATTTTTGTTAATCGAGTAAAAACACAAAAATTCTATATCTGTCGAAGCCAATTTTAGACAGTAAATAGAAGTCTTTATAATTTACTTCAGCCAATAAGCAGAGCGCAAAGAGATAGAGCTCTTAGAATGATTAAACGGTTAAAAATGTTTTTATCGAAGATCTTCTGTCATCGACCACCAACTCAATTCATTCCAAACAGCAACATTTTTCATTCATATTGATTTAAATAAGTGGTGGAATAAAATACTCCCACATGACCTTAAAACAATTTTCAAGTAGGGTTGTGCAATTCGGGTCAATTTCAATGCTAGCAAGACCCATGTTGTTTCTTGTCCCGCAGACAAATGGATTAGTATGACCAGCATACACATTACGAGATCAACAATTCTTAACGTCCTGTGGTGGACATATCATGTGCTCGGTGTGTCGAAAAAAGCAGCCAAGTGTCTAGGTTATATGAAAATGTTGAAGTAATACTTCATGCCTCTTGATCTTCCAAATGTCTGTATCGACCATATTAGATCTAAATTGTTCCGGGATATGCCCTCTGCGACTAGCGGTATCAATAATAATGTTCATGGTTTCAAGTTTTCGAGCTCTTATTTCCGAAATATCACGAGATATGCTGGTTTTTTATCAACTTAACCAATGACACTGTTGTGTCCTTTATCCACGTTGGAGCATAGGGTTTCCACGAAACTATTCCAAGTGATCACAAATGAATACCTTCAATTCTTTCCATTTCCCTAATTCACGTATTTCCTGTTCTACTGTGATCGTTTCCACGATGATTTAAGACGGCCACGTTTTCTGCTACCCTGAGGGTTCTACTCTAATGCTTACTGGCAGGCTTCAGTTGGTGACTTCGCAAAGTACACCCAATCCATTTTCAATTTCGCCGTTTGATTTAAATGGAAATCAGATCTGATGAGCAAATCAGTATTAGAAATGGTCGTAGGCCAACAAACTTTCAGAATTCCAGATTAGAATAACAGATTACCATTAGCTAACCAGATTTCACAGCCGTAAAAAATTACTGACATAAAGATTGTGAGATTCAAATTTACATTTTGGGTCGTGCAGTTCCTGACAGAAGATGTATAGGCTGATTAAAACGGTATGTAAAAGCTTAAGCGTTGCTCCATGAAATAAAAATTATAATGCCTTCACTACCCTTTGACTTAGAAAATTAAAGTCAAAGTCAGGTCTACCTAGATATATACTATAGATGGCAAATTAAAGGGCGCCTCGACATTTTATTTTTTTTTTGGTGAAATGGTTCTTGAAATGAGAAAAACGCTGTAAATGATTTTTATTTTAAAGCAAATTTCTTACCCACAATAGTGAGTATAAATTTGTTCTAAATTTTATCTTTAAACGTTGCATTTATTATAGATTCATCGTTATCTTTAGACGTTATAGCCATTGAAAAATTTCTTTCATTGAGTCAGGTACACAGAGAGGAATGCTTGAATGATGAAGTTAAGAATACTCATAATAAATACCGATGACGATAACCGATGACTAAAATTCCACGAGTAGACCTAACTTTGACCTTATTTTTCAAGGTCAAGTGATAGTGACATCTTAATGGAATCTTTTTTTCTTTACGAAGCAGCAATTCAACTTTCAGATGCCGTTGCAATAATCAAGTGGCTCCTATCAGGTACTGTATAGTTTTGATAGTTCACCAAAGTAGAATTCATAAGTTTTACTCGCGGCAAAGTATGAAAGTAGAATTTGGGTCTACGTTACACAAAGGGACATGCGGCAACAAAGGTTGACTGAATTTCGGATTGATGAACTATCGAATGCCGCTCGTTCATACGATACCACACTATAACGACCTTTTTCACAAAATTCGGTTAAGCTTAACCTTAACTCGAACATACAATTTTTGCATGAGATGTTATGTTAAACTGCCAGTTAAAGTTTTGATTAAGACTTAACCGGACATTGCTAAGCAAATGTCATTCATCATCCGTTCAATAACAGTTGTCTCCATCGAAATTTTTGACACTCTAAATAAATCGCCCTTTAAAATGAAAAAATTTTGGACTAAAGCTATACACCTTTGAACATAGAACCCGTTAAACATCTAAAATAGAATAAAAATAAAAAATTATATCAAATGATGAATGTGAAACATTTCCAATATATGCGAGATCATAACTTGTGAAATAACATTAGAAATTCTTTAATGCATTTAATGAATAAAAAGTGTATCCAGCGTTATATTTAATATATAATTTTTATTTAACTTTCACTTATATTAAAATATATAATATATTCGGTTAATTTTGTATCCTTAATTTGATATTCACTTTTTTTACAACTTTTACGGTTTTATTGAGTTGTATCTTCTATGTGACTATGTATTGATACATTTAAATGTACCCAATGGAAAAATGAATCGATCCATGATGCGTCCTGAGTCGTTCCTTTCGGATCAACAGATCACTCCATTTGTGATCCAGCACCATGTACATTTTTTATATTGCATGTCATTGGAAAGGATCACAGGTTTGTGTCTCTGCTTATATTCACATTTCCCAAGCCCAAAAACATCAAGTCATAGTAGAGTTAGTAAGGTAATTTGGTTACCGGACGTGACCAACAAGCATTAAATTTTCTTTTTTAAATGTGAGTTTATAACAAACTAAATAAATTTATAAACTTAAAAAAATTAGTTGGGTTTATTTACGATCAGCTACTACTTGATTACAGTGCAAGCTGTAAGATAGAAATTTATTTGAGGCTAAGTTACTCTAATGGCTGAACTCAAACATTTAGTTTTTACTTCAAAATGAGCAACCAAATTCTTCGAAATAAATAAAATTTATTGTAGGGCAACTGCATAAAAGCTGAAGTGAAATTTACTTTGAACATTTTTTAATAAAAAAAAATACGTAACCATTTATAATAGAAAAAAAAATTGGTCAAAATCTTTTAAACAAAAACAGAAAAATTTGTGACTACAGAGCTCAAATGTTGCATGTTAATGGTCTTACTAATTGGGCTGAATAAATGGAAACATAAGCGAGTGATCAGTTTTATGTTAAAAATTGGGACAAATGTTTTGAACTTTATTAACTATCGTTTGTATTCTCTTTTCTTTTTGAGAATCGAGGCGCCACTAAGGATCGCTCCTGCATTTTCCCATTGGGTAGTCATCATTTTGTAAGTGTCTGTGTGTGTGTATGTGTGTTACATTATTAATATAATTGTAAAATTGTCTTCCTATAAACTAAGATCTTAAAAAAGAATTTTTATTTCATGTCGATTTTTTTTATCATCACCGATACAAAATTTGTGTATCGAATTGTGAACATTACAAAAATAAATTTAAACAGTTAAAAATTTGAATATCCGACATTTACACCAAAATATAAATTATCAGTTTAGATGAAATTTTTACTTTTAAGCTTACAGGTTGTAGTTTTAGATGCGACCAACACATCACACGTTAACATTAAGCCTTAGTTTAAAATTATTTAAAAATACGTTATTTACTTAAGCTCTACCATTATAATTATAATAATAATATGAAGCAAAGTTGTAGCTTTAACTTTTCAAAAATATTTACAAAACATATTTATAGAAAACAAATACGCAAATTTTCATCAAAATGGTAACAATGTTAAATTAAAACAATGAAATATTAAAAAAGAAAGAAATAAAGCGACACTTCCTGCCTTTCGAATTAGTATACCAGAAATCAATCAGTTAGGTCATGAAAGTCGCGTTGTTTTTCCCTAAGGTAATAATTTAAAACGCCTGCTACGTCGATATCCGATATGTTTTATTCAATAGCCTGTCCTTCTTGTGGTATATTGATCTCATATTTAATAACTTGCGCTGTATTCGTACCTTGGAGCACTTGAACATGCACCGCTTGGTTACCGATTAAAACTTCTCGCGTTGTAATTTGTTGTTGTTGTTGTTGTTGCTGCTGCTGCTGTTGTTGTTGTTGCTGGCTTTGTTGTTGGGCTAGTTGAACTTGCTGCTGTGCCGCCTGTTGTATAACATCCTGCTGTAATTACAAAACAAAATTAGTCATATAAATCACGTTTTTAAGTTTGATTTACCTCTTTGAAAAAAATACGCAGAACAATATAGTAAATTATATTAAAACAAGATTAAAAAAAAAAAATAACAAAATACTAGAAAATAATTTGTATATTCCTAAACTAAATGTGCTGATAACTATCCAGAATCAAGTACAAATTGTTGCCCCATAAATAAATCTTCGTTTTTTAAGAAATTGGTAGTAGTTACTTCCAATTAAATTTTACTTTTATGTTAATCGAATGTCTGTTTTTTCAAAAACTGGAACAAAACGAGATACGAGCAGTTATTGACAACTCCACCGTTTGAAAAACTTAAAGTCTCAAGAAACAGTCAAAATGTTTAGAGGTTGACATCATCTCAAAAAATCATTTGGCATTTTATATTTGAATATGAAATAACTTGGCTAAGCAAAATAGTGCCGGAATTGCTCTCAAATGACCAAACTGAACAGGGTGTCGACGATTCGTTACAATGTTGTATCGATAACGTAGTCAAAAGAAAAATCGGTCTCAAATGTATATAGTGAATTTGAAAAGAGCACTCAAACGGTATACAAAATAAAAATTAAACATTTTGTCACAAACATTTATTATACAAAAGATTGGAGTTCATTCTGCAACTACACAGTTTTTTTGAGTATGTACTTTCAACACTTAGAGGAAGCTCGTATTCGAAGTCTGTACCTTAAAAATTCCGTACTTTTGCTCAAAATTTAAATCTGGCTTCAGAATTTGTTTATCAGGTTAGAATTTTAAGACATTTGAGGTTAAATAACCGAAAAATGTCATGTGTAGGTATATTAAAGATTATGTGTAGGAAATGTGTAATTTTTTTTTACTAGTTGCATAATTAAGTTCTATCCCTTCTCTTCAAAAAAAAGTTCTGAAATGCTTACCTACGATTTTTTAACCACAAAGTTAAGGCTATTTGAAGATGATGGTTTGGTAAAGACGTTAGTTTGCTTGTAAGGGTTTTTCAATAGGGACGCTACAAAAGTAGACCAATAGGGACAGCAAACGACGGCATATTTTTTCCCGCTCTTTTGACATTTCTCTTCAGTAAAGTTTGCCGTTTCATCATGGAAAGATATACGATCCAACAACGAGTCGAAATTATTAAAATTTACTACCGAAATTCGGAGTCAGTGACCTCAACTTTAAGAGCGCTACGTCCAATTTATGGTCGTCATAATCGTCCTGTCAGATCAACAATTGAGCGTCTAGTGGAAAAATTTGAATCCACAGGCACAGTACAAATTGTTCCCGTGCCAGTGAGACAAAGAAGTGCCCGTAGTGTCGAGAATATTGCTGCCGCTAGCGCATCAATTGAGGAAGACCCAAATCAGTCTCTCATACGTCGTTCTCAAGCGTTGGGCATCTCTGTGACGTCGTTGTGGCGAATTTTGCGAAAAGATCTTGGCCCACATCCTTACAAGATTAAATTGACGCAAGAACTGAAGCCGCTTGACCACCAGAATCGTCGTATGTTCGTGAATTGGGCTGAGCAACAACTTGAAAATGATCCGGATTTTCATCGAAAAATCATCTTCAGCGATGAAGCTCATTTCTGGCTGAATGGCTTCGTCAATAAGCAAAATATGCGTTATTGGTCAGGCAGCAATCCACACGTACTCCATGAGTCAACATTGCATTCCGAAAAAATTACGGTTTGCTGCGGTTTATGGGCCGACGGCGTCATTGGGCCGTACTTCTTCCGTGATGATCAAGACCGGCACGTTACTGTGAATGTGAATCGCTACCGCTCAATGATAACCGAATATTTTTGCCAACTTGGATGATATGAACTTGGACAATATGTGGTTCCAACAGGACGGCGCCACAAGCCACACAGCGAATGTCACAATCGATTTATTGAAAACCAAGTTTGGTGAACGTGTTATCTCACGAAATGGCCCAGTCAATTGGTCGCCTCGGTCGTGCGATTTGACGCCGTTAGACTATTTCCTGTGGGGCTACGTCAAGTCTATGATCTATGCCAACAAGCCAGCGACGATTGATGAACTTCGTACGAATATCGAACGTGAAATTGCAGCAGTATTATGCCGATTTATGCTTGAAAACCGTCGAAAATTGGGTTCAGCGTCTGAACTTCTGCAGGAGTGCCCGTGGTGGCCATGAAAAAGAAATTGAGTTCCATACATAATGGCATCGAATGTTCTTTTACAAGAATAAAGAATTTCATTGATATCCCAAACCGTTTTTGTTTTATTTAACTTTTGTAGCGCTCTTATTGAAAAACCCTTTATGTAATTCACTATTGCAACCGTTCAAATGGCGATAACGTCGCAAAGAAAAATTCGAGTTCGAGAACTCAGTAATAAATAATGTAATTAGTAGAAAAGAGCTAATTTTTTTTTAAGTCATTTACATAATCTTAATCACAACCAAGAGAGCCATTTTTCGGAAGCCTTAAATATTACAAAATCCTAAAGTAATGGCTCAATTCCGAGGCCAGATTCGAATTCTGCGAAATAATTATGTACTTCGGAAATGACCCCCAGCTGCCCAACAACATTCTGGACCCCTTCATTTGCAGATCTGTTTAATTGATAAAGCATGGATTCGCTGCTTTGCTTGAACAAGACATCACAAGTTGGAGATAAAATCATTGTAATTTGGAAGCCCTTAAATCAATTTTCAAAATATGGATGTCATGTGAAAAATAATTTAATAAGATATAACATTGCTTCATGAAAGTTGAAATTCGTGCTATAGTTTTCGAGATATGACGACTTTTCTAAATTTCTGACCAATTTTTTTTTAAAAAAACGGTTTTTTTTTGCAAAATATGTATTAGTAAAACACATTTTTATTAATGCATTAAGAAAGAATTAAGATCTTTCAAATGATGTGCTATTCGATGTTGGTTTTTAATTGCCAATTCAGTTTTTCAAGAAGTTCTCTACAAATTTAGGAATTTGTCGACAGCAAAACTAAAATTTTGTAATAAAAATATGCAGCGTTCGGTAAATTCTAAAGTTTCAAGAGAAATTCTAGAGCTCGTTCATTTGTTTTCCTTAAAATACTGGGTTAGCAATTAAAAACCAACATTGAATGACACATCATTTGAAAGGACATAAATAGTGCTTCCTTAATGCATTAATAAAAATGTATGTTATTAATACAAATTTTGCAAGAAATATCGGTTTATTTAAAAAAAAAAAAAATGGTTAGAAATTTAGAAATGTCGTCATACTATATATCCAAAACTATAGCACGGATTCAAACTTTCATGAATCAATATTATACCTTATCGATTTAGGGTTCCCAACTTATAATGATTTTGTCCCCAACATCCGATATCTATACCTCCGAAACTAGACGCGCATCCCAATTTCTGATCCCGTTTCGTTGTCAGTATTAAAACCCTCGTAAGAAAACAATGGATTAATAAAAAAGGAGAGAAGCTCTTAAAATAAACTTATGACTTGATGTTTGCTCTTCATATCAATTGTTGGCCGTTTTGAAGGATGGGGCACAGTTTTTCGATATCACTATGAAATTATACAATTTTTGTCACTTAGGATTCTGCGAAAAGTAACCATCCAGACCAATGGTGGGCATGGAAATCTAACAAAAGGGCTAAACAACAACATCAAGCAACAAACAAAATTTCAAAGTTTTTTTTGCTGTCATTTCCAAATTCGCCAACAGCACAAAAAAAACCCAAATTGCACTAAAAACAAAAACAATTGCTGCATTCGTCAAGACACAATGCGGCGCCGTCGCTTATGCCTTTGTATTTTGTTTTCATTTGAATTCAAGTCAACGCTGTGCCTCGATAGCGCTGAATGTCTGCGAATTTTTTTTCGCTTGCTTGTGCGTCGAATAACGGTGCGGGTAATGAGGGCGGATAGGGACACTACGTGCCCACCACTGATCTAGGCTAAAAAAAAGTTTCTTTACATCAAATCAATAGATGTATAATAACTGGGATGCTTCAAGTCAATTTAACGTGAATATTGTTTCTTGAAGAATTGGGTTTTGTTAAAACTGTTGAAAAGTGAGTGTAATATACATTCTATTGAGAATAATTTTAGTTTAACAGTTTTTGTTAGAACGGGAGTTTCAACTTCCGAAACGACCAACGTTGCATCATAAGTAGCAAGAACAATTACAGGAGAATATAATGAGTCGTTATATGATCGACCGATTAAGCTACGAAATCATAATTAAACATCCGACCTTAGCGAAAAAACAACAGCTGTTTCCTCAAAACCACGAGCCAACTTAGAAGTCAGTAAAAGCAATGGTTCAAAATAAAAACTTATTGATTTTTTAACGATGTGTCAGCGGATTACAGTAGCCTTATATGTCTGGACAAGGCTTATTACTAGGATTAAGGTTAATATTGAAAACTGGATTAGCGCCCTCTGCTTTAACTTTCCACTTTCTAGCTGCAACACCTCAAATATTGTGTTAATGCCGATCCTATGGTACATCATTATACTGTTATTTGCTTAAAAGAATGCCGTAAACCGCATATAATTTTCTTATTTCGAACCCAGATAACAGAACTGGAATAATTTGAACTATTCCATAGATTTTTCTATCATTTTCAAAAATTCAATTCTTCCACAATATCTTCCTGAATTTCTTATTTGACTTTTGTATCTTTTCATGAGACTATTCTTTCAATTTAAAGAATAGATATTAAACGCTGGTTACAGGCTGCGGAAATTACATTTTCATTATTCGACTCAAGTGACGGATTTGATCCATGTACATGTTATCATTTTGGCATCTTAATAACACTCCCAAGGTCTTCATGGATGTAAATTGTGCGTCATTGAGAAATTGAAGTCTGAAGTTCAAAGAATCAAAGAGGACAAAACTTTATCTTAGACAAGTTATGGACTAGGCAATTTCACACAAACTAAAAAGTAAACAGACAAGAATTAGTTACAAATTTGGCCAAGTGTCGAAAAAAAACGAAAAATATACCGCACCGTCAAAAAAAAGGCCGCAAATCAAAATAACGAGTGTTATGTATACCACTCTATAGCTCATTAAGTGTTCTTAATTTTAGTCTTGCCACCATATTTCTAGCTCAATTAATAACTTTTAAAATACATTTTTAGATAATGGATATTTTGTTCTGTATTTTTTCTTAACAAAACAAAGCCGCCTCATTTCAAAATATTAATAGTTTGCTATTAAAATAAAGAAAAAACAATTAAAACAACAAAGCCTTAAATCGAAAAAGATATTTTGAATTATTTTCCTTTAAAGTTTTTACAGTAGCAAACCAAAACAAGGCAGTATAGCCAAAAATATTTCAAAGTGATTGCAACACTGCCACATTCCCAAATATATCAATGTTACTCTATCGATTTGCGAGATAAGTTTGTAGTATTTCAGTTCAAGACTGTCATAGCTATAAATATGGCTGTCTTTAAATTCAGTGGAAAACTTCAGATTTCTTTAATCTCAAATTTCTCGAAACTTAAAATTTTGAGATGTAGCCCTCTTGTTCTGACGGTGCGATATTTTATTACTATTGTTAAAATTTCGAATTTCAAACTAAATTTTAATTTGCTATAAACTTTTTACTTTAGTTAAGCAATATCATATTTTTATTCAAACAATGTAGATATTAATTGATAAGTAATTTATTGAACTATATATAATATCAGTGTAAAAATTTCAAATTGATCCATTTATAAACAAGAGCACTAGTGTGATGATTTAGTACATTGCACATTCCGCCCCCTTGCGATAACCTGGCACATTGCATATTCCATCCCTGTGCATTTTCCAAATGCAAATTAACTAAGCCTATACATTCATGCTGCACTCAGATATAGCGCCAGAAATTAATAGTAAACTGAAATTCGACCATGTGATACAATTCTTTCAAACACACACTGACCTATAGCAACAATGAAGCGAAGTAACTTCATTCACAAAACCTTATCACATTTCAGTTTCAAGGTTACTAATTAAAGTCGCTGCCTATACACTACAGCCGGACAGCCAAGCACGTGACATTTATTGTTTGTTTTTGCTTTACGTTTTACGCTCAAGTTCCCGTCGGATAGTAAATAAAATTGCATTCTCAAATGCAAGTCATGGACAGTCAGGAATTTGCTTGCTTGAAAAATCCCACAGGTCACAAATAAAAGCGCAATTTTGTGCCACTGAAAAAATTGGAGCCCTTAGATTTTTAATTTGGTATTAGTAGATAAAATTAGTATAAATAAGTTTGATTGCAAAATAAAAATCAGAGTATAACGAACATACTCAAAGCTTAAACACTGGCATCTTAATAGCCCTAAACATTTTGGCAGTAATTTTGCCAAAAGGAAATATTCCCTGGCATACAACCGAGTGTGCCGGGATATAGTAAGCCGTAGCGTTGCTAAGCGCTGGTTAACACTGCCTTTAGGTAGGGACCAGAGTCGAAATTTAATATATGTAGCTTCCAGCACCTCACTAGGTTTCAAATTAATTCAAAAAAATATTTCTTTAACAAAGGCCCCTATTGCGGTTGTCGATTTGCGATAAAATCGATAGCCATCGATCTTATATGTAGAAACGCTGCCATTTTGGTATCTCGAAACTCAATCGTACGAATTGCGTCATTATGACTTGAAATATATAAAAAAAACCTTATCTATCAAAAAAAAAAATGATAGAACAGCTAGCGATTGTTTGTCGACATTCTACTAATCGATATACACAATACCAAACAAAATCGCTAATAGAAAAAGAGCGTTTATCTATTGTAAATCGACAATCGCAATAGGGCCCAAATTAAAGTTTTTTTTTTTTTTTTGATTGACAAGTAACTAGGATTGTTCCATAACTTTTGGAGCAGAAATTCGCAAGTTGCAAAATTTAAGAGAGTAAGCAAAAAAATTCTCTCTGAGCGTGAAAAATTACAAAAAATACGGGAATAGTATTAAGCGTGAAAAATTACAAAAAATACGGGAATACGTTTTAGTGAACACTTTTGAAGAAAACATCGAAAACACATTTATAATTTTTCAATTTTCAACTTCAATTCTAAAATTTAACTTTATTTTATTTTTAATATCAATATTTTTTCTATTATATATTTTGTTGCTTGAACAAATTTCACATTAACTGCCAAGGCATGAGCTTGAACATTTTTATTACACAAAATTTGTGGAACACTAGGGCCGGTTTCACAGTGTTTAGTTAACCAATTAGTTAACTTAACTAATGTCTGTTAGTTAACTACCAAATTTAAGTTGTTCAGTTTCACAGTCCATTGGTTAACTAATGATAATTTTTTGTACAAAATTTGGCATCACTGCACAAAACATTTGTTTTTTATTTGACATATCATAGTTTGCGAAATGTAATCAACAAGAACTTCTAAATTTTCGGCAGACGAAATAAATTGCTAATTGGAGCTGGTCGGCAACTTTGAAAACATCATCGAATAAAAAAAAAAAAACGAGAAGGAAAAAATATGGGGGACCATTGTGGACGATTTTAACGACTTGCAAGGAACCTACCGAAAGTAATATGGACGGGATCTTAATACTTTTTTTCGACGAGCAATTGTAATATTCCATACTACTTCAATATCTGAATCACTATGAACTTTGTAATCCCAATCTGAATCCATATTTATATAGGTACTTATTTGCTTTTTTGAAACTTTGTGTTTTTATTTCTTATGTTCTTTTTCGTTATGACAGCAATCACCTGTTAGTTAACTATAAGTTAACCTGCCAAATTTGGTTGGTTAACTAATTGCTATGAAACTGAAATTGGATAGTTAACCTCAAATCTTTAGTTAACTAAACACTGTGAAAACGGCCCTAAGTCACAACATTTGGTAGGTACTGGAGGTATTATTTTCGCTCTCTTCTGCAATTTTTTTTTTTTCTATGTACAGAAACAAGAAATAGTAAAAGATAGCACAAATTATCAAAAATTTGTACGAATTTTCAAGTAATGGAACAGATCTACTATTTACGTTTTTTACACTTGACAAAATTTAACTACAGAAATTCTTTAGACGATTTTTATAAAATATTTTTTGGTGAGAGATTGAAAAGCTGTTTGTTTCCCCTATTCTCACGCTCTCATTTAACTACATTTTAGAGTAAACAGACACGGCTTAGGGAGATTTAGACAACAAAAGGACAGAAACAACTAATAATATAAAATATCCAAAATATTAAATAAAATTTGTCAATTTAGCATATGTAAAAAATTATATATTTAAGCGATAAATAAAAGAAACCTTAAGCGGTGTACAAATTAATTGAGCGGTAAAAAAGGGTGCGTAGGTTAATAATTTTAAACGTTGTGTAAGTGAATATTTCTGCGGTGCACCGACCACTTACCCAATATTTATGCATGTTGAACAAGTAATTTGATTCATGATTTTATTCATTTTTTACCATTTAGACATTTTTATTTGCAGTCGCCAAGGAGCTTCTTTTTTTAAGTTTAATAAAAATCGCACACAGTTATAGCATGTTCACCGCTCAAACAACTTTAATAAAATGCTTTGCAATCAATTACAATACACCCGTCATAAAATTAGAGACAGAAGACAGTTATTCCGATACTTAGGAAAAAAAAAAAAGAACGATGGTGCGCGATAGATTAATCAAAGTGACAGCACTTATCTTCAGGCTTCTGAAGTGTTTCGTACCTAAATCTGGCAGCAGAATTATCCCTTAGTGTATGCATTTACCCCCTTTTATGATTGGCTACTATCTCGCCATTTTAGTCGCTGAGTAAGATTTGGCTTTATAAACATACAGCCAATTCTTACTCGGCGACAAAAACGCAAGATAGTAGCCAACCATGAAAGGGGGGTTAGAGTATTCAACCTATAAGTGCCAAAACTTCCTTTATTTTTTTTTTTTTTGTAAATGATTTGAGATATTTAGCCTTTGCATAATCTAAATGAAAGCTATAAATCATATATGTATATATTTTGATGCATATTCCAAATTTGATCGTCAAATATTTCCAGCACATCAAGATCTTGAGATATCTCATCATCGAAAGTTAAATAAATCGAGTAGTTCTGCTGTCTGTTTGAGGTTCAGCATACTTAAACCAATAAGAAAAGTGTTGTCTGATCGTTTAATCTATCACACAACATATTTTTTATTCTGAATTGCTTCCACAATACACCAGGTATGTACATATATTGAAGTGAAACGAAAAACATAAATCCCTCCTTTACATTTTCAATAATACGGAAAACGCAAAGTTTTTTTCCAAACATCGATTGGTTTTCTTCCAGAAAAAATAAAAATAATTCAAGACACTCAAGTGATAGGTACTGGAATGGAATTCGTATACAGGCAACTGGATTCAAATTCAGATATAGTGCCACTGGAATCAAATTCGTGTACAGGGCCCCAAATTCCATTAGGGGACGTCCATAAATTACGTGAGTCAAAATAGGGGGGACGGGGTCCGCCAAAATCTCATCAAATCTCACTAAGAGGGAGCGGGGTCAATGAAAATCTCACGTCGACTTTTTAATGCAGAGAGTATACATTATTATAGCAGATTACATCTAAAAATTATAAGGAAAGTCTTACGAAAGGGAGGAGGGGGGTCCCACCAAAACTCACCAAATCCCACCAAGGGGAGGGGTTGTACGAATTTTCAAGAAAACACCTCACGTAATTTATGGACGTCCCCTTAGGAAAATATCGTTCCAGTAAAATATTAAAGGTTTTTTTTTTTCATTTAAAATTCAAGGAACACAGATTTTTTGTGTAACGCTTAATACGGCACAACTGTTGCGGGCCTATCTGATGATCTTTAAAACCTTTGACTCCACATGTCCGAGCTTGAATCTCGGAACACACATGAACATTATTTAAATTTTGGCATTCGTTTTTACAGTTCTAGTGGAAACACTATATCCACCTTAGATCACTTCTTAGAAATTGAAAGTTTCCCGTTCCTGTACTCAAGATTACTTGAAATACTAAATTAAATGTTCAGCGAAATTTTTTTAGTCTCCTTATATGGCATCAGAAAAGTTTGTTATGTTATGAAATTTTTGGAGAATTTTATTCTGAACCATTTCAAAATTAAAAATAAAATTTCACATTTTCGTTGCACAGAAATTTAAATCTCTGAATTCGAAAACTAGACGACGGTTAAAATTGGATTACACTCCGAAAGTTTAATCGCAAACTAGTAGAAGCTTAGGTATCTCATTATTTGAATATGTAACTCTCGTCATATGTAATATATGAAGATATAACTTTTGATGATTGACAACTACTCATAACAGGCCATCTAACACGAAAGTAACACAGAAACAAAGAAGATTTTTTCTTTACGTCAATTTTTCTCAAGTTATTATTAAAGTTTTGAGAGTGTAAATTGCACGAAAATATTTTTAGCCATACAGAGCCAGCATTAAAATACATGCAGAACAGGGTTGCCAAGTGGCCGCTTTCGACCCAGCCAAGCCTGGAATTGCATTTAGCAAAGTTTAGTTAATGTATAATTCGAAATAGTTATTATAAGCATTATTATGAAACTTGGTATAGAGAAGCCCAGATAACAAAACAATAAAAGGTAAAGAAGTGGGCGAAATTGTGTAAGCGGGCGTGGAAAACAACAATGTAAGCTATATCTAGACAACTTTAGAGAGAAATGCAACTTGGTGCTGAATTACCCAAAAAAATGGGCGAGATTTTTGCATGTCGGCGTAGCACATTCCATACAGAGAGCTAAAACGCGATATCTTGAGTTTAAAATGAATAAATAATATAACTTTAAACTTATCGAATAGATGTGACCCTTCACATGTAATCATCAGAGAACGAAACACACCCGTATAATTACACAATGTTTCATTTCATTTCTATTTTAAGCTCTTAAGAAATGTCGTGCATTGATTTTTGCTTGCATGGTAAATACCACGCCTACTAAACAAAGTTTACTCACTGTTTCATCAATGTTTTATTGTAAGTGTCTCTGCATATGTATGTATTCCCATTTTGAACCATTTTATATGTACTATAAGCATGTCTCAAGACAAAGGCTGAATGACGTAGATCTTTACAGAAGTTGTAAAGATCCTGACATCGAAGTCTGTCTATCATTATCTTTGCGAGTGCCTAGAGCTGACAAATTGGCATTTTAAGGTATTCGAAAGTCACTTCTTCGCTCAAAATTGTCCAAAAACCATTTAGAAGTTTATAAAAATTTCGAAATTGGTAAAACTATTGGTTACATTGGTGCCTAAACTTTTTTGATTCACTGTATCACGTTTTTTTAACAAAGGTTCTCTATGGTTTTATTGTTTATGGCTTGTCTTTTGTCTACTTGCTCAATTCCGCTAACTATTCAACGTTTCTTGTGCCATCTGACTTCTCGATAAGAAATATCATAGCATTCCCAATATAACTTTCTCCATATGACACGTTTTTTTTTTTAAATTCGTTTTCGGTCATGTTTCCCTACATTTCTCGGATATAAAATGGTTATTTTCGAAAAGACACATCATAGATGCATTAATTCAGGTTCCATTCAAACTCAGATTTTCGGACTCTTTAAAATTTTCCTTTAGACAAAAAAGGATAAAATTTATCCAATTTATGTGGAAACGAAAATTAAAAATCACAAAACAATTTTAATGCAGTGATTACAATAACAAAGTTTAATTAAGATATAACTTTTTGACTTCACAACCCGAACTGATGTCTATTTACTCGTGACGTGTCTTGTGTATTGTCTTTAACAAAATTTAAATTTAACAAAACATAGCCCTCTTACATTAAAACATTTAACAAAACATATTTTCTTAAATCAATACAAAACTCAAAATATGTATATAAAATTTAACTTGAATTCTACGCTCTAAAAAAAACAAAAATTGAGATCTGCGTTTTGAAATTAAAAAAAAAGAACATATTGTAAGAATCGTAACATTACCGCAGTATTCCTGTGTAGATCTCATTATTTTGAAATATATTGGGTTACTTTTATTGTTCAGATTGATTGTATTTTTTTATTTTTTAATGTCTTCCGTGAAACGCTTTTAGCCTACCTGCTGCTGTGCTAAAGCAGGTTTAGTTTCCAAATGTTGGCGTTGATGTAACATTAAATGATTTTTTTGGAAGAACGCTTTTCCACACTCGCACACATGTGTACGCACAGTGCAGCCGCCGTTTGGATGTCGACGGTTATGTTGCATAAGACCATGTTTTGCTGCGAATCCTTTACCACAACTAGCGCAAAAATGTGATTTCGGTTTGGGAGGTACTTGTTGCTGTTGTAGTACCGTAACTGTTGGTACTGTAGATACTACAGTTTGTTGTTGCTGTTGCTGCGGATGTTGTTGCTGCTGTTGCTGTGGTGGTTGTTGCTGCAGTGGGGGTGCAGTAGTAGTTTGAACCATTGTTGTTTGACTAACAACTTGTCCCGTTGATGAAATTATTTGCACCGGAACTGTATTTTGTGTAACAATATTGGGATTTGCAGCAACGACCGTTGTGTTTCCTGTTTATAAATAAAACAAGAAAAATAGAACAAAGTTTAATTAATGAATGGAAGTTATTAAAATCAATTCTTAAGTAAAATGTAAACTATATATGTATGTACATATAAAATGAAAACCAACATACTAGCTATGATTTAGAGATTTTACTGAAGCCGAATACTTTTTAAAACTCAATCACAAGTACTAGACTCGCTACACAAATTTTTTGATAAGGGGCTGTTCATATATTACGTAACGCCCTTTGGGAGTTTTCTGGAAATATGACAGTTCGGATTCGGGCTTATATGACAGGTGTATACAGGGGTCACATATGTCGAAAAGGCGTCCCAGCAATCTATTAATACCATACTTTTTGAATTTGTTACAAATTTAAAAAATAAAAAAAAAATGTGGGCATGCTCTCCGTTTATTTAATTAAAAAAAAATCAACATCATAAATGTCAGTATTTATTTTCTGTTCGCCATGCAAAATGAATGAATATGATTTCGTGTTTTTCTTGACATTTTGTTCTAAGGATTAAACTGATTTGAGAAGTGGACGGCTTATACACAAAATCATTTTTCAAGTTTATTTTCAAAGCATTGAATTCCATAAATTTCGCTGCTGAAACTGTGTAGCAAATTCCATGGAAATTTTTGTCCTTCCCGGAGAACTCTATTTTGAACTCAAATTGTATTAGTGGTGAAATTGATCGAAATAATTTTTGAAATATTTTTTACAAAACATTAAACATTTCTTGTTTGTTCAGCATTTCGCTTACATAAATATAGAAAACTGAAAAGAGGTTAGCATTAGGCAATTTTTTTGACCCCAGAGTTTAGTGAAAAATTAAAGAAAGTACCGCTTAAATAAATTGAACCTAAAATTATAACTAATTTTGAAAAATTATAAAATTAATATATATTGGACCAACAAAAAACCTTAAGTCCTCACATTACCAGAGGCAACTATATTTTAGAGGTTTCCTAATCTCATAAACTTATTTACCGGAATAATCAAACAACTTCCTCTATCAAACTACATAGATTTTTTGAATGGGAAGATGATGTTTTCGTGGATGATTTTCTAAGGGCCAATTGAGAAGTCTCTAAAATGTAATTGTATCTGAAATTACCTTGATTCAATGTTGCTGTATTCAAAAAATGACCCGGCAAAGCTGCAGTTAGTGCACACAAGTCAGTCATTAGACTTTTATCGCCAGTGTGAAGTCGTAAATGCAATGCAAGGGCTTCTCTGCTATTAAAGGCACTTCCACATTCACTGCAAAACAAAAGAAAAAAAAACATTTCATTTAATTTTTAAACATATTTGACAAATCGCCACGAGTGTTCTTATTTCCCGACAGACCATTTTGCTCAAAAATGAGTAATCAACGCATTCTATGTTATCAAACATCAAACAGCATTGTAGGACTTACTTTAAATTATTTTGTTACCTTTTGACTTAGCTCAAACTTCACTAGAACATGAACAGAGAACAGAGTTATAGCGCTTTTTATGAGAAATATTTAAATTTTTGTTTCAACCTTGTCAGCCATCTCTGATACTACTATTTTCAGCTTATTTTTAATAATATCATTTAGTACCGTTCCTTCTCTTTAAAATGAGCTTTCAAGTGGTAATCTGCGATGTTTCCTCGCAAAGTTACAGCCATTTGAAAAAGACATGAATTTGATCCCCTACGATTAAGATGAAATAAATTTGTAGCCGGTTGGCTAATATTGTTTGTCGTAGGGGATCAAATTCATGTCTTTTTCAAATAGCTGTAACTTTGCGAGGAAATACGGCAGAGCATGTAGTTTTAAGATGAGTCTATAGCCGTATGTTTTCATTGTACCGTCGATGCATGACTTATTTTATAATCCATTTGCAGAAGAACATTCCCAGTCCCAAAGAATACTATCGTGAGCATTACACAATCTGACATTTCTTCTCAGCGCTGCTCTGGATGAAAATTCTCCTTTCTGATAGCTCAAGGACCTCTGCTAAGTTTAAACCTGTCCAGGAATTATGCATTTGAGCCCAACCTAAATGTCTTATATTTTTTGTTGATAACAAGTTTTATTATCCAAAGTAGGCTATTCATTGACATAAAATAGTATAGTTATTAGCTTACACCTCAAGAATAAGCAAAATAAAAAAGCATTTAAAAACGAAAAACCACAACAGGTTATAAGATTTCAAATTTTGGACATTAATAGCTCACAATTTGCTAATGTACAGGTTAACCCCAATCGTTGTATCAATAAGGATCTATCCACAAATCTTAAAAAGCGTTTAGGAAAGAACTCACGTGACGAAATATATTGTCGACAGAATATACACTTACCGACACCCATATTGAGGTCTTGCTAAGGGATTGTTATCGTTCGATGTAACGGTAAGTAACGCTGAATTAGTTGGATTACTGACAACTGTTATCGTTTGAGGGTGTGCTTGCGCTTGAACTTGCTGCTGTTGCTGATGTTGGTGTTGTTGTTGCTGCTGTTGTTGCTGCTGTTGTTGCTGCTGTTGTTGCTGCTGCTGTTGTTGCTGTTGTTGTTGCTGCTGCTGCTGTTGTTGTTGCTGCTGCTGTTGCTGTTGTTGTTGCTGCTGCTGCTGTTGTTGTTGATGTTGTTGCTGGGTATGATGCGCTTGTGTTTGATGAATCTAAATATTTATTTAAGTTATAAAACAAAATCAGTATGAGTTAAATGATATATTCTAATGATTTAATAAAATTAACTTTAACTTAGTTATTATTCATGTCTCTAAAATACTATTTCAGGACCTAAAGAGATCTAAGCTCTAAGTAGGGGCACATTATGATCTCCAAAATGGGAAGTTACACAAGAAAATGACTCATGCAGTAATTAAATTGTTTCTAGGGCTGTATGGCATGTGGAACCGTCTTTTATAAACCCAATGTCGATCACATCCATATCTTGCAATTTAGGCACAATCAACTCTTATTGCCTAATTAGCCGCATTTTCGAAGAAGGTATCCGACGATACGTCCAGTCCAAAATCTACGCCAAACAGTGAATGCATTTTTTTCTCAGCAATCACTTGTGGATTTTCTGAACCCCAAAATGCGACAATTTTATCGATTAACGAAGTCATCAAGATGAAAACGAGCCTCATCGCTGAAGATGATTTTGTTCCAAAAATCTGCAGCCACTTAGTGTTCATAATCAATTCAACGAACTCTCTTCGCTGTTTCGATGTTTTGTGTTAAACGACTTGGCGAAGGACGGCCAGAGTGTCTAAAATCAATAATTGGTCCAGTTTTCTTGAATTCTGAAATTAATCTTTTCACAGTTGATGAAGTTAAATCACTGTTCCGACCATTCATTATTTTTAAAATATTGTTCATCAAAGAAAACGCATTGCTCTTTCGTGTAGCGCTCTATTTTTAGTACTCCCAGCTGCTACGCTGTCTTTTTTTGTCAAGAATTTTCTTTCACTCAAATTGATTTTCGGAAAGATTCGAATATTCACCTGAATGCTTATACATAGTTCAAAAATAAATTGAATTCTCTAAACGCAAAAAATAAAACGGTAAATAAAAATAGCCAAAATAAACTTAACCAAAACATGTAACTTCGAACAAAGAATAAATTACTTACTCATTTTTGTTCTCAGTTACAAGTTTTCGAAGTCTGACTAAAACCTATAAATTGTATTAATGCATTATTGTACAGGAACAGTTAAGCCAAAATTACTTTATCACGCCCGGCGGGAGTAGCAGCTTTCGAAATCAGCTGTTATTTAGAATGCACTGTAATTGAGTAAAACACAATACGGCAGTAGCAGCTTGTTGTTAATGCTCTGGTTAACTCTATTTCTAAATTTACTGCGACTGCTATCGAATGTCACACAATTGTTGACAGATACGCTATCTCGAGCAAATTTAATCGTTTTGGAATTGAGAACTTGACTTCAAATCAAAATTCAATGGTCCCCAAAAGTCAAATCCAAAACTACTTTTATATTTGTCACCATAGCTCGGGCATAGCTTGCGTGAGCAAGAAGTAATATATAGTCGTGGTCAAAAGTATTAGGCACCTTGTGTATTTTCATATATTTATACCTATTTCCGACATTTGTGCAAAATACTAAAAGCAAAGGCACAGACTGTTTTATTCAAACCAGGAGCAATTGGTTGAATGTATAAAAGGATAGGTTAGTGAAATTTCCCACTCTATAAGGAAATGCTTTTTTAACAGCATGCTTTGTAGAATAAAAATTGTTACAAGGACTAAGGAGGAGTCAACTATAGACCAAATCCATTTCAAACCATGCAGTCGGATTATTTCATATTACGGAATTGTTTACCGATTAAATATGTCGTTTTTTCAAAGGATATAAGTGGTCCCATATTTCCCCGATTTGATTAAAAACAAAATTTACGAAGTTATGTACATAACACTTTTAATTTTTGACACCAAAACTTAAAATGGGCACAACTTCGTATAAAAATTTTTTTAATCAAATCGGTGAAATATGGCTCTCCTTATATCCTTTGAAAAACGACATATTTAATCGGCAACCAATTCCGCAATATGAAATAATCTGACTGCATAGTTTCAAATGGACTTGGTCCATATATTAATTTTTTTAAAGAAAATAGCTTATATAAAAATTGTAAACAATAACTTTTTAACTATTCTGTGGTACTAGCAGAATTGAAAACATTAAGGGGTGCCTAATACTTTTGACCGCGGCTGTATATATTAGGGCGATTCAGAACCCCAGACACCTACCAGTACAAAACACTCATGGTTTCGTGATAAGCACCGATGTGTGCCGACCAAAAGACACCCCCAAGCATTTTAAAGGATTACCATTTCCTTACCCAACTATGCTAGCCAGCCCTACGATGAAGACTTAACCGCCTGGAGAGCTGTTACTAACGGCCACCAACTAGGTCATAACTACACTTCTACCTGTCACTGATTGCAGTACGACACATATGTGATAGCTGTTAATCAGATGTGTAAAGCGCTGGCCCACTAATCAGTGCATTTATCTTTGTGCCTATTTTTTGACGGCATTGACGTTAATGTTATTTACCATTTTTTCACATTTTAATTTTTTATTTAAAAAGCATATTTCAATACCTTTCCAAAGATACATATGTATTTATTTTTTTTTTTTTGGAAAAAATTGTAGGTATGCTCTTTCCGATTGGCTTGGTCCCGTTTGTGCAACAGACGAAACTGTCTAAAAAAAGCATTCTTTCCCATATAAATCATATAGAAAACTAAAAACCATATAGAAAAAAAAAATTTAAGTCACCTTAATACATACAGTGTTGGAAAAAAATAATAGGGACAAAAGCAGCAAAATATTTATTATTGGAATAATTTGTTATGCTAAAATCTGTTTTTAATGGAATTGACTGTAAAGTTACGTTATCTAGCGGGTCTCAATTCAGCAAAATCAAACAAGTATGAAAGTGCATGGATTTTGCATAGGAGCGTCTTGAATGGGCACAGTTAATTTTTTAGCTGGAAAAATAATAGGGACAAAATATAATTTTGAGTTCCTTGGACAATGTCTATTAATAAAAATGATCTTAAGTGGTAAGTTGTATTTTTGAATGATATAGTATATACTTTATATGTGGACCCTTTACTTACATGCCAGATTTAATCGATATTTATTGGAAATGGGTCGTGGAAAACATTGTTCCTAAGCTTAAAGAGATGCTTTTAAAATATTTGGAAAATCAGGCCAAAAATTCCAGATATGGCCAGTAAAATGGAGTGCTCTAAGAACGTGATATCCAATGCTCTGAAATCAGTTGCAAAAAAAGAGAGCAGATAAATAAATCCAAGATTTCAACAACTTCGATGAACGTTTTGGATCATTGTCGTGCATAAATTCCCATTGAAGAGGCATTTCCTCTTCTGCATATGGCAACATTGTTGAACGTAGTATGTTTACGTATTCTGTAGCGCATATTTTGTCTTTTATCCAAAAAATATGCCCATTTCCAGCCTCCGAAAAAGAACCCCCTCATCATTAGATTCGCCACCGTGCTTAACAGTGCATCTCGAATCGAATTCCGCGTTTCTGGGCCACCTAACGAAGACTTTTCCATCAGATTCAAACAAACTAATTTTGGTTTAGTTAGACCAAAGTACAAAATCTTCAAAACTAAAATTAATTTGTTTGGCTCTGACAGAAAAATCTTCCTTAGGCGGCCCAGAAATGCGGAATTCGATTCAAAATACACTGTTTAACATGGTGGCGAATCTATAATGATATGAGGGCTCCTTTTCGGCGGCTAAAAGACAAAATATGCACTCTATATTACGTAAACATATTTAGTTCTACAATGTTGCCTTATTCAGAAGAGGAAATGCCTCTTCAATGGGAATTTATGCACGACAATGATCCAAAACGTTCGTCGAAATTGGTGAAATCTTGGATTTCTTTATCTGCTGTCTCTTTTTGCAACTGATTTCAAAACATTGGAAATCACGTCCTTAGAGCACTTCATTATACTGACCATATCTGGAATTTTTGGCCTGATTTTCCAAATTTTTTAAAAGCATCTCTTTAAGCTTTCGAACAATGTTTTCCACGACCCATTTCTAATAAATATCGATTAAATCTGGCATGTAAGTAAAGGATCCAAATATTAAGTATTTACTATATCATTCTAAAATACAACTTAAGATCATTTTTATTAATAGACATTGTCCAAGGAACTCACTATTATATTTTGTCCCTATTATTTTTTCCAGCTAAAAAATGAACTGTGCCCATTCAAGACGCTCCTATGCAAAATCCGTGCACTTTCATACTTGTCTGATTTTGCTAAATTGAGACCCATTATATAAGGTAACTTTACAGCCAATTCCATTAAAAACAGATTGTAGCATAAAAAATTATACAATACATTTTTTTGCTGTGCTTGTCCCTATTATTTTTTCCAACACTGTATGTATGTATCTTTGGAAATGTATTAAAATGTACTTTTTAAAATGTTTAATAACAACAACGTCAGTGCCGTCAAAAAGTTGGTTTACTAAGCCCCTATACTTGGCAATCGTTTAAAAAAATTACTGAACAATGAGTTTTTAAATTGGATCCTTACTGTGCCCACTCTTTTCATGCTTTAAACGACAGGTTCAAATTTTGTTAATATACTACTACCTGGATAGTTTGTGTAGGCTGATTTGTTGTTATAATTGTATTAGACGGTACGATAGCTGTGCTTGATGAGTTTGGATTGACGCCGCCGTGGGTGACGCGGATATGTTGATTAAGTTCTGCCTTCGACATAAAACCTTCCCCACAACTAATGCATGGATACGGATGATCGCCAGTGTGGACTCTGTGTGTAAAAAAAAAATCAATAAATAAAGGTTATACACACGTTTGTAGATTTATTTAACACAAATACCAATAGATTTACATGTATATTTACCTCATATGGGATACAAGAGTACGTTTCTGTAAAAATTCCTTCCCACATACGGTACAAGAATGTGGCACTCTACCATGTATGCGACCATGATTTACTAATTGAAATTTTCTTGGGAAAGTGACACCGCAATCAGGACATACAAACGGATTGACAGAGCCATGAAATCTAAATTGAAATATAAAAACCAGATAAAACTAAAGTCATAGTTTTCGAATGTGTTATCCTCTTACCTTGAATGCATTATAAGATGGTTCTCTTGAGCAAAACTTTCGCCACATTCCTCACAGACGTATGGCCGTTCTCCAGCATGAAATTTACTATGTGTAACAAGGTGCCGTTTTAGAGGAAATGCACGACCACATTCTTGGCAAACAAAAGGTCTTTCACGACTGTGTACACGTGAATGAGTGAGCAGATGATGCTTTAAAGTAAAGCTCTTTTTACATTCCGCACATTGATAGGGACGATCCGTAGAATGCAATAATAAATGGGTATTTAAACAATGTTTATGTGCAAAACTTTTGCCGCAGTGTACGCAAACATGAGGACGTTCGCCTAATGTAGAGTGAAATCAACTTATTTAGAAATATTTAACTTATGAGAAAATCAAAATTATTTTCAACCTGTATGTACGCGTGCGTGTGTTGTCAGATGATGCTTCAGCAAGAAAGATTTTCCACATTCATCACAACTATAGGGTCGTTCTTTTTTAATTGTTGTATCGTTCTGCAAAGAATATTTGATCTAAATGTATTACTTAAATTTTCTTCAAAGTCCACCAGCATACATCACTAAAACTAATTGAATCCTGTAATTCAGCTTTTGGTGATAAATCCAATGTACCCGGTTCCAATTTTAAATTTGGCGTTTCCTCTTGAGAGTCCTCTGTGTCATCTAAACCCTGAATAACTTTTTGTACCTGAACCGAAATTCCAGGCATTATGTCGCCTAAAATTCCATCGCCTATATTGGAAAAAACAAAAGTACATAAAATAAAATACAAGTTTGGACAATTTTTCGGTTCATAATTTTAGTAAATACCTACAAATATTTTTTTTTTAAATAAACATTTTGAATAACATTAACGCTTTGTAATGAAGTTTTTAACGAGCAAATTATTTGTATAAATTTAAAAGTTTCTTTGTTTCTGTCCTGATGATTATTAGTTGTGGACATGATTCATTTCATAGCACTTCAATAATCCATGTGAACTTTAGAGTTCTCTTTAAAAGTTGGTTAAGATTTTCTAATACCATGACTTTACAATGCAATGCCAAACTCTTATCCTATAAATGTGTCATTCTGAAAAAATCGATGTTTTTTAAATTCGTAGTTTGAAGCAAATCTTGATTTTTTTTCAAAAAGTTTGAGACCAATGATGGTATTTTCAGTACAATTGTACTTTTTTCAATGGCAACAAAATTGAATAAGCAATTAAGGGGTTATATCTCCCTATTTTATTTTCATTTTTTCATTTTTTTTATTGGCATGATTTATGCCAAAACAATCCTAGAATCAAAATCTACAGCGTCCAAGTACCGATTTAAAATCAAAAAGTTAACATCCGATTGACTTGAAATTTTAACAGTAGCTTCATTGTTTGATTACACTAGTTTACAAGAAAAAAGATCTGGTTTCTCATAGACTTTTTTCGATGTATTTTGGGGCGTAGATTCCAAAAATGGCAACCATTTTTTTCTTAAGAATCGTTTTCGAGATATCCCCAAAAAAATCCTTTTTTCGGCACTTTTTTCATTTATTTGACTATATCTCCATACATTTTTTTTCGACTCAAAAACGATTTTCAGCATTCGAATTTCGCCGGTTAAGCATCCCACATCTATCGTGGTATCGTCTGTGATACATTTAAGAGTTACTGGTCGTCTACAAATTGTGCAAGATACTATGAAACAAGACCAGTACAAAAAAATCTTAGAAGAGCGACTCTTGCCTTAGCTCTGTAAATGGTTTGGTGATGGAGAGGAACCAATTTTTAGGCACGGTATAGCTCCTTACCATATAACAAAACAGTCAGAAAGTCTTAAGGTGATAAAAACATTACTGTGTTGGACTGATCTGGCGATTCGCCGGATAATATAAAGAAAACAATATTCCATAGAGAAGCTGATTCAGGAAGTGGTAAAAAGTTGCGCAGATGCATACCATAGAGAATAGCAGCTCTCATTGCAGCAAAATAACGTAACACAATATATTGATTTTTCGTAAATAATAGACTATTTTTTAAATTACTTTATTTTTTTTTAAATAAATTACTTTAGATAAAGTAAATGGCCCATAATTATAGTCGCAAAATAAAGTCAAAACCTGGTGCTTATCCAAAATCGAAGATACAAACTGACCCCAGAAAAACTTGCATTAAATTATGAGAAAATTTTAAAAAATAGATAACCCTGCGTTATTATCACAAACTATTGTAGACACAGTGAACAAAAGGAATAATAAAAAAATCGAATTTATGAGGCAGGGTGGCGTAATGGTTAGGACTGTGAACTCATAGCCCACAGTACGTGGGTCAGTGTGTCAGTCTGGAATTCAACCCCCAACTGTATTTTTGTACTCGCTTAGTTAGCATTATAATTCATCTGTATCCCTTCTTCAATGTTTTCCAGGTCAGTTTCTATCCCAAGAAACTGGGTTCTTCTACTACGCGTATTTACTTAAAAAAATAACTTTGATAATGGATGGCCAACTGAGAGGTACATAGATAAGCGATTTTTTTTTCTTGTCGCAATTTTGTTTCGATTTGATAGTTGCTAATAACAATTAATTAGTATAGATCCGATAAATTGGTTATGGCGATAAATTTCGCATGAGCAACGTGTTTTAGTTATTAAAACTTTCTACGACATTAGGTTATCTATTGTGGAAAAACTTAGATGTCTCACCCTCGGTAGAAATAACTTACCTTCGCGACTAACAATAACTCGATTAGTGGATAAAATTGAGCAGAATGACACCATAAGAGTTTAGCCAATTTATCATCCTTAATGCAGAAATCGAAAATTTAGCAGATGTATGTATGTATGTATAATTCGCTAGTTTAAATAAAGTATTCATGGAAGACAATTTAGTATCATTAGGTGTAAAAATAATTAAATTTTGAAGTTCCATAGAGCATATTTAGATTTTTCTTATCTCTTCTGCTGTTTATTCTTGTAGCGGATCCCAAATTTAAACTCTTAAGAATATAGGGTCTGATGATGTACAGGGGCAAATGTGGTGGCCTATGCTGATGACTTCGGATTCGTTTTCAACACACCAAAAACGTACGGTATGGCACATCTTTCAAATACAATATATGGATTAAAACCGAGCTTAACGAATCAGAGGAGTTTTTTTAAGCTGCATTTGAGAAAATTCATTTTACTTAATCAATTTCTTATTAACCTCAAAACGAGTATAAAAACTTCATTACAAAATGTTTTAAATTAAGCATGCTTAAACGAACAAAAGTTATATATACTTACTTGTTGATGCATGTCCATCTGAAGTACTAATTGTATGCGTTTGGTGTGAGGCTGCAAGAGCTCTCTTCATAAGAATTTCATTGCATTCTTCTGCAGTTAGATGAATCGGTCCAATCGGACTAAAATGCGTTTTACCAGCTGTAGTCAGAATTGTCTGAGTTTTCGTATCAACAATGCCATTTGCCAAGGAATGAGCCTGATCCGATTGGTCTACCAACAAGTCTATGTAGAAAAATTGTTATTTTCAATTTTTATGTTTAAGTGTATTTATTAATAAATGAGCTTTAGCATTTACTTACAATTTTTATCACAATTGATGCTCAATACCTGATGTTCTTGTTTTTTCACCACTGTTGATGCAGCACCAGTTGTTATTACTCTAAAATTGTATAATAAATTTGTTAATATTGTTATAAAAGCTAAATAATTATTTCACAGTTACCGTTGTGCGCCTCCTGTAAATGGTTCATTAACTACAAACATTCTGCGTACAAGGCTTCCCTTGTTTGTTGTTAGTGTACCTTTAACATCTTTTTGCATTGAAAGAGATGCGTCTGTCAGCAAGTATGGCATCTGAAATGTTATATATAATAATGAAACAATTTCAAAGGAAGACTTTATAGACCATAAATTATATCTTATGTCGTAGAAACTTTGCATATTTTACGCTTCGAAAATAGTCCCACTGGATTTAATTTTCAATTATATTTAAAGAAGTATACCGAACGAACAGAAAGTGGTAAGACTAAAAAGAAAATGCAAGAACTACATGAAATCTTATCGAGAAATGGATAAAAATTTATCAAAAACACACAGAAGACAGGGAAAAATGAATTGAATTTGACGAAAATTAATTAAAAAATTAAGAAGAAATGCGGCCAAAAATGGACGAATATCACATATCAACATATCGCAGCCGGACAATCTTAGAGTCAGTTAAGTAGAGTGAAGTTAGGGCTAAAGCTCTGTTCTAAGCACCTTCCAAAATGTTCGCGGGATTGAAAAACGGGGCGTGGCATCTCTTATGCAACAAAGCTACAAACTTGATACATATTTGATGTATGGATTTATACTGTTTTCATTCAGCCACTCTTATAATATGGCCATGTTTGATAACAGGGTGGCACCTGCCATACAACTGAATCACCTAAAACACTATACCTACAATTGTGAAATTTGACACATGAAAGTAAATACATACAGTGAATCAATAAAGTGTAGGCACAGCGCCATTTACAGAGTTTATCTGTTAATAACTTTTTTTCCACTTGACTAACAAAAATAATTAGGATGTAGTTTTTAATAAGGAACATTTTACTAAATATTTGAATTCCTCTTTTTTTTAGATGTGATGTTATAACAATTTAAAAAAATGTATGATTTTCATATCAAAAAAGTTTAGGCACACATATGAAAAATTTAAGCCTTGGTCCAATTTTCGATCATCTAATATTTCGTTTGACGTCCATTAGCTTGAATAACTGCCTGTATGCGTCTACGCATACTTTCAACTAAGTTAGATGTCTCTGCGGGTGTTATATTTGGCCGTTCTGTGCGTATGGTGTCCTTAAGATAATCCTTCAATGTTATGTGATGAAACTATGTTTTTTTTTTTCAGTAAGTGCCAAATATGTTCAATCGAATTCAAATCCTGCGGCTGTGGGTGTTTTAAATTGTTTACAATGGTATACCATATTATCTATTCCCATACAAGAAACGACGAATGTTTCGGGTCGCTATCTTGTTGGATCATAAATGGTTTCCAACTTAACCCCAACTTTCCAACACTTGGGGCTAAATTTTCCTATAAAATATTCTTATACAAGTGCTTGTCCATTTTCCCATCAATAAAGACAATATTTCCCGCTCCAGATGCTGCTATACCTATACTTAACTGTTTTAATTACATTATTTTCTTGCAGCTCTTTTTTTGGTTTTCGCCAAATTTTTTGTGCGCCATCTGAGCCAAATAGGTTAAACTTTGATTCGTCACTAGATATCACGCTATTCCAAAACGTTTCTGGATGATTAACATTGAGTTTGTTAACTGTTTGCGCCGCATTTCTTTTGCTGCATTTCATGGCATAATCTAACTGCCGAAATCTTTGAATTTTTAACCACAGCAGCTATTACAATCCGCTCCTGGTGTGGTGTAAGTTTTTCCAACAAGATAACGACCCGAAAAATTCGTCGTTTCTTGTATAGTAATGGCTTATATAGCATTGTTAACAATTTAAAACACCCCCACAGTCGCAGGATATGAATCCGATTGGACATATCTGGCACTTACTAAAAAAAAAAATTCGTCACATAACATCGAAGGATTATCTTAAGGACACCATACGCACAGAATGGCCAAATATATCATCCGCGGAGACATATAACTTAGTTGGAAGTATGCGTAAACGCATACAGGCAGTTCAAGCTAATGGAGGTCAAAAGAAATATTAGATATTCGAAAATTGGACCAAGACTTAAATTTTTCATATGTGTGCCTAAACTTTTTTGATATGAAAATCATGCATTTTTTTTAATTGTTATAACATCACATCTAAAAAAAATGGAATTCAAATATTTTTTCTTATATATTTAATAAAATGTTCCTTATTAAAAATTACATCCTAATTATTTTTGTCAAGTGGAAAAAAAGTTATTAACAGATAAACTTTGTAAATGGTGATGTGCCTACACTTTTTTGATTCACTGTATGTATATTGTTTGCATCAAGAACCTTGCGAATTGCATGCGGGATTTGAAGAGGTGCGTTATCTTCCATACAAAAAAAAAACACTTCGTCAAACGTACGTCATATGAATTAGATATTGTTCAAAATGTAATGTATGGGAACATTCCTTAAAATAAAAATAAAAAAAATAATAAAAACACATGTTGCAACTCGGAAAAATATAAATGTTATCACCCTGTTAAGGGTTAAATGGAAATGTAAACAGATGTCCACATCATTCATTTTTAGAGCAGTATCGTTTAATATGTGTGGCACCACTACCAATTGAAATGAATGTTTTGACAGTTGGAATAATTTAGCGCCAAAAAGTCGACTTTTAAAAAAACACATACAACGAATGCTTGTGTTTTCTCACATCGAGCAAAACAAATACCAACACTAACACATTTTGTGTGTACATGTATATATTTAAATGTATGCATGCGGCAAAATATTTATTCGCCACGAATTCGTTTCCACACAACGCGCTAAATATTTTAAGCGAATTAGATGCAAGAAAATCAAAACGAAGATACGAATGCAAGAGAAACCAAAAAAAGGCCGCCATTTTATTGGCTTCATTAGTCACTTAAGTTTAAGCAATTTATTAAATTTAAATTATACATTTTGACTATGTAAAATCCAATAGTTAAAGGGGTTTGTTTTGTTTACATGCAACTAACAACAAACTAATGAAAGTGAAATTTCCAATATTAAGAAACATTGGGAACACAGCACACAAAGCCATAAAAATATTCACACAGCACTCGTAGGTGGCGTATTCGCATTAGCGTATGCCAACACGTTACATAAAAATGTATTAAACCGTCATCATTCATACATACAATCCTATCTAAAATATACATGTATGTATATATTTATCGCGACGTACATATATATATATGTAATATGTATGTGATACTGTTTAGCAACTATAGGCACGCAGTCAGGAGGGTATCAAACTTCTGGCAAGTGTTGCCATTCAGACTTTTTTATTTTCTGTATTGGGTGAAAAACATCAACAGCAAAGTCAACAAGGACCCTGTTGCACCTATGAATTTTATTTTAGTTTTAGAACGTTTTGAAACTTCATAAAGTTTTCGAAAATGAATGTGATAATTATCCTCCATTCCTTATATTCTGAATAAATTTCTATTACAGGAAGCACAAAACTGCGATTGAGCCTTGACCTCAACCTTTATTTCATACTTTAGGTGCTGATAGGGTTGGGTCTTGTGGATCTAGGAAGGGAAGTTGCACTTCGATTATGATTTTAATATATGAACACAAATATTATGGCCACATAAAAAATGCTTTGCAAAAAAAAAAAAAAAAAAATTACTGAGTGGAGTAGGCAGCTAAAAAGTCACTATGGATAATAAGATAAATTATGCCTGTCAAAGTATACAATCTAGGTCAAAACTTTGGATGGTTAACTTGTAGTTGGTACTATGGTTGATAAAAATATGGATAAGAAATTATTTTATTATTTTTTTGGCGAAAAAAATACAAATAAAAAAAAAATTAAACAAAGCTCTTCTGAATTTAAACAGGCTATTGTTCTGAGTTCAAAACAAGGTGAGTTTAATTACCTAATGCATCTTACTCATTTTATTACACTAACTCTATTACCAAGAAAATTTATAAGTATGTACTACTCTAAAGGAACTTTGTTAAAAACCCTGTAACTCAAGATAAACCCCCTCCCAAACAATGTTTTATCCACAATAAGCCAGGGAATCGAATTATTCAGTATAGCTCATCGGAGCCGGACCACCTCTATATCTGAATTGCAACATGATTCAATAAGATTTGTTTTTTACGAAGTTATGTTTAAAAACTCAATTAAAGGCGATATTTTAGAGTCCTTATATACTCAAAAAATTAATTTTCGGAATTCACATTTATTATTGTTAAGTTTTGACAAAATTCTGCTGTTTCCGTAGATGAATTTCTAAAGCGAAATTGGAAAAGTGAAGTTATTCAGAATAATGTATTTTAGTTATTTGAATAAAGGTAGTGTTAGTGTTATAAACAGACTTTGCAATCTCAAATGAAATTTTAGCGAATTCATCAGTCCCCAATGAAAATTTCACTTTTGACGACGGCACTAGCACAAGCGTTGATTATAGGAAACCGCGACCGAAGGCCACTTCGAAGATGGTGTTGTACATATAGGAGGATGTAAACCCTGAGCTGCAGCCAGAGACCGACTACTTATCCCAACTTTCATGTTGAATTACTACGGCTAGCGAAGCCAATGTTGGATATAGATACTATAGCATACTCCGATATATATAGAAAATTCGTTATATAGATATCATTTTTTTTTTTTTATTACTTATTTAAAGAAGTCAGTAATTTAGCCTTGGACTACACTCTTCCATTTTTCTCCATCAACAAAATCTTCTTATACATTAAGAGAAGCATACACATTAATCGGTACGTTGCTCCTTATCTCCAAAAAGTTTCGAAATTCGTCAAATGTCACGCCTTCTTCAACTATTTCTATTATCAATAACTTTTTTTCGATAGAAAGGCTACTTAGTTGCAACATTTTCACTTCTATCACTGAATACTAACTGAACTATAGTCACCATTAATGGTGAAGGAACTTTCTTTTTTTCTCCCTATGTATGTAGTTTTATTGCCATGCTTAATAGAAAATTATTTTACAAAAATCGCTTTAAGATCAGAAACGCATAAGAGTTTGATTTTCAGCAGCAAAATTTCTTCGTTTTAAAGAAAATCTCGCTATAAGGAAATTTGTTGTAAGAATATCAAAATACACTGAAAATAGAACGAAAAAGCTGTGTACTTGAACTCAGTTCGTAGTAGAGAGAACTTCGTTGCATAGAAGTTCGTTATAAGGAAGTTTGACTGGGGCTTCGCAGTTGTCAAAATCCAATCCTTTAGTAAAGCGACTATTGTTGAACTCAATTACATCCACACTTCGCATTGAATTTTGACAATTGTCATTGGGAGCACGCACTTAATCAAAGATCGACGTAATCTCTATTGAATTATGGATTTCATTCAAATGCTTTGTAAGTCATACATATAATCATGTTCAAAGTATTTAAAATGCTAATAAATTTACTCAATCAATCTAAATTTTGTCACATTGGACAATTTATATACCTGGTTTTGCGGTAAGGTGGCAACACTAAAAGCTAGGCTTGTATGGAAGCACGCATCCATAGATAAACCAATACATATGTATATGTAAACGTCAGGAGGGGTGCAACACAAGGAATTTTTTTTTTTTTTGGAGCAAAAGCAAAAAAACTGTCAAAAGGACCTGCTACCAAAGGAATTGCAACAAAATAGCTCTTTTTTTATAGTTATGCAGCTTGGTAGCTTCATTCATAACCAAAATATAAGTCAACTAAATGGAAATATTCAGGTTACGACACAGCGATGGAGGCTACGTTACCATACAGTCTCGCTGAACATTTTATTCAGTCTTATCAATTAAGAGCGCGTTGTTTACATGCATTTTTTTTCGTTTCCTTGTTGAACTTTACTTACAGACTCACTGCTTACGGTGTAATTAATATTCGGCGATATCTCCAAAACCGACTCGGCGCGCGCATTGTCCGCGAAGCCCCATGTATAGCCGAAACTCTGCTGTGGATTACTCTGTGCAGCACACATTGCGACGATGTTGCACTGCTGCTGATGCTGGTCACTTCCAAAATAAAATTTTAACAGAGGAAGAGTTTTTTCTCCAGGAGTTCCAATCTTGTTTTCGAACTTACTAATAAAAATAAAACTTCGGAACCGTAAAATATATATTTTCAGCGGAATTTAAGGGAAAATATTTGATAAATAAAAAAAAAGAAAGTTTGACTGTGTGTGCGCCACCATTTATCGTTTATTCACTTTCATTCGAAGTCATTTTGAGCTTTCGAATTCTACACTTCACTTTTTCCCTTATATTGCTTTCGTTTTTATCCTTGGTCAAACAAAAATCACAAATTTTAATACTCGTACACTTCGCAAACAGAATTATAGCACTTGCATTATTTTTAATTGTTTAACAATCGAAGATTTTTCCGCGAAAACCAACAGACACCACAAATTCTTCACTCCAACACTGACGCCATTTTGAAATTGTATTTTTGTATTAATTTTGCCTTCACACAATGAAAAAAAAAATACGTACGCACGTTTCTCTGTCACTCCGAACACGTATAAAATGAAAAATGGAATGAACGATTTTATATACAGATACACAATTTATTTTCTTCTTTATTGGCTGTTCATATCGCATCTGTCACTTTTTCCAATTCTAATGTCATTTGTATGAGATATAAACTTGATTGTTTATACGTTCTTTAAATGTATTTATACTTAATAAATTTAATTACAATTCACACGATGATACGCAACGCTCAAAACAACACACAAATCGATTAACAAATTACATTTGACAGCCACGTACGATTTAAATCGCGTGTGTAATCGTTTGATTTTTTTTGATCGTACAGATCTTGCGTCAAAATGCATAGAAAATTTTTTAAATCGTATGGAATATCTAAAATTTTGATATCTGTGAATTTAGCATGTGACAACAGTGTTAGAGAATGAATTCGCCGTGCTGGCTAGCTGAGTTGACACTCACTGACATGTAGATGTCGCGAATGTACATTTCAAATCAAACACATTTTTAGCCCTTAAATGCATGGTGTTGTAGAACTGCAACATACCATTCAAACTACCTCCAAAGTCTTCGGTATGTAATCGATTCGTGCTGTTGAAAAGCTGTGTAAATAACCTAATAATACCGAACTGCTACACCGGCGTATTTCGCATTCACACAATTAAAAAAATACTCCGAGGTCATGCGCCGGCGCTCAAATTGAGTGTGTGTGAATAGCGTAAGCACATAAGAGCGCCGGCGTTCGTTAACATAAAAAATTGCGATATGACAACAAAGTTATAAGCGGCACTCACAAGTAAGGAAAATTTAAGTCTACTTTCTACGCGATTCCACGCGGCACATTATTTTCACTGGCATCTGCTCTATATGAATACATGAATTCTATTTTATTGAACTATCAAATGCCGCATATTATGACCGCGTACAATGGCAATCCACATCAACCGGATAAGTGATAGTATTTTGTAAAGAAATATTTGTTTCTTTGTGTGTATATAATAGGGACGGGAACCGGTTCTGAACCAGATAACTGCTTTTTTACTAATTAACTGAACCACTAACCGAACCGAATTTTTCCACAAATGTTTGATCCGAACCGAAATCCGAAACACTTTTTATAAAGGTTTGGGGGTTCATTCTGATCAATTTTCAATAGACAAATTTTTGCAACTTTTTTAGTTTTTCATTTCTTAAATATGGAAATTTTTTGATGAATTGTTATTAAAAAGTGCATTAAACTTCTGTTTGGCCAAAAAGTCACAATTGTCAGAAGATTAGGTAAAAAAATGGCAATATCAAGTAACAATAGAATGACTAATAAGGATTTTGGTTTTATTATATATAATTTTTATTAAAAGTTACCATACAATGAGGATGGTGGTGTTAGGGCTACCAGATGGCCTTCCTACAAAAGTAGCAGATATCAAAAAAATTCGAATTTTGTAAATGAAAACCTTAATTTTTTTTTAATTTCATACAAATATTTTTGATGAGCAAAAAAAAAAAAAAGGTCCTCACTTCCTAAGAAAAAACCCCAGCAAATTACAACAATAATTTCAAATAACTTTGATGAGCAAAAAAAAAAAAAAATCCTCTCAAAAAGGTCCTCACTTTCTACGAGAAAACTCCACCAAATTACAAGAATAATTCAAATGCAAAAGTAGTGAAAAGTAGCACATTTCAACCAAAAGTAGTACATTTCGAGTCAAAAGTAACAAAGTAGCAAAGCCTTGCAAAAGTAGCACTTTTGCTACTTTAGTATCGCATATGGTAGCCCTAGGTGGTGTGCAACTTTTTATGCTACAGAAATTATATTTCATTAATAGCAATTAAAATTATATTTGTATTTGCTTGAAATTGATCTGCTCTGAATATAAAAATATAATTTCTTTGTTTTTAAATTCATATATAAGAAATTTTAAAATTTACTTCTAACAAATGCATTTGAAAAAAATTCATTGACGATGGCAAACATTGGAATTTCAGAACAAATACTAAACATTATTAAGAAAAACGACATAAACAGAATTCGAACGTGCTACGGGAAACGATTACTCGCTGTCAAAATTATAATACTCTCGATTGTGTAGAATGAAACAGAATTGCGGCGCACAATTGGGAACCTGCCAACGAATACCCGTCGATTTAGATTTAATTCTTTTTCAACGTCGGCGGGGGACGATCCGATGGATTTTTGTTTTGACAGCGAATAAGCGCTGCAGATTTCCCTTCCCGTCCGTATTCTGTTTAACACATAGTTCTACTATAAAAATATTTTGATCTACTTTCACGCTCTATATTCGGCATAAAAAGTTTTTGTTGTGATCGTAACATCTAGATTTCTCAGTGAAAATTGACATTAAATAAAAAAATAAGGGAACAGGTTTACTTTAGCTGACATTGTCCAATTTTATTTATTTTTTTTTTCCTTAAAGGGGGTTAAAAACAAAAAAATATAAAATTATCAAAAAAAGTCGCTCGGATCTAGTATCGGAGATATAGACATCGGAAGTTCCGGATATATCTTTTATAAAAATGGTTATAAGTTGGGAACCCCTGAATGGATTTCAAAAAAATGAGTTTCATAAGATAGCGCTTAAATCCATTAAAGGGTTCCCAACTTATAACCATTTTTCCAAAAGCTATATCCGCAACTTCCGATGTCTATATCTCCGATACTAGATCCGAGCGACTTTTTTTAAAATTTTTATATTTTTTTATTTTTCACCCTCTATTACCCCTAAAAAAAGAAATTGATTTGGAGAATGTCAGCTAAAGTAAACTTAAGCCAAAATAAGATATGTGAAAGCCTGTGTTTTTTATAGTTGGCCAATATAACTGCATATAATCGCTACTCCTGATGAATGAAATAAAAATTGCTATAACTTGAAACGACGCAGTACTGCGGTCTCACCTTAAAATATCTAGTTGTGGAATTGACAGCTGATAGCGAAAATTTTTGACGACAGCCCTGGTTTTCTTTTGGGCTTTAATTATATTGCGAAATTTTATGATTTCAAATAGTTTTACATTATCCTATTGCAATAAAAATATAAAAGTGTATAAAAATGTGTAAAAAATAAAGTGAATAAGAATTTCAAGTTGTAAATATGTCGAAGATTATACATGTGAGTTATTCAATGAACAACTAATTTTTTTTTTTTTTGTAATCAACGAAATCGAAATGGAACAAGTAAAAAGTCCCAAAACGTAAAAAAAAATTGCGAATGCATGCAATCTAAAGGGAACAAGAACGAATTGAAAAAAGAAAAGAAAAAAAAAACTGCTGCCCACCAACCAAAACACACACATACGCATACACGTAAATACTTGGGGGCCCAATTGTCCCACTTGCTAAGTGCCATCAGACCCAGAGCAGCGCAACATAGCGCATGCATAGCATTTACTTTGACTGCTGTTTGGGAGGTGGAAAGAGGCGTGCGATGTGTAGTGAAGTGACATGAATATTTACAGTGGTGGCGGCATAGTTTAGAATTATTATACATACCAAACAATCTTTTCATCAAGTTTTTTAATCATTGGAAAAAAGGGAAGTAAAAGGTTTAATTTAGGAGCCCGTGACTGATTTTATTTGGCACACATCATCTTAAACGTTTCAAGAGTAAAAATAAAGGAACAGGTTTAGTTTTTATTTATTAAAAATTTTGACTAATAACTAATAATTTTAACTAATAATTGGTTTACTTTAGCTCCCATTCTCTAATTTTTTCTTTTTTTTTTTGGGTAAATTGCAAAAAAAAATTAAAAAAAGTGTCGCTCGGATCTGGTTTCGGAGATATAGCCATCGGAAGTTATGAATATAGCTTTTGCAAAAAAACCTTATAAGTTGGGAACCCCTAAATGGATATCAAAAATATGAGTGTCATAAGAAAGATAATTCAATGGCGTACAATAACGGTAAGCAAAACTTTGAAATTTAATCTATCTATAATTTTGGAGACATTACGACTTTTCTGAAATTTTGAAAGTTTAAAATATAAAAAAAAAATTTATTTTTTCCAAAATTTATGTTAATGACCTTTAGCATGTTAAGAAAGCTTAATTTTTTCCCTTGTAAATGATTTATAGCTTGTTGTAAATCTTTCTATATTCACCCCCTTTCTGACTGAAAAACAAAAAAATTTATTTAATGAATTCTTATGAAAACTACGTATTTATGAACAAAAGCAATGAAAAACGACAACAACAACGATTATTACAAAAACAACATTCGTTCAACTGAAATTGGAGAACGGGAGCTAAAGTAAACTCAAGTCAAAATAAAATTGCAATCAAAAAGTTTCGTTAATAATGAAAGTTGCGGATAATGCTAATTTTTTTTTTAAAAAATCAGTATAATTTTGAAAACCCTATAGCGGTTTTCACAATATTGGTGTCATAGGAAAAGACAAAATATAATATCGGTGTGCAAAAGCTTATAATTTGTCACATGAATTTCAAGATATTACGATTTTTTTCAGAGTTTTGACAGATTTTTTTAAAAACCCGTTTTATTCTCATTTTATACTCTAAAAGCTTATTTATATATTGAGAAAGCGTAATTAATGTTCTTTCATTTCATATGCCGTTTGTTCCTAATTTTTGCTATCTCACCCTTTTTTTTATTGCAAAACAAAAAAACTTGTGCACATTATACCTTTCATATGGCATCGATTTTGTGAAAATCGCTCCAGGCGTTCCCAACTTATACTACTTTTTTAAAAAATAAATGTTGAGAAAAGTAGGTCAAAATAAAACTATTGTCACTAAACATGACTTAGTCCGAAAATTTTTTTTGCTTGTGGAAATGATCGTGAATTCACCTATTCCTATTCCTATATTTCTCAATTCTGACATTATTGTATTTCTTTTTTTCAGAATAGCTCAAATAATCAAATAAAATAAATTACCATTGTTGATATAGCCATATTTAAGTTACAAAATTTGCAGTAATCTTTTGGAAATTTTTGTCACCATTAGTGTAGTATGTACTTTTTGTTGTTGTTTTTTCTCCCCTTCGTAATTTTTCAATATATTCATTGGTAGGCGGATTGACATAAATTCTCAAATTATAGAAAATGTAAACCCGGATTATCAAAGGCCCCGTCAAACATCACTTTGAGGTCTCTTGTTAAAACAAATTGAGCAATTAACATCTGGAATTTATCTGAGAAATGATCAGACAGGTTCCGCTGACTCACAGCCAGTGAGCTGTTATTAACTGTCTTACAGAGATGTAAGTGTTTGGCAACAAAGCCCTTGCCTTGCGCTCAATCTTTTTCCCCCATTTTTAACAGTCTTATAAAATAGATAATAACTTTTTTCACCAAAAAGGAAAAACCAACAATGAATATCATTTGAAATGACATAAAAAGTGCTTTCATTTGTCATAGCTCAAAAACTATAGCACCAATTTAAAATTTTTAAATACAATATTATAATAGTTATAGCATATTAAATTACCTTCCATTTGACATCCATCGAAATTCAGGGGTATCCAACTTATAATCATTTAATTAAATGCTATATCCTCGACTTCCGATGTTTATATCTCCAAAACTAGATGCGTTCCTCAACTTTTGATTCCATGAGAGAAGCTCCTAAAGTAAACTTATTCCATAAATATTATCAAAACACTTTTGTCACCTTAGTAAACATATTTATCTTTTATTGTTATTATTTTATTTATGAACGAAGTGTATAATTTTGTTGTTTTTGTATCGGAAGTATTGTACAGTTAATGCACAAATTTTTTAATAGTTTCCATTCTCATTAATTTGAAGTAAAGAACAAAAATCTGAGTTATTGTAATGACTATTGTAAGTATTAGAAGACCAAGTAGTTTTTGTTTTTTAAGCTTATGAATTTAGAAATTACTAACAGGAAAAGATCTTAATTATCACATAAAATCATAAATAATGACAAAAAAAAATTTTGATTTAGTCTGAACTGGAAATTTATAAATAAAATTTATTTATTGCCAGCTAATTGATTATTGCATAAAAATTGAGCTCAATTTATAGGCGTAATGAGTAATATAAAATAAATTATAGTGTCACAACGCCCTTAAAGAAAGCAACGTATTGCAATAAAGTAGCTTTGACTATCGAACCATAAATCACGTCGTGAATAAAAACAAGTGATTGAAACTTTTCTTGTTTCAATAGGTTTTATCATCACGTACAAGCTTATGCCTTATATAAAATCATTAATGTTTTAAAATCCTATTTTCCGATCAATGCTTTTTAGCTTTTGCCAATCAAAACAAATAATTAATACCTAAGGATAGAACTTTGACAATTCTTATAACCTGCAACTTACAAAATTATTACAATGGGTGTTAGGAGGAGTAGTTCCATTTGTAAACAATATATAGAAAGTCAACAGTTGCAGTACTCTAGAACATGGATGCGCATCCCATAGCTCAAATAGCTCTTTTAGCTCTTACAACAATAACAAAAAATATTGAGCTCATTTCGAGCTCTTTCCGTTATTCGAGCAAAATCATTTTGGTTCGCAAACACCGCATGTATTTTGTTCCTGTAATTTTTTCTTCAACGCACTTCATTGTTTGTGTGATTTTTTTTTTCAATTCATTTGCTCCTTCACCTTGAGATTTTTGTTTTTGTTTACATGCAATTAGCTTGCCGCCGCTATTTCAAAATTTTCGTCAATACTAGGAATTTTTTCACAAAATATTTTTCATTTTTTTTACCTAAATTGATGTTGTTGTAGCGGCCAGCTCGCGAACAAATTTTTGTGCGCATCCCTGCTCTAGAAGATGCCACATACTAGAAGATTTCACTTTATTAATCTTACAAAAAAAATTCTGGCTTGCAGATAGGATTAAATCCGCTTGTAAAAATTGAAATGGCATCAGCAAAAATGTTGGCACATTTTGTAGAAGTCGAGAAATGTTAAAAAGTCCAAAAATAATGAAAAATTCAAACAATGTTGGAAAGTCAAAAAATTTTGAAAACAATAGCGTTTCGTTAGGCCAGACTTTATTTTAACATTAAAGTTAGTTAGCTGTAAGCGTGTCTTCTCGTAAATAGCATTTTGTGTAACTTAAGCTAATTCACTCTAGTGTATATTTTCTTATGCTCCTTAAAAAGCATTTGAAATTTGACTATTTTCTAAGACAACTACATTTAACAGACATTGCAATCTCAAGTATTCGTTGGATCGAAAGATCAGATCTCGTTCCTCGCCGTTAAATCACGTTTATTTTTTGAGTTAAACTTTGAATGGGATGCTGATGAGCAAATGGAGAAGTCTCTAAAATGTAAATGTCTCTGCTATCGTCTAATCCACACCATTTACAAACTGAAGTAAAGGGCATATTTTAAAAAAAATGATGATAAAAAAATTTTAGATCTACAAATTTTTCTGGAATACATTTTCCTGTCTCTTAAGCTCTTAATTATATTTTCTTAAAAAAACAGAACATATTTTCTAATTATATGACATGCACTGTACGAGTATTTTATATGGTAGGTCTGTGTCTTCAAAGTTGGCTGGCTGCAGAAGCGAAAACAAAATAGCAATGTGAATATGAATGTATTTTTTGGTTTTGCTTTGTTTTTTTGCTCCGCTTTGGTTGCCTAATACTCGCTTTGCTACTTGTTCGTTTCAGTCATTCGGTTTGCATGGCCTAAATCTCTAGGCCTTGAGGAATTGCTGCTAGAGTGGAGCAAAGCAGAGCAGCGCCAGAGTAACTGACTGTGCAATGGCCAGAAAAGCAGAGCAAAACAGCGAAAAGCAAAGAAACGAACGAACTTGGGGAGGCAAGGAGGTAGACGGTACGGCACAGAAAAGAGTGAATTTATCGCAGCCACTCCATTCTACAGTCAGTCAACCAGCCAGCCAGCCAGCCCATCTGTATGCCGAACATTGCTGTAACAAGCAGTGAGTCTCCGATTCGTGGTCCGATGCGGACGTTTCTCGCTCGCTTGTTCGTTTGTGCGCTCACATTTTATGTTTTTGTATTATTTTTACTACTTTTCTGAAACTGTTCCATGCTTTTTGATATTTATCAGTTTTAAGTGCATACAATAGAAAACGGAACTTGTTGTGGAACTGGACGAAGAACTGCAGTTTCGCTTATGGAATTTATTTGGTAATTAAAGTGGTGATGGTGCAATCAAAATAGTGAAAATTGCTTAATTTAAAAAAAAAAAAAACAAAAACCAAAAGTACTCTATGTAACATTAAAGATTGTGGTCAAAAAAGTAAATTAGTTTCATAAAGATTGGCGGATGTCCTTAAGCGTTACAATTTTATGTTCGTATCCTGTCAAGTGTTTTGCATAACAATTTTATTGTTGTACCCACCACTAACAACAGCAACAGCAACAACAATTCAAAAAATATTAGTCATACACTAGTCGCTCTCCTGTGGGCAGGCAGGTGCTGCTCCACTTGGCCGCCTCAACCACGCATCATTGAAAAATTGGCAGTTCCTGCTGTAGTGTCTTTGGTAATACGTACGCTTGCTACACAGTTTTTCTAGTGTTTATTCACTTGCTTGTTTAATATTTTCTTGCTTATTAGAGGAAAAGTCGAAGCAACAAAACGAAATTAACAAAAACGTGACACAGAAACTAAGCAGCAGCAGCAGCACCTACAGACATACATTCACATACTCGTCGTAACATACATACATATGGGGAAGTGTGTGCTTGTGTGAGGACGCAGTCAATCGTGCAACTAAACCCATTGATTCTGTTGAAAATTCTTTATCGACCGACCGCAGTTTCCATTCTGTTTCCAAATAAAGAAAACAAGCAGACATCGACACAGCGATTTACCAGTAGCGACGAAACAAACAGCAAGTGCTTGGAAAATTGGGCATCTTGGTTGTCTTATAGCTAGCATGCGATCATATAGTAGGCATTACTTGAAATACAACCATCTGCGTTGCGCTGGTTGCTGAAAGCCAGTTTCGAAATCAGATTCAGATTCACTGTCACATCTTTGAATGGTTACAGTCCCTCTTCAGCGAGCGCCAACACCAACGTAGTCATAGCTGAAGCTACAGCTTCTGCAATATTTTGCAAGCAAGTGGCTTTCAGAGTGGCACAGCGGAGTAGTGGAGCAACAACGTAAGACCCCCTCCAAACCTGTTGACCTAATTTCAAGTTACACGACAACAAACGCACTGCATCATAACACATTCGCTTGTATTGAAAGTGATTCGTGCGAGCAGCAGCGGCGTCAGAGATTGACAAATTTTGAGAGCGAAACAGATATTTTTAATGATTGTTCTCCTTGGTAGACTGGTGTGGTGAATAATTGTGTTGTATATGTTGAAAAAGAAAAGTGTTGCTGTGCTGTCGCTTCTATTTCAAATGAAAAAAATAGAAACTGAATGGAATTTTATACAAAATCGTACATATGTAGTTTAATTGAAATACAGGTGAATAATAATACAAGTTTTATATTGAGTTTAAAGTAAAAATGCGTAAACGACCTTTTTTCATAAGCTGCACTGTACGGTACAGAACATTAAATTGAACACTTTATTTTTTTACTATTAATAAAAAAAGTTGAAGGAAACCGAGTTAGAGTGTGGAGTTAGAAATTTTACATTTTTGCTTAGAAAAGTGAAACATTTGCATTTTGAAACTTTTTTAATCGTTTTCCATTGACTTACACTTGACGAAACTATTTAATCGAAAAAAAACTGCACTTACCCTCAAAAATAAGCTGCCAAACCTCCTTGCAAAATGGCATCAACACTGAACATGTCCACAACATTACCATTAAAATGGAATTTTTCAGCAATGTCCATCAAAACGAAATGAAATCCTTTATCTTCTGCTGTAAAAAGTGGAAATATTCCGTTTGGATGTCCTTCTGCTGTGCAAAACCATTTTATGCAAGTGTAAATAAGCTCCTGCCATCATACGGCCCAAGTATAATGGCACAATGTAGCTTGACATGCTTCTTAAATAATTTTGATTTATCAAAAACACCAATTTGTAAACTTGGTGCAAGATTCTTATTGTTAAAAATCTATATATAACTTTTTTCTTTCCTCTGAATTGTTCGTAAAACATAGGAATACTATATACCAATATACACTTAATATACTATGTATGAATTGCACAAGAGAAATTTATATAACGTTAAGCATTTTCCTGAAGCTTGTACAATCACAAAATTTGTGCAATATTATCGTACATAGTTATTTGGAAACGAAGTGTGTACTGTATATATGGAAACATCTTAACTGATTCTCTAAGCATTTATATCTGAGTCAATCACATAAAATTTCTGTTTTCTTGAAATACGGAAAATGTTAGGTAACCACTTGTTGCACAAAAAGCTTCATGAAACTGCACTGAACAACAAGACCTTTAATGTTTTTAATCCAGACAAGAATATGGACCTGTGGTTTTTTAATTAAAATATGTGTTTTCGAGGGCAAAAAAGTTTAACATAATTATGTTAATTTACAGTTTTTTTTTTAATTTTAAAAAATGTTAAAACATTTTCGTAACAATTTTTTATTAAAAAAATTAATATGAAATTTAAAAAAAAAATAAATAAAAGTTAGAAAGTAAATTAAAAATATATTTTGTTAATGTAACGTCACATTCAAGAGATATAATAAATTCAAGTTACTTGTGGTCATTCCAATTTTTTCTTATGCTTCAATTTTGTGGCGATATTGAGTTTGATCAAGCAAGCGTTTAAAACTTTTTAACAATTGTGACGATATTCGTTTCGCTCAAGTCTTCTCGTCATCTTTGTGATTGAGACTTTTCTTTGCTTTTCTCTCCTTTTCTGTGCTGCAAAATGCAGCTTGTACTACAGCATCCTTTTACCGAATCGTTTGTTGTATTCTTACTACATTTGAACCAGCTTCTTCAAAGCATATTCAATATTGCTTTAAATAAGTAGTAATATAAAAATCAGAAAAAAATGCTAAAACAAGTTCAAATTTCTTAAAATTCCTTGGAAACACCGTTTATATTGAATGAATAGATTCCACACTAAGACTAAACTGTTCATTATATTTAGAATACAGTGAAATTCCCCATAACCGGACATCCACCGTTGCAGTATTTTGGTCCGGTTATTGGAGCGTCCGGCTATCGGAATTGATTTTGTATGGAAAAGTTAGTGAGTGTCGCTGAAATATGTCCGGTTATGGGAGCTGTCCGGTTATGGGGGCTGTCCGTAATGGGGAATTTCACTGTATTTCATTATTTAGAATATATGCTCCTTTGAGGATAATGCATAGTTTGAAGAGATTTTTTTTTTTTTTTGATTTTTTAAGTCTATAGAAAGCCCGACTTTTTCACAACCTGCATGAAATACAGTTTCACTTTATTCATATAAAGAAATTTTTGTGACTGACAGTTTTGGAACTTGATACAAGCACAACACAGTCCGATTGAAAGTGTTTGTATTTGGACAAGCGTATCTGGCGTCTCTCATAGAAGAAAATCCTTAATTAAAGTGACCACATCCAAACAGTTTTCCACCGAAAATAAGCAAATATGAAATCGTAAGCGATTTTTATCTCTTTGTTTGATATCCCTTTACTGAATATATTTTGAATGATTTTTTCTTTTCTTTTGAACCTCGGAATTTCGTTTTCATTCTTAATCTAAATTTTTTTTGGGTTAAATTTTTTTCCCCACAATTTTAAGCGTACTTTTTTGCTTCTAGTCTTAGGTGCTTTTACATAGACCTGGCATAACGCAGACCTGTGGACCGACATATTTTTAAATTAGGTATTTAATTATTCGCTTAGTAAAAAATGTAGAGTTTTACTTTCATTTAGATCTTATTTCTAAGAATAATCAAAAATTAATAATTTCTATAATTCGACTTAGTTGACGGTTTTTCTTTCTCGTTGATCGGCAACACTATTTATTTATTACACAAATAAACCCACCGTTCGTTTTTCATTCGTTGAAAACGACGAGTTGTTGGGAGACATTTCTTGGTTAAGCCGCATATACTCATAACTAGAAGTGCAAAGTAGTGGACATTAAAGATATGACCGAGAGTTATTAAAACAAATTTAGTCGCACAAATAGGAGCAACAAGGTAAATAGAAGACACTAGTTTAACCACATCAACTGTCACTGCATACCTTAACACATTCATCGGGTATTTATTTTTGGGATGTCATTTGGATTTTGTTGTAAAGTCATGAAACATAAAATCTGGGAGGCTTCTCTTCTCATCCATTCACTCCTCCGCCGCCTCTTTTTATTCGTGTAAAAATGCAAAAAAAAGATAAAAAAGAGAAAATATTTAATCTGCACATTGCAGGCGTGTAATAGACAGAGAAAACAAATTAGGTCAGAAAAAAAAAACAAAGACCAATTTGTGTTTACAATCTGCTCCACATAGATCACACAAGCGAGCGTAACAATTTCCCAGTTAATACGCTACATGTTCATGTGTCCTAAAAACATTTTTAAGTTTATGCAATAGTCCATGTTGGAGATTTTAAATAGCGATTTTATTTTAAATATGTGATTAAAATCACTGCCATGTCCAGAGAAATCAGGCGAACTGTAAAAATGCAGATTTTTAGTTTGTTTTTTTTTCAAATTTTATTTAATTTCTTATGACGCGGAAAATAAGTATTTATTCTGAACGTACCAGTGTTATAAAAATTATTATTTCTAAAAATTAAATATTATCGTTTGGCTTTCGAAAATTATTTCTATAAAGTTCTTCAACTGCTTTGAATAAATAGTAGTTGGATATTCTATGATTTTATTACAACTATTTATTGCTCGTAAAATTGATTTTGTTTCCAAGGCATCAAAGATTAGGTATTGCTCATAAAGGGTGATTTTATCTCACAGCTAGCTGTAATAAATCGCATTCCATTAGTGCAATTTTGAATCATTTGAGACCTTCTTTTCGAAATATCACATGTGCAAAACGGATAATGTAGTGCAGGATACCCAGAATATAAAATGTCAAAATCGCCACTTTTTTCGTTCTCCTGAAAATTTTGATGTGTCAAGATAAGAAGCTATTCACAGATAGTATCTATGTATATACATTTTAACACTCCAGACAATCCAGTGCCTAAGTAAAGCACACCTAATTCTACTCCTACTAATTTATGAAAATGTGCATACCTTCATACTGACATTAATAAATTGAACACATATTTCTATATATCAATAGTTTCAAAACTCCAGCTTTTCTCATCATAAATACATACCTACTAAATCAGTAATTTTTTTATCGTTTTCGCTTTTGGAAAGACATTTCCTCAGCTTCTAAGTCAGTAGTCCATCTACATATGTATGTATATATCAATCCTGAGCATTGTAAAATAAAAATTTTAATATCGGTTGGGATTTTTTTAAAAACTTGGAAAATACAAACATTGCTTTCAGCTATTCTGCCCTCATAAGCACAAAAGCGGTATCTCAGTAGAACTGAGCTTCGAGAAAATTGATGTTTTGTTAATGTCGTATTCTGGAAATGCTTCTAAAATTGAGATTGAAGTGATTCTCTAAGGAGATTTTTTAGAAGTTTGAACTAAGATACCACCGGCATTTGGCGTAGTTGATTAGAAAAGTAATTTCTTAAGCTATTTGATGCCATTAAAATCAAGTATGTATATGCAATTTTTTGAGACACCACTTTTGCGCTTATGAGGGCAGTATTCTTCATTAAAATTATGATTAAATTACATAAATTAAACTAAGTATTACTAGAAAAAACATGTAAAGGAAAGAACGAAAAGGCAAAATTGTTTCTCATGAAAAGACAAATATTTTTTCCATTTACACTGCCCCTTCAGCACTACTCCTTAACCCCCCTATGGAATAGTTTTGCCTAATACCGCATTAAAAAAATCCCATTCGTTTGTCCAAAGTAACATTTTTTCAGAAAACTTAACTAAAATATTCAGCGTCCTCAAATTACCCTAAGTTGATATCAATCGATGTTCCTCCAGCATTTAGTTCTCATTTTTGCATACTGTGTAACAATTCAGAAGCAGGTTGCGAATACAAATTCAGATTACGTTTTTTCCCATTATCTGCAATTGCAAGCAAATGTAAACTATTATTTAGCCATCAACAATGTGTGTATGTACAATTTTTGGCCAAAACTTATGCACCCCCTTTTTGAAACACGTTGTGTATATAACTTATTTATTTATGCCTTTATTATGGACAAACAAAACTTAAATAATTCAGCTTTTTATAAATACTAGCATTACCCTGTGCGCATCGCTTCACCTCAACCGTGGTGTATATTCCATGTTCAGTCTGTGTGAAAATTCTATTTAAAAAATACTTTTGTATGAGGACCACCCTTAGTATGCACCCAAATTAAAATTTTTACAACCTAAGCAGTGCCTCTTAATATAAAAACCACGTGGTGTAAAATTCCATGAGAATCGATTTAGCGGTCTTCGAGAAAATTATATTTAAAAATACTTTTGTGTTAGGACCACCCTAAATAAAAGTTTTGTAGCCTAAGCTATGCCTATTAACATAAGAGCTACGTGGTGTAAGTTCGGTGTGAATCGACTAACCTGTCTTCGTGAAAATGATACATAAAAATATTTTTGTATGAAGGTCACCCTAAGTATGCACCCTAAATACATTTTTTTTAAGCTTATCTGTGCCTCTTAATATAAAAGCCATGTGGTGTAAGTTCCAAGAGAATCGATTAAGTCTTTGAGAAAATGATATTTAAAAAATATTTTTGTCTGAGGGCCACCCTAAATAAAAGTTTTGTATCCTTAACTAAGCCTCTTAACATAAGAGCTACGTGGTGTAAATTCGGTGTGAATCGACTTACCAGTCTTTGTGAAAATGATATTTAAAAATATTTTTGTATGAGCGCCACCCTAAGTATGCACCCTAAATAAAACTTTTACAATCTAATCTGTGTCTCTTCACATAAAAGCCATGTGTTGTAAACTACATGAGAATCGATTTAGCGGACTTTGAAAAAATGCTATTTTAAAAATATTTGTGTATGAGGGCCACCCTAAATAAAAGTTTTGTGTCCTAAGCTATGCTTCTTAACATAAGAGATACGTAGTGTAAATTCGGTGTGAATCGATTTATTTGTCTTCGCAAAAATTATATTTAAAAATATTTTTGTCTGAGGGCCACCCTAAGTATGCACCCTAAATAAAATTTTTAGCATAGAATCTGTGCCCCTTAACATAAAAGCCATACTGTGTAAATTTCATGAAAAAATGCTATTCCTTTGAGAAAATGCTGTTTTTAAAATATTTGTGTATGAGGGCCACCCTAAATATGCACCCTAAATTAAAGTTTTATAGCCTATGACACCCGCCCTATTGATACTAACATACTGTAAAAATTTCATCAAAATCGGCTGGATAGTTTCCGCGTGCATAAGAGACAGACAGACAGACAGACAGACAGACAAAAAATGAATTTTATATAATAGATAACAGTTAATATGAAAGGAACGTTTTAAACCAGAAAACTTAACGGACAAAACTAAAGCACCCCCTTTTTTATGGTAAGTAGAAACTTTTAAAATTACTACTTAGTTGCGAACCCTTTATTTTGGACGACATAAGCACATCTTTTAGGCATAGAGGACACTGAATTATTAATGATATCCTGCGATATCCCTTCCCTGACTATTTTCAAGGATAGAAACAGATCTGCCTTGGCTTTGTAATTTTTTCTATTGATTTGCATGTTACCGACCTCCCAAAAGTTTTCATTGGAATGCAGATCGGGGCAAGCTTACCAAGAACTTCTAACCTATTGCTCTGAAGCCAAGCCTAAAAAGCTTAAGACGAGTGTTTTGGATCGTTGTCTGGTTGGTACCTCCATTTAAGTGGCATCTCTTCATCGGCATAAGGCAGCATCACATCTTTTAGCATGTCAAGGTATATGAAACGATCCATAATTTCCTCAATCCTATGAATTGACCCAATCCCTTGACCAGAGAAGAAATTTCAGACCATTACACATCCACCTCCATTCCATACATCGGCTTTGCAATACTTAGAATTCAATCTTACTCCTTTTGGTCTCCGTACACTTCTTATCTCATCCGAATCTTTCAAGTTAGAATTGGATTTGTCAGAAAACAACATAGTCTTTCATTTTTGGACACTCCAGTTGAGGTGGGCGTGGAATACCGTAAAAATAGTTCTATCTGATGCACCAACTATTTTTGTTATAGCTGAATATTTTAACTCTGGTATTTTTAGAACGATGTACATGTAAGATTTTCAAACAAAATAAAAATTGCAAGTTTTTTCTGGGACAGTCAGTCCCTAAGTTTCATTGATTGATATGACAAATAGTTATTTTTTTTTTGCTTATATGGGAGGTGTCATGCCTACCTATTTACGCTTGTATCACAAGCTTTCTGTTTACCAGCTTTCACTGCAGTCGTTTTAACGGTTTGCCATGTTTTAGCTTAAGCCCAAATTTAAAATTATAGAGGAAGTAGGATAATAATTTTTCCATACTATAATAATGCAAAATTTCTAGGGAAACTTACAGCTATACTTTCAAAACTTATAGAAATAATTTCATAAAGAAGGGTTTTAGAAATTCCTCGGGACTGACAAAAGATTGTCACACAACTTACGACTTTGTAACCGTCAATCGACTACAAAATGTTCATTTGCCGAAAGGTCGAGTTCTCCTCCCTCAAACCACATAAACTTTTTATAATCGCAATCTTATCTTTCCTGTAAATGAACATTTTCTAGACAGTAGCAAACTCTTAAATTATTGCCAGTTTTTTGTATAACAATATATGTATGTGCTACTTAAAAGACTTCTCCATTGATAGGTGTATTAGTGTCATTAAAAAGTGGTACCAGCTCCAATCATTTCTAATCGTACTCCAACATATTTCCATGTGTCACTACCGTTTCATGACTCTAAATTAGCATTTAAAATTTGAGACGAGAGTACAAAAAATTAATCTGTTTGAAAGTAAAAACAAATTGGGACAACGTCGTAATAAAAAAAAAATGTATCTTGTCAAGGCAAAAGTTCTTGTTTGACGCAAAATTTTGTAAAGTATATCTCAGAGAAATTTTGAAAAGATAATTATTACTGGGTTAATTTGAAGTTTGTTTCAATCCATGAAACTACATATACATACATATGTATGTCTAAAATTTAAAACTGTTTCCAATATAGTTTTTTTTTTTTTATAAGTCAGTAGGTAGTTAATTCTGTAGTAGCGCTGCATTAGTCAATGTTTATGTTTCAAGGTGCGAGTATAAAGCTTTGCAAGAAATACAAAAAGTCAAGAAAAACCAACTGCACTACTGTTGGCTTATTCGGTGATCCAAAACATTGCTGACATTAAATATTTCATCAGTTCAAAAAGCAGTAGTTGTTGCTGCTGCTGCTGTTAGAGTCGCCAACTGCTTTTATTTTGGCTCCGAGCAGAGGGAACTGGTTTTATTGTGATGCAAACGCAAACACGACTATTTCGAAATAAAGCAACTCGACTCGACTGAAATCTAAAATAAAATCAGACACAACGCAATGGCATTCACCAGTCAAGCAGGTTGATGCGAGCGATGGCATAAAAACGAAAAGAAAACGAAAAAAAAGAGAAAAATTTGAATGATTGGGAATAAAAATGGGGACTACTTGTGTTTGATGGCCTATTTTTGCGAGTATTTTTCGAAAGCATTTGTGCTTATTTCTCTCATTGATTCACACTGAGTGACAACAACAACAACAGCAGCAGCGCACAAGCTCGGCACAATCTGTGAACGTGTGTGATGTTGATAATGATGATAATGATGGTGATGGTGTTGATGATGTGACATGACCCAGTTTGGCCTAAAAACTTGACCTAATAGCTTCATTTAGATAAAAGAAGATATGAACATAAAATACGAATACATTATGCATAACATAGGGCGTAGAAACTATTTCTGCTTTCAAACTTAATCTTCTGTTTTAACGCTTTTAAGTGTTTTTTGTTTATTGTATACACACAAGCGTATAAATGAATTAACATTGGAGAATTATATATTATACATATATTAAAATAATAACTATTCCAAGAATTTATACTATTTTGCATTTGTCTCCATGGCTATAATTTGTTAAAAGTCTGGGCACATGGAACTTCACTCTCTCAAATTCACATTCACTATTTGAGTGAAATTCTGAAAAAGTTGAAAAATAAGGCTTATGGGTCTGATGTTTGCTCGGAATGAACATACATATGTATATTTTTCAAAAATCAACAATCAAACGCCCCCTTACTATATGCTTAACCGAAAAAAATGTAATTTTCCAGATATCTTGCTCACCGCAAATTTTGAGATCGTTCACAACATTGCACTTTTCTAACTTATTGACGAATATTTTTGAGCCAAAATTTCAGAGATAAGTCTTGAATAGTTATACTTTAACAATATAAAAAAAGTTTTGGGGTAAGATAAAATGCAGCTTCAAAAAAAAAAAATTTAAAAAAAATGTCTTTTTATTTTTCGAAAAACTCCCGGACGCCCTTAATTTTTTCTTCTCAATGAAGAGGTACTTGCCCCACTTTCAAAATAAACGGCTCATTTAACGACCCATTTTTTCACGAAATATATTTTATTACAGTACAGTGTGGCCAACAATAACTGTCAGTAAATCAAATCGAAAGTGTTATAAAAATCAAAGTCGTCAACGATATTTTATTTATTCCAAACGTATTACAATATTCCAAAATTTCTTAAATTAATTATAAAGTTCGAATATTTCTCCCTTTTCTTTAATTACCAAACGTAAACGTTTGAAAAACGATTCACACGTGGCACGCACCATATTCTGGTTCATTTCGTCCCAAACGCTGCTGGAATTTTTAAGCATTTCATTGACCCAATATTGCCTAACGTATAGCCCCATGCGCAGAAAACCAAGGGATTGAGATCCGGTTTAAATATATAAGAGTCACAATTTATTTCTAATTATTCCAATATTTGTCATCAAATATTCAATGAAATGGCACATTTTAACAGCTAAATTTAGAATAGTTGAAATTAAAATATAAGTATAAAGTTCTGCGAACAGACTGAAAAACCTGATTTTGTGATCACTGAAAACTTTAATTGTTTATTTAATTTTTTTTCTCTATCAATAGTAAAATGGCGGAAATAGCCACAGCTTCTGGATTAATGGAAATTGCATTAAAAGGAACTGCTGTTGATATGCATCAAAGTTTACATCAGCCTCCAAAGCTTACACAACCAAATCATAATTTTGATGAAAGCAGTCCAGATGAACAAACCTCCTGTGCCGATTTACCTGTAGTGTCAATTGCACATAGCAATTACAAAAACAACAACAACAGCTCACCCACTAACCTTTCAACGACATTTCGTTGTGAACGCTGTGATAACTTTGAAACAAGTTCGCGTGCTACGCTGTTGTTGCACGTTGTCCAGTGCCTATCTAGTCCAGTGAGGTTAAAGACAGAGGAAAGTGATGCCGAAAATCTTAGTGTGGGTGCAGTGACAACAGCCTCCCACATTGATCATGCAAATAGTGCGGCGAATACTGGTATTAAGCAATCCAAGGAGCCATTATTAAATCCCTTACCTGGTAATAGCGGTGCCAGTCCCAATGGAACTTCACGTAAAGTTTTTGAATGTGATGTGTGCAACATGAAATTTTCGAATGGGGCCAATATGCGTCGACATAAAATGCGACATACTGGCGTTAAACCATACGAATGTAGAGTATGCCAAAAAAGGTTTGTACATACATACATACAATAAATCAAATTATGTTATTTATTGAAATTACTTTATTCTTTCTTGCTTAGATTTTTCCGAAAAGATCATTTGGCAGAACATTTTACGACGCATACAAAAACATTGCCTTATCACTGTCCAATTTGCAATAGAGGCTTCCAGCGACAAATTGCAATGCGTGCACACTTCCAGAATGAACATGTTGGTCAGCATGATCTTGTGAAGACCTGTCCGCTCTGTAGTTATCGCGCAGGATCCATGAAATCATTACGAATTCATTTTTATAATCGGTTAGTAAAGTTAGGCTTAAAAAGATTTTAAGAAAATAAAATTCAACTTAATTTATTATTACTAACCATGAAATAGTTACTTTTAAAACTATGTTAAAGAGAATTAATCCTTTTAATTGTATATCTCTCATTTCGGGATACATCGTCAGTCGAGTGCTTCAATGCAGATTGCAAAAGCTTAACTTTTGGCAAACTAAAAGTTTTGTTAAAAAATGTACAGTCTTTAAAATCCTTTTTTAGTTAAAATGCATTTTAAGTTTAAAATAACTATAAAAACACTTTAAAAATTTAGTGCAGTAGAATTAGTCGAAAAAATGAGGAAAAAAAAAAATAATTCATTACAGCAATCTGACAGCGGAATATTGTTGAACAAGCTCTTGTAAAAGCGGACAAAAATATCGAACCGACAGCAGCTATCCGACGTGGAATGGGGTGCATTTTTAGAGGTCGAACACAGTTTTTCCCGATTTTTGGCTAAACTGTGCATCATATCAAAAAAAGTTCTATGCAAAAGTTATAGGAAATAATAAGATCTACAAAACAAAGGTAAAAAAGGTATACTGCAATGGAAAAAATTACCGAAAAATTGAAAATATGTGGTCTCTCCGATGATTAGAGTTATGATGTTTCCTTGTAACAGCTCAAATCCTTTGTTGTTTTCACTGTATTCACCTTAATACACTAAAATTTAAAATTCTCAATGCCACTACATAAATTTCCATTAAAAAAATAAATGAGAAAAAAAATTTTGATAATTCTTGGACCAAAAATGAAAATTTTTTTTTCTCATTTATTTTTTTAATGGAAATTTATGTAGTGGCATTGACAATTTCAGATTATAGTGTATTAAGGTAAATACAGTGAAAACAAGAAAGGATCTGAGCTGTTACACACGAAACACCAAAACTCTACTCGCGGAGAGACCACAGATTTTCAATTTTTCGGTCATTTTTTCCATTGCAGTATACCTTTTTTTTACCATTTATCTAAAGAAGACATAACAGCGAGTAAGTGAGCCAAATCAGAACTCTTTAGGAGGTGTAGTTTTAAGAGGAATCTCAGTTAAAAATTTCGGTTTTTTAGCTTAAAAATTAAATTTAACAACAACCTCTAAATATTTCCGCCTGAAAAAATTACTGCCTTTGTGTAACATTGAAAAGTATCTTTTGTCCAAGTTTCAGCTCCATAGAAACTTTTTTGTCAAAGAAAAAAATTAAAAACCAAAAAACCGGTTTTCAGCCATTTTTTCGAAAAATTTTGAGGTTAAGGTGAAAATGATCAGTACAAAAGTTGTAAATCTTATTATTTCCTACAACTTTTGCATTGAACTTTTTTTGATATTATGTACAGTTTAGCCAGAAATCGGGAAAAACTGTGTTCGACCTCTAAAAATGCACCCCATTCTACCCCGGATAGCTGCTGTCGGTTCGATTTTTTTGTCCGCTTTTACAAGAGCTTGTTCAACAATATTCCGCTGTCAGATTGCTGTAACGAATTATTTTGTTGTTCAAACCCTATTTCTCCTGGACTAATTTGAGTGTTAATAAACGTATTTTAAAAGCTTTATAATCATTAATGAAATAAAAAAGGGTTTTTTAAAGAGGCAACAACGCGAAAATGACATTCGATTTTCAGCAAATTTCGACAGACTTTGACGAACTTCACTAAGTTTTTATTTATTTTTCTACCAAACCGTAGCTTAAGTGATAAATACTTTCATGAAATGAATATTCTCTAAAATATTGCACAATAAGTTCAAGAAAAATTATATTTACCTCTAAAGTGCAGAAATGTTGACTTTAATTCGGACCCTCACGTCCCCTATCCAATTTCCACAATTTGACTATTATAGTTTGTAGAATTCAATTAATCAATGGGTGTATTACATCATGGGTTTTGAAATAGTTTTTTTGAAAATTCAAAATTCGTTATATCTATATAGAAACGTTTAATTCAAATATCAATTACCTCAAAAACTAACGAAAATATTAAATAATTATACATTTTATAACCACGGATCTTTAAGCATGTTTTTAGCCCATTACATTAGGGTACTAGTCTGTAGTTATTTGAGCTTGTTTTGCGTATAATTTTATGCAAGGTTTCAAAAGAAAGTAGTAGTAAATGTAATGGTTGTTTTTGTGTTTCATTAATTGACATTTTTATTACCTATCATGGGAATAATGGTTCTCACAAGAACGGATCTTTCTTGACAAACACGTTTCTTAAAACCTTTGTTTTTGCACGAATATTTAATTGGACTAAAGTTTCAAAATGCTAAGATGATGCCCTTTTTATTAGGTGTGTTTACTTAAAAAAGCCACTAAGAATATTCCTTGCATATATAACGTCGACGAAACTTTTGTATGATATACGATACACAAACACGAAGTAAATCATTTGCGTATACCAAAGGAAAGCTTTTGCATATACCACATACCGGCCATAGCTTAATTTTTCAAATAAATACCACATACCTTCAAAGTATTCAACAACCACGAAGAAATTTTAAATAAGTATTCTAGAAGTATAGAATATTTTGACGCAAAAAGTACAAAAAATCCACCTGACGCTTCCGAAGGTCATGAATTATCCTTATTGAGGACTATAGGTTTTTATCTTCATTTGCCAAATTCTCACTTAATAGCCACCTGACGCTTCAACACCAATCACCCATTATATGCTTGGTGTCAATATGACCAGAGAATTTTTTTTTTCTTCTAAAATATATTTCGCGTCTACTTGTGCAATATCGACCATTTTTATTCAGTGCTTTCGATAGTCGCATTCATTATCTCACTTTAAATCCGCTCTATACGATTTGCCGAAATAGCCAGAGTAGAGTAGAGTATGATACCTTATTTATAAAACAAACATCGAAAAATGTTTTCTCGAATAATATTTTTTCTTTCTTTTCTATCAAAAGTTCTACCAACTCGTTCAGAGTTTTTGCTACTATTCTACTTTGATTTGAAAACAAAATATTCTTGTTAAAAATTCAAACCATTCGTACGCATCTATTTCTTGAAATCTTTAAGCACTTATTTGTTTGCTATGCTTAAAATAAATGTATATTATTTTTTTCTTTCTTCAAGGCATGGTATTGATTTAGACAACCCAGGTCCAGGAGGTTCTTCATCACTGCTATTAGCATTGGAGTCGCAAGCTTCACAAGCTGCTGCTGCTGCGGGGGTAAACTTTGTGCCTAATTTAAGTGTAGCTGCAGTTGCTGCTGCTGCCGCTGCGTCCGCTAGTGCTAATGCTCCAAATAATCAGAGTGACAGTGGCGAGTCTTTGCGGTCAACGGATAACGCAACACCACCAATGCATTTTTTAACGCCTCATGTGGAGATATCTATGCCGGACAATAGTGGCGAGCTGTACAATGTAACAAAAGATTCCGAATCCGTTCATATTTTACAAGTTGAAAACGCTATTTTATGCGTTTTGCGTGCATTTGCTTTGCAGGGACACACTGTGGGTACCGGTGGCGAACCATTAGAGTCTACTAGATTGGCGAAAGAGAGGGATACAGCTTCACCATCACCAACTACAGCACACAGAACGAGCCTATGTGCTTCGCCTGGAACTCCACAAGATCAACCGATGGATTGCAATTCCAAAGCTATACATTCAAATGCAATGGGCGCTCTTCGTATGACCGTTTCACCTAAGAGCAATCATTACGATAATCACATTATGCCTTCAATCAGTCTTATACCAATAAAACAGGCGAGATATCTTTTTAAATTTGCTATCCCAGCTTAGTTATTACTGTTGGTTGTTATTGAATTTTTTTACAGGAACCTATGAATGAGGACTTTTCCAATGAACAAAATAAAAACGGCCAGAAAAATATAAATTCTAATGAAAATGCTTCAGCAGATAATGATAGCGAGTTTACGTCTTCGGAAAATAGTAAATTATCTTCTCTTATAAAAGTAAGTTGTCTTATTAGAGTAAAATAGATATAATTTTTTCGACTTAAAAAAAGTGTTAAACGACAAAATGTTTTCGAAGCTTTTAAAAATCCATAATTTATAACTTATCACAAACACATATCCTGGAAAAGTATCGTAACTTTGTTTAACGACTTTTTAATTATTTTTTCTTGTATCCAACCATTTCAAAATAGAATAGTTTCTAATCTCCATTTATTTATTTTTTATTCGTTATTCTATTTAGTTATGTCAGTCTGTTAAAATTATGATGAAGCACTATTGCATTAGGTAGTTAAGTTCGGCGAAGGGCTATATTTTTTAACTTTTTCCACGCATTTTTGCTTGCCAACACAAAATTTTTAAAAGTTCAGTTTAATGATGCCGAAAAAATCCCGGTGGGCTACCGGAAAGTTCGCCAAAAGTGGGAAAAATAAAAAATTTGAGTTTTAGTTTTTTTTTTATTGGAAAATTTTCAGTTGTAATATGGCTGTATGAATTGACAGTTGGAGGGTTAACTTTATGGCAACGTTGGAACATTTATATTTGAGGTATTTCAGAGAAATAAATCTGAATTGAATAATATTTTAACTATGCTCTTCATGTTTTTGTGATATCGGCCGAAAATGAAAGTGTTTTTTCGATGTAACGTCATTGTGTTTTTGGTAATGTCATTTATGCTGAAATCATATTTTTTCCCATAATTTCTAACGAGTCTTTTTATGATACATTTTCAACGATATATAATACTCCTTGTACACGTTAGCCATGTTCGAGCTATTGCGATAATGCAAATGATTTCTAGAGTACAAAATTGGGCCCATTGAACAGTAATTGGCCACATTTTCAAAACCATTAAAGATAATCACTTACAGTCTTCAGCGATGTTGGTAAGATCCATGATCGCCACGTACAGGTCAAAAAATTTCGAAGTGACCTCGTACTTCTTAATTGGGAAAACATTCAAAAAATATGAAAAAATGATAGATTACACTTTCCACAAGCCGCCAAAAACTGAAGTTCACACTTTGACTAACTTTTTGTCCAATATGCATAAAATAATTTTCGTTTTTTGAAAAGTGCGTCAAATTACCTTTAAAATAAGTTCCTATATTTGGAAATCGGTTATAAAAATACGGAGCTATGCATTTTTAAAATTTCACAAAATAAGAGGTAGAAGGAATAAAAATTGATTTATTTATATCTTTCCCCAAGGTAAGTCTATGAATGTAAAAAATTTAACGAAGAGCTCACATGGTGAGCCGAGTCAACTTTCCCTTTGACATGAAAGACGTGAAGTGGAAATAATTGTTAAAATTGGAAGAATTTTGTTCGAAAATGAAACGCACCTATTTAAAATCAGTATTTTGTAGTTGAACATACCATCTAAATATTGATGTCAATTATAAATTCTGTTGGCTTTAATTTTCTTTTTACTTCATGTGATTTATAACACATTCCAATTTTCTTTTATTTTAGGTTTCTCCACTTAAATCTCTGCTTCGTGAAGATTTGAAACGTAGAATATGTGCAAAAGCAAATAATCGCATAACGAGAAATGCTGCTAGTGCATTTGAAAACAACAATGTTATCCAAAGTACGTCCACACCAAGTAATTTGTCATCTAACTCAACAGCTATTTGTAACGGAACCATCACATCAAGTGGCCAAGAAACTGAATCATCTGTGTTTAATCGTAAACAAATTCTAACATGCCTATTTTGTGGTATTGAATTTCCAGATGAGACGCTCTATTTCCTACACAAAGGATGCCATTGCGAAAGCAATCCTTGGAAGTGCAATATTTGTGGTGAACAATGCAATAATGTTTACGAGTTTAATTCGCATTTGTTAAGTAAAAGCCATCAATAACTCAATGCTTTATATAATGAAATGGTAAATTAAAAAAATTAGTTAAAAATTTTAATATCAAAACAAAGAAAGCAAAAAAACAAAAATGAAACTACATAATAGGCGAAATGCCAAAAATTATCGTATTACTTAAAGAAAAGTGCTACAACCCAAATTAGGATTGCAAAGTTCACATTACGGCAATAGAAAAATGTGATAGTTAGTCTTTAAATTAGAAAATATTTGCATTAAAATACGTTATACCATCGTAGAATACCTAGATATAAATGCAGTTTATTTGTGTTTCGCTTAGGCACATTAACTTGCGCACAACGAAGCGATCAAATTATAGATAAATGTCGACATTTACATGATCAACGTTAAAGTTTTGTAAGACCGGTAGGCTTATTGCCCCTTACTTTTGATTTTATTCTTCTATGACAGCAACATATGGCAAATGATTAAATAATTAGAAAATAACAATTATTTTTTATGTAATTTTAGTAAATTTTTTTATGTGTACCTTTCCTAGATACATTTTTTTTTACATTGTAGATTTTCTGATATTTATGCAACATTTCTATTGATTTGTTTTTCGGACTCAGAATCGACGCAACCCTTATAAGCTTTAGATTTCTATTCCATGGGTAAAATGGTACTAAATGACTTTTTTTCAAATATGTATTATAAACAATATAAACATCACTGTTCAAATTTAAAGTATGTCACTTATATGCTTGTTGAATATGGATTACTTAAAGTGGCGATTTTTAGCGGCCGGTGTTTCAAAGCAATTGCTTAAAATCTCAGGCGGAAAAGATTTCAAAAGTGATTTTTATTAACACATTTAATTTAAAAGTCAATGAATACTATTTTTTAATGGAAAATATATAATAAGAGTTAATCCATATGTTTCAATGAAATGCTGCAATATTTTAATATCTAAGAAAGTCTGACAGTGTTAAAAAAAAACAACCTCTAGCTCGCTGTGGCGTGGGACAACCATTAAAACTTCATTACAATTATATTATCTCGTATACTTATAACGATCATTTTCAATTTATAACATTTCTTAAACTTTGGAGTAACTTTTTTTCTCCTATAGAAAGTTACAAGAACATAATTTTAATCGATTTAGACCCGATCGATAAAGACCCTGTTCATTAAGATGGGTCTTCAACCTTCCGCGGCCTGTGAAGCTTTTCTTTCAGTCGCTGTTTAGGTGAGGGTAAGTAACACTATGTTGGAAAAATATTTCTGTCAGTAAAAAACTGTAGAATTTTTTTTTTATTTCAAGAAAGAGATTAATTTCATTAGACGAGGCGACAAGTACCAAATTTTTAGAGGGAATAATTTAAAACAGATGAGCAATGGTTCATTTGTATCTCGCTAACAAGCACCTGCATTTTCTCCATTTATGGAGGTTGGCGTTACCCCAAGGTGTCGAAGGAAGTGGCTTAAAAGCGATTTCTCTTTAATCGTTCGCTTTTCAGAAAAATATTTCAGGAAAGTCTTGTAGTCGACATTTTGACAAAAATAAGGTTAGATAGTTTTTTCTTCATAGGTACACTGTTTCCCTTAAAATCTCTGTATTAAATTTGTAGTACTTGCAAGTATATCCAAATAAGTACAATTATCATTAATTATTAGAAACAAAAATATATGAATTTGAGTCAGTCCGATAGGCAGTTCATGAATATAGCCACATGTATACTTTTTTGCTTCTTTTGTTTTTTCTTAAATCAGGAAAACATTTTCTAAAAAAAGTTGTAGATATTTGTTTTCAATGAGGTACGATATTAAGATCTAAAGTCAATTAAAAACTAATAACTTAAGGCAGAAAACATTTATCACAAATTTTGTCAATTGAATTACTTTTTACGTTAAAGCTTTGAACCAATACAAAAACAATGACAACAGCAAAAGCTTCAGCTTGTAAATTAAAATGAAAAATCGTCCAAAACTTTGCATCTTCGACTTAAGACATTTTGCGAACTTAGAGGTCGAAAAGCCATTTTCTGATTTAGATATATTTGAGAACATTTTAATACGAATCAAATGAAATATCGATAACTGAATATATGCATGAAGGCTGTGACCATTTTTTTTAACAATCTGTTCCCTGAATCTGGCTGCCCATTGCACAGATTATATCAAAATATCTTTTGCCTCGAAATTAACTCTTCCACAACATACATATGTATGTCTATGTCCTTTATTTCGGATGTTCTGAACTTTTTTTTTTATTAAAAAATTGTGTTTTCCCATATTCATACGAGTAGTTCAAATTTGGTGGAAACTTTACGTGAGAATGATAACACCTTCAAAAGAGAGACTCACCTGTGCTACGGAAACTTTCTCAAGGTTACCTAGAAAATTTTGCCGTAAACCAATAGTTTAAAAAAAAAAATTGGCGAAAAAACTGTAGAGCCACTACCATCGGCCATTTTGGAGTGATTCAATCTAACTCGATTACGCCCCAATTTTAATTTACAAATATTTCTATAAAAGTTATATTTTTGACTTCGTCGAAGAAAAACTTAACATTTAAAATAAAACAAAATCTTTCTAAAAAAAAGCTTCAACATTTTCTGAATAATTAAATTTTATATCATAGATACAACCAAAGTAAGTTTAGCGCTCACGCCCACTTTTTTGAATTTAAATTTTTGCTTAATTAAATTTATTGGAATTAGACAAATATGCATAGAATAAAATTTTAGAACAATTTCAATCAAAAAAATTTAAGTAGAAAATTATTAAAAAAATTATACTAAATGGTCAAAAAATATACGAGTACATTGTAAAATATTTTTGTATTTGGAGCTACGTAGATACCTACCTTCCTTGCATAAGCGAAATTCAAACATTAAAACAAAATTAATGTTATTATTTTAACATTATGCGAAAAAGTTTAAAATAAAAGAGTTTATTTTTTAACTATTCATATTTAAAAACAGTATATTTAGAAAAATAAAAAAATGTGTTTGTAGCATATACGGAGAGGAGCAAAATTTAAGTGCAAAATAAATAAATTTAAAAAAAGCTACAAACTTGTAGGTTCGTATAAAAGAAAAATTGTAGTTACATTCTTCAATAACTTATTTCCGCAAAAAATTTTCGACAAAAGTTTAAACGAATATTTCAAATTCATATCTAAGGATTTCATTAGATACTTTTTCTCATAACTTTTGCTCTTCACCATATATTTCAAATAATATAATGTACATACATATACATATATGCAATATCTAAAAGTTATATACACATATATAAAATACAAAACAAAATTTCGATCATGTTACAAAGTTATATAAGGTACCATACCAAGGCCTTAGATTAGGCTTTAAACTGTTATGTTTTCAGAGTTTAAACAAAAAAGCAAAATATAGTAGAAGCTTTTATGTAGCTTAATTAATAATAGTAATACGTGTATAGGTAAAAATATATATACATACATTTTATTTTGTATTTCACGCAAAAAGAAAATAAAATATAATAAAAATTATACATCGCGTAAAATTCCGAAACTTTATGGTTAACATCCGTCCAAATGTTCACAGCTTTTGTGTTTTGAAAATTGAGATATATTACATATTTTACTGGCACCAAGTGAACATTCTTTTATTTTATGACAAATTATTCTTAAATCATATTATTTATGCAATTTGTTTATATCTTTTTATGATTATAAATCGTAAGATTTTAACATTTGTACGTATTTTAGCAAAAATTGTGTAAAAATTATTTGTTGTGTTTTAAAAATTTTGTAGATTAATTAATTATCTAGTAGGAATAAGACTCTAACATTGAGAATTTATTAACTTATTTTGTTAAAGAAGAAAAACTAATTGTTAAAGATTTCGTTGATATATTCTAGAAAAAAAAAACAAATATATAGTTACAGTTGTTAAGATTTGCTTAGCCCAGTTGGCAGTTATTTTTCAGAAATAAAGATCAAGAAAAAATTAATGAATGAATTTTACTTATTATTTATGCCTTTAGTCGCTAGTGGACAAAGGGGATGTAATTACCCCAGGTTCCGGTCTAAGTGGGGACTCCTCGAAAAAAGTGCTTGTGTTTCGATTCAGAGTTCAGTTTGACGAAATAATAAAGGACTTAACTTTTGAATCCCTGGGCAAAAAATATCAACTATAATTCAGTTTGACCAGTAAAAAATTCTCAGTTCTTATGGATGGCCGCCAGTGTTTGCTTCCTGTCACAGAACAATTTGAATCTTCATTGTGGCAGAGGCTTGAGGCATACAAACTAGTAGATACCCGTTTTGGGTTTCTCAACAAGTTGGACAAGCTTACTAATGAAAAGAAAATTGCAGCAGCACAAAGATGACTTATACTTAGATCAATTGGAAATGAAATAATTCAGTTAAAATTTTTATACTACGAGTTTCAAAAGATGATAAAGAAACTGAAAACTCAATCCTCAGGAAAGGTGGGTATATAAATTCGTTGTTGAAAAAAAGATTGTTTTCTTAATATCGACCTTGTTCTAAGAATTTACTTGTCACAAACACCAATGGAAAAAGTTAATTTTCAAAACTGATGTTAGTCCAAAACAGGTTTCGAGCCTCCATGTTGCACGCTTTTCAATAGGGGTGGTACGTTTTCAAATCGGCAGTGTGGCCATATTTGAAATGCCAAATCTTGTTTCATTGTTAGTTGCATTACGTAAAGCTTGCAATTTAATCATGGAAAAATACACGCCTCAACAATACTTGGAAATTATCAAAGTTTTTTTTAAAAACTATCGTTCTCTTATTGAAATTTATCGTGCCTATTCGTCAAACTGTGGATAATTTTGAACGTAATCTTTCGTTCCGGTCGAAGTGACGAAAATATTGCTGCTATTCGGGCATGTGTCGATGAAGACCCACGTTTATTGAAGAACGCCTTGATTCTTAAAAGTTAGGGCTCTCTGCCACAACAACATGGCGTATTTGAACTTGAGCTTCAAACATTACAAAACTGTTATCACGCAAGAATTGAAGCGTTTGAATTATCGAAAATGCCGTGGATTTGCTGATTTTGCCCTGGAACAACTTGAAAATGATGCTGATTTTGCTAAGAAATGATGAGGCGCATTTCCATCTCTCTGGATCGGTAAATAACCGAAATTGTCGTTACTGGTCTCAAGCCAATCCCCAAATTATTTATGAAGAACCTTAACATTCAGTAAAAGCATTTGCTTGGTGTGGTTTGTGGCACGGTGGTGTCATCTGTCCTTGTTTTTGCGAAAATGAGAAATGAGTTACCGTTATATATTGTTTAACAAACATGCTACAATCATTTTATTGAATCTCAAGAAATGCATATTCCAACAAACTCCGAGAAATTGTAATTTAATATTGGACCTTTCCTTGGGGTTTATTAAAACCCCGCTGAATCGATTTCGACATAAATTGGCAAAGAGGTTTCTTCAAACCTGGCAGAGAATATAAATATGTGGGTTACTTTTTATCTAGAAAAAAATTTGGTACATGGGTTACTATTGTCTCTATTAAGTACCGCAAACAATTAAGTAGAAACTGGACGACGTACAGTGGGGTCATGTTCGTAAATACAAAAGAAAGAAAAAAATTAAAGCGCTAGTGATTAAAAATTGTATGCGACAATCCTTAGATAATACTTAGGGAAGAAAACACAGCTAAAAAAAGTTCAAAAGTTCCTTTGGATTAAGTACCACAGTGGTCTCAAAGTTGGACTTTGAATACCAAAGATGTTCTATGTAAATTTTATTATTAGCAGATGTTAGATAAAATCCTCTAGTTACAATAATTGATGGAAATCATATTTTTATTTCTGCACATCTTGCAATCCTTATTAATAATTGTATTAATTGCAAAAGCTTACAGTGCGAGGAGAGGTGACCAAATTCAAAAAGGAGTTCTCTTAAAGGTAGGGGAACAGATAAGTGGTTCTTTATATATATTATGTCGATGCCAATATATTAAATCGATGCCAAGTGAGTTGATATCCATTGTGAAGAAAAATCCTCCTTATATGAGAGGTAGGCTTGTCCGTAGGTGGAATTTTTCATATTCAGAAATTTTTGTTTTTTCAACCTAGAAAATATCTATACCAAATTTCAAGAGTCTAGCGCAATTAAGTATTACTTTTTTATGGCCATCATTCCATTCCAACCCATCCACTGATCTACTTCTGACCCATTTTGGAAGACGTAGATTTGAATTATGGCAATCTTCGTTTTTGTTAACGTCAGCGAAACAAAAAACCTTTGAGTAAAAGTCTAATTACTCCTTATGTACGGTTGTGACCAGTGATGTACCGGTGAGCAAACCAATTTGTTCAGCATTTATTTTGGGTTTTTATCAGATTTTTGCTTAAATCGTTTTTGCGAAATTTATTTGGTCGCTCTATTGAACTTAAGAATTCTCAGATTTCTACCTACTATCAATGAAGCAGCGATTTTACAGCGTCATTTCATATAGATGCACGCAACGAGCGTACAAAGTGTTACGGTATTATCATGGAATTGTTTCCTGGGTATTGTAAATGTTAAATTGAGTGGTCTTAATAACAAATTTGAGCAATCGGAGCTATTTAGTGAAAAGAAGAAGTATGCTCTGAGAGAAAACTATCAGAACGCAAACACTTTGCATTAAAGCCAATTCACTTAGCAGCAAGAAAGATTGATCCAAACTCACAAGGATGCGACTTGTCTGCAAATGAATCTATGGACGCAAATTAATTTCTCCATGGTAAAGCCATAATTATGGGACTGGAAGAATATGATGTAATGGTGGAGTTCGTAAAATGTCAAAGTCGTAAAGGACTTTGGCGACGCCATTTCATATGGAAAGCGACCGAAGAAATGAATCCGTTATTATGGCGGATGACACATGCACCAGAAAGTAAATTCAATCAAGTCTCTATTCGAATGCTATTGGTGCCAACAACATAGCGGCTGTAGAAAGGTAATTTAGTAAATTTGGATGGATTCATTACAAGAAACGATATCGACTTACTACAGAGCGTGCTGAAAAACTCACATACATATCTTTCTTACAACTAAAAATTGTACAAAGAAATATGGGATGTACTACAAACAGATGATAATTTCAGCGGATAAGTTTCTTCTGAATACTCAGATATTTCTGAAAATTAATGAATAATTTTCTTAAACATGTATTAAGTACTTACTAATTCTTTCTTATTTTTATTTAAAGTATCGATCGGGCGGGTGTCATAGGCTATAAAACTTTTGTTTAGGGTGCATATTTAGGGTGGCCCTCATATACAAATATTTTCAAAATAGCGATTTCTCAAGGACAGGCAAATCGATTCTCATGAAATTTACGCAGTATGGCTTTTATGTTAAGGGGCACAGATTGGATGGTAAAAATTTTATTTATGGTGCATACTTAGGGTGGCCCTCATACAAATGTATTTTTAAATATAATTTTCACGAAGACAAATAAATCGATTCACACCGAATTTACACTACGTGTCTCTAATGTTAAGAAGTATAGCTTAGGCCACAAAACTTTTATTTAGGGTGGCTCTCATACACAAATATTTCAAAAATAGCATTTTCTCAAAGACTGCTTAATCGATTCTCTTGGAACTTACACCAAATGGATTTTATATTAAAAGGCATAGACTACATTGTAACAATTTTCTTTAAAGTGCAAAATTAGGGTGGCCTTCATACAAAAATATTTTTAAATATCATTTTCACGAAGACATGTTAATCGATTCACACCGAATTTACACCACGTAGCTCTTATATTAAGAGGCATATCTAAGGCTTCAACACTTTTATTAAGGGTGGCCCTTATACAACAATTTTTTTTATATCATTTTCTCAAAGACCGCAAAATCGATTCTCATGGAATTTACACCATATGGCTTTTATATAAAGAGGCACATATAAGATCGTAAACATTTTATTTGAAGTTCAAACTTAGGGTGGACCTCATACAAAATTTTTTTAAATATCATTTTCACGATAACAGGTTGCACGATTCACACCGAATTTACACCACGTAGCTCTTATATCTTAAGAGGCATAGCTAAGGATACAAAACTTTTATTTAGGGTGGCTCTCACACAAAAATATTTTTTAAATATCATTTTCTCGAAGACCGCCAAATCGATTCTCATGGAACTTACACCACATGGCTTCTGTATTAAGAGGCACAGATAAGGTCAAAAAATTTTTATTCAGGGTGCATACTTAAGGTGACCCTCATACAAAAATATTTTTAAATATCATTTTCACGAAGACAGGTTAGTCGATTCACTCCGAAGTTACACCACGTAGCTCTTATGTTGAAAGGCATAGCTTAGGCTACAAAACTTTTATTTAGGGTTGCCCTCATACAAAAATATTTTTAAATAAAATTTTCACGCAGACCGCACATCGAATCTACACCACGGTTGAGGTGAGGCGATGCGCACAGGGTAATGCTAGTATATAATAAAATCGAAAAAACCCGATTTGCTCGTGAAAATGCTGTTTTTGCTCCGAAAATGAAAAAAACCCGATTTGGTACATCACTGGTTGTGACATGTGGTCGACACCCAGCGTTTTACAACACAATTTTCAAAAGTTCACAAACAATTGTCTTTGCCAAATTCCACAAATTTGGTAGCCCAGCACCATCTCCAATGTCAAATTGCTAATCTGATGCTGACAATATACGATTGCCATTGGTATCAGATGATGAAAATTCAAATTGGAAGAGATCGCTAGAACAAGAAATACGAGAATCGGACAGAATTGGAGGCACTCACTAGTGTCAGATAAAAAGCACAACCTACAAAAAACTTGAAGAAAATCGGTGAATTCGAGTATGAATTCAAAATTGTCTATGATCTTTTAATTCTCTTAAAGCTAAGAATGTCAAAAATACCAACGTTACATAATTTTTAATACGAAAATATGAGAGAAAAATAAAATAGTTCACAGTCAAAAGTCTCAAATTTAGGTTTTACTTAAAGTGGTCAGTTACCGAGGTTTGACTGTATATAAGAGTTAAAATTAAATGCCATTTCTTCGGGACATATTTTTTATTACAAAGAATATGATGCAGGATAGAATGAAACCAATATTTAGTTTGTTTATTTCGAGTAACCACGTAGTGCCAATTGATTTAATTTTACTCAGATACTTTCCATATGACATTCCTACATACAAAACTTAAATGAAAATACATACATACACGAGCATACAAATGTACTGTTTTGTATAGTAAATTTGAGCATTGAATTCATATACAATGCTTATGTATCTGTTGGATATTGTATTTGCTGGATCCATTTTGAATTTGGTATATATGTATACAGCAAGTAGCATTGTAAAGTATTGCACGAGTAGAATACGTACGTATGGCTGCAGATATAACAAAAGATATAGATAACTTTTCTGGTTTTCTTTATCTAAACAAATATATCAACCGACGAACAAAAGTTTCCAGCACAATTTCAAACTCAAAGTACGAGTGCGAGTATATAAATGTGATGAAACCAAGTGAGAGTGCGAGTGCGAGTGCTATTATTCAGATATTAGATTGATATACTTTTACATAACTCTATGAAACATCTGTCTCTTTCTTGCTATGAATTCACTATTATATCTCCAATCTGGGATCGGCAAAATGTGTTGCATTTATGTATGCGTCAGGCGTTGCGGTGTGCTGAGGCACACAGTACAAGCTGGCATTAGGTAGGTATGTTATGATTCCACAATAAATTTTGCCTCGGGCTGTAAACAGTAGCATATTGTGCGCATGAGGAGTTTTCATCGTTATTTTCGTCTTTTTGGTTGTTGTGTTCGTCATTGTCGCCGTCGACAAAAATATGGCAGTTAGCAGCATGATATGCCCACCATTTGGGAGGTACTAAGAACCTCTTGACACGTTTGATTCATGCGCATTTTCAGCGCTCGAAAACTATGTTGTTGTGATGGGTGGAGATATTCAAAAGTATTGAGGTAAATTTCCAAGTTGTCCGCTATGATGTTATTGTTACTTTTCTCACTAATAAGTATTGCAAAAAAATAGATATATATTTATTGTATTACTGACAATGTAAATGCATAATGACAGGTATTTTTTTTGCTACACTGAGACAAATCAAAGTCTTTGCTGGAAATATGAGTTTATTTTAACAGTGTACATCGCCACAACAACAATATCATTTTCTGTGTTTCAGATTTTAATAAGCACGCTCCTATCTATGTTTCTTGATTAGTTTAGATTATATCAAATAATTAAGATTCTACACTGGTTTAAAAGTTTTCTTACTGTAAAGAAAAGTTTTTGAGTTGTTGCACTTTTGAAGTAGGAGTGTGATATAAGCTACAATGTAAATTTGATGTATCGAGCACAATTGTTTTAGTAAAGGCCCCACAAATGTAAAATATCTTTGTAAGTCACATTTGAACTGAAGGTGACTCTACCTTTCGAGATAATTTGCGATGACTGCCTAATAACACAGTCCAACACTGATTTTGCAACAGAGTAACCAAGGAATAATCTTTGTAGAGGAGGTTGTTCTAATAAATTTTACCGAACAAAGTTTTATTCCAGCACTTCCCGGGCTTTGTTTATCTACATACATTCGAAGATTAAAGAGGTCATAAATGGTTCTTCGCGCAAAACTGTTACTTTTCATTCAATATATTATATGATTTCGAGAAGAACAAACACAAAAAACCGAAAGCTGTTAAGCTGCTGGTCATCTCATTTGGAAACATTGTATTTATTTTTATACACTTTAAGCTATACATTGAGAGTTTTGAAAAATTAAACTCTTTAAACTTTTGCAAACTTTTTGCATAAAAAAACACCAGAACGTAATGGACTACAACTTCGTTCGGCGTAATTGATCAAGACAACATCTTCTTTCAGAATTATACTGTTGTTGCTTTTTTTGCAGCAAAAAACTTAAAATTTGCTGGACTGTGTAATTAGTTCACTCAGCATGCATCGTTTCGTAAGCCTTTCAGAAATCTTACCCATGAAATCTTACTTCAGTTTTGTTTCAGAAATTTTTCATTTCCATTATTTCTATATTAATTAATTCGATATATTAGAAACATTTCTGAAAAAAAACAAAAATTTTACAACACCATCGGATTCCGAAATGTTATAGATTTTTATGCATCCACGTCAGTTACGTTGTTATCTTATTATGTCATCTGACTCTGAATTATTGTTTAAATTTATCCGCGTAGGAGCTGATATTTAATAAATAGTTATTGTTTGTGACTGGAAAATTATAGCTCAAAACTATGCTTAACATAGCATTAAATAGAGAACGAGTCTGGTAACATTTGAATAGCTCTTTACTAACCATGATCAATGTTCATTGAACATGTATCTAGATTTGATGTCGTATATTTACATGCAATGCAGATAACAAAAAGTGTAATATCCAACCCTGTTCCGATTCCGATTTAGTTCGAAATTGAAAATGAAGTCCGAAGCCGAACGTCAATAGCTCTTCTAAATCTAATGTTCGAAATCTGTTATGAAATGTTTTTTTTTGAAATTCGAACTTGAGAGCTGCTGTAGTTCCGATTATTTGAAGGACTTTCATGTTTTATATAATTCTGAAATTGACTTTAAATTTCAATTCCGTTTCTGAAGCAAGTTCCAAACGGAATCATAAAACATTATTTGAATTTCATTCGAAAAATTCTTTAAGCACTAATTCTGAAATCTTATGGAAACACTTCAGAAGGATTACATGTGAAAGAGTTTGCTTACAACGTGTCAGAAAGATTCAAATCATCAGTGCCTCTTATGCCGATTAGTAAGAATTTCAAAGTCATATATGTTTCCCATTTTGCATAAATCTGTTCAGAACTCTAGCAAAAACTGAAACAAAGCAAAGCAAAAACTCTTTTCTTGTTGCTTATTTTGGTTTTTATAAATCATTTGCCATTATACTTTTCTTATAGGCGCGTCGTTGCAAAATTTCTTGGCAAGTCAATATCAATTGAGTTACAAAAAAAAGGCAAAAACAGAAAAAAGAGTTCAAGGTGATATTAAAAAATCGCTTAAAATAGTGCGTTGGCATGGGTAATGTTACATTGCATCAGGAATAACGGGAAGATGAAGAAAATATCTCTCATACAATTTATTGTGCAAAAACTATAGAAACAATTTAAGAACATTTAACTTTAAAAATTCTCTCTGTGTATTTTTAAATATGCAAATACGAACATACTATCACACTTACGAGATTTTATGCTGCATACAAAAATCGATGCCATTGTGCTTTAATACGGATTTAGCTGATTGCTTTTCGATGAACATACCGTTGAATGGATAGATGATTATGGCTCTTATTTTCTGTAAAATGAAAGAAAACAAATAGATTATGGATTTTGGATTTTCTCAGTAAGAGATTTGTACATAATACCAGATTTATGTTATGATTATGGTATTCAATAGTTAAAGTCAGATACAAAATTTGTACTTTACTATACGTGTATTTTGTTAAAGCGAACTTTTAGATATTGCAGATAAGTTGAGTAATCTATCCGACGTCTTATGCGTATTGCCTTTTTAATGATGTTATAAGAGCATATTGGTACATAATTCCTCTATTTCCACATTTTATTTTTTGCTCCTATGTGCGCACACAATGCCATATCAGCATTCTTCTACCTAACTCTGGCAAACCGGATGGTTCCTGATGGCTTTAATTTTATGCAATATGTTTCCGAAACTATTTGCTTCTTTTGCTAACTTACTGATATTGGCACCTTTTTGATATGAACACATTTCCTATATGCCTACAACAAAACCTCTGTTCGGTATAGCAGCTACCCTATGTGAAGAGAAATTTTTCATTCGATCGATATTGTTACCTGATGTTCATTGTTATTGACAATTTGTTTTTGTTTTTGATTGTTTGTATTTTTGAGGATAAAGCGTTAAAATACCAATACGATTGACTGAGCAAACGGTGTGGTGATCCGAAAGCTTATAGATTCAATCTGCTCATAACAATTCTACCCATTTTAATCACCCAGAAAGGTCTCAGTTAATACCTCATTTGCGGTTATGAATCTTCTAAATATTTACACTAAGTGATTGGTGACTGAAAGTATCACAATGGGAATGAAGGGATTATCGCTTAGCAGGTCATTAGCGTTGAACCCTACATAGGCTACAGCAGCAATTTTGTATGTATGTACGTATTGTATGTACGTAAATGTTTTTATATGGCATGTGAGTATTCGTAATGCCCAAATGATTTTCCATTTGAAAATAAAAAGAAAAATCTCGTATTTTGTTATTGTGACTATAACCAAATTGATCGCTTATTCCATTATATGAGTACAATATCTTCTATATAATAGTTGTTTGTATGATTTCTTCATCAGACTTAGCGACAAACAAACGCTTCATTTTCGGTTAATGCTTCTTAATCTGTCTCAATCAGTAAGTAAAAAGATTTAAGTAATTTTTAAAATGAAAAGTATTCGTGGTATTGCCTTCTGGGGCTTCTTAATAGTGATGTAAGCTATCAGTACCAATATAGGGATGTGACCCTTATCTTCTGTAACAGTTTGTGTATGGGTGATGGCAACGTCGCGGAAAAGAAAAAAAAAAAACATGAATTTACCAATATGATTTGCTAAAAAGTTTCGGTTTGACATGTGAAATGAATGGAATAAAGGGCTTAGTCAGTAATCCGATCCGGTTAAAAATGTAAGGATTGGCCAGCATTAACCCTAGGAGGTTCAACCAGGTCTGTGCAGACCTTTTGCAAATAAACGTGTGTATAACTTTTTTTGTTTGGGTGTTAGAGATGAATCCGTCCATGACTTCCCAGAAGCGGCTACGGCGAACACGATGAGCACAAAGTCCGACCGTTTATGGTTTTGTGTTCGTTTTTATTCGTGTTTTCAAACGAAATGGTTCATACGACACAAGTAGGTCTGTGCAGACCTCTCACACTTATGATAACTAAAATATGTTAAATTGTTACCTAGAAAATGTAAAAATATTTTTTTATTGTTCCTTTGTCTTATTCATAGCATTAAACACATTTACACATACTTTTAGGACACCCGCCTATGTTTTCCAATACAAATCCCATATAGGTCTGCGCAGACCTAATTGTACCAGTTAGCGCCAAAAAATCCCTGAACCTCCTAGGGTTAACTACTACTGTTGTTATTATCCAACAACTTCGATAGGATCTTAGGGCCTGAACTAAATTTCAATAGCTATATCGATCATGCGTACATGGAAATATGTAACATTCTGCAATTTATTCACATTCGGCCTGGTTATACAGGGTGTTTTCCTTAGAGGTATAGAGCTTTGAATTGAAATAAAACACAAGAAAATCGTTTTAATGTCCATCAATTTGGCTTTATTGGAAGGATAATTTTATGCCATTAATGTTTAAATATGATTTCGGGCATGTGGACGCCGCGGCTGGCTCGAATAAAGCCAATTCTACAGGTCCAATTTTGAACCACTTTTTCGAGCATATGGGGCCGTATGTCGGCAATAACGCCACGAATGTTGGCTTCCAAGTCCCCTAACGTTTCTGGTTTGTTGGCGTAAACGAGCGACTTCACATATCCCCAAAGAAAATAATCCAATGGTGTCAAATCACACGATCTTAGTGGCCAATTGACAGGTCCATTCCGCGAAATTATGCGCTCATCTAATGTTTCTTTCAATAAATTGATTGTGACGTGCGCTGTGTGGCATGTAGCGCCGTCTTTTTGGAACCACAACTCATCCACATTCATGCCATCCAATTCGGGAACAAAATAGTCGGTTATCATGGCTCTATACCGGTCTCCATTAACGGTAACTGACTCTCCAGCATTATTTCGGAAGAAGTATGGCCCAATGACTCCACCAGCCCATAGAGCACACCAAACAGTCAGTTTTTGTGGATGTAATGGCGTCTCAAGGGTCTCATGTGGATTCTCTTCACTCCAAATGCGGCAATTTTGCTTGTTGACGTAGCCATTCAACCAAAAATGAGCCTCATCACTGAACAAAATTTTGCGATGAAAATCAGCATCGAGATCAATCTCATTTTCGGCCCATACACCAAAATCACGACGCATTGCATGGTCTCGCGGCTTTAATTCTTGCACAAGCTGGATCTTGTAAGGTCGCAAGCCAAGATCTTTGCGCAAAATCTTCCATAAAGTTGATGGACAAAGCTCCAATTGCTGTGCACGGTGGCGAATCGATTCATTCGGGTCCTCTTCAACATTTTGCTCTACAGCGGCAATTGTTTCTTCGGTGCGCACTGTTCGACGTCTCTGCGGATGCGTATTATCAGATAGAGTAAACGTAGTGCGAAAACGACCCATGGTTAACCGAATTAATTGCTCTGATGGACGATTATGTCGACCATAAAATGGACGGAGCTTGCGGTAAACTTCGCGAACTGAACCATTATTTTCGAAATAAATTTGCACGATTTGCAAGCGTTGTTCTTTTGTCAACCTGTTCATGATGAAATGGCAAACCAAACTGAACATAAATGACATTAGAGTTGCCAGATTTGACCATAAAATGCCAGTTTTATCTCTATTCAAAAAACAAACCTCTAAAAAAAACACCATATACTTCTAGAAGATAGGAATGTAAACACACAATTTTCACTTTGCATAACGCCTAGTTGTGAAGTTATTGACTTCTAAAGAATTTAAGCTTTAACGAACGATTCCACGGCAAAATTTTTTGAAAAATATCCCTAATCCATAAAGCAGAGTTATTTCAACACTCGTTCACAGTTACGAAGCCTGTAATTCAAAATTTGATTTTTTATATTTTTTTTTCAACGTGGGGTTGTGAACGACCCCAATGTGCCAGAAAATTTAAGTTTTTTTTTTTTCTTGTAGAAAACCGTAAGTAGATAATCATTTCAAATCAGAATTTCAATAATTTCGGCAATTTAATATTTTAGTTTAGGCCGATTTCATTGAATCTTTTTTGGACGGCACCACAATTTTGCCATCGACTTGTGGCGAAATTTTTCGTTTTCCAACTCTTCTTTCCTGATTTCTTTATATTTGATGGCGGTAGTTGTCATTTTTGTTGAGCATGATATACTATTAAGAATATATTTATAAGATTTCCCTTCTTTCCTTAACTATAAAATTAATTTTCTTTGATTAGCAGTGCAATTTTTGGCGCGCCCCATTATGGCCAAAAAAGTCAAAATAAATGCATTAATTTTCAGTGTAATTTATAAAAAGATTACAAATAAAGAATTAATATTCTTGGAAAAAATTATACTTCTTGCAATAAAACTCAAAAAAGATAATCCCACTGCTATTTTAATGTTACGCGAAAAAACGTGGTAACATACTTTAAAACCCGGTATCTACAGAGTTGAGAATTTTTATTATGAGATTTAAGCTCCTCCATAAGCCCAGCACACCTAGTAATATATTAGTGTACGAGTACAAATTGTTATTTAGGGCTTGTTTGGACAAAAAAAAATATGGGACTTTATGAATTTTAAATGAAGGTACTGCTATTTTCATGAACACAGCTGTATGTATGTATATACTCGTATCTATTTACGTACAGTTCTTAAAATTTTTAATTTATATATTTGAAAAATAGTTATTTTTATTTGCTCTTCATCTTCGTCAATTTTGTTTGTCAAATTGTTTGACAAATAATTTTAGCAGTTGTGATAACGAGATTGCTCCGGAGTTTGCGACATTTGTGGCATTTACGACAGTTTGCGACGTGTGACCTAAAAGTCCTTGTGACATGCCAACACTGCTGCACATTGACAAGCGACTCTGTTGACGGTGCCGCTTTAGATAAGATAAGACATTTCGCAGAATTTTTATTTAATACTAGCTGTCCCGGCAGACGTTGTTCTGCCCTTTCCGGTAGGTGGCGCGAAGCTGTATGAACTCATGCTATGGAATGTTAAACCGAATCAGCCCATTTTTAAAGTGAAATCAACTTCTGTTCCTACTCTTTTACATATAGTATAGTGTAGCAGACTTGGCAGACGTTCTTCTGGCCTTACTGCTAGGTGGTGCAATGAGTTTAATTTATATAGCTTTTGTGTTTTACATAATTACCAAGTCTCAATCATTTGCATCAAATAATTGCTGATATATACAAAATGTTGTTTTATTCGCATATGAAAGGTGTGGCACCACCCATTTTCTCATTGAAAGTTCTTTTTGTCCCTACTTTTTATTTATGTTTCTAGTCTCATTCATCTGCATCACAAATTTTGGTATTTTCTTATATGAAAGGCGTGGTACTACACGGTCTTAGCTGTGCCTCTTAATATAACAGATACGTGGTGTAAATTCCATGTGAATCGATGCAGAGGTCCTTGTAAAAATGCTATTTTAAAAATATTTTTGTATGAGGGCCACCCTAAATAAGAGTTTTGTAGGCTTAACTATGCCTCTTAATATAAAAGTTACTTACTTACTTACTTAGATGGCCATAACAACCCGTTGTCAGGTTACGGCCGACCTCATTAGCTCTCGCCAGGCGCCTCTGTTTTGCGCGCGCCTTCTCCAATCGTTAATGCCAAGCGCGGTTAGGGCTTCCTCAGCTTGGTCTATTCACCGGAGGCATGGTCTCCCTCTTCGTCGTTGACCGGTGACCTTCCCTTCGAATACCTTTTTCGCTGGAGCTTCTTTATCCATACGATGGACATGACCCAGCTAGCGTAGTCGCTGTATTGTTATACGCTTAACTATGTCAATGTCGGCGTAGAGCTCATACACCTCGTGGTTCATTCGAATGCGATAGTCGTCGCCAACTCGAACAGGACCAAAGATTTTGCGGAGAACTTTCCTCTCGAACACCCCAAGAGCGGCTGCGTCTGTTGTCGAAACCACCCATGCCTCAGCGCCATAAAGAAGCACAGCTAGAATGAGCGTCTTGTAGAGTGTTAGCTTTGTCGATCATGAGAGAGCTCTGCAACGTAATTGCTTACTGAGACCGTAGTAGCACCTATTAGCAATTGTTATTCTCCGCTTAATCTCCAGACTGACTTCATTGTTGCTGGTTACGGCAGTACCAAGATAAATGAATTCCTTGACAACTTCTAATTTACAGTTGCCCGCTGTAACATGAGAGTCTAGATCCCGTGCTCTCTTGTTGTTGTTAGTAGACATCATGTATTTCGTCTTGCCCTCGTTTACCGTCAAACCCACTTTGGCTGATTCCTTTTCAATAGCAGTGAAAGCAGCAGTAACATCTCTTTAACTCCGACCGATAATATCAATATCATCAGCGTACGCAAGGTGACATTATGATGCACACCGGCTTTTCGTACGATCCCCTCCATAATGAAATTGAAGAGATCGCACGAGAGCGGGTCGCCTTGTCTGAAACCTCGATCGGTATTAAAAGTTCCGGAGAGGTCATTCCCTACCTTGACGGAGCTACACGTATTGCTCAACGTCATCCTGCAGAGCCATATCAACTTTGCAGGTATACCTGGTATAAAAGTTACGTGGTGTAAATTCGGTGCGGAGCCATTTACCAGTATTCGTGAAATTAATTTTTTAAAAAAAGTTATGTTTGAGGGACACCCTAAGTAATAGTTTTATAGACCAAACAATGTCTCTTAATGAAAAGAGACACGTGGTGTAAATTCCATGTGAAACGATGCAGTGGTCGTTTTAAAAATATTTTTGTATGATGGCCACCTTAAATAAAAGTTTTGTAGGCTTAACTATGCCTCTTAATATAAAAGCTACGTGGTGTAAGTTCGGTGTGAATTGATTTACCGGTATTCGTTAAAGTGAATTTTCAGGGCCACTTTTGTTTGAGGGCCACTTTAAATAAAATTTTTATGGACCAAACGATGTCTCTTAATATAAGAGACCGTGGTGTAAACTCTTTGTTAATCGATGGACTGGTCTTTGTGAAAATGCTATTTTAAAAATATTTTTGAATAAGGGCCACCCTAAGTATTCACCCGAAATAAAAGGTTTATAAACTTAGCTATGTTTGTCTTCTACATAACGTGGTGTAAATTCCATGTGAATCGATGGAGTGGTCTTCGAGAAAATGCTATTTTAAAAATATTCTTTTATAATGGCCACCCTAAATAAAAGTTTTTTAGGCTTAACTATGCCTCTTAATATAAAAGCTACGTGGTGTAAATTCCATGTGAATCGATGCAGTGGTCTTTGGGAAAATGCTATTTAAAAATATTCTTTTATGACGGCCACCCTAAATATGCAGCCTAAATAAAAGTGTTATAGACTTAACTATGTCTATTAATATAAAAGACTTGTGGTGTAAGAAACGATAGAGTGGTATTTGTGTAAATGCTATTAAAAAAAAAAAAAAATTGTATTAGGGCCACCCTAAATATACACCCTAAATAGAAGTTTTATAGACTAAACCATGTCTCTTAATATAAAAGCTACGTGGTGTAAATTCCATGTGAATCGATGCAGTGGTCTTTGGGGAAATGCTATTTTAAAAATATTCTTTTATGACGGCCACCCTAAATATGCAGCCTAAATAAAAGTGTTATAGACTTACCTATTGGTATTAATATAAAAGACTTGTGGTGTAAATTTCATGTGAAACGATGGAGTGGTGTTTGTGAAAATGCTATTATAAATAAAAATTTGTATGAGGGCCACCCTAAATATGCACCCTAAATAAAAGTTTTATAGACTGAACTATGTCTCTTAGTTTAAAAGCTACGTGGTGTAAATTCCATGTGAATCGATTCAGTGGTGCTTGTGAAAATTCTATTATAAAAAAAAGTTTGTATGAGGGCCACTCTAAATATGCACCCTAAATAGAAATTTTATAGACCTTACTATGTCTCTTAATATAAAAGCTACGTGGTGTAAATTCCATGTGAATCGATGAAGTGGTGTTTGTGAAAATGCTATTATAAAAAAAATTTGTATGAGGCCCACCCTAAATAAAAGTCTTATAGCCTACCACCTATCCTCAGACCTACCAAATATACATAAAAAATTTCATAACAATCGGTCTAGCCGTTTGGGAGGAGTTCGGTAACAAACACTGTGACAAGAGAATTTTATATATTAGATTTCATTGAATTTATCACAAAACTGTAATGTTGATATTAATTTTACTTCTTTTTTAATTTTCTACTTAGGGGCCGTTCATAAATTACGTAAGACGTTTAGGGGGGGGGGGGGGAGTCGGCGGATTCTTACTACATCTTACGAGAGGGGGGGGGGGGTGAATGATCATCTTACGTAAGATTTAAAATGCGTATTCATACATTGAAGTTGTATAAACGCATCGTCATTTGTGACAGTAATGAAATATATTTGAATTTTCGACAGTCACGAAAGATTCAGAAATATCGATTACAATCGATTTAAGTAATCGACTCTGAACGGGACAACTTCTCTTCTGTTTAAGTAATAAAATATATGTATGTTGTTTACACGCAGGGTCGACTTGTAACACCGTCTCACAAGTTTGATATTATTCAGGCATTTACACGCAGATACGTCGACTTTGAAATTTTGTTGATGTTGTCCCGGTTCTTTACCACCCCCTTGCACTTGTCGTCTTCAACAAGAAGATTCGCTTTCGATTCCTTCTTCAACAGGAGACCAAAACAGCAATCAGTTTTGTCCTCTATTTCTTCGCTTAGCGTTAAATTACGATTGGTCAAAAGTACATCCACAGTTCAAAATCATGCCTTACGATTTTTTTTGTCCTTCGCTTGCAAACGTCTTAGCTGATCGAGTTTGTAATATTTGTGACCAGTACTTTGCCTCGAAAAAAGCTACTGTAATGCACAAAAAACTACATGGAAAAGACTGTAGTCGCACTCACATGATTCAACCAGTTTCAATTTTGAAACGTGGAAAGGGGAAAAGCCTTTGCATTTTAAAACAATCGGAGATTTGTCAAGTTGCAGAGTGGCTTGACGACGAGGATATTGATGTTACAGAGTTTGAATGTGAATCAGAAAATTCAACAGACGAATCGGGTGTGCCAATTGTAGGTTCACTATCAGACTGGTTGAAAAGCGCATGGACTAACGATGACTTTTTTTTATTCATCTTGAAAAACAAATGTGTAGTTTGTAATTTCGTTATATTTATTTAATATGTAACATATGTATATTAAAATTAAATATACATAGTAATATAGTACATCACATGAAAAATACATTTTTTGACTAGTTTCACCTTAATTATGAATCTTACGTAAGATTTCGGAAGGGGGGCGGGGGGGTAGTGAGAATCTTACTAAATCTTACTCGGGGGAGGGGGGGGGGTCAAAAAGTCATGAAATTGTCTTACGTAATTTATGAACGGCCCCTTAACATTAACGCAAAAAAAGCTAAATTTAACTTGAAAAATAAAACCGAACTTTGCAATAGAAATGTTACTAACGAGTGACGAGTGGTTAGGGTTGCCACCTGATTTATCGGAACTGCAACTGAATTATAAAAAGTTTTACAGATTAATTAACTTATTCTTCAAACCTATGGCGTTGTCTTTACTTTTTTATCGCCCTTGGTAGATCTCTAAATAGATTTCCACGGTGATATTGAGGCTTTAAAAATCTGTTCGCACAGGGCGCTATCATTAAAATAATTACGATTTCGTAAGTCATAGCACCTAAGCAAATGAAATTGATTTTTGCAAATGAAATGTTATTCAATTTTTAAAATTGTGTAGAGAGATAAATGCGGTGATCGTCAAATGTATAGGACAAATGTGGTAGTCAACACAAAAATTACTTTTCTTTTTTAAAAAGCAATTGTTCTGTAAAAAGAAAAAAAAATACTTGCACGAACAGGGCCTTACTTAAATTATTTATAGTTAAGATTATAAATAAGCTGAATTTTAGTGATGAAACTTTAGTTAAAAATTCGTTGATCATCTTGATTTCATAACTAAAAGTAAGCTAATTTCTGATTTTAAATCAGTAAAATTTCTAAACTTACATTATCCATTTAAATATGCGTACAAAAATGTACCAGTAAAACCCAGGATATATGCCTAAGAGATTGAACACTACTGCTTTTGCTTTTCCTATATCCAGGCCTGTGCGCAGGAATCATCCATGGGGGGGTGGTTAAACTCGTCCTAAACTCTTTCCACATTGATTTCGATATCGCGATGTATATTTAGCGTTTAGCCGATCTTCGAGCGTCTGCGACACTATAAAAACAGTTTAAAATCATTTGATAGCAAGAATTCGAAAAAAAACCGGCGGGTTGCACTCCGGGAGTGCCGACAGAAGTGAAAACAAATCGTTTAATGGCAAGTTAGTGTGTTAGTTGGTATGTGTGCGTTTTCTTTTTATATGGCAATGCAATGGAAGACAAAAACGGAATATGTATTCAAATTTTACTCTCACTCTCATTCTCAATTTGTCAACGCAACAAAGCGGAATTTGAAAGAAACAAACATGTAAGCATAACAATCGTTGAATGAGAATGGAATGTGTCAGTTAGTGTGCTTTGCTTTTTGTCTTCCATTTGGAATATTTATTTAAGAGAAACAATAGAACAGTCAAATTTTACTATCGCTCTCATTCATGACGGGGAATCCCGATCACGGTCGGTGTCGCGAGTTTATACTTTTTTCCTCAGCCGCACAACGTGCCATAAGAAGTTTTCACTTCAAAAATATATGTACTGATACGTGAGGTCCCTTACCGTGCTACACAGGCCCTGTTCAACCACACGACCATAAAGCCGGCTCTGATTTTTAAATAGAATTTCTGTCAAACACTGTCATGCCACATATTGGTAAGATGCAGAATTATAAAAGGTTAAACTTATGCGTTTTATTCACTTTTAGGTTTAACCAAAGCGACTCAGACACGGCTAATATTGAGAGACAAACCAGTTTGTCAAAGTCAAAATATCGAATTTTTTAAGGATTTCGTAAGTAGACCAGTATCATAATATGAAGCTGGCAGTTAAAATCACAAATATAGTATATTAAAATGCTGAATTAAATAACAAAATTATATATCGAATGCAGTACATTCCATTTTTTTATTTCTGTATGGCAGAGCTCCTCTGTTGTAGCACGGATAAATTAGGTGGCAGCCCTAACCAACTGACACTCGTTACTTATAATTTCTTTGCAAGTGCAGTTTTATTTTTCAAGTTAAATTTTGCATTTTTTTGCGTTAATGTTAAGAAGAAAATTAAAAAGAAGTAAAATCAATACAAGTTTTTTAATTAGTGTTTTGTGATTAATTCAATGAAATATTGAATAAGAACTTTGCAAAATCTTATGTAAAGCGGCACCGTCGGCAGAGCCGGCAGTGAAAGTACAGTGTTTTTTGTTGTTTTTTTATATTGAAAACTTAAATATATATCGTATAATTTTATTAAAAGACTTGCTGTGTGGTAAAAAACAGCAAGTGTTAATATAATCTTGTTTTTTTTTCTTCTCAATTTAAAATTGTTTCTTTTATGTATTTAAAACGAATTTTTCGTTCATTCATATTTCGCTCATGCGTTTGGTATAAATGCATTGCAAGTGTTGCCAAAGTGCCGCATCTGCTGAGGTGTGTCTAGTATTTTCAAATTCTGTAAGAATACATAAGGTTTAAACGGTGAGTGTTTCTGTTTTTTATTTTTTTAATAGTACCTATACTTAAAAAAAAAAGTTGCAATTCTAACTCCACCATTCACGATAACATTTCCAGTTTGCTAAGCAAGAGTTCATCATTCACAAAATGATCTGTTGCTCCAGAATTCAATTCAGACATAACCTCGTTCTTCACAATAGATGTCCTGTGCTGATAATTGTTGTCAGCCATAAAGCTTACACCACCTTTGGTTTATGCGGAATATTTTGCATCTTTCGAACGACAATCTTTCTTCATGTGTCCAAATTTTCCACATTTATGGCACTTACCACTGAATCTGTTGTTCGTGTTGAACTGATTTCCTGAGTAACCTTTTTCTTCTTCTCCAAAACGATTTTTCTTCTTTGACTCCTTAGATAGCAGACGCGGCTTAACAGTTGTCAGTGTAAGATCTTCTTCTCTTAAGTTCTTCATTGCTGTGACGACTGCATCGTATGACTCTGGGAGCGTTAGAAATAGTTGAGAAACTAAATCGGTCTCTTCTGGTTTCGCACCAGCAGTTTTCAGCTGTCTCACCAGTGAGTCGAATTTTAAGAGATGCTTACTCAAGTCCTCGCCTTCTCTTAGCCTGAGATTTGCCAATTCTTTGCGGATAAGCGCCTGATTTTGTGGCGATTTTTGAGCAAATTTTGAAACTAAAGCATTCCACATTTCTTTTGCTGTGCACTTATCTCTTATTTACTCGAGATAGTGATCGTGGACTAGGCTCGTGATGATGTCCTGAGTCTTTGCATCCTTCTTAGCGAATTCATTTGCACTAATTGTTGTTGTTGTCGCTGCTACACTGCTAACTGATGTTGCACTGCTTGTTGTTGTAATTGCAGCTGACCCTAGTACAGCTTCCAGACAATCCGCCGAAGATAGATGCTTTTCCACGCGAAATTTCCAATTTTCGAAATTTGCTCCAGCAAACTGCGCAATGCCTGTGGATTTCTCAATGGTGGCCATAACCTTTAATAATTAAGTGCAGTGCTTATTAAACAAAGAGTTTTCAGAAGATTTTATTTGTATTTAGTTTCACAAATTTAGTTTGAATTAGAATGAAAAAAAAAAAAATGAGAGGCAAGCAAAAGTATCTATTCTTAAAAAACAGAATTTTACAAAGTAAGAACAAAACAAGTAAATAAGCAAACAGTATTATTTATGCTATTTTAACATAAACCCATCCAATTTCTGTTATTACATGCTTGTAACATTGATACATAGAATTAAATAAAAACAAGGATCAAACTTGAAAGAAATCTTCATTTTAATGCCAATAAGTAAAATCCGTTTGGATTACTTAAGTATATACCTGGTGGTAACTCTTACTGGAATAATGACCAATAAGCCAGCACATTTGTTTGATTTTTATTTGCTCAGCTTTCTGCCTTACAAAATGTTTTCAATTCAACTTGCTGTCCAACTTGAGTCCCTGATATTTAACTAAGCTCTCTTGGGGAATTTGTACCCCATTAAGGTACTTAGATCTGTGGGATGATATTTAACGCCGCAACGCATATGTAACATGAGCTGATTTTAACTCATTGAGTTCAATTTTCCAATTTATTGCCCATTTGCTAACTTTATCAAGAAAATGCAGAAGATTCTTCACTGCACTCCAGCCAGTATTGGGTAGAAGTTAGAATACGCTGCTTGTTCATGTGAATCTCTAAAACTTATCTTTAAGTTACGCCTTACTCACACGACATTTTGACAACTCCATATATCGGCTTATACAGCCTAGTGTTTCACCGAGGCTACGAGGCAGCCTCGTTTTTGACTACGAGAACGAGGCGAGACCGAGGCGAGAACGAGGCGAGATGGAAAAATAAATTTTCCTCGCTTGACCGAGGCGAGGCGAGATCACACGGCACCTCGCCTCGTCCTAGCCTCGTATTCGAAACCAAGAGCGAGGCGCGTTTTGACCAAATCTGAACTCGTAAGACCCATTGCAGATTCAATATATGAATGTAATTTTTATATTAAAATCTTTATTTAACTAATATTTTAGTATTTTATTTTGAGTAAACTACTTTGTTTTATTTTTAACCCGCATGTGCTTCTTACGAGCTCAGATTTGGTCCAAGCGCTAATGCACAGAAGTGCTTGGATCGCATCAGCTTCTATGCGACTAAGCCTCGATTGATCGATTAGGGAAGCATGTAAGGCTATAAGCAAAACTGCATGATTGACAACACTGTATTGAAATTTATTTATTCTAATAGTCTTTCTAAGAACCGGTAAGGTGAGGCGAAACGCACAGGGTAGTGCTAGTATATAAATAAAGATCAATACATGTATGTTCGTTGCTAATGGACTCCTAAACCGTTCAACCGACCGACGAAAGATTTGACATACATATCGTTACCTTAATATAGAAAGGCCCTAACTAACATTTTTTTCAAAATCGAGATTTTTATAGATTTCGGTAGGTCACCCACTAATACACCATTGACAAAAAAATGTGTGAGCTACGATTGAAAATAAATCAAATACAAGCAAATAAAAAAAAGCCATTACTCACAAAAACTTTAGTTTTTATTAAGTTTTTTCGTTCTCCTGTAAAATAATAAAAATGTTAGATAGGGCCTTTCTATATTAAGGTAACGATATATGCTTCTTATGATTTGGGATGCTCCGTAACATAGTTTACGATAAATGGGTGATGCCACCCATCATATAAAGGGTTTTTCAATAGGGACGCTACAAAAGTAGACCAATAGAGAAAGCAAACGACGCCATATTTTTTCTCGTTCTTTTGACATTTCTCTTCAGTAAGCTTTGCCATTTCATCATGATATACGATTCAACAACGAGTCGAAATTACTAAAATTTACTACAGAAATTCGGAGTCAGTGGCCTCAACTTTAAGAGCGAACGTCCAATTTATGGTCGTCATAATCGTCCTGTCAGATCAACAATTGAGCGTCTAGTGGACAAATTTGAATCCACAGGCACAGTACAAATTGTTCCAGTGCCAGTGAGACAAAGAAGTGCCCGTAGTGTCGAGAATATTGCTGCCGCTAGCGCATCAATAGAGGAAGACCCAAATCAGTCTCTCACACGTCGTTCTCAAGCGTTGGGCATCTCTGTGACGTCGTTGTTGCGAATTTTGCGAAAAGATCTTGGCCTACATCCTTACAAGATCAAATTGACGATAATTGATAGTAATAGCATCGAATGTTATTTTACAAAAATAAAGATTTTCATTGATATCCCAAACCGTTTTTGTTTTATTTAAAAAAACTTTTGTAGCGCTCTTATTGAAAAACCTTTTATTATCAACTACTTGATGCAGATTAATAAAACTTGGTATATTTATAAGAGGTAGAGGCATAACTAAGATTCAATTAATAAAATGGGCGGTACCATGGCTTCAATATAAGAAAAAAATTAACTTTATCATATCTCAATATCGTAGATAAATAAGATTTGGTACATATCTTTCTTATAGTTTGTAAAAGGTTCATAGCTTAGTTTGGTTTGGAAAAATAGGCAATGCCTCTCCTTCCCATATAAGAAAATATTTAAAATCATTATATCTCATCCAATTCACCAAAAATAAAAACAGATATTTTATTTTATTTCTTGAGGCTTGATTTTAATAAAAACCTCGCTTTTTTACCGAGGTGCCTCGGCCGAGAACGAGGCGAAGCGAGGCGAGGCGAGGCATGTGATGGCAAGATCTCGTCCGAGGTCGAGGCGAGGCGAGACTTAAATTTATAAATATAAATATATAATTTTATTTTAATGGGAGCAATAAGGTCGGTAGTACCATCATCTCTCACCTATAGGGCGATAACTTTCCTTCAAAACTTGGTACAGTTCGTAATGCAAAACTCGACCCACGACACGTAGTTTGAGGCCCTTTTGAAGAAATATTATATAAATTCCCTATGCTACTGGGTGCTTATAAAAAATTTAAATGAATTAGTCACTTAATCTATTTATTACTAGAAATATCCATAGTCCTTTGTCAATCAGTTGTGTTTGGCTTTTAATATTCTATCACAAGTAGATTGACTTCAATTGCCGTGTTCACCAAATAAGAATCACAAATATTCCGGTGCAATTGATTTTTCAAATCTCTAGAAAATGGGTCGTGAGTGAATACTAATAAAAAGCGCATATAAGCTACATTGAATTAAATAAATTTTTTCAAAAAATATTCAAAGAGCTAATTAAAAGTCATCGAAAATAATATCGAAATATTTAACTGATGACTTTATTGTTTGTGATTGCGAAAAAGAAAATGTATTCAATATATTTTCTTTTAATGCTAAGCAGCCGAAAAATCTTGTAACTTAATCATTATGCAAATCAATTTGTCCCTTATAAGAATGGAAAGAAAAAACATAAAAATCTATTAACTTCAAATCTACACCCCAGAAGCAATTCCGCGTATCACCCACCTTAAATCACGCAAAACTAAAACCAACCGATAAACATTTTGTTCTTTATTTGAAACACGTCGAGTGTGCAATCCAGATGTGTTCTATCGTGGTGCTGTCTGCAATCAGTAGAGACTACAGACCTCGAGCAAACGCAACCTGAATTTGAATCTCAATTGAATTAAAATTGGGCAAATTCACGAAACAAAAGTGAAATAATGTTTCCGCCTGTCTTCCTTCAATGCCAAGACATCACTCATACGGGGAAACCCAATTATATTCCTATAAAAACTAATGTATGAAAACTGCATCCTCAAATTACACAAGCACACAAAATTTGTATCTGTCGGATTTGTGTTATTCTACAATAATATGGGAAAAGGCAATTTCTGTAATTTCATTGCCATTAAACAGTGTTGCAAAATGACCAAAGAAATTTATCAAAAGATTTGAAACGAAAAAATATGAAATTCGAAGATTGCCCCAAAAGGCGCCGCTTTTAATATATCGAGAGATGATAGTGCACAAAGTATGTTTTTGCAAAGTACAAAAATTAACGACCCACGACATTAAGTTTTTATTTTACCAACACTGTACTAATACAGCGGTCTTCACAGAACTAAGGGTTGCATGATTTTCTTTTTCACTTTTTTCCTATGCGCCCAAAAGTTATGTAGTCTGAAACCCAAATCTCGCCTGCGGGCAAACATTTTTATTAATTTATAATTCAATCTAGTCGTTCGAGGTTGCATCAGCAGATAAAAGAGTGACTTTAGCAAATAACTTTGATTCGACCTACAAAAGACTTTGCATCGCCCGGCTATTGTTGTAATATAATACCATTTTTCAATTTAATTTTCGATTAAAATGCGAATTTAAGCCAAGTATGTTATTTTTTAATGGATTTCATTAGAATGCATTTTGTGGTGGCTGAGTACCCCATATTTATCCCCTACACCCATTGAGGTAGGGATTATAATTTTGTACAGCGTGTAAGTGCAAATAAGTTGCAAATAAAGCTACTTAATGGAAATGTACGAGCTGTTAATTGCATGATTAGCTTGCCGAAATGCATATGGTACAATGAATAAAAACGTTTTTTTTTTATTCATATTTCGGTAGGAATATGCCACGAATGAAACTTGCTGGATATGTAGGACCCAGCGGGAGCAAGTAAGATTCGAAAAAAATGGCTATTTAAAGTGTTCAAAAATAATGCCTGAAATCAAAAAATATATTGGATAAAAAACTGTAGAAAATAATAAATCGGTTCCATGCTCAAGAAATTACATTTGACTTAAGTATTCGTTTTTAAAATTTGGCAAAAAGCCTAATTTTTTTCCTTAAATATCCTATTTTTCAGTTATTGTTGATTTTCTCGAAAAATCAGCCATTTACCGAAACATATGCTCAAATCAAAATTGTAGAAGAGGAAAAAACACAGTCCTCTGGTCCAAAAGATTTCTATAAGTTACGGTTTGTCCAAGTTATCGTGAGTTTAAGTTGTCATGCTGTGGTTAACTTTATGTTTTATAGTGGTTCTTGGCTTTCAAAGTAAAATTTATTTTTGATTTTAAAAAGTCAAGGTGAAATTTTAAAATTTTCGAAAAATAATTACGACTATTCGAAAGGCCATTAAAAAAATCTATCGAAAGCACTTGAACTAAGATTTTTACAGTCCACCCAATAGAACAAACCAAGTTTGAGGTCAATCGGTACTGTCCGATTTTTGACATGAAATGCGTCATATGTGTAATTCTGTGTCTAGTACCAATTACGGGCGCTGAAAGTTATAATTTTGCACTTTTTACTGCTATGTACAATTTGATATGAGGAATTTATCGTGCTTTGAACTACGTATGTTTTGAACAATTTTACTATAGAGTTTGTTTTACCAATAATGATATTATTAATTGTTTCAATAAAAAAAAACATTCAAACACACAAACATACATATAGAAAAAACATAGATACAAGAAACATAGAACAATGGTGGCCGTTTCAAAAGGTCGAAAAATCGTTATTTTATATATACTCGAATTACATTTTATTTTCATTTACTCGATAATTATGGCTTAAATTAAAAATTATATCCACTATTAATTAAGTGTAGGAAAGAAAAACACATTTTGCTTCATCCTGTTTTAATTTTCTCAGACTAATGTCTCGAAAACTAAGTAGGTAGTGATAAATTATTAAGGCGAAAGCGTAAGGTTTTTAGGGGGTTAGGTATAAGTTACCTTGCCTTAGACCTTTAAACCAAGTCTCAAGGTCAATTCGAGGTGACCTGAGATTTTTTACATAGACATCTTTTTAACGCAGATTTGTAACCGTATATTGATCCTAAATTGAGGTTTTGGTTCAAAAATCGCTAGAGAGCGTATATCTTGTCGGAAATTAAGGTTTTTTTTTTGATTAAAGCTAAACGAAATGCCAACAAAAACATATCGTCCGATCCTGAATACTTAAAAGAAGAATTTGTTTTTAATTATTTAATTAAACATTTTACGTTTTACTTAGAATGAATTTTTTTCTTTAAAACTCGTGTTCCAAGGATTTGTTGGAATTTTAAAAAGCTTTCATTAAAGAAAAAAGTTAATCTCCGACAAGATTTGCTCTCTTCAGCTTTTTTTGAACTAAAAAACATTTTAAAAAAAATTGTTTTTGGATTGAACTTTTTAACTACTCTAGCGATTTTTGAACCAATAAACTTGATTTGGAACCACTGTGGGGCGGTCGCCCCGGGCGCAATGGTTTGGGCGGTGGGAAAACGGTATGTGTAATATGTAATTGACGTTTTGGTATTAGCATTCCAAACAAATTTTATAAAATTGTGATTATCTTTTTTTTAGTAATACTGATGTTGGACACTGAATTTAGCAAGGTCTTTGTAATAATTTATTTATTTATTTATTATTAATTAAGTCAATGGAATCTTAAATCCTTACTGACTATGTATACTAACAATAATATTAATTAAAAAATAATAGTAAATATAATATAAAAACAAAAATTAATAAATGGCAAATAATAAATTCTTTATATACAACAAAGTACAAGAGAAATCAATGGAGTTAGTTAAAGCTAGTACATTAAATTCTCTCTGGTACCGGATTAAAGGAGAATTTGAAGAGAAATTCGTCCTGCATGGACACTCATGAAATATTGGTATATTTCGCAACTTTCTAATGGGGATGCTAAAGTTAATTTTACTCAGAAGATAAGGGCAATCAATGCTACCATTAATAATTTGAAAAACATAAAGTAGCGATAAAATAGTGCGCCTACTCTCCAAAGATTTAAGATTGAGGAGCAAGCAGCGAGCACTGTAAGAAGGAAAAGGCTCTGAAAATTAAGGGAATGTAGTGCAAACCGTAAACATTTTCTTTGTATCCTTTCAAGCCTGTTAGTATGAGATGCATAGAAAGGGTTCCAAATAAAACAAGCATATTCTAATTTTGAACGAACTAAACTAGTATATAGCAATTTAAGTGTGTAGGGATCGTAGACTTCCTTGGTATTTCGTCGGATGAAAGCTAACATGGAGTACGCTTTTGGAATGATGTAATCCAGGTGTTGAATAAAACTAAATTTAGAGTCAAATATAACCCCAAGGTCATTAATTACATTCATAGTAATAAGGAGAGAGCCATCAATATTAAAAGAAAAATGCTGAAAGTTTCTTAATTTTGAAAACGAAACATGAAAACATTTGCTAAGATTTAACATTAAGCAATTGTTTAAACACCATCTATGAAGGTTATCTAAGTCAGATTGTAAATAAACATAATCTGAAGCATCAGATATTTGCAAAAAAACTTTTAAGTCATCGGCATACAACAAGTGCTTGGTGTTGGTAAAGCAATCGCCTATATCATTTATAAATAAAATAAATTTAATTCAATTATCTCATTTTGCTAGTGTTTTTGCGATGTAAAAAGTGATGACCTTTTTTTTAGGAAATAAAGTAACAGAATTAAATTTTACGGATTGGGAAGAAAAATTATTTGTGGTAGGTATAGCCCCGGGCGCCAAATGTTCACGATACGCCACTGGTCAAATGTCCTAAGTCAAAAATCGAACATTACCGATTGACCACAAACTTGAGCAAAGTGTTGTCCTTTTGAACGGTAACTAAATAATAATACAAAACAAAATATTTTTCTGTATCTTCAAAAACTGCCTGAAGATGGGGGTATGATAATTTGAGAATTTTGGTTGACACTCTCTGTTTCGTGTAGACAATTTTCTGAACTAACTATCTGTAAAAGTCATAGTCCAGTAGTCTTTGTCTCCAATAGATTTTTAATAGCGGACTAAACTTTTCACAGCCCATCAAATAGAATAACACTTTGCCCAAGTTCGAAGATATCGGTTATGTTATATTTTTGGATTTGGACATTTGACATGAAATCAAATATATCGACATCAAAATTGACAGGTAGAATCAAGCCAACTTTTCATAGGGCAATCTCCTGGCAAAAAAAAAAAATTATTTTTCTAAAGTTTGAACTCACGACGTTTATCCACTGGAACTTCGTTGTCATTAAATAAAGGATGCTTACAATCGATTTAATTTTGAGAGGCATAAATCAAATAAAGCTGTCGTTTAATTTAATAGGTTAAAAATCGATTTTGAACTTTGTGTATTTTTACTTAAATTATCGATATTAATTTCTTAAAAAAGCCATTGGTTAAGTAAGTTATTGAGTTCTATACAAAAAAATGTTAAAAAAATTTTTTTACGTCGACGCCTCAATGATTTTGACCCATATGTTCAACGTTGTGGATGGATGCTTATACTTATTACAACCTTTTTTCTGACCTTATGAGTGAACGTGACGTCCAAATTTGGATAAAGAAATGTTGTGTCCTTAAATATGTGGCAGTTTAATCTTGCCCGTAGTGTCACTAGCGTGCACCATCTCTGTTCCCTGATTCGGTTACGCAATATGTGAATAATCCCATATGAGAGATCGCCAATGTCTGTTGCTGAGTTATTAAAAAAAAAAATGATACAAATACTTTTAAGTGATACTACTTAATTTGAATATAGAAAATTATATTAATATTTAAGGGCACAAAAAACCAAGTGATCTTCTAAGTGCTCAGTGGATTAAAATTACTGGCGCCACTACTTAAAGTCGTTCCTAAAATACACTTTGATCTTCATAGATTTCTTACTAAACCAATATTTGTACTTTTGATATTATTGATATTCAGCAACATCAGAGCTCATGTGACGTTAAACTACACGGGAAAAACTACAGGCTGCAAGATGAAAACGTTAGTGTGTTTCCAGTGAAAAATGCAGCTGGATAAACAAACAAGGCTTGTCAAAATACCAAACGACATCGGTTAGCCACAATCAAAAGAATCACACATACAGCCATACAAAGATGTACGCATGTATTCTATAGATAGACAGACAAATATACAGATGCGTATTATGTAGGACCAAAAGCATAAGCCAAAGCAAAATTTGCAATACCAAAGGATACAAGCCATACACATTTTAGAGTGGGTCGAAAAATAGTTTTTTTTTTCAAAATAGAATTAATATCAGTCAAAAATATTGGATTCTATTCTGTCAACAAAATGTTTTTGAAACATTAAGAATTTAAAAAGGATATCCCAGGTTCGCAAAAGCTCCTTTTTATATGAACCTTTCAAAGCGTATCTCTAAGATAAGACTATTTTCACTAAGGTCGGACAAGGGTCGTCAAATTATGACGCATAAAGTCTGTAGTACCTTTGAACATTTCGTAGTAAAATCACGATGTACTCCCACATTTTATGATGGAAATACTTTTGTTTTGTCGAAAACTTAAGGAACTTGTGCAAGCTTAGGATATCATTTTTAAAATTTTAATGTTTCGTACACATTTTTTAAATAAGTATGAAAAAATGCAATACATTTGCTCTTCATGTGCACAAAGACGGATGCGTATCCGTTTCCAACCCGTTACTAGTCCTTCAGCGTGAATTTCTCTTTTTTATACTTCTACGGACTCGATTCAAAACCGTTACGAATCCGTCAAATCGATGCGCATAACGTCAACATACTTAAAAGCCGATGGTCAATTAGGTAGGGCTGGGGGGAGGGTGGTATTAACCCCCCAAGGATTTGATGTTATTATAAATTACATCGATTCAATTCAAAATATCATCAATTTGATAAGTTATGTGAGGTCTCGCCACCCTCCCCCCAAGCTTTTGGTGAAATGACGCTACTGATATTTTATTTTAATGGATCAGAGATACGAAATACATTATTAAAAAAAAGAGTCCGTTTCAAATCCGTATTATTTAAGAAAAGTGAATCCGAATCGGATTTGTATATGAAGTCCGTTCGAACTCGCATTTTTGAGAAGAATTTCCAAGGAAAACGGATAAGTTTCATATCCAAATCTGAAACCCGTTTCAAATAAAATATATGATGAAGCGAGTCCATCTCGAATTAAAAACAGATCCTTATGGCACACTGAGTTATTATTAATTTTATTTAACAAAAAAACAAATTTTCGGCGCACTCTTATAGACACCCTTGATTGAGTTTTGTTTAGCTATGTATTTAGTATTTTAGATCTTACTTTTTGCAGTCGAAATTGTACCCAGCCCGGCATTCAAGAAAGGAAAAATGAAAATTTCATTTTGTCAAAGATGAGTGTCCTTTTAGCACTTCATTCCAATGCAAAGTTTTAATCGGTAAATCTCCTTCTTTTTTAATCCTGAATCCTTAGCACAGCAGACGTGTTTGAGTGACAAATTTAATGCCCTAATATGCCTAAGCTCAACACCGAATGTCAAATGGGAGACGGAACATGGGAGGGCAAGAGAAAGAAACACATTTAATGCGTTGTTTTTAATCTTTATAGAAATCTCAACAAATCCACCAAAATAACAATCACAGGAAGGCAACCAACATACAGACAACGAAATTCCGTGATTCTGTGGCCATAGCTACGAGTGTATCAGCATCTACATCTGTAACTGTATCTGCGTCTGCAAATTCAAATCGAAAATAATTGTATTTTAAAAAAGATCTCATTGTTCCATCGCCATCATCATCATCGTCGCTATTGTACCCATCTTTTCCATTTGTTGTGAATGGCTTCTTAAAGCCACTATAAAAACGCTTCAACGCCTTCGGTGTCAAACAGAAGGCATTACCTGAATTCACCATTTCAATGTTTACCTTCTTGCAGAGTCGTCGTTTTGTCTTCAGCTTAATTTAATTTGGTCTTTTTTTTTATTTTTTGTCTAATTCGTCGGTTTTTTTTTGCTTCATCTTCTGTATTTCCATTTTCATTTCCATTTACATTTATTTCAATTAAGTACTACAATGAACAGTTTTTGGAAACACCACCACTATAGAGGTCGAGTTACTGCCGTACTCGTACTAATCATAATGAGACGAGTGTCAAATTATTTGTAACCAAAGCCTACACCCACAACTTGGATAAAATTTCAATTGAGTTTTTTTTTTTTTAGGAATTTCATTATGTTTCTTTGGCAACACTTTGGACAGAGAGAAGATAATTTTTCAATAATTAGCCACATCACATGGTACGCTTCAGCATTTGTTGTTATGTACCGGTTTATACAGATTCAATGGCACATACTCGTACGAGTACACGTTTATTTAAGTAAGTACACATGGAAAATGTTTATCAGTGAAAATTGAAAAGTATCAGTCGGAAAAGATGTTTAATAAAGTGAAGTATGTAAGCTGTTCATATGAAGATTGAAGCGCTTGATCTGGCCACTACTTCATTTTGATTCTGAAAACATACGGTTCAATTGACTTTAAGCTTAGTATTTCCGAAAGTCTTAGAGACTAAAAGACCCCCAAAGTATTTTAGAGACTACTATATGAGCTAATGCAGTTTTCTGTCGTTTGTGCTCATAAACGGGTCTACTTATTTCAGTGCCCAAGATTTCACAAAGTTTTATTTAAAGATCAGCGTAAGAACGATAAGAGCAAAATACCTCGCAAAAACGACTTGACTTTTTAAGTAATTTTTCCCGCACTGTCAAATGGGAGACGGGACAATTCGTTTTTGTCATTTTCATTTAGAACCCAATCTAAAGGGTTGGGACCCCCTGATGACTACCAAAACCCATATTCAATCTGTTCTCACGATTGACGCAGTACATTTTTTTTTCGAAAAATGGGGTCGAAAAACAGGTTCATGCAGTTCGGGAACCTCTTTGAAACTACAAAATCAATTTTGATCATTTCTGATTGATTAGTGTAGTAAATCTTGTATGAATTATTACTTAAATAATGTTGGTAAGGTAGACAAGTTTGGTGTTATACGTATTGGTAGATTAAATATTTGCATTTGCAATCCTATAGGGTGATCGCAATATTCTTATGTATCGATTTTTGATAACTTCATATTTGCCGAAACATCGATAGTGCTGAGTAATAAATTGCTTAACTTACAATGCAATTCTTTCAAACCGCAGGTTGATGGGCGACTTAAGCAATATCATCAATAAAATCGTTAAAAATAATGTAAATGTTACAAAACACTTTAAATGTGGGCGCTAGATGCTAAGAGGCGCAAGCGACATTTTGCGTCAAACCGAGTTAAGTGCAGAGATCAGAACTTAATTTTGTAGAGATGCGTAAGCTTCTATGTATTTATGCATTTTTTATAATCTCTTCTATAAGGCATTGGCAAATAATACTTATTTTTGATCCCTGGCCTCGCAATGGCTTCATATACATAGATTATAACAAGCAATAAAATAAATTCTTAGCCAAAACAAACTGAAATTTAAAAAGATCGGTGTTAAAAAAATCGACTTTAAGCAAATCGAGCTTTAAGCTCTCAAACGTATAAGACTTGATTAACATTGTCATTTCAAATTGACGCTAGCGCATTTTTGAGAACGTGTTTTGAGCTTCCCAAAGTCCCAAATTTTGACACTCCACGACATTTTTACACTCCTGAAAAATATCCTCTGGCAAGACAAGATCCCTTATCTCAGATCACATCAAAAACGTTGCAGGTATTTTCTCTGAATTAAAGTAATTATTAATTATAATTAATCTTTCACAGAAGTAGAAAATCTCAATGATAAGAGACGCTCACTTATAAGGCCATAAGTGACCCTTTAATTCTCCAAAGGGTACTCTATAATCTACAAATAAAAGATAATTAAAAATATCCAATAGGAACAAGGTATGTCTTTTTCAAAACCCTCAGTCCTTTGGCTTATATTAAAATGATAAATAATAAAAAACTTTCTGTTTTCAATTAAGTTTAGTGTATCCCTTATATTGGAATAGGTTAGGGTGGTGGTAATATTGTCTCACATAGGCCACAAGGGTCCATAGTGATGCCACAAATCCTCTTATTCAGTTTAATTAGGAAATTCTGGTCCTCTCATACGCCAATATGAACGTGTCCGATATAAGAGCGAATCTTTTTATGTCACTCCATAGGGATTTTCCTAGTTTCTTCAAGTATGTAATAAACGACTGCCCGTAGTATTTTATTCATTTTTGCCAAGGTAAGAGCAAAAAAAGGGTGTACAAGCGGTAGAGTGGAGGGTGACCAAGTAGCTGCGCCCGCTACTTGGGGGGCGGAAAAATGGTCCTTGTATATAAGTACCTTTTTTTGCTAGGGCTTTTATTTTGCAAGGGTTTTTGTTGAATTAAAAGTGAGGAACTTTTTTTTATTGGTGAAATTTAATGAAAAAATTGAAGGGTATGTGTGATGATTTTATAATTCAATGGGAAATATATCTCATTTTCCTAGCGTTTTTGGAGAAGCCAGAGTGAAAAACTTTTTTTTTTCTTGAGTCAATAAAAATTTTTTCTTGAAAAAAAAAAAAAATCTATTAACTGGGCGGCAACTCAACTATTCGCCCCGGGCACCAAATATGCACGGTACGCCACTGTGCACAAGGCATTAGAGCATTCTAGAACTTGTTTTTTATTTGATGTACATATTTGGATCTTAAAGCTTTTGAAGTAGTCTGACTATCGACGCTAAACAGTTTTAAAACTTCAAACTTTTCCTACAAAATAAGCCACCGCTTTAAACTTGCAAATCTGTAATTTGAATGAGAAACTTAAATTATTTTTTGAAATAATTTTCTACTTCTTCATTCATTTTAAAATAGATATGCTCCAGATTTCTGTTGACGGAAACATTAACAAAAATGTCCTGTTAATGAGAAATGTTGGGGCTATTTAATTTGTAATGATACACTAAATAATACCAGCGTTTTTATGAATATGTGGTCGGTACATAAAATTTGAGGTATCAACCTAAGTATAGATTTATGAGCTGCATCTTTTTGCAAAAAGATAAATAGAAGGCAAATCTATCATGACGTTTAAATTTCCAGCTGAAGTGGTACTTAGCTCTCCAGCAATACCAATACATAAAGGACGATGTCATCTATCCATTGTCGTTTTTGTGCTGACATTGTATCCAATCCATCAGACAGGTAATCCATATGGTTAAATGGGACTACTATTGCAATATAAGCTCACGTCTTCTTAAGATGATTCCCTCTCTATATTTTCTGACAATTTATTTTGCGATTCCAGTTGCGATGGTACCATATGTATATTTTTGTACCTTGGAATTTTGTATTTTCTAGTGACGAGAACTAAATAACACTTTATTTTTATGGACTTATATTAAAATTTTTTTATGAAAAAGTCAACAAGATTTTATTTCTTACATATCTTAGTGACAATAACAAAAATTGGCAACATTTGATACATTTTAGTTCCTAAAAAATCTTTCCATCTGTTAACTCTTTATATTTAAGATACAAACTTAATAAATCATACACAAATAGCTACAAATTCGTGCAGGTTGTGTTCTATTGACTCAACTCACTGTACACGAAAAGCAAGGGTTCATAAAGACATAAGCTCAAGTGACAAGTGTATTGCAAAGCTAAGAGTCCCAATGCTCATTTTATCAAACCGATTGTTGACATCCCGTAAAAGACCTTAGGACTAAAACAACAAATATTGAATCGTTTTCAGGGGTGGAATAGCGAGAAATGCAAAAACCTTCAAATGGAGCTGATGTACGAGTGTGCAACTTCGATGCTGAATGTGAGCAACGACTTTAGTTAAACGCCTAATCCGCTCTGTTGACATTTGACATAAGCGCACAAACGAACAACAATTGATGTGGGAGTAGGAGCGAGGGTTCATCGAATGGGAGTGAGTATCACGCGTCTTTTGTGCATAAAGGACGAATTCCCTGGTCGCCACTTTTAATTTTTATTCAAATCGCGTTTGTCTGTTTACACTCCATTTGCTCATTTGATGATGCTCTGCCACCACATTTGCAATTGTTGTTGTCTCATCAGCTCGTTTAGCATTTGGCAGATGATACATTTCCATTTTGAATAGATGATGTTGTAAGTACTGTGGGCCGTATTGATGAAAACAAATGGAAATATATGTAATTGAACATTGGGTAGTAAGTTTAATACGGTTGTTATAGAGACTCGCTTAAAGTATTAAATTGAGGCTCGAATGTATTTTAAAGCAGCGACGAAGAATCACTTACAGGGATTTAGTTGGAAGCGGTTGTCCGTTGTCTAACTTTACTTATGCGGCCATTAATGAAAAAATTAACATAAATTGGTTCTCAAATTAAGATCTAAAGTGAAACACATTAAACTTAAAATAGTGTAGACAAGACTTCAATCAGCATACATCAAAGCTGCAGTTGACACACATTAATATCAACCGATGCTAGCTAATACAAAATACCCAAACATTTTCGTGCAATCTTGAGATTAACCTATTTTTCCGACTGTTGCTGTTTCTTTTCCTGCGTGGGGATTGTTTTATTTGGTGTGCCTTATACCAGATTATTTATGTTTAATATTGCAATGCACTTTTTATTTGCTGCTCCAAAATGGTTGATTTCTGAGAATTTTCTAGTAGCTTCGAGAACTGGACTTCAAAACGTAAGTGCATAGATTTAATTTGCTGCGTACTGTTTGTTATACCCAATCTGAATCTATTATTTTATTGGCATTTGTGAGATTCTAAGAAATTGTGGAATGTTCTGAAAAACAGCATTCCCGATCGCCAAACTGTATCGAATGTAACTGTCAAGTCAACAAAAACGGTGCCTATTTATTTCCTGTTTACTAACCCCTCCTTAGTAAATGTCTTAAGCACAAATGCCGGATCGCAAGCCTGCCTGTTCTGCATTAACTACTTCATTTCTGATTCTCTAGATCCTCTTATAAATGAAGATTCAGTTTGAGTAATAGTTTTCAGATTTATCAGCATATTTTTCAGTTCAGTCGTGCAAAATACTTTTGATTTTCTTAAATTCGGCTAGTATGTTTTCTGATATATTGAGATGCATAGTAGAGACTTAGTATTTTCTTCGCAGCCTCTGTTTTTAGCTCACTGGTACTAAGAGTTTGAGAAGCTTAACACTTTCTAAATTTTTCTGCTGGAAATTTAGTCTACGGCTGGAAATAAGATCTGCTATGGTATAGGATTAGTGACTTCAGATGCTCTGTGTAAAATGTTCCAATCAATTCTACTTAAACTAAGGATTCAAACTTTTAATCATATCTGATTGCAAAAAAAAAAAACAGTACGTGATGCTCGCAAGTAATAAAATGTCGAACATGTCAATAGGTATCGAAAAATGTTGGAAAAACAAAAAACAAAGAATTTAAGATAAAAACGAGAAAATGTTGAAAATCAAAATATATGAGAGATCCGAAAATTTTGGAGGAATCGAAAAATGCCAAAAAAATCGAATACGTCGAAAAATATCGATAAATGTCAAAATGTTTATAAGTTTTGTATCTCAAAAATGTTGAAAAATTTTGAATAATGAAGCATTTGAATCATGTTAGAAAATGGCGAAAATGTAGTAAATTCGAATATTGCGTAAGTGTCGAAAAAGTTTATGAATCTGGAACAAGGTCGAATAATGTCGAAATATGTCGAACAATGTGAATATATGTGGACATGGTCGGTAAATGTCGAAAATATGTGGAATTTTTAAAGGAAATGAGGCATTTAGGAATTTGCACATTCACTTCAGTACAGATTTTCTTTCATACCCGCCAATAAAGAAAATCACTCATCAAAAAATGATGGTCATTTTCGAAATCAATGAGCCAAAATCTTTCAAAAGATTGAACTTAAAACTCTTCCGACTTTTCAGTTTCTATTAAATTTACATTTTTTTTTTGCATCATCTACGCAATGAGCTATTTGAAGATTTCTGTCAATTGCATTTGAAGCTAAGTGCCGGTATCAGATGACTGGTATTTGTCAGATAACCAATACAAAATATTTACTCATAAAAAACTGAATTATGCTCCACTGTTAAGTCTACATAAATTCAAAATTTATGGAATAATCGACATTACCAAAACTTTGCCTAAGGGGTGCATAAATTAAATTTTAAATAAACCTTTTTACGCATATATTTTGTGGTTAAACTAATTGAGTCATCTCTGTGTTTCTAACTGTCACCCTCAACATTTCCAACTGAAACCGATGTAAATTAATTTCGAAAAACAACAAAGACACCGTTTTTTTTCAGCAACATTTTGCCCATTCGTATGAGTTGATTTGCACATTGTTTGCCCAAGAACCGTTCTCCTGTCTCGGGGTCTATTATCATTGTCAGTCGCGCTGCTGTTGCTGTTGCTGCCTTGACTTACGGTGACTAAGGAAGTGACAACAGAGCTGGTGAAGTTATTATTCGAGCATATTAAATGCCTGAGTGGTAAAATCAATTATTTAACATTACAACACATTACAGCATTTGTTTCTGCTGCATTTGACTGACAGTCAATCAGACAGACAGACATTCAGTCAGTCTGTCAGGTGGTAAGGTGTCAAAAAGAAGATGTAAAAGGGCCAAACATATGTAAGCATGAGCATTTGTAATGTTATATATAATGAGTACATACGATTTTCAAAAGAAAGTTTTCGAAAATTTTAAGGTGCTTAAAAAAATAAAATTGTTTCATTGTGCCAAGCTTTGATGTATCTTCCATAATCTATTTCCATACCAAAATCTATCGAAATTTTTATCCTCAGCTACTACGGTCCAAAATGAATTATTTTAAAGCAATAGCATGCTGAATAGTGCCAAAATGAAGTGTTCAGTATAATTTTCTTTTCCAGCAAGTGCTTTTAGCGATGAAAAATGCCCCATATTTTAGAAGAAAGGAGTAACAGGAAACATCTCCTTCCTAACCTAACAGAACTAAAATGTTCTCAATTGTTTTTATAAATCTGTCACAAATGAACGTATCAATCCATAGAACTTAAATAGAGTGTGATAAATTCATTATCCTTGTGAAGTCATACACATATGACGTTGACCAAGAACTTGTGGCACTGTGTGTCATGGGGGCGTGATTTCAGCTTATAAAGGGTAACTTTAGTGCATTTGAATTTCATGCATTTTTTTCTTTTCTATAAAGCAAGCATCTCTGAAATTTTCATGTATGACATATGAACATATGTCAATGTTGCGATTGGTAAATATGGTGCGAGAGATCATCGCGATATGATTGTTGAAGATCACTATAAAAATGAGGAGAGTTTTTCTGAAACTGTTTGCAAACTTCGTAGAATTTTTGTTAGAAATAAAATCATCACTTGAATAATAACACATTATAATCAGAGCCTCAGAGACATCGTTTACAAGAATTAGGCGTTTTAAAAAGCAATTTCTCACGATCAACTGACCCAGGACCTCAAGTCAGCAGACCATTTTGCTGGGAAAATTATCAAGGGATATGAAAAAAAGCAAAAACTGCCAATTTTCCAATTTTGGGGAGAAATCATTGTTTTTGATTTCATCCTAAGATAATAATACATCTTCAGGTTTTTATTTTTATGGAAAGAAACAACGGTAACCAGGGGGTGCCAGGAGATGGGGAGCTGATACCTCAAAATATTGTATGACGGCTTTTTTATGGCTCACCAAGTTGACTTCGCAATTGGATGTGATGGGCCTTACGCGCTTACCGTAGAGTTTCCAGAGTCTGAGACGAATTTTTTCTTTCCTACTGTATACAAATTGATAAGCAAAAATTAAATATCATTTTTTTAATATCGAACAAATACAACAAACGCTGAGTCTCTGTAATATCGTAGGCCTAGTGCCAGCGTCAGATTGAAATTTTGCGGGACTCGAGCATTTAATGTTCAGCTCAGTAGTACTCTTTTTGATTAAATTTTAATGATATGATGAAATTCACCATTTTATAATTTTGATGTGACGTTTCAATTTTCCAAAATTAAAAATTTCTTGCCAATACTTAATTTTATATTGCAAAAGTTCGGTAATATGCCATAGCTGATCTTTATATTTTTTTATTCTTTTTAATGTTGAAAATGATCTTTTCGTCATGCAATTCGATATCGGAATCGTTAGCAAGAGCCTATATTTTATTAAGAGATCTGGTTGGTTCAACGAGAGGGTATAGTGAGACACCCTGTGGTATCACAATGGATCGCATTTGGTCTAAGTGAGTCAGTTCGCAACTGACTGCCATTCCTACCCAATCTAACCTAAGAGCCTATACGATATATAAATGTTTAGAAATACATTAATCAGATTATTAATCACAATCTATTTCAAAACTATTAATTATACTATCCGGATATTCCTTGATTAGTGCTCTAACTTTTGTGTTCAATAATTTTGTCGAAAATCCAATCAATTGAACCCTTGGCCTGAGGCTACAGCCCCTTCTAGCCCAACATTAATCCGTCGCTGCCTAGAGCAGCCCACTCACACTCATTCTCTTTCTTCATATGTCTATCCTCGAAGTTCAATTTTTCAAGAATTTTATTTTTCAAAACTGAGCTCTGAATTTTTTTCATGGATTGTCGTAAAGCACATTTAGTTTTGCTCATCAATTTAACATGGAACAGCCTGGTAACACCAAACACCTTTAAGTGCGGTAGTCTGACAATGCCACTGACTGTAATCTATTACGCGCGAGTTGGCACGAGTGAAGGATATCCTTAGATTTCACAACAAATTAAGTGTTGCCAAGACCTTTACTAAGTCGCTCAATTTACGTCAAAGGGAAACACGACCTAAAGGCGTTGCATATAACTTATAAGAACCGCTTCTAAGCTTCTATACCTGGTAATCGGTAAGCAACAAACTTTGAGCTATGAGTCTTTGATATTGCGAAATTTGGGTGTAACTTTGCTCCCTCATTCCGATCTAACCCGTTGTCCCCGTCCTAGTCTTGCAGACTTTTCGTTGGATGTGAAATGGGCGACATATCTAAAACCATTTTGGAGGCTTCATAATTTTGTTTTTGAATAGTAATACTCGCACAATACACAAAAATATTTTGAGGAATCATTTTGCCAAGCAACGCCTAACTTTTTAGAACACCTTAGGGACAGCACATATGCATATGTATGTATGTATATCGTATTAAATACGAATATATAATCGCACTTACCTACTCATGTATACATACTCGTACATATGTTATGTTACTCCATTTGTGTACATTTCCCACTTAAGGCTAATTGGGCATAGACACGTCGGTCGACGTTCTATGGTCGATGTCGACGCCGGATTCGTTGATGGTAGATATTATTACATACATATGTACATACATATATACGAATATATATATATATGGTATGTAGGTACCTACTCGTATGCCGGGTGTATAATCGCTGTTTTTGAATTCGGATGATGATGAGTTGCATTTGGCTTCTCGTCGCAACGTCGACGCTGTTAAATTGACGAAACGCCTTTTACGTTGAGGTAGAAAAACGAAAAGTGTCACATCATCCATAATGATTCGATGGGCGATTATGACTAACCGAATCCCAAATTTAAATTATATGGGAAGAAGAAGGCCAGTATAGTGTTTTTGTTGGGTACGTTGGATAATTACACTAAAAAGGCATCAATTCACATCGTAACTTGAGCTCGAAATTTTACGAAAGAGAGGAGATTGTGATTATCTTTGAGAACACGGCAAGTTTTATTATAAAGGAAGAAAAACTACAAAAGTTTATGAAATGTCGAAAATAAAACACTCCACTCTACTCTACTCCACTTCACTCTGCGTAATACAAACAGACCTATAAAAACAACAAATACAAGGTAAATGGATATCATGTTTTAGGTTGGATCTTTTCACAAATATTTTGGATTTTTAAAATTTTGTAGCTAAGTCGATATAGCCATGACCAACCAACCAAACAAGAAAAACTCCAAAATTAATGCAATAAAATTTCGTACAATTACTAGGTATGGCTCGAACTACGATGTTGATAAGAGGGCGTGACACTACTCATACTAGCAGAAATATTAAAATACTACACTGAGAGCTTTATTTCTGATAATGGAACTAAATTTCATACAAACACTTGGAATGTTCCGGACAAAAGTGGGCAAATTTTGATAAGAGAGCCTGGCATTTAGTTTAACTTATAGCATAGCAGAGCACCTCTAGGAAGGAATAACCTTTTTAATAAAAATGTAAGACTCTACGGTATTTCGATAACTAATAAAGATATGTATGTAATTTATTTTGCGGATTCTTAGAATTCTAAAACTTTTGACAAAAGATCCACCCTAATAGCGGATATATAACTTTATAAAACAAAAACAGAATACAGCAGCAAGAACAACAACAGCAAATATATTTCACAAAAAAAAAAAATACCTTTTCATCAGACTATTGACAGTGACGCGTCATTTTTGTAAAATTTTGTTGTTGCCGGCAGAGGTTTCAGCGACAGTATAATTGACGCCGCATCGGTGTTGGAGTCAATTCTATTTCCATACATAGCTGTACAAACCACTCAAAAGGGACATGAGCTTGATGTGTTTTTTTTGCTTTGTGATCTGTGTCAGAATCGGGCCCGGACGTGTCAGAAAAGGCGCCAGTGTTCTGAAATGTACGTGAATGGGAAATTTCCCATTTAGAAGACTTTTAGTGAGCGGGCTATTAGAATGGAAACATGTGCTCTTGTTGATGTTTACGCAGAAATGGATATTTTATTTCAAAACAAAAGAAAAGAAAAAAAAAATGTACCTAAAGAAACAAAAATTAAGACTTCACTTTATTAATATTAAAATAAAGAAAATACAGCGCATGCACAACATAAATAAATAAACTGCATGCGGAATTAGCAGTTTCAAAGTGGATAGATCCCAATGGTTTTAAATTTTTATTTTGAATTGAATATTGAGGCTTAAGCATTTTTTTATATAACACAGTAGAACAAAAAAAGTGGAAAAGAAGGTACAAATTTTTGGAAAGGTAGTTCTGTGCTGACAAACTATCCCAATGTAGCTCAATATCTCAAGATATCTGAACAACCAGACACAACAGAGCAGATCGGAGGCCAATTTCGGAATCAGCACATCAAATTCCTTAGATCAACATACATACATATATACTTCTATGTTGTTTAAAACTTTTACTTTAATTTAAAACTTTTAACAATCAAATTTGCATGACAAATTCAAAACGCTGATTGCATTTCGGAGAAAAAATAGCATAATGGACACAAATAATATTTTGGAAAGAAGATCGGCTTAAAGTTATCTCTCAGAAAATATAAATATATTATATATGTACATATATTTTTAATCTTCGTTAATTAAAATTTTTTGAAATTTGTTCTACAGTGTAATCGTACATACATTTTTGGCCCCGAATACGAAATATTCGTTATCCATAACTCAGAGTGAATACAGCTCAGCTACTGATCAGGGTTGTAAATGCCCACTGCCTTATTGAGCATTATGCTTTAAGGTTGGGTTTAATATCCCAAAAATACTTCGAAAAGGCGTTTTTTTTTATCCTTGAAGAAACTCATAAAAGTTCATCTAAGTGAAATCAAACTATTCTCTGTAACAACAGGCAACATCATATTGGACGAGCAACAGAAAGCATGGACCAGAACTTACTAAGAAGACTGAAGCAAAGAGTTTGTGGTAACATTATGGACCCTTGTGGTCTATGTGAGGCTATGCGGCTGCCACCCAAACTTAATCACCTATAGTGTAATGGCCACATGTAAAAAAGGCAAACAACTACTGATGTTGATGATTGCGTTTTACAGCTCCCGCATTACTACTTTTTATAAGAAAAATCTCTGCTTGAAATTTCGAACTTTTGAAAAATTGCATTTTTTAGGCCATTATATCAGCATGTGGACCACGAGATAAAAATATGAAACTTTCAGGACATTTAGTTTTAACCTTGAACTTCAAAAATCTGAACTCTCGTTAACCGATTTTCATCCTTTCCACGTGTTAGGGTGGGTTAAAAGAAGCAAAAAAAAAAAATTGGAGTGAGTTTTTTGTTTGAATTTCGAATCCAAACACCAATGGTACAAATGAGAAGAAAAAACAACAATTGAGGATTGGCGAACATAACGGCACATGTCCAGTTGCAAAAATGTTAAGAAATCGCGAAAAAAGGCTTATTTCTCTGAACTGAGTAATTATTCACTTTGCTATCAAAAAAGTACTTTTTGGAAGTGTCTGAGATTGAAATTATTTGAAGGTTAGTGTAATGTTCCGTTCGCCCACCCTTCAATTATAACACAGAATTAAAGCTATGAAATTAATATTTAAATATTAATAATTTCAAAATTCAAAGTAGTGCAGCAACGAAATTTCCATTTTTTAGACGTTTTCATCTGGAATGACACATATATGAATGCTGAAAATAATTTGCGCAAACGGTTTGAGTTAAATCCAATACATAAGATATTTTGTATAAGGTTGATATCGTTGCATGAACGTGTGATCGATGCGTATTTGTTTATTTCTATGTATTTGCTTATTTGCACAAATACAGTCGTGGTCAAAAGTATTAGGCACCCCTAAAAATTCTTAATATCTACGATATGCCACACTGTACGTTTATCTGATTACGTGGAAATGGTCACGTGAGCACATGTACTATTATAATTCATAAAAAATTATAACTGGGTTGCTGCGCCACAGCAGTAGCGTCTATTTTTTAATTTACTGAGTTTTTGAGACAGTCGTTAGATGTTTTTGAAGCGTGATTGTCGTTGTTAACTACAAAATTTGATTTTAATTGTAATATTTTCTTGATCTTGATGAAAAAGTCATGGCTCTCAGAATCGGACCGCATAAAACGACTAGAAAAAGGTAAAAAAATACAAAAATTGGTCGATTACTGAATGGTCCAAGGGAACTTGGTCCGATGAAAGTAATATTGAGGCAAGAAATTTCTATCGATACTTAACACTTTTGCAATATAACATTTTACATTATTCAGTATTTCTTATAAAAAATTAATATTTTCAAAAGTATTGAAATTCTACAATAAATTACAGCTTTTCAGCCTCGCTGGGACTCAGTACGTCCGTCGCAGGGCGAACGAAGCATATTACCCGGATTATTTGATTCCAACAGAAAAACGTGGAGTTGGTAGTATCATAGTATGGGGTTACATGAAAACGTCAGGTGTCGGAGAGTTGTATATTTGCGAGGGAAGAATGAGTTCGGACACGTACACATCCATGTTGGATACAGTTTTCCAGCCAAGTGTGGCAAAATTATTCAATATAGGGAACAACATGTGATTTTTCTTTCAGCAGGACAATGCGCCATGTCATACTTCTGTCCGCAGCAGGCAATGGTTTGCAGAGAAAGGCGTTCAGCTGCTTGATTGGCCAGCAAAGTCACCGGACCTATCTCCGATCGAGCATTTATGGAAAATTTTAAAGGTTAAGGTGCACAAAAGGTCCTATTCAAACAAGCTGCAAATGATTGAGTGCATAAAAGAAGAATGGAATAAAATTTCCCAAAATAAATGTAAACATTTAGTTGAAAGTATGTCACGTAGACTAAATGCTGTTATAAGGGCTAATGGGGGGTCAACTAAATACTAATTATTTTTAATAAAGTAGGTTATGTAAAAATTATAAATAATAATTTTTTTAATTTTCTGAGTGATACTACCAGAATTCAAAAAAATTACGGGTGCCTAATACTTTTGACCACGTAGACTCAAGCCATTTGCACCAATTATGTGAACGTATAAAGCAGACATTGCGTTTTCTGCAAAATACACCAGTTTGTCGAGAGTTGTCTAAATTTTAGTTCCGTATTCAATGTCCCGACAGAAGTCAAGAACTGCTTAAACATTTTAAATATGATTTTACACCATCCAACTCCAGCTGTGCTAAGTAGCATGTCTGAGGCTAAAATTCATAAAATATGTTTTGCATTTTTAACATGCGTTTTGATTAATAGTTCTCAATTAGTTTATGAAAATTTTGTAGCAAATGAGGTTTGTTTGATACTCAAAGATTATTGGATACTTACTATGTTCAATACAGGATGTAAGATATTGTAAAATATTGAGAGTGAAATGTGTCTATATTTTAGCATATTGATTTTTCATAAAATCAATGAAAATGTAATGCAGTTATTTTATTGTGCCGTTATATAACGTACTTTTCCGGCAGCCACACTTCGTTTTGATAGCAAACGCGACACACCTTGATACCTAATGACTTCGCATGTGAAGAAACGAAGACAGCATATGCAGTGACGTGCAAATAACTCATAAGAGCGTTCCATTCTCTCTTGCATGGCATATTTGCTATTTTTGGCTTTAGGATTTTTATTGCTCATCAATGCAAAAACTTTACAAACTTAAATAACAATCTTGCATGTCCGAGAATATTAAGTTCGAAAATTCCAAAAGTTTTGCTAACTTACGGGACGTGTTGCAGCTCTGCACTCTCCACAATTATAAACTATCCCTAGTTAGATTTTGGAAATCTCTATTTCGTCCTGGAAGCTCGCATCTGATGCAACATTTAGTTTTGCTAGGATTTTTATGATAGAAGAATTAAAGATATCTTTTTTATGTCAGTGAAGTCAGTTATTGATTTTTCAGAAAATAAAAATTATGCTGTCAGGAGCTTGAATGGTGCTTCAACAAAATAAAATTTTAGCGTGAAATTAACCCAGCATTTCTTTTATTTCTGAAAAAGAACATGTGTGTTGTAATGTGATGCCATGTGCTGGAATATATAATAAAGTAATTTTGCCATTTCGACCTCTACGTGACAAAAAAAAAAAAAAATGTTTGCCTATATGTCTAGCTTAACTTTTTCTTATTTTTGAAACAATTAATGTTATGCTGTAAAAAATATTTCCATTAATTCAGTGAAAAAAAAAAACTGGTTAAATTTTGTCAAATGGGTCCAGCATATTTTCATTTTCCAATAAAAAAAATCTTTTGCTACGTTGTGCCTATATGCGGAAATATATTATATAGGTATAAGGAGTGAGATCGAAAAAATCTTAACATATGTATATAAAATTCAATAATTTTTAAACGGTTGATCTAAGAGTTTTGAATTTTTTTTTTATTTAATTGATAATATTTTACAAATTACAGAAAAATATAATTTTTATAGTTCTAACCACTATTTATGAACTCGTGGACCTTTTTTGGCAAACCTTCCATTAGAGATTTGATAGTTGTTTCAGACACTTTTTTGGTACAGTTTGCCCATCTCCTGTTAAAATCTTCGATATTTTGGGACACCTTTTTTGTGGTCTTTAAGTTTCTTTTCACAAATTAATTGGTTCTTTTGCCGCAACTGAACATAGGAATTTTTTAGGAAATTTTGTCTGTTTTTGTATTCTAATTTTTTCTTCGACATTTCCTCGACCATTAACAAGATAAAAATTTTTACCCGGAAGCTGCGTAAAATCTGCCTGTACATATGTTTCGTCGTCCATTATACAACATGTATATTTTTGTATGAAATTCGATTTTAATTTCCGAGCTCTAATTTTGGCGTTTAAGTTTTTTGCAGCATTCCTGTCTGGAACTTTTTGGACTTTGTATGTTTTCAAACCTGCATTAGCTTTAACTTTTCGCACCAAATAGTCGGAGCACTGGGCTAACCGGGCAGCTTTTCTAGCAGATGTGTTTGGAGATCTTTTCAATATGCTTTAAATTTTCTTGGCTTTCCCAGTATCATGTGGTCCTTGTTTTCTTCCCGAACCAGGTTTCCTGTCGATGGTCAAATTCTCCTGAAACTGTTTAATAACATTGGAAACAGTTTGACGGCAGACCTTCAATTCTTTGGCCAATTTTTTGTAGGACCAATTTGGATTTTTTTGAAAATTTTTAATAACTTTAAGACGTACTTCATTTTCTTCACACATTTTGATCAAACTCACAACAAATCAACATGTTTGTCATTACAAATAATAACTGACATATTTTTCGAAGATAACTAGATCAAAGAAATTTTGAAATTTTACCCCCAAAAAAAAATATTAGGTAAGACGTGTGTTAAGATTTTTTTCTATCTCACTCCTTATAAACATTATAATTAAGTGTTTTTCTTTGTAATATCACCTAAAAACTTGGCTAGAGCAGACATGCCTAAGCCTTGGGAAATGCATGATTCATTTAGAGGTAGATTTTTCAGTAGTGATTTTATGACAGATCGTGTATCGTATCAAACTATCATGGTATTTTTGTTCAGTACTGATTGACACTTCTTCATGAATATATTTACGCTATAATAACGAATGCAAATTGTGGAAATTTACTAAATTCACTTAAATTTATGGAATCAACTGGTCGCCTAGATCATGTGATATCACAACTTTAAATTTTTCTTTGAGGCTACGTAAAGCCAAAGTTTACATAGATAAGCCGTCTACGATTCAGGAATTGGAATCGAATAGTAATCGCGACATTTGCTATAGATCACTCAAAACTATCGAAAATTGGAACTTCAGGCGCTGTTCCGGACAACATTTAAAACATATTATCTAAAAAAAATATATGTAAGTAATCGTCCTTTTGTATGATATTAAAGATTACCCGATAAAATTGATTTTTTTATTTAACAAAACTTATGAATTCACATAAGTTTTCGCTCTGTGCATGTGAGGCTTTTTCTGAGCCATTTTCGTAACATAATATTTTTTGGGAAAGATAGCATTTTTTGGGGAAACGTTGCTTTTTGAAGAAGTTCCGTGTTTCGACGTTAAACGACATACATTGACATTTCTAGGGTTTTAAGGATATTGCCATGAGTAATACAGTGTAGTCGTTGGGAAACTATAAGCAGTATTACATTAGCAATATTTCATTTTGGTCGCTGACTGCTGAAATATTAAAAAAACACTCATACTCTAGAATGAATTTTCCTGTTTTGCGTAATAAAAGAGCCGATTTAGCATTTTAAGGTAATTTAATTTATTTTTCTTAGTTTGTATTTTAAATTTTAACTTATGGACTAAAAGTTAAATACATAATTTTTAAACTTCGGCATCTAACTGTAATATTTTTTTTGAATAGTATTTTCTATAACATTTGCGCGTTTAATTTAGTTGAATTTATTTCTTAAGTAGTTCATAATTAATTTAAGTTTCTAAAATTTCGTATATCCAACAGTTCGTATATACTTAATAGATATTTATAGTATGCGTATAGTGGGTGTTTTTGCGTCTGTGCCGCATCGAACATTTACTCGTACTCTACAATTTACTGCACAAATTGATGCAATCGCTTATTGAATTTCTACAAATATTTTTATATTCAATTATTTATAATATATACAATTCACAATACATTTTCAAAAACATTGCCTAAATTTGTTATAAATTTATACATAAGTTCAATAGTAATGTGCGCCATCGAGTAACCCTATATCTATGATAGTAAAATGCTCATAAATGGCGTTTTTCAAAATTGTTTGGATACTATTTTTACAAATGAGCCAAAGCCTTTTTTCACACCAGTCAGTCTTAAGCGATTTTTTTTTTATTCATAAGTGCTGAAAAAATACACCCTAGATGATATCTATATGTAACCAAAAAAAAAAAAAAAAAATCAGATGCGATGTTCTAAGGACCAGTTCTGAATTGCTTTTTGATAGTTGAACCTGGAAATTACCTCCATTTTGCTATATATATATGATATGTTACGTGCATTTCAGGAATATTTTATTTAACAAAGCTTATATATTTTCACTTCAAGAAGAAAAAAGTCATATTTTCAAATATTTCTAAAAGTCCGAAAGAAAATATGATTAAATAGCTATACCAGAGGAAACTCAACTTCGAGGCAATTATTTTACTTTGAAAAGACAAACAAAGCTAGATTTTTAAAAAATAAGTTGTGACAACTTCTTGAAAAGTATTGGAAACTTCTGAGATCGTAAAATATGAAGCCACAATATCCAAAATATCCAATATTTGGAAAAATATTAGCAACAAAAACAATATTTGATTATAAATGTATTTCACGAATACATCACTACTTCCCCGCAGACAAAAAAGGAAAAATCGGAAAATCGCACGATTGTTCGACAAAAAATTTCTGGATTTTTACAAAAATGTTCTGTAGAGGAAGATGAAATATCATTGCGATGTTATGGTAGTGTCGGGATTTTACCTCAGCTTAGTTCAATTTATTTCAAGCAAACTTAAAAACAAGCAACAATTTCTCGATCAATAAAAGCCCCAAGCAGCCAGCCATTGGCTTTCGAGACTAAGCAACGTATTCGGTTCATAAAAGTTCCATCAGAATCAGTTCCATTGTCATAGTTTCTAACACCTTTTATATCATTCACACAGGGTATATTAATTTTGTACTTTTGCTGTAAAACACAGAAGAGGGCAAAGCAGATAACCCAAAGGGTATACAATAGACTGGGTCGAAAAGGAAACTTTTCAATCAAATTTAAATGTAATAGTGCTGAAAAGTTGCTATTTTTAGGGCTAAAGCTCATCGGATCAGATCAGTAACATTATCTCAATTCCATTGACTGAAAAAGTCATTCGTTTATTATTTCCATTGGTGAAAGGGGCGTTATTATCTAAGTAAGGGTTAAAAACTGGAAAAGAGCCCTTTATGAGTAAACTTAACAAAATTTCACAATAAAAACATATTGATGAGCAAAAAACTAGTAAAGATATCAAATATTATATATTCTGCACCTACATTAATAAATCCTAATTTTTTATTAAAAGGGTACTTTTTTTCCACCACATTATGTGCTGGCTGGTTGGACCAAACGTATCCACAGTGAATTTAGCAATATATGTTTAAGTGGCACTCTGTGTAGCGTTTTAAAGCTTATGCTTATATAGCAAGTGCCACGCCCTCTTTTCGAAATTCGTTAGGAATTTTTCTGATGCAAAACCCTACCATTTATTGTATTTGTGTGAAATTTGGCTTCGTTACTTTAGGTCAGCGGTGGGCACAAAAATATAACAAAAGAGGAAAACAACAACATCAAGCAACAAACGAAATTTTAAAGTTTTTTTACTTTCATTTCCAAAATTGCCATTAGCACAAAAAAAAAAACAAATTACACTACAAACAAAAACAATTGCTACATTCGTCAAGACACAATGAGGCGCCGTCATTTATGGATTTGTGTTTTGATTTTGTTTTCATTTGAATTCAAGTAAAGCCTCGATAGCGTTGAAATTCTGCGAATTTTGTGCCTCGATGGCGTTGAAATGCTGGGAATTTTTTTCGCTTGGTTGTGCGTCGAATAACGGTTAGAGCAATGTGAGGAAATTGAGGCACTAAGTGCCCTTTACTGCTTTAGGTAATTCTCTCAGTAATCCATTATAAAGTTTTCCTTTCTATGGATAGAGCCACGCTCTCTCGTATAAATTTACCTTGTTCAGAGCTTTTTTGAATCTTTCATACTATTTGTGTGAAATTTGGTATAATTACCTTAAAAAACTCTCGCAATATAGAGTTTTGAAGTTTTGCTTTATGGGTGGTTCCACGCCCACTAACCGAAATTCGCTAAATTTTTGCTGCGGAACTTGTGCAAGTTATATTTAGTATTTGTGAGCAATTAGGATGCACTACATCAAATAACTCTCTCAATATAGCGTCTTAAAGGTGTTATTTGTATGGGCGATAGGCGTGTTCGTCAATTTTCAATCCAAAAAAGTTTGAAGGTGTAGACTGTGTATAAAATTTCATTCAATTGTCTGGGCCCTAGCTCTACCAAAACCACTAGCAAATACCTTGATTCCGCGCTGATTGGGTGTCACCTTTGATTACGGGGTCTGAGGCTGTAGTCCCTCTCTAGTCCTGCCTCAATACAGAGTTTATGTTAGGAGTAATGTCACTGATCACTAGGGGCTTCCTTTTCAAGCTGCAGCATACATAGCTCCTTTTATTCATACCCATTCCATCCATTCGCTTGAAAAAAACAAGAAAAATCTTATGATGCAGAAGTCTTTTGGCCAAAAATTGATGTGAAATTATCCCCTCTACAACTTTGCACCATGCCATGAAACATACTTTCAGCATGTATCTAGAAACATAGTCAAAAAGATAAACGATCTCTCTTTGTTTTAACATTTTTCAAACTTTTATTAAGAATAAAACAAAAAGCTAAGTTATTTCCAAAATATAAGACTGTATTAAAAGTATAAGCTGAACAAAAAATTCTATACCTGTTCTAGATACGACTCAAGATTGGTTACCAACGTATTACAATGAAGGGCGCATTATGGATCATTATATATCATTCCGTAGGAATTAGGTCTTCTATAGCGATTGCACTTTTTAGCTCACATCAAAGTTTTAGAACTCTCTGTTGACCATTCTTTTCTAAGATACTCGGGGTTTGCTTGAAGGACGCCCACTGCCAACTCATGGATTTCTTTTCTCATACACATATATACTCTAACGAGAAGAATTAATGTTATTTAGGAAATATGGGGCGGTACGTTAGTAATACTGACAACTATGCTGAAAACAATTGGTATAGTTGGAAGGAAAGTACATATTTTATTATATTTTACTTTTCATTCATAGCATTCTTGTTCTTATGAAACCTTATATTCAGAGACGATTCGAACGAGCCTCACTCATTTCGGCGGTCTATCCTCTGCTGTTACTAACCCGACGTATAGCATTTGCTAATGAACTAATTACACGCTGGTATTGTCTGTCGGTAACACTTAACTTAAATACTTCAATTTTACAACTGTTCACCTGCAAACATCTTGGAGAAAAAAGGCTTTTGAAAATTCCTTAAATAAATGTGGATGCGACACAAACAACATTTTTAATAAACTAATCTCATGTGACTTCAGAAGCTGTAGAGGGTGGTTGCGGCGACGTCGAAAATGGTCGATGCAAAAACTGTGCGCTATGATGATAAGAAGTGGAGATTTCTTGCAGTGGTGAAGCTGCCAGACTGGCTCCGATACTATTTGCAGTTGAGTTCAGTTTTTCCGGTGAGTTGACGCGTATTTTTGGCGGCGTGTTATCAGCAGGATAGTTACTGGGGAAGCTGGCATGCAGATGTGTGCCGTTGAGCGTAAACGTTTGCGGCAATTGCGGATGTGGCCTTATTACAGTGGGTTGTATTGGAAACTGTTGTGACATCTCTTTTAAGTTGGAAAAACTTTGCAAATAACATCCAGCATTAAAGAAACTTGCAGCGCTGTCCAATTTAAATGCGGGCAGATATGAAGTCATTGCTGTTGATGCATAGGTACCTGGTATACTGGATGCTGCCAGTGCATTGGATAAATCACGTGGCTTGTCATCATCGACACTTAAAGATTCATCGCGATCATTTGCACCATTCGATGTTGAACCAGGACTATGCTGCAGTTGTATACTACTAGGAACTGGTGAGTGTGTCCCTAATGAAATGTCTGAGTCTGACGTGTCTGATGGTGTAGGTGATGGCGCTCCTTCGGGTCTACGTCCATGACAGGATAGACCAGAATTATTTTGATTATGTTGCATTCTAAAAAAAAAGAAAAGAAAAGAAAGGAAAATAAATGTTTGTCCTTGATAATGAATATTTAAAAAAGAATATATATTTTATGATCAGAAAAATCAGAAATTTAAGTGGTTGGTACAGTAGCCGATCACGGAATCCATACTTACATATGTATTTGTTATTTTTAATTGCAAATGCTGGAAATTTATAAAATGTTATACTCTAAGTCAGAAAAATAAAAATAACGCTGTGGTATAGTGTTCCTAGTACTTGAGGTACACGACGCTCCACAAAAGGGTTCAACTCTCAAGTTTCGTCATTTAAGAATTTTTGATGGGGATCGGCTCTATTGTATGTACATATATCCCGAATAAAAAAAATCCAATAACGGTTTACCTTTTTTTAAAAAAGGTCGACAAACCAGAAATAAAAGGTATTTCTTCAAAGGATGGCCATTGAAACAGGGCTTGAAAAATTCACAACTTATTCGTTTTTATCTTTTTTATTTTTTTCTTTTGTGAATCGTATTTTCAGTATAATTCCATTACATTTGGACTATTAAACCATTTTTTCTTGTTTTATAGCCAAAGATACATCCGCAATCGAAAAAAATTATCGGTTTGGTAGAAGTGTATCATTCGGCAATCTTTCGGAACGTGGAAGTGTCTTATACTATTCAGATTCCAAGCTCATACGTCATCGTAAGCAAATCTGAGCTATAATTTCGGTATTAATTATTAAATTTCAGAGCTTTCAGGGCGATTGGGATAACAAGTGTAATTGTCTAGGATTACGATTATTCTAATCGCAATTTCAAATTTTTTTGAACTAGGATTACTGTAATCGTCCATCGAAGGAATCTTAGATTACAATTGCAGTAATCTTAATTTTAGAAAAAACACATATTACAATTATAGTAATCATAATCTTAAAGTCTTCGATGAACGATTACAATAATTTTAATGTTGAAGTTTTTTAAATTACGACTTTTTGAGTAATCGTTAACGAAATAATTCAAGAAATGTCCAAAAACGTCTTCCAAAAATATCTTCCATAGCAAAAAAATTCCCGATGTGTTCACTCACACTTGGAGTGATTTGAGAATTGCTCGGTCAGAAAGTGTTCGGTTTGTAAAACAATTTCTCATGTAAAAATGATATCGTTAAATTCATTCATTTTTACTGATATTTAATAAAAGTATTCTTTTGCAATGATAACTGTAATCCTGAAAAAAAAACCGGGAGTAAGATTAAAGTAATCGTTCATCGAACGAACTTTGATTACGATTACATTAATCTTAATTTCGACTTTTTCCAAATTATGATTGCTGCAATCGTAATCTAAGGACGTTCGATAAACGAATTCTTTAATTGTTATTGATTTTTCTTTGTTTTTAAGATTACTGCAGTCATAATCATGTGGTAATCATAATTCTTATCGCCCAGATCTGTTTAAATTGCACGTTCATACAAATATTTCGTTTGAGGTCTTTTCTAATACTTGAATTTTTGACAAAACACCAGTCTATTAAGTTCAGTGTAGGAGGCACTACGGGACAAAACAAATGAAATCATTCCTTTTGTTGACTGCTAGGGCATGGTGCGATATTGACAGTTTTTTGGATGTCAAAAATGAGAAGTATGTATTTCGTTTGAGGAAACAGATATAATACGAATGCAATAAAAATTTAATAAACAAAGTTTCAATAGAAAAAAAAAGAAATTCCAATGGAATGAAATTCCAAAAACTAAAGAAAATAAGTTGGTTTTTTCTTCTTGCCATCACGATAAGTTCGATTTTTGTGAGGTATCTCCCACAATTATTCTGGTAGTAATGTTACACATTTACGTTATGGTTAATAACATTCTGGTGACATTAACCCTGTATCATTATTATCCTACGTCTATTTTGTCCTCGTTAAAAATATTAGTTGTATAAAATCTTGCGTGGGTCTTTTTTTTGAATGATCTTTTTGGGGTTTTTCTGTCGCAGGAATTTTTTCAGGGGTTTTTTTCGGAAACCTTACTATTCGAGGTATTTGTACGGGGAACTAAGTGTGGTGAGCCTTTTTGGTTTTTTGAAATGTTAATGAAGTGGAAGGCAAGTTTTTGCCGTTTTTTCTAAGCAAATTTTTTGTTCATAGAAAAAAGTTGTAATTTTCGTCGTAAACACCAAATAATTTGGATTTTTAGTTCTTAAAGCAAATGCAACTCATTGAAGAATTCTAAGGTAAGCTAACTATATTTCGTATTAAAGCTACAATTTGCACAAAATTGTAATAAAAATTAGGAAAAAATGCAATTGAGGCACTCACCACATAACTTACATATGCATGTATATCCCCCATTTCAAGACATTTAACTGCCTTCACAAAACTAATGTGTTACAACGATGAAAATATTGAATTCACAATATATTTGCAGTTTCTTACCTTTTCACAACGATGGAAAATATTAGAATTTGCAGACGAAAAAAAATAGTAAGTAGTAGAAAACGCACACTTTAAGAGATATTCGTAAAAAACTGATAAAAACACAGTTTTTTTTTTCGATTTTTACCGACTGCCGGCGCAATTAGGTACAATCGAAATCAAAAAAATATTATTTTATTTATCAATTGGAATTGTGCCGCAGAAAAATTTTTTGTTAACTATCACCCTTATATTTATATTATTGTTCAGATTCGTGGAATTAACGATTATGAGTAAATGAATGTAAATAAATTGATAATATTCGGTATACAGGTTACTTATTTAGTTCACGGCAAAAAAACACTTTTCAAAACTCCGCAAAACGGATGGATTTTTGCTATGCAAATGTGCCGTAATATCCATCACGTGAATGTTACATTTCGTTTGGTGGCATTTTCCCGACGGTAAATTCACCTTATAATTTTCCAAGTTATTTAGCAGTCTAGTGCTTATTGGATGGACACGTTTGCCGTCCACTGATATATGAAATTACCCTTTTCCCAAATGTCATTTATAAACCAGATATAAAATGGCCATACTGTATTTCGACACAATACTAGTATTAAGATTAATTTATTTTTTTTAATCGAAAGCTAGTAGCTTTACAGATCGATCGATCAATAGTCGAAATCTTTGAGTTGATTCAACATATTTTGTGCTTTCCAGAAAGAATAGCGTCGGTAAAACGAATGTTTTCTTTGTTAAAGCATATCTTCAACCGAAAACTTAAGGTTGCGAGCAACTCTCATTAAAAATTCTAAAAAAATTGTTGATACGAAACCATTGCTACTTCGATTTAACTATATTATTGATTTATTTTGATTTAATTCCAAATCCCTGGAATCATCCCTGTTTTTTTAATAACGATATCCCACGAAATATCCAATTTACGGTCCGAAAAAATATAAATTAAATAGCAAAAATAGAATCTGTAAAAGGACAAAAAATTTTATACAAACTTTTCTCAAGAAACAACTCACAAATCCTTGTGGAGTAACGCCCAAAATTTGAAATATGTACATACTTTTTACAGCAGATTTTTTTAACGATGTTTTATTTATTTGTTGTTTTGGGGCCATTTATCCATTGTGTACTAAAATTAGACCTAAAGCTTGAAAGAAAATCAACTGATGTCAGTTCAAAGTAATTTAGGGTCGCTGAGGTCGAATCTGCCATCATGTTGCGGCCTATGCTTCAGTACTTCAAGATCACGATACATTAACCGCTAATATGGCCGATTACAAAAGCTTTTCTACGACTTTTTTATTTCTAGCCTGAGAGATTTGGTGTCTGAAACAAAGATTTTTCTCATAAAAAGACAAACATCTCTTTAATTTAAACTACCCTTCCAGCAGTACTCCTCAAGTAAAATTTTCTGTAAAAATTTATATACGAGACAATATATGTGAAAAATGCTGCAACAGCGTATATTTGAGGTCGATGAAAAAAGTTCACAAATAAGAAAAGGAGTTGATCTATCACAATATGGATATGTAAAGAAGGTATTTATCCAGCGAACAGAAACAAATAACTTTGAAGCGATTAAATGGTCTTTAAATATCCTGTTCAACAACTATTATTCTACTTCTCGCTATTATGTTGAGATTCAAAATCAAATTTAATATGCCAGACTTAGACTTTTCTTATTTATATTTATACAAAGAATTAACAACAAATTATTTCCGCAGACATCGTTAAATATGATCTTCATTATTTTCTTCATGTCCCTCATAATCCACTTCAATAATCATGGCAAACACAATTTAAACTGTGTAATGAGAAGATGTTAAGAAAAATGTTAAATAGCTGAACATAGTTGTGATTTATCCAATGCACTATTTAGTGATTGATTTCAAATTAATCGCATTCTCCGTGACAACAACGATGAAGGTGATTAGTCAAGTTACAACATCACGTCGTTAACACTTTGTTAAGCCACATTTGGATCTGGCACGGTACCAGCACAAATACTAAGGAACGGTTACGGCATAATGCACTCGCTCTTCAGCAAAAAACAATTAAATGATAGCTCACTACGTACGTAAGTTCTCGTGTATAGCGAACTGGAGAATGACTCTATTAGATGAAGTGGAACCGTTCAATAAAAACATCAAACTGCGGCTCCACTGGTGCAAATCCGATGCTGCACCAAAGTGCTAAGGGGGAAATGCAGACACGGTTGTTAAGTAAAAGCCGTCACTTTACTCATAACTTTGTGGGAAAACGTGCGAAGCTGTTGCTGTTGTTGCTGCTACTTGACTCACATCTCACATAATTTGTGCGGCATGGACATCAGTTTGATGCTCTCATCAAAGGGGAAGAATTTATCATCAGCATCACGCTGACTCCTGCACTATCATAATTATTAGGTGAGTTCTTCCGTTTTGCATGCATTTTGTTTGTTCCATTGCTGGTATCATTAATATTACGCCACTCCACTTCACACCGTTGCGGGCCGGTCACTCTTGCGTTTAATCTGCCATCCATCCATCCATTTGTCTGTTGGACATCGGTTGTCCAGTCTTTGGTTTACGGTCGCACAAATGTCTTCAGCGTCTTCTCTCGTGTTGAGTGATTAATGATGATCATCAGACATCACTCTATTCGGTGTAAAAACAACCTGCTGCTTCTGCAGCTCTATTCTGACCCCGTGAGCAACGGCGCACATTTCAAAGAGAACCCAATTTGTTCGTTCGGTACTCCGATTGTGGAACCAACCTAAAAACTTTGAATCGTTTAAGTTTAGAGGAGTGCGTTGCGCTAATAATGGATTGATCGTAGCTCCCATCATCTGAAAGCATCCATCATATTCAACATCATATTCACTTGTGCTGATGAGTTCATTGCGTTTGGCTCATTTGTGGTAAATGCGGTGATTATTGAAATGGATGGGTGCTAATTGCTGCAACTATACGTCAATCTTTTTGACCAAATTAGATTTTTGCACAGGATCATTGCTTTGAGCTGGCAAATGCTTCTTTTTTCGGCCAAATGAACGCAAAAGTTCGCTAAAGTGAAGCTACTGATATTAAACGTTTGGTATCACTACCAAAATTATTTTGAAACTGAACAGAATAAGATGCAAAGCATTTATTTCTTTTTGTTTTCGGAAAGTTACAATTTAGGGCACGCTGCAGAAATCACCAACTGAAGTCAATTATTGGAGTGAAAGCTTCAGAGTAACAGAAAACGCGGCCATCCTAAGTCAACGTGGAAAAGAGCACTATAAAAAGGAACACGGAAATCGGGGAGATATTGGAATATTGCTTGTTGGAAAAGACTTGTGGTGGCAGTATGCTCCACAAGAGAAAAACATACCCAAAAAAAAAAAAAATCCACAAAAGTAACACAACTCTGAAGAAAAATTATCCAAGCTAAGCGAAAAAAAGTGCAGCATGTAGTTTAAAAAGAGTCACCGTTCAAAAACGTCACTTAAGACCCTGGCGGATCTAATAGATCTAAGGCCCAATAAATATAATGTTCACAAGTGAGTTGCTTAATTGTAAAATTTGCTATTCGGCAAGGGACTTGATTCTTTTAATCGGTTGCAAAACCTGCCATATTTCTTACATTTTCTATGCAATTTTCAAACTCAGGGTGCAATACCTGCCATTTTCATATTTAAAACCAAAATAATTAATTATTTTTAATTTGTGAAGCTCAAGGACTTTTTGGGCGCTCTCTTCTTATTTCTGTTGTTATTCGCTAAATATGATGTTTGAATTTTACATCGCATCGGCACATTCAGAGCTCGCCTAAGCTATGGTGCAAAGGGAGAAGATACTGGAACGCTCAAGCCCTATTCCCATTCGGCCATCTTTACTAGACTGTGCTCAAACTTCTGCGTTTAAAACTTGACATATCAGTGAGTGACGCTGGATGGGAACAGAGAAATTTATTAGTTCCTATGATAAATTTAATACGTACGAGTATGTATTCGAGATATGTTAATCTTAATTTTGAAAGCGGACGATTTCTCCAAAACAAGGAAGCATCACCATCGTACATACAATTACAACTCATCTCCTCCAGAGTTATCACATTCCGACTCAACTCCAAATTATGAAATTTAGCAATCACATGTTGTGGAGCCCGAGTTGAATATCAAGTGCTACAGAAAATTAACCTCAACTCTTGCTTTGACCAGTACGTACTGTACAGTGTTTTTATTGATTGAAAAACGATAGCAATTTTTACTTTACTCTCTCTGAGTAAATCAACAAAAACTGAAAATATTAAGATTTTGTTAAGACATTAGATTTTGAATGACATTTAAAAGACGGCGTAACTTAGCCAAAAATTTAATGAACATGGATCTATACAGTGCCTGAACTAAAAACTGGGAAATGGTACCTTGAAATATTTCGCATAAATATTCAACAAGTTTTTTTCTAATAAATATTTCTACAGCTTAAGTGATGATAGCACTATAACTTCATCATTGGATGACAAATGAGCTCGCAGGTGCAGACATTCATTTTCCAAAGTCGTATCCAAATCCTCTGGATAAAAAGCTATCAGGTTTCTGGCTCCATCACTGATGTGTTTAGATTCCAAGTGATTTAGTTTCGTAAGAAAGTCAAACTTTTTTCTTAAATCTTTATGGCCAGATCCGCGCCACTGTAGTTCAGCAATAATAATATCTATAATGACATTATAAGTGGTAACTCTAAATCTGTCCTTGCCGGCTGGTCTCATTTCCCTTGACTTCGTCGAACTGGACTTTACGCTTATGTTTCTTCTGCAAAGATTTATACAGTTCAACGATAGTGCCCAGGTCAATGTTGACAGAAGAGACTTGCTCACTTTGTTGAACCTTTCTAAGATGTGATTCCAAAGACGTGCCAAAAAGCTAGTTTCCATCGAGTCTAATGAATTCAGAAGACCTAAGCCTTCAGAGCACTCATACGGTTTTTCATTTGAATTATTGGAAATTATGTGAAGAGCTGCCATGATCTCATCACAGGAAGAACATAGACTTCGACAGGCGTCAGCTCAAACAGATCATCTTGTCTGAGAAAGACTAAATTTGGTTTCAATTTCGATAGCAAAATTTCCCATCTGTATGTTGATGTTGAAAAAAAAAATCGTACAATGATTGCAAACTACCGAAGAAAGATATGCAAGACTCGGCCGCTCATTTTCCAACAAGATTCAGCGAATGAACCGAACAGGGAACAAAATCAATCAGAGGGTTCACTTATTTTATTCTCGCTTAAAAGCCACAATACACACCCGACATATTGCTATAATTGTCGTAAGACTACCCCGTTCTCGTTCGACATGACATCCGTTTTCAGAGATATATCTCACTATAAAAGAAAGTTGATCTACGTGAGAAGTGTCCCCGACTGGGAGTGGGGCCCCTAGGCCGGGGCCTTGTAGTCCTAGGCGGAAATCCGGCAGTGGTAATGAAATCGCCCTATTGGATTTTACTTATTGTATACGTTATATGGACGGCATGGCTTATTCCGTACATTAATGTCGAAAAAATTAATTTTTTTCAAACATAAATTATAAAACTTAATTGCGTCTAGCATGACCCTCAAAATAGCTCCTTTTCGAAACATATTATCTACAAAAAATATAATTCAAGACGTAAGATTCTCAGTCTCCTGGTGTGTCTTTTATTGAAAATGAAAGCTGGTAGACAAAATAAGTGCTGTTTTTAAGTGTGTAAGGGAAAATTTACCTGTTATAATAATAATCATAAAAATGCTTCATATTTCATTTATGATTCATTTATGTTCGGAGAGAATTTTCACTCTTCTGGTAAAAATGAGAGACGATTTCCTAATGATATATAAATGTTTTATTGAATTATATATTCTCCATTTAACCATCTTTCTGGCAGTAGCATGATTTCACGCTCATGAAGTTTCTGATCTTTGCTGCCAAATAGCTGTCATCAAAAAAATTTTGTAAAGACCGGTACAAGTAAGGTGCCATATCTAGAGAATGTGGTCGGTGTGGTAGTACATCCCATCTAAGCTGCAAAAGGTTTTGTCGAGTTACCAAACTTCTTGAGGTCTCGCCATACCTTGGTGGATCGCTATACTTTTTCTATTAATCAATTCTGGCATTTTTTGTTTGACTGAATCGTTCAATAGTGCATTTCAGAATTGATCGTAGTATTGTCCGGAATAAGCTAAAAAAAATCTGTTTCCCTTGAATTCCCACCAAACAAACAGCATCAATATCGGCTTTCGAAGTACTTTGAGCCGGTCAATCCTGCTTTCTACATGATCTCTTGCGCTTAACATGGTTGTAGACAACCCATTGCTCATTCCCAGTGATGACTCGCTTCAAAAATTAATAATTTTCTTGACGTTTGGGGAGCAAATCAATATAAATATAACTATAAATTGCTAGACTGGTTCTTTTGAATAATTGCAAGCTTTTGAAAATTGGTTTTTCTAATAAATGAAAAACTAGGCCACAATTGGTAAATGAATTCATTTTCAGAATCAGCAGTTATTTCCTGTAGTGCGCTGCAATTCGTTTTGGAAATTTTTGCACTAAAATTTTTGAATTTTGATTGAATTTAACAGTCATTATTCATTTGGAAGTGTCTCAAGGAAAGTCTTTCCACAACTGAACAACTATACAGTAGGGTTGTTGATAATTTACTGATATATCAAAATATCGATATCTCAAGGGATATCGTTTGCGATATTTTCAAGATATTATTAGCACACGATATATCGATATTCGATGTCAGATTTATGATATCGGTTTATGATATCCGTTGATGACGGAATTCTTTTGGCTGTTTTTCTGAATTTCAAAAAAAAAACTGACTGCTCAATCAATTTGCGAAACACAATCTGTCTCTCTTTCTCTAATTTTCTTTTGTTTTCTGCATTCGAGTGTGTTGAGTGTGCTGGTGCGGTGGTGTCATATCAGCAAATTTACTCAAAATTCGAGTGGTTTTGTAAAATGAGTTTGGAAAACAAAAAATTAGATTCCAAATCGTATTTTACGAAAGTTAATCATTTAAACGAGACGTGGAATGTGTGCGGAAAAAATGTGAAAACAAGTGAAGACCAACCACAACTCGTTAGCAGTGCAGATTTTTGGTGATTCAAGTGATTCAATGTGGATAACGTGCAGGACGTTCTGGAAATTATGGATGACTCATCTTTTTCTGCTGTCTGTACTTAAACTTTGCGTTCCGAGCAATCGAAGCAGACTCACGCATCGGAATGTACAAAAACGTGTGTTTTTGAAATCCCTTGATGCCAAGTTTTGGAATTTGTATTTTATGTTATTTATGTATTTATGCTTAACTTTGATAAATAACTATTATTCTTTACTTAAATAAAAAGGTATTGTCTACGATATATCGCTTATAGTTATTTTTCGCTGAAATATATCGGTCCGATATTTATCGTATTGTAAAAATATCGATATTATTGATATCCGATATTTAATACAATATCAACAACCCTACTATAAAAGAGCACATGGCCAATATTAGAAATGAAATCCGAGCACTACAGCCAAAAATTCTAAGAAATGTCGTCGAGTTTGAATGTATTTGTAAATAAATAATTCATGAAAAATGTAGCACAAATTTTGGATAGATACTTTTTCAAACTCTTTAGTTTTTTTAAATAATTTGAACAGTTTCTTATTTATATTCAAGCTCAACTTCTCAAAAGACTTATTTCTTATGCGATTCTCGAATTTCTTACGGTGTGGTCTTTAATTACACGCTCATGACAAATCCGCTGCGGAATCTCTAAACTTTGATGTTTTTAAGCTGATTGACAAATCTCTAAAAACTTTTTAGTCAAAAACTCTATGGAAAAAATTTCATAAATTTAAATTAACTTCAAAAGTTTTCATGATGAAGGTTTGCATATTATAATAATTACTAGCGCAAATTCCTTTGCTTATTTAAAGTTAATTTTTTTTTTGTTTGCCTTTCGTGCGATACAAGCTACCCGTTTTTTTTTGTTTTGGCCAAGAATATACCTATGTATATCCCCTGCTAGTCTGCGAACATATTTACACACCAACTAACACACAACAAATTGAAATATTCGCCTTAAATAAATTTAAGCAATTCTTCCACACAATTGACTGAACATATCAAAAAAAAAAAGGGCTTAAACGGCTTAAAAGACTGAAATCTGATATACTGGCACCTACCTAAATGGTACGTACGTAATTACAATACGAATATCTAGCGGATATTGACGTCTTGTTGCTTCGAGTAATTTGAAACTTGGAAAATTCTTAATCGGCTCATGTCATGCGGTAATGCGTTTTGATTTCACGGTCGAAGTGTAGATGATATGTGGATCTTGATGTGGTAATATGATCGAACAAAAACGTGTTCCCTTTTAGTCATTAATATCGTATTCAAATTTTGTTGTTTCGCTGTTGCCATTTTTTGTTGTGCGATGTTTTTGTTTGTTTCAAATTCATAACTTGTTGATTGAGTTGCCTTAAATGGCTTTGTGTAAAATTACCCACAAGAAAAGGGTAATGAATGGAAAATAAAGTGAAAAGTATGCATACTTTGTACAGGGTGAAACAAAATAACTTCTGTTGCTTATAATTCTTTATTTCAGAGTAAATTTTAAATGGGGATTCTTTTTGACCTAAACGTAAGAGAATACGTCTGGCAAATTATGGCTTAATACTATTTCACATTTCGTGCTTGATTTTCAAAGAAATATGTACCAATGACCTTTTCGAAGGATACACCGTATTAAAAAGTGTACAATTGTCGAATTCCTCGCAGACCACACCTTGCAGCCTCGCTTGTTATCGAAGCCATTGATTAGGAAATGGTCTTTATAATTAATTATAAAATTGTGGACGAATTACACAAGTCATGTGTGCAAAATTTCCAGGAAAAAACTAGCAAAATATTTAGCACTGTCCGATTCCGATTTAGTTCGGTAGTGGAATTGAGGTCAAAAGTTGAATGTCAATAGCTCACCTAAATCTAATGGTCGGAATTTGCTATGGAATTTTCATTTATTGAACTTTCAACTTGAGTTGTCATAATTCCAATAATTTGACAAATTTCCCATTTTATATAATCCTGAAATAAGCTTCGAATTTCAATATCATTTCCGAAGCAAATCCGAAACGGAATCATCGCAGGCCTGATTGAAATCAAAAATACTCAAAACGACTACTAACTTTATGTACCACCATTATTGTACCACCCTTTATATTCAGTTGCATACTTCCATCAATGAATTTTAAAATGGTGACATTTTTGAAAATCTTGATTTAGCTTATATCCTCAGAACATAAAAGTCATCGACTACTAAGCATCAGATTATATCAAAGACCTCACACTGAAGAGCTTATACAACATTTTAAATCCGTAATATGAGCACTTTCAAGAGACTGAAACGTGAGTGACACTTAATAATTTCAACAAAATTAAATCTTTGAAAAGTTTCTAAATACGAATGACTACCAAAAATAGTTTGGCATGCTCTCAAACTGTCTTTGGGCATCAGTATCCATGCTGACTGCTATTCTTTCGCAGCTTCTTTTTTAAAAACGATGTCATTGAGCGTCAAAAGAAGTAAGAAATGTAGACCTTCTTTATTCCTTTTCCAGTAGAGAGAAATTACCGTGTATTACGGAAGTTTAGGCAACCGCTTTAAGATGGGGTATGTCTAAGGCAGTCAAAAGCATAAATAGAAGTGCGTACTCAATGAATATTAAGGATTGGCTTCAAATGAGCTCCAAGGAACTTATTGGTTGTTACTTTGTCGAATATGCAATCAACAATGCAAATGCGGGATAACAGAATTTAAGACAAATAGCGGGAAAAGGCCGGAGCTGTTAAGTAGCGATGAGCCACTTGTGACTCTTAACGACAAACATTCGAAACTAAAAAGGAGTCAAAATGTAAAAATTCGTCTTTGACACATTTTTGATTAACGTAGGCATACCCTGTTTTTTCTTCAGCTAAACGAATTTTTGCTCTCTCAGAGTACGAGTAAGCAGCACTGAATGTAGGACGTGGGCGTGCCAGTGAGCATGCTGTTGAAAGGGAAAATAGCATTTTCTAAAGTTCTAAGACAATGTAAGCCTAAGAGCGCGATTAAAAGATCTCGAAGAAGGCATTCTTCCACTGGGTCGCTTTAGTTTCGTTTTCTTATTTAAAAAAAAAGAAATTCTTCAAATCTTTAAACTACGTTGATTTTAAATCATATCAGCAACAATATCTCAAATATGTAAATATTTGTACAGGAGTATTCTCAAGTAAATCTAATGAACTTGCATGAATTTATAAGTTTAATCAGTCGGAAAACCTTCCTTTCTATCATAAATGCTGCAATGGAGCAATCGTAGAACGCCTAAATTATAACTTCCATTTACCATACATATAAAAAAAAGTGAATTCAGCGTTAATATTGACATATCAGATTGTAATTTGAATTTCATGGCTGGTAAAAGCATAAAACATGAAACAACCCTCCGGAGACAACATTGAAAGAAGACTACACAGTTTGTTTGCTTAGTGTTCCCCCTTTTATTTGCATATTCTGGTACAACACTTTGTTCACTGAATGAACTACATACACTTTTGGGTTCTTGATCTACGCGTATTAAACTAAAAGAACATGAAATAATAATTCAAATTGGTTTTTATCGTATTACTAAATCACAAACTAAGAAGAAAATGGTTTGTGCACAAATTATGCTTCCCATTATCAATGTTTGTCCTTCGGAAAATTCTCATTTCGTACATTGACATTGCCAAGATACCAAGGTACGAATATGTACATTTACAGAGCAAACGAATTATATGCATACTTGTATATGTACCAAGATTTGGCAATAGTATATATAATATGAGTATATAGTCGAGGAAATGAAGCACTGAACCTCCGATATTTTGCGCAGTAAGATGGATTTTAATGCGGTTTGGTGCATTAGATTCGTGAGCGCGCCCCGAAACTTTGTGACCGGTCCCCATGAATGAGAAATGAAAAAGTGCATTTGTGCAGTAAAAAAATGCATTTGAAAAATGCATTTCAGAAGTACAATAAAATGAAAATTCATAATTCGTTTTAAAATGATGGAAATAAGTTAGTATCGATCGGGCGGGTGTCATAGGCTATAAAACTTTAATTTAGGGTGGCCCTCATACACAAATATTTTCAAAATAGCGATTTCTCAAAGACAGGCAAATCGATTCTCATGAAATTTACACAGTATGGCTTTTATGTTAAGGGGTACAGATTTGATGGTAAAAATTTTATTTAGGGTGCATACTTAGGGTGGTCCTCATACAAATATATTTTTAAATATCATTTTCATGAAGACAAATAAATCGATTCACACCGAATTAACACCACGTAGCTCTTATATTAAGAGTCATATATAAGGCTTCAACACTTTTATTTAGGGTGGCCCTTATACAACAATTTTTTTTATATCATTTTCTCAAAGACCGCAAAATCGATTCTCATGGAATTTACACCATATGGCTTTTATATAAAGAATCACAGATAAGATCGTAAAAATTTTATTTCAGGTTCAAACATGGTTTAAACAAGGTTTATTGAAAACTAGCATTACCCTGTGCGCATCGCCTCACCTCAACCATGGTGTAGATTCGATGTGCGGTCTGCGTGAAAATTCTATTTAAAAACTACTTTTGTATGAGGACCACCCTTAGTATGCACCCAAAATAAAATTTTTACAACCTAAGCAGTGCCTCTTAATATAAAAACCACATGATGTAAATTCCTTGAGAATCGATTTAAGCGGTCTTCGAGAAAATGATATTTAAAATATTTGTGTATGAGGGCCACCCTAAATAAAAGTTTTGTGGCCTAAGCTATGCTTCTTAACATTAGAGGTACGTAGTGTAAATTCGGTGTGAATCGATTTATTTGTCTTCGTGAAAATGATATTTAAAAATATATTTGTATGAGGACCACCCTAAGTATGCACCCTAAATAAAATTTTTACCATCAAATCTGTACCCCTTAACATAAAAGCCATACTGTGTAAATTTCATGAGAATCGATTTGCCTGTCTTTGAGAAATCGCTATTTTGAAAATATTTGTGTATGAGGGCCACCCTAAATATGCACCCTAAATAAAAGTTTTATAGCCTATGACACCCGCCCGATCGATACTAACTTATTTCCATCATTTTAAAACGAATTATGAATTTTCATTTTATTGTACTTCTGAAATGCATTTTTCAAATGCATTTTTTTACTGCACAAATGCACTTTTTCATTTCTCATTCATGGGGACCGGTCACAAAGTTTCGGGGCGCGCTCACGAATCTAATGCACCAAACCGCATTAAAATCCATCTTACTGCGCAAAATATCGGAGGTTGAGCCTTTTTTAGTGCTTTATTTCCTCGACTAATAGTTTATATAGACGAAATATGTGCCGCATATCATCAATTTGGTATTTATCAACCACATCATATTTTGGTTGAAATAAATACTTCTTTGTCGCAAACATCAACCTGGTACTCATATGATATAGATATTTTCAAAAAGTATGTTTTATAAACGTATTAATATCGTTTTATGAAAATATCGAATATTTTAATATCGCTGAATATGCAGAGTTGGGTGGAGTGATATTGAGTTAAAAACAACTTTTAAGATACTTTTTTTTGAGCAAATGCTTAGAAACGTTTAATACATAGCTACTAGTGCACAAGAGAAGTGGATACTATAAAAATTTAACATGAGCTGTTGAGTTTCATCTGAAGGACCAAAGAAGAGTCCAGAAGCAATTTTATTTTACAAATAACTAACATATGTAGAAATTAATGAAAGATATAGAAAAATTTATTAAATAGTGCGAACACTGTAAATGTTTTTTCTGATTTTGTATCTGGGATAGTCTCACAACTATTTTTCGATGAAAACCAAAATCTTTTCCAGGGCTGTTTTTGAAAAAATCTGTTTTTAATTATCCTCTAAAAATTGATAAATGAGTTTTTCAACAATAAAAACATTGGAATGAAAACTAGTAACTGAGTCATCTTATTGCAACTTTCTGGAGGAATAATTTTGCACTCAAAACTTTTTTCATATCTCTAATCGTTTTCGAGAAAAACTTGGATCTTCTTTTTTTTTGAAATTTTAAACTTATTTCATCAAAAAATAGTTGTAGTGTTCGCATTTTTGGGTTGAAGTCATTTCTGACGAACTGTGCTGTATACATGCATACATCAATTTACGTTTGTAGTACATGAAAAGAGACGTGATCGACACAAAAAGTATGTACAGTGAAATTCCCTATTACGGACAGCCCCCATAACTGGACAGCTCCCATAACCGTGCATATTTCAGCGACACTCACTAACTTTTCCATACAAAATACATTCCGATAGCCGGACGCTCCAATAACCGGACAAAAATACTGCGACGGTGGGTGTCCGGTTATGGGGAATTTCACTGTAGATCCTTTAACAGTGTCAACTTTTGAGACAATTTAGACATGCCTATTTGTCTGTAGAAATTACGATTTTGGATAACAAAGTGAGGTAATCCATTAGATTTAAAATTAGTCGAAATCGATTATCGGACTTGACTACCGCTAATAACAATCTGGACCTACCTTGAGATATTTTCCATATAGTTATTAGAGGCTATCTCAGGAACTATTAAAGGGCTATCTCAGGAACTATTAAGTGAAATGCTAGAAATAATGCGTGATTTGTAGTAACAGAAAAACTATTCTAAATAATGATATTTTAAAGAATCGTGGCACCTCTACTTGAAGATAAATTTTTAAAACGCAAGAGCACTTTATTCGCGTAGATGTTTTCAAACTTGAAAAAAAAAAAAAAAAAAAATGGTCGGATATTAATAACAGGGCGTGGCGAATAATATATAAGAAAAGTCTTAAAATTATTGAGAAGTTATTAAAACTAGGTAAAGAATTAAATAAAATAAGGTATTTGAGACATATACATATCAACATAAGTACTGAATACATTTAACTATATATAGAACAGGCACAACACAGTTCTTCTACGTGACCAGGGTTGCCAAGTGGCAGCTTTTGACCAAGGCCAGATTTTTCAAAAATTTTTATTTTAAAATATTAGCGACTAAAACAAATGTTCACTTTGTCTCAAAAAAAATTTACTTTTTTACCATTTTACGAAAAATTATTTTGGGAAGGTCGGTGATTTTTTGTTTTCAACTTGGCAGCTCTGACCGCGTTCCTCCCACAAAATCAGAAAAAAATCCTTTCTAATAAAAATTTAAGACTTCTAATACAATACAATATACAATACGCGTCCAACTTATACAAAAGCAAATGCTGTGTATGGTATTAAATTTTTGATCAGGCCAGATATAACACCAATTCTTATTAACGAAAGCGGCTGTATTTGCCATTGTAGTCTCTTCGACGCTTCATAATGCGCGGATGTGCTTGTTGTTTTTTGCAATTTTCTGCCATTTAGTTTGAATTGATCTTTATTTACATTACAGAATTGTTCAATTTTCCATGATATTTCCTTTAAAAAGAATTCAAAATGCAGTTCTCTTAAAGTCGCTATGCCGAAAACAGTACACTACGTTAATTGTGTTTTTGTAATAACTGATATTATTTAAATTGTCCTGTCAATTTGTTTTGCAATCATTTTTTGACATTTTCATTACATCAATTTTATTGCAGCTTATTCATCAATCTAAATAAATTCACTACTCAATGCAAAACCATTCATGGACTAAACTGACCGACAGTTAAATTCATATGTTCACCTTTGCTGTTGCGTCCTACAAATTTGTTTTGTCAAAACTCAATACAACGTCTTTGTGACATTATTGCCATTGGCAACGCACGGGCAGAATCAGCAGGAATCATTGCCACCCCATTATTGTACTTAATTCCATTGTATAAACTTTGTCAATTTGATAAACCACGGACGGACAGGCACAGGCACAACAAGACAGAAAAAGAATTCAATTTCAATTTATTCAATTTATTTATTGATTTATTTATTCGTCAGTTTGGCATGGGGTGCGACGAATCTCCCGCCTCTTTAGCTGCTTCCCAATATGGAACGCAATTCCAATTAGGACTCTTTCGATCAAAAGCTCGCCTTATTTCTTTCCTTCTTCATCTTTGTCAATTGTGATTATCATCGACAGACGACAGACGAATTCGATGATTGCGAGTGCGAGTGCGAGTATAACATGACATCCATCGAAAACTCAAGTAATTCTTCTTAATTCCATTCGTTGCTTGATTTTCTCACAATCAGCAAGCAGCCTCTGAAACGGTAGTTAAGTAAACATCATCGAGCATTTTTATACTTCAGTCGATTTCGATCTTCTGGCACAATGAGAACTACAAATACACAACTATGAGAGCACTTCTCCTGGCATCTCTCGGATGTGCTGAATAATATTTCAAACGAATGAAACGAATGAATGTGGCAAACAAGTCGACTCGTCCAAAGCAACACTTGAGGAAATTGTAATGGGTATCTCAAGGGGAGATACCCATGTTTCCATGTCACAGTTTAACCGATGAGTGTGTGCGTGTGTTTGCTTGTTTATTTGTGTATATTGTGCATGTGAATTGGTATTTTGATTGATCATTGACATTTACAACATTTCAATATGTCTACTGTGCGTACAACAGCCGGTTTCTTCGCTTCTCCTTCTTCTGCTCTTCTCTTGCCATAGTGGCAATAATTCGGACCGGACCAAACGCTTTTGTGTGAACCCAATTGAAGGTTGGGGTAAATAAAGCGATGTGATTTCTAATTTACCACAAGTGATTAGGGGGCTATTTTGTATCCGCCTTTGACCGCACGCAAGAAAGCAATATGTTTTTATTGTACTCGCTTCGCATGTATGAATGACGTACTCGCTTATCGCTTAGAAGACAACAAGTAGCGGGTGAAATCTACCAGTGACAAGAGCATTTTCCACTTTTGTGGTAATATTTCATGTTTTGCCAGTTTTAGGGCCCTAATTAATAAATGTTGTGCGTTACTCGTAAGGTGTTGGGTAAACAGAAGTTGTTATTTATGTGAAGTTTTGTTTGTGCTGCAATATGATTAATTAGGACCAACATTAAATTTGGTTTCGTGTAGGTGCTACTGCGAATTATGTTGAATATCTTTTATATTTAAAAAAAAATATTTTAGTCCTGTCAGCAGAGATTTTTACTCCGATAAATTTTTTAGAAAATTTAATTTTCTTTAAAACGCTTATTAAATTTTTTTGTTTCTGATTAAATGGCTATTGACTTTGAGAGCCTTTGCAAGTATTTAGGTCATAGCAATTGTGAAAGTGAAATTTTAAAAGAGCAATAAATTGTTTAAATAATAATACTTCATGCCTGAAAATATTCGGCAATATTTTAGATAAAAATGCTGATGTCCTCATACATATTTATCTGAAAAAGCTTTATCGAACTTCTGCCAACTCTGAATATTCGAATTCGAAAATTTTCTTTAGAGCGCAAAAGCCGAGCTCTTTTAAGCACATTTCTCATAACAATCTGGCAGACTTCTGATTTTAGCAATATCATTTCGAATGTTGTCCATAAACATCGTGCTTAGGGTTGGTTTGACTTTTCCTTCAAGTACCTCCATAGGAAAAATTCGGAAGGAGCCAAATCAGGGGACCGTAGCGGTCAGTCGATATCACCACCTTCTTACATTATTCGGCCAGAAAAAATTTCTCGCAAAATTTGTGTGTGATGTGGAATCGTCTTGTTGGAACCACATGTTCTGTTTAATAACAAAGCCAGCCATAATGATATTTTGCCAGAAATGGTAGTCGTCAATACCGAGGTGTTATAACTCGAGTACTCCGATCTCGACGTCGGTCATTGTAATTTTCCTGCAGTTGTTGTTTCAATTGAGCTTTTTCTACGGGTAACAAAGCAAATTTCTTTTAAGAATTTTTAACAAAAATTATGGAGACATTTCCAATTCTAGTACCAGGAAATTCAGCAAACTCTGCCACACTACGTCAATATTTTCTGCTGTTCGTTGGCTTAGTTGCGAATCTTCTTTATCTCCCTTGCTTTATAATATTCGGATTAATACCAAAAAAAGTCATATAATTTACTATATGTTTCACAATTGAACAATTTCTCAATTGACCATGAGTGTAGAGAATAAAATATAAATGTCAGAGAAGTAAAATTGTTGAAAATTGACATCTGTCATCTACTTATACAGTCATTTATAATTTTAGTCAAGTACAGATAAATTGGTGGGACTCACCGGCCAAGCCCGGAGTTTTCCCAAAAAAAAGTTTTACTTTGTACACATTGAGAGCAAAATTATGTTTTTTTTTTGAGGGCCGGGAATTGCTTCTGTGTGATTTGGTAACCCTGGTGGCCATTCAAAAAGAACTGCATATGTTTTAATCAACTAACTAAGCGTACAATTTTGGAATCGGGGAAAATTGTTATTCAAAAATATATGTAGGCAGTGCTGGACTTATAGTAAGGCACACTAGGCACAGGCCTAGGGCATCAGCGCGGAGGGGGCCCCAGATATTGAAATTCTGATATAAAGTTATATGTTTTATTATAAAATTTATTTTATTATACTTACTATAAATTTTATTTGATTAAGCAGGATAGATTCGATGCATTATCAATACGTTTCATTGAAAGTGATCTCATACGTGAAATCGATTTTGACGATATGATATTATCAATGATTTTGCTATTGAAATGTCAAGGAAACACAGTATTTCGGCCAATAAAGTATACATTAAAAATTGTAACTATTTTACTTCAAATAAAAAATCAATATAAAATAAAAAACTTCTTTAAATTTTAATATGGCTATGTAAGTGGTATTCAATCATTTTATTATTAATTATGGATTCATTGCGTTTAAAATTAAATATATTTACGTTATATAAAGTTGATTCCCTTGGAAAAGAAAATGCAAACCAAACGTAAACTAAACAAAAATGTGGGTTATGTGAGGTGAGTGACACAGTCGTCAATCCTGGCATAACTTCCACAGATCCCCTACTAAACACATCTCCGTCTACTTCTAATTTTTCTATCATTTCTGAATGCTATCTTCATCTTCCTCTACTTTAAACACTTATCCTTCTATTTCTTTTTTTTTGGCAATCCACAAATTATTGATGTTCTGTGGCCCCTGATTCTTTACAAGCATTGGCTAGGCTAAACTCAAGCATTACTTCGCGGTTACATTCTAATACACAACTGATAACGTTAGAGATTTTATATGACAAAATCGTAGTATTCCTGTCGAAGACTTTATTTCTGGCGTAAAATCAAAGTACGCGCATTTTAAAATAACAGTGGTCTTTTTTAATTCTAATGGACATTTTCAATACTAATGCATGGGTAGATAATATGTATGCTTATATCTGAATTTTAATCGAAAAATGTAGTATGACTGTCCAACTAACTGTCCGTTCCAAGCCAAAAAAAATTAATCGGTAATGGTGTTACTATCGAAATGTACAGTGGTAACGTTCTAAGACGTAGGACATCTTTATTTCAATTCAAACTTCCTTTGGGGATATTTTTGTTGTCATTGAGGTATGGATATGGAATGGTAGTTATCTCAAATTGCAACTTTTTGACAATAATTTTAATGATTTTAATCAAACACTGTCCTCAACAAGCAAGACATTTTAAACTCAATATTAGCAGTGCTTCGAGATAAGAAGACTTTACTGAAATAAAGGGTCGAAATGTCAGTCCCTTGGTGAATATTTTTTTTTAACTTACTTCAAATTAAGTTGCAAGATTACCTATTTCTCACAGAAGTGTCCACAGTTCAATTTTAAACTTGTACATTTTTTCACTCTGGGTGATTTCATTCGGAATGATCCATGTACGTAAACTAACTAAAAGAATTTATCAGTTTAATGATTATAAATTTTGCTTAGAGAAAGCATTATCATTTTGCTAACGATAAAACAACGTAGGCCTTACTTACGTTGAGTAAACAACACTAAGCCGCTGAATACTTCGTAACCACTGAAGTTCGCTTTGAATGGAAGTTTTGCCTATTGGCAACTGTCTACGGTGGCTGCTGCGTAACGAAGCGTCACGTCGTTAAGTCGTTTCGTTTCGCATTGTCATTGCACTTAAGAGACTCGCAATCATTTCCGACACAGAACACCACATTTTACCCAAGCGAAAGCCAGATCTTAAGAGTGGTTAAAGGCGATGATAGTGTTGCGGTAAGCAGACTGGTTTTGTGTAGATTTGCTTTAGGTAAAGCTGTGCACAAAAACGTTACCTTTTTTTTTTTGGCCAAACATTAAGTAAAATATTTGCAATTAAATGAGTATTTCAATTTAGTTTTTACCGTCGGAATCGGAGTTTATTACTTGCAGTTTTGGCTCAGCAAAAAGTGTTACCAATAGCAAGCTAAATAAAAAGTGTATCTACGTCCATATGACTACAATATGTTTTTTGACTTGGAAGGGTTAAAGGCTATATTCGTATAAAAATTTAAAATATTTTGTAAAAATCCACCCTTATTGAAACACATTTGATTGCATTACTCGATGACGTATGCTAACTTACCGCCTTAACCCTCCATAACATAAACTGGCGTCAGTTCGTATGCAAAATCCGATGAACTCTTTCTGATAGTAGTATCCTGTCCAGGAAAACCTCGACTGTATTCTTATATTCTTTTATATATTGTATATTATACTGGTATAATATACTGTAAAGGCTTTAAGGATTTCTTTGACTTCGTCCACAATTAATAATTTTGTCAGACCCGTCGAGGGGGGGGGACGGGGAAACCCCCCGAGCCCGGGCTTTGCAATGGGGCCCCGTAAATCGGAGGCACGAAAAAAAATTTTTCGTTTTTTTTTTACTATAAAATGCAATTAGTGTTCTTAGAAATTTTTTCTAAAAATATAAGTTTTTAACGCATAGTTAGCTTAAAGTTGAGAGACACAAGCTTTTTAAAAAAATTTGTTCGAATCTTGAGCGCTCATTTAACTGTACTGCTCATGGCGCCTGTTGCGGATTGAAATCCGGATATTTTATTCATTTTTGTCACTTATTTTATTGAATTCGTACATTATGGTTCATTTTATTTTTGTACACCGCCATTAAAAGAAGAGGTCACGTAGGTATAGTGATTAATCCAAATGCTGTTTAATCACCCTGTGCAACCCACAGTCTTAATTTGTGTGGTGTCGACTCAGCAGAATGCTGTCAAGCCGCATTTACTTTTTTTAGAGTGGTTCAAAAGTGTTACACCATTTTCAGCAGTAGTCCACAACGTTGAGAAATTCTCAAAAAAAGTGTGCCGCGTTCCCTCCATAAACCTTCAGATACAAGGTGGTCTGCTAAAATTGATGCAGTTAAGCCGTTTGCGAATCATACTCTGGGATTGCGAAAAGCACTCGAAGGCTTAAATGAACTCAATTTTACGGCTGAAACTCGTAGTGATGTCAATGGCATTCTGAAGTACATGAAAGGATTCGAACGCATAATAATGTCCTCGATTTGGTATAAAATATTGAAAGCTATCAATAAAAGAAGCATAATTCTTCAAGCAAGAGACGCGACCATCTTGAAATCTTATTATCTGACTTAAATTTAATTCGGCACCAATGGGACAACATTTTATGTGAATGGAAATCTCATCAACGTTCTCTTCCACTAGGCAAAGAAAACAAAACAGGCATTTTGAAGAAAATTAAGTATCTGATAGCACGAACACAGACAATCAGGAGACCGATTTCAGAAAAAACACTTTTCTCGTCATCGTTGACTCAGTTATTACGGGAGTTTCTCGATTTGATGCCATGAAGGACTTAAATGGGACTTTTTTCTTTTTTGTGGCGATTCACAGCGATGAACGAAAGCGAAATTCAAAATGCTCTTACAGATCTTGTCAAAAAACACAAATCAGACATAGATAAAATTACCCATCTGACACATATCTACGAAGCCAATTTTGAAAAAGAACCATCACCATATATGTACTTTGCTGAATTTAATCTTTGTTAAAAATTTTGAGACGATTTTGCCTAATGTATGTGTTGCTCTTCGTGTGTTTTGCTCTATACCTGTAACTGTTGCTAAAGGGTTTTTCAATAGGGACGCTACAAAAGTAGACCAATAGGGACAGCAAACGACGCCATATTTTTTCCCGCTCTTTTGACATTTCTCTTCAGTAAGGTTTGTCATTTCATCATGGAAAGATATACGATCCAACAACGAGTCAAAATTATTTAAATTTACTACCGAAATTCGGAGTCAGTGATCTCAACTTTAAGAGCGCTACGTCCAATTTATGGTCGTCATAATCGTCCTGTCAGATCAACAATTGAGCGTCTAGTGGAAAAATTTGAATTCACAGGCACAGTACAAATTGTTCCCGTGCCAGTGAGACAAAGAAGCGCCCGTAGTGTCGAGAATATTGCTGCCGCTAGCGCATCAATTGAGGAATACTCAAATTAGTCTCTCACACGTCGTTCTCAAGCGTTGGGTATCTCTGTGACGTCGTTGTGGCGAATTTTGCGAAAATATCTTGGCCTACGTCCTTACAAGATCAAATTGACGCAAGAACTGAAGCCGCTTGACCACCAGAATTGTCGTATGTTCGTGAATTGGGCTGAGCAACAACTTGAAAATGATCCGGATTTTCATCGAAAAATCATCTTCAGCGTTGAAGCTCATTTCTGGCTAAATGGCTTCGTCAATAAGCAAAATATGCGTTATTGGTCAGGCAGCAATCCACACGTACTCCATGAGTCAACATTGCATCCCGAAAAAATTATGGTTTGGTGCGGTTTATGGGCCGGCGGCGTCATTGGGCCGTACTTCTTCCGTGATGATCAAGACCGGCACATTACTGTGAATGGGAATCGCTACCGCTCAATGATAACCGAATATTTTTGGCCCAACTTGGATGATATGAACTTGGACAATATGTGGTTCCAACAGGACGGCGCCACAAGCCACAGAGCGAATGTCACAATCGATTTATTGCAAACCAAGTTTGGTGAACGTGTTATCTCACGAAATGGCCCAGTCAATTGACCGCCTCGGTCGTGCGATTTGACGCCGTTAGACTATTTCCTGTAGGGCTACGTCAAGTCTATGGTCTATGCCAACAAGCCAGCGACGATTGATGAACTTCGTACTAATATCGAACGTGAAATTGCAGCAGTATCGGCCGATTTATGCTTGAAAACCTTCGAAAATTGGGTTCACCGTCTGAACTTCTGCAGGCGTGCCCGTGGTGGCCATGCAAAAGAAAATGAGTTCCATACATAATGGAATCGAATGTTCTTTTACAAGAATAAAGAATTTCATTGATATCCCAAACCGTTTTTGTTTTATTTAAAAAAACTTTTGAAAAACCCTTTAGTTCCGAACGTTCTTTTAGTTTTCTTGCTCGAATGAAAAACTTTCACCGATCGTGCTGCACACAAGAGTGAGTATCAGGACTTAGGACTCTTTGCATAGAGGCCCCGTTAGCCAAACAGTTATAAAACACTTATAAAAAATGTTCCAGCCCTGAAAGTAAGAAAAGTGCATCTATAATGTGAACAAGTTCGAATGCGAATGAGAATGAACAATTTGATATTTAATGTTTTGTTGTTCTAAGGCTCGAATTAAAAAGTCGTAGCCAAATATTAGACGACTTTTTAACTTTTTCCCCTTTATTTATAATTGACACCTGGATGGATAAATTCTTATTCATTGTGACTAATGACTATTTCAATGATTCAATAAAAACAAAGCCTAAAAATTTTGATAATAAAATAAACATATATTATTGTGTCATATTACATAGTGTTTCTTCAGAGAATTGGGGGTAGGGGCCCGAATTTATACCTCCCTCGGGCCCGGATTTTCTCTCGGTGGCTCTGAATTTTGCTGTTTTCTTCTGATGGTTGATTTTGATTTTGGAAATATACGGATTCAATTTGAAGTACATGGATCTTTTCAGCATTAAAGTTTAGTATTTGTCATTATCTCGAAAAATTTAAGCGACTTTTATAATTACAATGTTACCAAAACCTTTGTGTATATTTCGAACGGTCGTTGAGAGTTAGGGAAATATATTCTTGCAAAAAGAAGTCAATGGTTTCTCAGTAAGAAGTCGCATTTTCTAATGAACTCAGAGCGGTGAGTCGTTAAATCCGCCAATGGTCATGGCATCAAAGTTATTTTATGGCATTTATTTCGATAATTTTCATATTTAAAATTATTGGTCACTGTGACAACCAGATTAAAATCCATTCTGAATTTCTCGAAATTATCAAAGATGTACATTAGGGAGTTTATTTTGAATGTTTTGTAGACTGTTTTTCCTTTAGAATGGGGCTCAAAAATAATTGTCACAAAACTTGAGCTTCCTAGCTCAAAATTGCAAACGACGGGAATAGAGTTTGTGTCCGAATGTGCTGAAATTTTACGAAAAAACTGACTTTCTAAAACGTAGAAAAAATCTGTCTTAGCCTTAGATGTCAATACATATTTTAGTTGTATGGGAGTAGCCACCAACTGTTATCAAACCGTTATCAAGCGGTCATAAGCCTGTGATCCATGCATACAGTTTGTTTCCTATTACATTTCAAAATATACAGATATTCCAAGAAATTGGGGTACCCTTTGCCCCTAGGTACGCTAATGCATGTTAAAATATTCGCATGCCGATTCCACTTAGTTCTGCTTTTATACACAGAACAATTTAAGTTATTTTAATTAAATAAATAAATATATCTCGCAAATTCTCAATTAGTCATCAAAAATAACTTTGCTAAAAACGATCGATTAAATACCTTTTCTTTTATACAAATGATTGTGTAGGCAACGCTTCAAAGTTACCATGCTGTAAGTTGAAGTCAACTACAGCTAAGAACGTTCGATATTTGAACGCCGGTTACTTTAATGTGGTTTTCCAAGTAACCACATTAGAAATCGAGTACCTTGCAAGTGCCGCTCAAAGCAAGCGATAATCTATCGAAAAGGCACCGATATATGGAAGCGTTTTTCAATACGCCTTGGCGTATACCAATGCCAGTGTCCTCTTATCGTTTTGATTAAGGTATTGTATTTCATAGTAATGAAAGATCTTGGATCGTGGCTCATGTTACGAGTTGCCTTTCTTAGCAAAAGTGTGCAAAGATATTCGTTCTTTTGACTGGCTTAAGTAGACATGACGGTTGATTCCTTGGAACTGCTTCGCTTGGAATGTATGTGTGTGTGTCTGATGAAACTGAGTGAAAGTCACGTGGTTTAGAGTTAATGCATTGGGTTAAAAGAAAACCACATATTTCATCATTATTAAGAAAAGTTAGTAATTTAAGAACTTGTCGTGTGCGAATTTTAATAGCTTGTCAAGTCTTAGTTCATTGTAAAATGTAGTCAAGTAAGTTCAAAGGCGCCAGAATTTGTTATGAGTTAAATGCTAAAATTGTTGATAATATCTTGATAGTTGTTTCTTAAATTGTGGATTATAATCCTCCAACTGACTTACACCTTCTAGCATAGAAGAGTGATAGTTGCAACTAATAATTAATATATAATTTTGACAAATTAGACAAAAGGAAGAAATGTGCGTATTAAATTTTTTTAAATGTTCTTTAAGACATAGGCTGTTTTTAACAACTGAGTTTTGTTGAATTGTATACATTGTTGAATCATCGGCAGAGCATGATTAAATATTTGGCATTCGAAGTTTCGCAAAACGTTGTCGGTATACATATTTAATATCTTATTTTTAAATTATGAAATGTTAATGTATTATGTATATCGGATATTCCTTAAATAACTGCACACTTTGTGTTTTGATTTCTTTTATTCGAAATATCTCAATAACTAAGGGAAATAGGGGGCTTAAAGGTAAATTCTGATACCCGAAAAACAGACGTGACGAGACGATAGCAGCTAAACGAACGTTTGCACTCGTTACGTCTGTTTTGACATTTAACCCAAAATGTTACGCTAGCTAACGAAACGAATCAGCTGTCATGACGAGTAGTGACGGTTTCATGTTCGAATCTTACGGAATAGTACGTCTCGTCAAAATGCTTCGTTCATTTTCGATCAGTTACATACGTTTATTTTTGTTAACAATGTTGGTTTACATATACTCGAATTTACTCGTTACGTCTCGCCACGACCATTTTGGTTTAGGCTAAAGCCCGTAAGAGCTCTTGTGGAAGTGCGTATCACTTCTTTGTTTCATACAGTTCATTAAGACTACGCATTTTATAGAATGAGATCCTAGGGTCTTGATTGCAGCCAGACTTAAAACATATCACTATATTGGAGGGTGAGAGATTCCTCACAGCAATTATTTTCACGGCTTGTTGGATAACATTAATTTTGGCCTGAAACATGTTGCATTGACTGGGAAGTGTAATCGACATGCTTAGTATCAACGTAGTCGAGTTGATCATAAACCCAATCTGCAACCCAATTTCAAACAATCGGTGAAAGCTAGAATTTTGTAAAAGCGCCAGAACTACATTCCTTCCAGTGGAAATATGAATATTATAAGACTGTCCCTTCGCAATCACTGGTACCATAAATACATACTTCATAGCGCTGTTTCAGTAGACAAGTTTGAAATGAAAATGTCTAATGGGGGCAGGTGAAGTATCGTTGCAACACCAGCTTGTGGTTTGGATCTTAAGAACATTGTTATTCGCAAGAAAGCTTGCTTTTGCACTTTTTTCAGTATCATGAGTTACTTTCCATTCATAGAAAAGTATAGGTGGACCAATCACTGTATAAATCTAGTGAATGATGTGCGACTGCAGATCTCTCTTTTTCCTCAACGTTCGCTTACAAACGCATCTTTTTCATGTTTCCCTACAAGTTTTTTTTAGAAAATGAAAAGCATGAGCCCCGTCAGATTTGGGTTGACATACAGACCGTTCTTCGTTGCTCAGATATCCCCGATTACATGGTTTTGCTGTTCGTTGCAGGAAAGTTTTCAGTGATCAGTTTCCTCACGTCGTTCGTAAATGCCTTGATCCGAGGTGTACCTTTGGTATGCCGACATTTGCTTATTCTCTCGATTTCTCCATGGTTCACCATCGCAGCGCGTATTGCCTCAATTTTTATATTATACGTTTGCTTCAATATTGCACTTTTATGATTACAAATCAAAGTACTTACAAAGCTGCCTTAAAACTAATTTATTTAAGGAATCTCTCACTCAATAATGTCGAAAAACTTTTTTATTTCCATTTCAAAAATAAATCAGTTCTTCTGTAGGAAGGAAATGATTGGAGAATTTATGGGACGCAATAGTTCTTTTCTTGAACCTTATTAAAATGCGGGATGAAGTTACAAAAAAAATATTTTTAGACAATTTAATGAGATTGCACAACCAATACGGACTTTGAGTTGTTTCGGTCCCTTAAATGAGCCTTAAGCTTAGGAGATCAAATAAATCTCTTGAAAAGATCGGTGTTCAATGAACTAAACAAAATTAAAAAAACTTGGACTCAACGAACCAAAGTGAATAACAGATTGTGGTTCTGTTAAAACTTGAGCATCATAAAAAAATAATTATATAACTATCAAAGTCTTTTGCCCTTGAACACCACAGCGCAGATAATTATGAAATGAGCTCTCACCTTACTTAACCTGACAACGCTAAACTAAGACATAGCTTATCTCCCTGCCTGAAAATGCTGGGTAGAACTTGGATTGTCTCAATTTTCATTTTCTTATTACAACATAAGATGATGTCACATACAATATTATATTGAGATCTACCTAATTAGCTAAAGAACACTAAAGTATGTTCCAAATTACTGTTACACACCTAACTTCTATCCAAAAAATTTTCGTAATAAGACCAAGCTGGTCTTTGCTTATAAATATTTTACTTACGAACGTCTTGATTTTATTACTTTGTACAGTACACTCCGCATAAAAGAAACTTTAAAAATGCCGACAAATTGTTCATTATATGCGGTTTTCCTTATACGCGGGTATCTTATATAAGAAACTTAATTCTTATAAGCGTACTCCGTGTATAAGAAATTTCTGCTCTTATAAGCGATTTTTAAGAGAAAAAATTATGCTGCCATATTTTAAAAAAAAATTCATCTCATTTATTTTTTATAAACTTTAGTACAAAATAAAGGTAAGCTCTCATGGTCAAACTTAAATAAAAGTTAACTCAAACTAAAAACAATCCATAAAGCAACTTAAGTATTCAAAAATTTGAGCCTTCGATTGGCCACTAGAGCTCAAGCACCACCATATGTGATGGTATGGGCTGCCGATGGCCGATCTCCGCTGGTATTTTTGGACCGTGGCGTTAAGTTAAAGGCCAATGTGTATCGTGAAGTGGTCTTGGAAGGAGCTCTGAAGCCATGGGCTCGTAAACATTTTGGTGAAAGAGAGTGGACGTTTCAGCAGGACTCTGCACCGTCTCACAAGGCACGTGCAAACCCAGAAAGTCTAAAAAACAATGTTCCTAACCTTATATCAAGTGCACAATGGCCCCCATGCTCACCAGATGCAAATCCACTGGACTTTTTCATGTAGGGTATATTAGAGGCCAAGGTTAAAAATAAAAAATACCAAAGTGTTGATTTGCTCAAGGCCGCTCTTCGCCGCGAATGGCGTCGCATTCCACAGGTTCACCATCGTGCAGCGTGTGATGCTTTTATCGGCAGACTTAGAGCCATAATTCGTGCTAAAGGGGACCATATTGAAAATTTGAAATAGAATCAAAAATTTAAATTATTTTTTAAGCTTTTTTATTTGTTTTAAATAAAATAAATTTTCCAATAAAAAATTACAGCGTTTTGAAAAGTTGCAGTTCGAGTGCCTCACCCTGTTCATTGGGGTGTTTTTTTTTTTTCAAACTGTTGGTGATGGATTTTATTTATTTTTCCTTATATTATAGCTCGAGGAATAAAAGTAATTGTCCCAACAGGGCATTTATATATTTATGTGGCAAATACTGTTTTAGTACAAAAAACGCTTTAAGAGTTTCCTCTCGGCTTGGCTGTACTGTCGCGCTATCCGTAAAGTCTACTACAAAATCCTTATGAAGGTTTTTATACTTTCGAGAGAAAGTCATTGCCAGCAAAACAGTTTTAAAATAATTTCTTTTAAGCGGTTTTTTTTATATGATCGTACAATTTTAGATGATTGAAAAATGTTTCTTTTATCCGGTTTTCTCTTATATGAGGTTCTCTTATAAGCGGTCTATTTTGGATGAAAATATCAAAAATGTGCACGGTGCTTTTGGACTTGTCCATTATAAGCGATAATTTCTTATAAGCGGGTTTCTTATATGCGGAGTGTACTGTATTATTAATTTTTTATACGTAAAGTCTAAATAAAACTCACCGATTTTTAGCGGCAGCGGCTCGATCTCGTTGTCTCCGATTTTTGAACCAATTTCCCACCTGTGTCGGATTAAGACCCGTCGCTTTGGCTAATTCCCGTTTTTTTGTGGGATTTGGATAGGGATCCTGAAGGTACCACTCCCGCAGCAAACTTCTGGTTCTCTCCTTAAAGCAATGTGTTTTCTGTTCACCATCCCATATTGTTGGCGGCAATGGAAACTTTTTTCTAACTCGATATTTATCTACAGGACCTAGAATTTGATAAATAAAACATTTTAAATAAATAATAAGAGACTTGAACTTTATAGAAATTTCAGTATTTACCTAAAGAACGGCCACGCAGCTTTTCTGCTTCAATATAGTGCGCTTCAAGCCACATTGCTTGTAGTTTTCCATAGGAGGCTTTTGTAAATTTATGATTTTCTGTTATTGCATAAAGTTCCCTGCGATAGAGAGAGAGAGAGAGAGAGAAACAGAAAATTGAAATTTAATATTCAGTACCTAAATGAATTATTTAAATTGATTATTTTGTAAGTTTCATTGTGCTTCAATTGCATAGCAATAAATATTGGGTTCTTTTCTTCACTTGCCCCCCTCTGCGATGGTTGCAGTCAGCCATCATGCGGTGTCGCACTACCAGCGCTCTGCTTGTGATTCGACGAGTACTTGTCACAGATTTGCTAAGAGCACAGAGCCAGTCGAGCGTGAGATGTAGCGCCACCCTCATGGTATTTGAGTCTAATTGCACTCGGCGGGAATTGAAGCTGAAGTCGTCGAAGGCAACACAAATGTTTTGATACATTTTCATGAGTCTGTTGTTGACATTGCGCTTTAATGACTTTCATTATAAATTACGCGTACTCTCAGAAACGTTGGTTTGTAGGTGTGAATCGTAAGGCGTTGTCGTTGAAATTTGTCCCCGGGGACCAAAAAATAAAAAAAAAACCCGTATTAGTGCATAATTGTGTGAAACTTTAATATTTAGGTTGCATTGCAATTGCATTTTATTTTTATGGTAAGCTTTCAACGACTAAGTGTCATGTTTTTAATACTATATGAAATAGTACAGACACTTAAAAGCCTTAGATATTTTAATATTGAAATAGTAACGGGAAGTTGACATCATGTTGGCAGTCCACTTTGGATAAAATTTTTGTAGCAAAATTGCGTAGCAAAACGGTGAGCAGCGTAGCAAAAGTCAATAATTGGCTGAAATATCGTTTATTGAACAGTAAACTAAACATAAACTTTTTTATAAAACGAAAATATCACATTAAAATTCGGAATGGTGTGAAAGTATATAACATAAACGTAATTAACACATTACAATTCACATATGTATAAGAATAAATATAATAGTTCATAAACATATTATATAATTCATCTGATTATAATCTATTCAAGGCACAGAATGTTCTTGTTTGAGATCAAACATTTTGCAGCCATTATATAATCTATGGTATCTATTTTGTAGGAATTACTTTTTTATTTTTTATTAAATTGAGGTCTGAAAAGATTCGCTCTGCAGATGCACTGCTGCGTGGCAAAGCAAGCAGTTTTTTTGAAAAGCAGTAACTGACATTAGAAATCATGAAAACTTTGTTTAGTTGACAATTTAGCTAGTGCTGATACAGAATTGCCAATAAAGTGGAAAATGTGTTTTATTAAAAAAATCGCAGGAGAAAGAGTAAGAAAAATTATATAAATAATACAAAATTATATGGAAATGGGAAAAGTGTAGCAAAATTGATACATTTGATGAGAGTGGGTAGCAAAGTCGCAAATGTGTTATTTTTTGCTTAAGTGTAGCAAATTTGCTACGATAGTAGCAAAGTGGCAGCGCTGTTGGCAGTATCGGTTTTTTTTAAGCAAGTACAGTAAAACCTCTGTCAGTCGAACTTGAAGGGATACGCCAAAAAATTCGAGTTATAGAGTTTTCGACTTATGGAGGACTTTGACTTAAGCGAATTTTGTTTAAGATTGTTTAAATTTGTTTGTTGAGATGTTTAAGGCTAAGATTTATTCCAACTACATAATTTGAGTTAGAGCGGTGAAATAAATAAAACTCGTAATGATATTAAAAATTGGTGGGTATTGCAGTACGACCAAATTCTTTCTGATAATTTTTCAATCGACAACAATAAAGAAACTTCGCTAAAGTTCAAATGAAATCACGTATTAACGTCAGTCATAAATTCCATAAATCATTTCATAGAATTGGTTTATTGTATAAGTAGACTTTTACATTGATTTCTAAGAAAAAATGATGTACATTGTCGGCATATTCTTAAAGTCGGTATCTTATTTTTCTTCGAGCTATAGAGGTAATTCGTTTCAAATAATCGAATTGTAGAAGTTGTAAAATCAAACATTGCTATGTTCGAGACGCAGAGGTCAAAATTATTTTTTCGAGTTATAGAGGGAAAATATGTACTAAATTTACTTATAGGAACCCACTAATTATTTCGACTTATAGAGGGGTCAGACTTCGAGCAATGGAGGTTTTGGGGGTTGAAGGGAAGGGAACACAACATTTTTTCGAGTTTGGGAAGTTTTCGACTTATCGAGGTTCGACTTAAAGAGGTTCCACTGTACTAACTTTGATTTTGAACTCATGAAATTTCCAACAAGAGAATACTCTCTGCAATTTGTTTATGACTACAACTTCGGCCATATGCCCACCACGGCTGGATCTGACGAATGTCATCCGACACACAAAGTTTTCGACCATTTTGAAGCATTTGTGGCCGTATGTCCTCAATTACATGAAATATGATAGTTCGTAATGCACGAATTGTTATTGGTTTGTCAGCGTAGACTAGTGACTTTACGTATCCCAAAAAAAAAAAATAATCAAGAGGCTTGGAGGTTAATTTGCGAAATTATGCGTTCATCGATTGTTTCATCCAATAAGTTGATTGTTTCGTTTGCTGTATGGCACGTAGCCCCATTCTGCTGAAACCATATTTCTTCTACATTCATGCCATTCAATCGGGGAACGAAAAAGTCATTAATCATGGCTCTATAGCGAATACCGTAACAAGCTGATTAGATTCATTTTTAAAAAAAGATGGTCCGATAACTTGACCAGCCCATAGATCACATCAAACTTTGCATTTTGCGTGATGAAATGGCTTTTCAATAATCTGATGTGGATTATCTCGCAAAGCGAAAATTTTTTTTATGACATTCCTATTGAGCCAAAATGAGCTTCATCGCTGAACAAAATTTTTCGATAAAACAGCGGATATAATCAGAAGCGTACACGGTTAGAAATTTTGGAATAAATTTTAATACTTTTGGGATTACATATATGACTACACCAGAATTGTATTAAAATTCAATACTGTCTAGATATTAAAATTAATTTTTAATACAAATTTTTATTAAAATTTAATACTCGTATTTATTAAAATTTAAAAAAAATACGTCGTGTCCACTGGGATTCGAACCTGGTTCCCTTTCAATACAAGGGTTGCATGAACATTTTAACGACATCAGCCAAGTTATATTTACGTTGGCTAAATATAATACTTGCGATAGCATCAAATGTTATAAAATATCGTTTTAATGTTTGAACTGTATTAGAATTTAATACAAAATGTATTACAAAATTTTGTAATATTTTCAAAAGTATTAAATTTAATCAAAATTGTATTAAAAATCTTTGTAATACTTCGCTTGTATTAAAATTTATTCCAAGATTTCTAACCGTGTACCTAAGTGGGGTGGCCTTTGTTCTTTCTTTCATTTTCTTTTTTTTCTCAGTAAATGAAAATAGTGAATTGCAATATGCAGGGCTTCCATGAGACTTTGTAATGTGAAAAATATTTAATTTTGCTAGGGTTTTTGGAATGCGAAAGCTGATGACCTTGTTTTTTTAGTATATACAAACTCTGACGCGGAAAATTTAACAAGTAGGGGCGGCAAATTGCATACATCTTCACCGCCGCATGTGCACGGTACGCCAATGGAACAAATGCCAGTTGATTTGGGCCCATTGATGAATATTTCGACGCAAACGATGGTCGGCTTCAATTCTTGCACGATCTTGATCTTGTAAGCCTTCAATCGGACAAAAATCAAGCTGTTGTGACCGACGTCGAAAAGATACATTTGGATTTTCTTCAACACTCCCCTGAACGGATGCAATATTCTCTTCAGTCCGCACTCTTCTTATGCGTCTCGGTGCCACTGCATCTAACAAGGAAAATGTTGTGCGAAAACGGCCAGCAATATGGCGAATAGCAATCTCAAATGGTCGATTATTTCGAGTAGAAAGTGGTGCAAGTTTGACAAACAGAACCATAATTTTGAAACAGAATTTCTAACGTTGTTGAAGCGCGTATGTCGTAACAGTAAAATTTCAAAAACTACTGAACAAAAGTTGAAATGGCAGCTTGCAATCTGACAGTTGGTTTGTCAGATATAATTGTCTGAAGTTAGTACGGGCTTAAAAAAATAACCGATAGTATAAGATTGAAAGTTGTCTGGTCTTAACGAACGAACACAATTAGAGCTATGTAGATGCGATAGCAAAAAAAAAACAAAACGAGATAACATCGATGAATCGTTTATATTATGATCGAATAAATGAGTTTTTTTAGTTCGACTTAAGCCATCCCACAAAATACTTGTCCAATTAAACTATATTTTAACAATAGTTGTACACAATCATTACAATTGCTTACGTCACTCCCCAAATCTTATGTGGCTAAATTTGGATGGAAAGTGCCACGCCACGCGTATTTCGGACCAGATTTGCTACGAAGAAAGATTATAACAAAATCTTCGCATTCGGGACTGCTTACTTACATACATACAATGTAGCTCATTCAATAAAACGTTTACGGTCTTGCAAGGGAGATGCTACGCCCACTTATACAGTGTGGCCAATATCTAATAACTGTCCGTAAACTTCACTGTTCTGAAAAAATTTGAAAATCTGATTTTTTTTATAATCTAAGGATGCATTGCTTTTCAATATTTAATTGTACACAGCGAAAGTACTCGGCAAAAAAAAAACATATTCTTTGTGTCAAACTCAGAAGCGCCATGGAAGGTAAACATGACTTAGTTATAGATTTTTTTTTTTTAAAAAATAATAGAAATTGTGACATCATAAAAACACTCGGAAAAGCAGAAAAATTCATACATAAGACAATAAAACGATGCAATTTTCGCAAGTGCCTATGGGCGGCAAATTTCTTAATTCGGGCCTGAGCAAAGGATATGAAAATATCCAAAACTTCCAAGCAGCTTCTTATCAGGAATGATCTACGACTCCATACAAACAGCCATATAAAAGCTGTCGCCTTGATGGGCTAACGAATAAGCAAAAACAATTAACTATTACAAAAAGTAAGTAGCTACTTGACTGGCACGGTGGAGATGAAATAATTTTTTCGGATGAAAAACTGTTCTTCCTGCAAGACAGCCACAACCAGCAGAATAACCGTGTGTACGCAAGAAGTTTTGCGAATGCTCCAAAAGATGAATTGACTGCTGAGCGATATCAAAACGTGACCAAAATCAAGGTTGGGGGAGCAGTATCAAAAATAGGGAAAGGGCCGGAAAATTTGCATGACTTCACCTCTGCGGAAGAATGGTCAGCATCATAACCTGATCTCAAGACATTGGATTTTTGCGTATGGGGCCATATGCTAGGTGAAGTTAGGGCAACAAAAGGTTTAAGATTTGATGGGTTCAAGCAGCGTTTGGCAAGGATTTGGGAGGAAATGGAGCAAAAAACGGTGCGGTCCGCCTGTGAATCGTTTTTCAAACGTTTACAACTTGTAAGCAAAGGAAAGGGTGATACTTTCGAACTTCGTCATGAATTTAAGAAATTTTGGAATGTTGTTAAACGTTTGGAATAAATAAAATAAAATATTGTAAATGACTTTGATTTTTATAACACTTTGTTTTACGGACAGTTATTATTGGCCACACTGTACAATTTTACCCAGCTACGTACATAGGTACTGTAGAAGCTTATGACAACATATTCGCTTGAACCTCTAAACGATTGATGCAATTCTTCACCATCTTGAACAGTTTTGCGTGTCACGCCCGCTGATGACTACCCGTCTTATTTGATCCAGTAATTTGCTTAATCAACAAACATCCTCGTACCAAATTTTATTGAAATTGCCCATGTAGCTCACTGAATACAACGTTTAAGATATATTTCTTGTATCAGAGGCACTATGTCTAGTACATTACAGTTTATAACTAGTAAGCAATATCTTCTCATAAAACTTTAACCCTTCGACCCTACGTTCAAGAAGAAATAAATTTGTAGCCGGTTGGCTAATATTGTTTGGTGGTAGGGGATCAAATTCATGTCTTTTTCAAATGGCAGTAACTTTGCGAGGAAACATCGCAGATTATCACTTGAAAGCTCATTTTAAAGAGAAAAGACGGTAATAAATGATGTTATTATTGCAAATAAGCTGAAAGTAGTAGTATCAGAGATGGCTGGCAAGGTTGAAACAAAAACTTAAATATTTTTTTTGGAAAAAAATTCTCCTCACCTCAAATATCTCTAAGCGCGCATTAAACTCATACCATCTCTTTCTTATATTAGTACAAGTCCAAAATAAAATTTTAAGAGAAAAAAGGTGGGGTTTTTTAGCTAATTAGCTTTGTTTTTTCTCATAAAAAGCGCTATAACTCTGCCAATTTCCAATAATTTTGAAATTCTCTTAAAGATTCTAACAAAGAATAAAAAGTTCTATAAGAATCAAAAGACAAAAGTGAATTATTTTGATTTAGATGGAAATGCCAATTTTTTGAAACAATAGCTTCGTAAAAAAATTTTTTTTAATCAAATCGGGGAAATATGGGTCCCCTCATATCCTTTGAAAACCAACATATTTAATCGGCAACCAATTCCGTAACATGAAATAATCGGCGTGCATGGTTTGAGTTGGATTTGGACCCATATTTTACCGTTTTTCGCAATGCTCAAGGAAAAGCGAGAAAATCACGTTCAAAGTTTTCCAATAGTTGCTTTATACTGGGTGTTTTTTTTAGAGGTTTATTTTTCGAATAGAGATAAAACTGGCATTTTATGGTCAAATCTGGCAACTCTAATGTCATTTATGTTCAGTTTGGTTTGCCATTTCATCATGAACAGGTTGACAAAAGAACAACGCTTGCAAATCGTGCAAATTTATTTCGAAAATAATGGTTCAGTTCGCGAAGTTTACCGCAAGCTCCGTCCATTTTATGGTCGACATAATCGTCCATCAGAGCAATTAATTCGGTTAACCATGGGTCGTTTTCGCACTACGTTTACTCTATGTGATAATACGCATCCGCAGAGACGTCGAATAGTGCGCACCGAAGAAACAATTGCCGCTGTAGAGCAAAATGTTGAAGAGGACCCGAATGAATCGATTCGCCACCGTGCACAGCAATTGGAGCTTTGTCCATCAACTTTATGGAAGATTTTGCGCAAAGATCTTGGCTTGCGACCTTACAAGATCCAGCTTGTGCAAGAATTAAAGCCGCGAGACCATGCAATGCGTCGTGATTTTGGTGTATGGGCCGAAAATGAGATTGATCTCGATGCTGATTTTCATCGCAAAATTTTGTTCAGTGATGAGGCTCATTTTTGGTTGAATGGCTACGTCAACAAGCAAAATTGCCGCATTTGGAGTGAAGAGAATCCACATGAGACCCTTGAGACGCCATTACATCCACAAAAACTGACTGTTTGGTGTGCTCTATGGGCTGGTGGAGTCATTGGGCCATACTTCTTCCGAAATAATGCTGGAGAGTCAGTTACCGTTAATGGAGACCGGTATAGAGCCATGATAACCGACTATTTTGTTCCCGAATTGGATGGCATGAATGTGGATGAGTTGTGGTTCCAACAAGACGGCGCTACATGCCACACAGCGCACGTCACAATCAATTTATTGAAGGAAACCTTCGATGAGCGCATAATTTCGCGGAATGGACCTGTCAATTGGCCACCAAGATCGTGTGATTTGACACCATTGGATTATTTTCTTTGGGGATATGTGAAGTCGCTCGTCTACGCCAACAAACCAGAAACGTTAGGGGACTTGGAAGCCAACATTCGTGGCGTTATTGCCGACATACGGCCCCATATGCTCGAAAAAGTGGTTCAAAATTGGACCTGTAGAATTGGCTTTATTCGAGCCAGCCGCGGCGGCCACATGCCCGAAATCATATTTAAACATTAATGGCATAAAATTATCCTTCCAATAAAGCCAAATTGATGGACATTAAAACGATTTTCTTGTGTTTTATTTCAATTCGAAGCTCTATACCTCTAAAAAAAACACCCTGTACAAAAAAAGCTTACATACTTTCAAGCAGCAGAGTAGTATAGTGGTTAACGAGTAAGCGTGTGATCTTGGGGGTCACTAGTTCGATTCTCCGCTGAAGCAGCTTTTTTTTTATTTTTTTTTTAATTGGGTTTTCTTATTTCTCGTGAACTACCATCTGGAAAAATTTTAGCCAATTCGGTGACGGCACAAGGTGGTGGTCTCCTTGTAAGTAAGTTTTGAATTTTCTTTCCAATGGCGAAGTAGTTCTACAAGAAAAAGTTCAACGACGCCAAATCGCAAGATCTTGAAAGCCAGTTAACATCACCAAATCTCAAAATTAATGTACCTGAGGACTTTTTGAGCAAAAACAAAACCAAAATTGGATGTATAATGTCACCGTTTTGTTAAAATTGACCAGAATCAGATGATGTAGGTACAAAGCTTAACTCACTTATAGCAGATGTATTTTCTTAAAAGTTCTGAACCGCTCGGTAAAACGATTAAGACCACCACAATCTTCTCGAAACGTGACTATGACGGACTTATTATTTTTGTAGATGGTGGAATTTAACAATTTTACTAAAACAATCTATAAGGTGTTAATGATCTTAAATGGCTAATCCTAAACTAAGTAAATATCACCTTGGATGATTTATAAGTTTGCCATCTGTCAAATGACAGAGCTGCACTTTTCGAACTACGAACTGAATAACACGTTACTCGTAACTTCTTAACTGGATTAGCACTCAAAGCTTTCGGGAATCGTCTCGTTTTTGAGGCGCCATTTGGAAGACTATGGTTGGCTTGCATTTCGTCTCGTCACCAGTGCTTATGTGTTTCATAAAGTTCCGGTCCGTAGAAGATCGAGATATCGTATTTTGGCAAACTGCTTTCGATACTCTTTTTGGACAAAATTGGCCAACGCGTTTCATTCTTTAAATCTCAATCAGAATGTTTGAAGCAAGACTTAAATTAAATGATTGCTTCTTGTCTCAATTTCCCAAGACTCATCTTTTTGTCTTTGTCATCTTTCATCTTTGTATACTGTTTGATATTAAGAAAAAATTTCAACGATTGGTTTGTTGTTATATTGAAGTGCTTACAGTCTATCCGGTCAGTTGCAGTGTCCATTTTAAGCCAAAACAAAAATACTTGAACCATACCAAGCTTTTAAAAATTAAGCATCGCTATGAAAAACAAAAGTGTGCTGTTTAATTTACCCGACGCTGATTGCGATAGACCAATTTGAAAATTCAATATATTGAATGTACCATATGTGATAATGACGAAGTTAACTGAAAATCTGAAGAGAGTGCAACAGCAAGATGATTACATATATAGTAACTACAACAGAAATTTTGAAGACAACACCATATAAAGACTATGAAATACAAAGGTGACTTAATACATAATAGTGTCAGTGGACTAGGTTTGTTAGTTCTACTAAAGCCGAAGGACATTTTACGGCACAAAAAACAGCGCATAACATTCAGCAAGGTTATAACATCCCACATTTGAAAAGCAAGATCAACCAGCTTATATCGAGTTGCGTTAAGTTCATCATTCACAATAAGAAGATTTGAAAAATTGAAGTATATCTGGATTGGAAAAGCCAACCTACGATTAGACACGTAGCATATTGACCATATATGTATGTGCATAGGTCCTTCTTTCAAAGCAGTGCAAATATATATAATATAAGGTAGACGAACTTACAAAGTTTGTTTGGTTGTTTCCAACCAAATAGACAGCGCGACCATGTTGCATACATAGTTAGCACAACATTTGCATCATTGGCGTTTGAAGACTTCGGAAAATCTAGCCATATAGAGAGTGTCAACAGAGTTGTGAATTTCCAAAAGAAATCAACGGATGTGTCCACAAAAAGTCACAGTTCCAATTTTGTTATTCGGCATCAAAATACACTCTGACCTAAATAGCAATATACTTAACAGACTAAAAGAAGAGGCCTTAACAGTGTTCGAAGATGAAAGACATAATCTTTGAAGAGGCTTAAGCACAAAAACCGAAGGCACAGGACCAATATAAAGCTAATTTCGACAAGAAACGCAAAGAAGTTGAAGGCTATTAAATATTGGCCTAGTGGCGATAAGAAGGACACAGTAAACATATGTTGTTAGATTTTGACAGCAGTCGTAGTACCTCAATCATTGGTGGTTTTCAGTCTTCAGTTTTAAAATAAGATCATCTCAGGTCAGTCACCAGAAGAAGTTGAAGATCGGAAGAAGTGTTATCTCGTCTTCGGTTGTGGAATATTTTTACTTTGAATTTCCTTAACATTTTCAGTCTATTAAATTTGATAAATTTGCTTTAATTATACTTAAAATTTTAATTTTATATTATCATAAATTTTGAGCAAAAATATTAATAAGTCTTTGAATTAAACTGATATCATTTGCCATTTGACGTAGCTTACATCGGTTGGTGATATCGTAGCACCTACGATTATGTATTTATATTTTTATTTTTAAAAATTCTCTGTTTTCTTTTATTTTGTCTCCATTTTTCATAGATGCTTTTGTCATACAAAAGAAAAATTTTTTAATTATAACTTTTTTATGCAACTCAAAGCAGACTATATGCTTTTATGGATTTTCAGTTGATCACTTCTTTAAGGAGCACATTGTATTTTCATATGAAGTTTCCTTCCCTTATTTTCAACTTCTTTTCGCTACACAATTTATCTTTTCAAAGTTAAATTATGAAACTTTTTAAAGAAAAATGGAGTAAGTATGTATGGCATTGCACGACTATGTAATGCGTGTAAATTAAAGTCATATATTGCTTGAATGTTTACTGCAGCGGGATATTCGCCATAAAGGCGCAATGGCGAATATTACAATATTGAAAAATATCGATATTTTCTAATATCAATTTTTGGGTAGTCGATTTTACTTCAAGTCGATTGCAATAATTTTTTTACAACATATTAATATATTTTCAACCAGGATATGATTTAGTAATTATTAGCAGATATATGATTGATAATGCGTTAGCATTGCTTAAATAAGTGCACTAGAAATAGGAAATGCTACTATAAAACTTGTTTACGTAAGTGCATTACAAAAGTCTTACATGTCGTGCACTATTAAAATCTCTTACCACCCGCAGGCCCGCACCAACCCGACTTTGCGTGGGGGGGCAAACAAATTCTACTATATTTAATATTTCTTTGAAAATTTTTCTTTTTCTCAACCAACTATTCAGCACTAAAGAACTTCACTCCCGGTTTAGTTGGTAGTTGGAATGTGTTCTTATTTTGCGAAGAAAAAGCCAAAGGCCTTTAAATCAGGGGAAATGCGATTTTGGCTTATGATGCGCATTGGTTTATTTAATAGTAACGATACAAGGCCGAGCGATTGGAAACAAAGATTCTATGCCACTCATTAGAGCTGTTTATACGATGATTGAAAAAAATGAGATCACAAAAGAGTTTCGATACCTAAATACTATTCTCAAACGACAGATCTGTTGAAGAAATTAAAGCCCACAGAATCAGCTCACACCTCAAGTCGCCGAATTCAGAATAGGTGCCAGTCAAAAATGCTAAAGGAGTCTGTTGTTTAAGAAGCACTGGGTAAATGAAGCGTATCGACCATCATGCTGAAATCAACATTCTACGAAACAATCGATATCGTATTAATTGAAATGACCATGGCTGATGAAATGAGGATGGCTGGAGGGAGCAAATTTGTCTGACATAAAGCCCACTAGCATTTCAACAAATCCTTGGAGCATATTTAAGAAAAGGCAAAAAAAAAACAATTTTATTGAATGGTTTTTTGGTTGAAAAATAACTAGAGACAGGAAATTTTGTCGGAAATTTTTTTTGCCTTTTCATTTAAGTGCTTCAATGAAATTTTTAAACCAAGAGGTATTAAAAGAAAAATTTTATTTACATTAAAATAATTAAACATTAAAACTATTTTTCAAAATTCGAGCACCAAAGGTTTATTAGCATTTTAGTTGGCTTTTGTTAAAAAAATAAATTGTTCATTCCCGACAAGATTTGCACACTCTAACATTTTTTGAGCCCAAAAATATTTGAAAAAATATTTTGTTTAAGCCTTTAACTTAAAATAATAAAAACCGAACATTTTGTTTCAAAATTCAATGAAGTTAGCTCTCATTTAAAAAAGGAAATTATTCATTTTCGACAAACTGTTTTGGCCGGTTAAAAAAAAGCAGTATTTTGTTTTCCATATTCGGGCTCCGAGAATTTGATGGAATTTGAGTAAGTTTTAATTAAAAGAAAAAATTGTTAATTTTTGACAAGATTTGCGCTTTCCAGCCATTTTAGAACCAAAAAAAATAACAGAACCTTTTTTCAAAATTCAACCTCCGATGATTTATTGACATTTTAATTAGCTTTCATTTAAAAAAAATTGTTAATTTTCGACAAGATTTGCGCCCTCTAGCGATTTTTAAACCAAAAAACACGATGTGGGATCATTCTGCGGTGGTGCTGACAGAGCTGCATAAGATGCGACAAGGAATGGAAAAGTGTACAATCCTTATGCAACAATCGATACTTTCCCGTTTGGAACCGAAGTATGTGAATCATCATTTTCGGAATTAACACGAAGCATGCGGCCACATAGGCATGTCGACTGATAGATTGAATAATTTATCGTTTCTGGCTTTCGGGCACAAACGATTTAAGTCTATAGATCTAGACATGGTTTCGAAAAGATTCAATGCACTGAAAGATCGCAAATAGTTATTTTCGAAAATTATTTATTGTTATCGTTTTAGAAAAAAATATTCACTAAGCCCAGCATGAACTATAAAAATAAGTTTCTTAATTGCTATTGGTTTCGACTTTTCCTTAAGTTTTTCTAAAAAAAAATACGTAAGGGGCAAATGGGACACATGGGGGGCAAAGCCCCCCCCCCCCCTAGCCCCTGAGTAGGTACGGGTCGAATCAAACACTGCGGTCAACCAGATTTGCTTGATGAATTGCGATTTGACTGCTATAAACTCTAAAAATGAGTACTTTTCAGTGAGATTTTACAAAAATGAGCCGAATTGATTTCCGTACACGCTCACCTCTTATCAGTGACAGATCTACGATTCAGCGACGGAAGGAGGAATTGAAATTTGAGGGAAGAAAAATAGAGAAACACGAGTATACATGGGAAACATTTCTAAAATGCTGCCAAAGTGACAAAAAAAGAGTTACAGGGTATTTATTTTTCTAAATTACCGCAAATATTATGAAAACTTTCAGATTGAGCTCAAAGTTGAAAAATTACGCTGGCCCCGAGGCTTAAGAAGACGGAAAATAGACCTTTTTATGTCACACTTAGCATATGTAACTATGTCACAAAAACTACTGGGGGCCCTTTTAACACCTTCATAAGAACAATTTTTCTGATTTGCAATAGCAATACGTATTTATCTTATGACCTTTTTTTTTTGTCACCAATTTAACTTTTTACATGAAAAGCGGTCCGTTGTTAGTCTCCAGATCCGGACCCAGCCAAAGCTTAATTCGGTGTTGAGTAAGCGTTTCTGAAGGATTTTGTGGTTTGTGTACGAATCTTTTCTCCGATTTGCTCTGTCATATATAGTTTTAAAATTTCCTCATAATAAAGTGTCTTTAGTCTCAAGCATCGAGTGGGTTTTTTTTAAAAAAAATTTTACGTGATATAACAATATTCAAATGTAATTAATAAAGCAATTAAGCTTAAAAAAATCTTTCTGTATATTAATCTCATAAAAGGTGTCGAAATGCTGTATTTTAATCTTACACCAATTGTTGCTACAAGATTGGCTGCTCTAAAAGCTCAAATAATATTACAAAGGAGTTATCAGAATAATCAACGAAATTAAATAAACTAGTTCCTACTATAGCAGATCACCCTTGCATCCTTGTAGCGAAAGTTCATTCGCAAACATTACCACAGTAATAATTTTGCTAAGGAATGATATGTATAATTTTCAAACTTGGTGTTGCACATAACCTCACCACCCGTCACTGTTTTGGACAGTTTTTGAGCAGTACTCCTTTGAAAATGCGTTTACAATAAATGGTTTGCGTTACAGAACGATCACAATTGATATTTTTTTTTTGGTGCGGAATTGATAGACTTGAATTTTGAGGACATGTGTTTCCAGCAGAATTATTCTAATCCATACGATTTTTTCGTTGGGGTTTCTTAAAGTCACAAGCGTATACCGATAAGTAACGAACAATTCCTGAGTTTAAGATGCAGATGCAACGGATTATTGCTACAATCGAACCACAATTTTACAACGATGTCATTGAAAGTTTTGCCGGAAAGTAATAGATTTCCAGCAAAACCGTGAGACATATGTATCTGAAATTCTGTTCCATACTTAATCGTACCTCTTGTACTTTACACTGAAATAAAAATGTTGTATATTTCCAATAAATAAATATTGGAGCCTACTTTCTAAATGAACATCGACCTCACATTTTTGACTGGAGTTGTAAATTTTAACGAGAAAATATGAGATTCTTGAGAAAAGTTGGTCAAAAAAATTATGAGTGGCAAAAGTTACGTCTGATGAGAATTACATGTGTGTTTATTTTTATTTAAAATTAATTTTTTAAAAACAATTATATCCATTTTCTTTCAATTTAATCATTTAAAAATTCGCAAAGCTGAAACAGGTTTTCATATGACAATATATTTTGATATGAATAGATTTTTAAATAAATCTTTTCTTTACTTAATTTTATGTAATCAAGAGGATCTATCACCATGATCACTCTCCTTTGGATGCGCCATTGCAAATACTAAAAGTAGGGTCTCTTTGGACCATTGTATCTTCAAAATTAGAAACACTGTGGTACTAGAATTACTGATCTGTCAATATCTTTGAATCTAAAACTGTATAGTAAATGTTTTAAGAATCTTCATGCTTAAAAGTTAATTTATTTTGAACGAATCTTTATTCCGTGGAACATGTGCGGCAGAATGCCGATGTCTGCTTTAGACACTTCAGCTTATATTGCAGTCTTATCAAATATTCAAACAGGTGTATTGGAGTAAACGGAACTGTAAATGCTATTCCATCTGCCGCTCTCGATACTTTACTTCATTTAGAGCGTATTGACATTTTTAGAAAAGGGACTGCAAATAGACTGAGGGAATCTGGTTTTTGAAGATCAAAACGGCCATGGCAGTGTCCTTGCTCAATTTCCTGGCTGTGACACTTAAAGTGGGACTGATTATATCACCCCAACTCTAATGTTCTCAACAAACTTTCAAGTGAAAATACTCGAAATATACATTGATGGCTCGAAAATGGAGTGTGTAACTGGGGCTGCAATTTTATCCAGTGATTTGAACCTAAATGAATCCTTTACTGAAGCCCTGTTGCTGTAGTATATTTCAAGCTGAAGTTTTAGCTGTCTGGAAGACATGTCAAATTATTAAATCTAAAATCTTTGAACGTAGTGACCTATTTGTTATACACGTCGATAGCAAAACAACCATTAAGTTCCTTTGCTCCATTATTATCATTATCATTATTATTGTTATTATGGGCTACTATGAAGGTGGTCAAATCTGACAACATGTTGTGCGTCGAAGGCAATCTGGTCATATTATGATGCTTACAGAACGGGAAAAGTGATCCCATTAGACAAGCATGTCTAGAGAATCCTTGTTGGTGTAATTATAGAACACTATTTTAAAGGCAATCACGCCTCAAGACCAGGCTTTACTAAAGTAAGAGATCTTGGTAGGAGTAAAGATTCTGACCTCGAAGAGCCTGCTTTCTATTATCTTTGTGAGTGCTCATCGCTGGCAAATCGGTGTTTCAAAGTATCCAAATGCCATTTCTTCGACTCTCTTGAAGACAACGCACAAAAGTGTCCAAAATCCATTATGAAGTTTGTAAAAATTTCAATTGGTTGTGCATAGGTCGACAACGAAGTTGTAAGTCGGGTATGAAATGAACCCAACTTTGTCCCAAATTATGATGACAATTGTCATCTTCCGAGCTAACGTAATCTAACCTTATTGTTCTCTATTTGAAATATAAGCTAAAATTGGAACACCTTTCTTACTCTGAGTTATAATGGGTTAAAACTTTTTAGCTTAAGCGATTATTTTAACCTTCAACTTGCTCTCAATTTTAGCTCCTCAAATGAAAACGTTAAAGTTAAAAGACTTGAATTATTGACAAAAAAGGTCACATAACATTTTTTTCTCAATTTCAAAAATGTACTGAATAGGAAGCACGCATCCTAAGGAAAAAGTATTAATTACGTATGGTACTCGCTTACGTATTAGGAATATTATTTATTCATCCATCAAGCCAGCACATGGACGCGACATCCGCGTCACAATTTATTGTATGTTAATTTGTATAATAAGGACTAATTTTTTTATTTTCTTTTTCTTTTTCTCAGCGGATTTCATGATTTCTTCGAGTTTTTGCTGTCGCCTGGCTGTATTGTTTGCAAAAAAGTTTTTGTTCCCAAAAGATATCGATGGCGACCGACCGTACCAAGTTGCTTGGAAATTGCGGAATCGTTGAGTTGAAATTCCTTTCCATATCAATGGTCTCAGTTATAATGGGCTTCTTAATTAGTAAATTAATTCCTTTGTTTATTAATTTAATGTTTATTGTGTATTTGTTATTGTTGTTGTAAACATCATTGTTCTTTCATTAAGCACATGAATACACGAGCAGTCGTTTGAGGAAGCTATCAAATGACGTTTCCCTCATCTCATGCAAACAAAATAGAATTGATATGATTAAGCCACTGGCGGGCTGAAGGGGAAATATTTCAATTTACGAATCTTTAACAGTCTTCAATTATATTTGAAGAAAGGAACAAAAAAAATGTATGTTCCCCATTTTTCACTAATAATACTATGGGAACTTTGATCCAATAATACAAAAATGTATTACTGGTGGATAGCATCTTTTCTCTGCAACACTACACGATATTTGTATGTATGAGATAGTTTTTAGATTCATAATAGTGGTATACATCTAAGCTCGCAAGTTTCCTATTTGTTCAAATAGGCAATTTTGTGCGATGTGTTTCATGATAGCCCCTTCAATTATTTGCGACAGTTGATGAGATGTCAAATTGTAATTGTCAAAATATAAAAATTAAAATGCCGAAAGAATGCGAAAAAAATAAATTACTTAAGTTTTTTGAAGAAATCGTTGTAGCCGATATATTAATACTAGAATTCTTCGGAAAACACGATGGTAAGAGCTTTATTGAGTTGCAGTTTTTCTAGTTTGTTCAAAAAACTTTTCATACGATTTTTGATAGTTCGTTTGCAAGGGTGCAAATATGCACAGTTTGCGAGGGCTACGCGCGCTTAGATGAGTACCCATATTATGTTCCCAAATAAGCACCATGGTCCATGGCGTTAATTGACTCTCTTGTAGCTTTTCCTATTCGATTCTCAAATCTAGTCAACAAGTAAAAATCATAATACGTAAAAAGATTTTAAGCTAAGTTATGTTTCACTAATGTCAAAAAACTTAAAATATTATCCAAATATAAGAATAGGTGGGATTAAAATCCTGAATTTGGATAGCACATATGAATGCAGCGTCGGGTTAAGAGACCTAGACTTTTTTTCAAATATAAATTCTCAGAATTTATATTAGTTTCATATTTTGTTCCTTATTTTTATTCGTTAAAGATTTAAAGTGACTTTTACATTATCATTTTTGAATTACTTCGTAATTGGAACTTTTCCTATCCTATTGCACACTCTTGATGAGTAAAGAAACAAAATTAGCAATCCGTGACACTTTCAAAAACGAACAAGTCTACAATCTTTATATAAATTAATAGCTTTCTCATCAGAAGTTAAGAATTTGGCCGTAAGTATTAACGTTTTTAACACTTTTATCTATTAAATGGGTCCAAAGAACTCTTGAAAAATAATGGATCGAATTTATCTCAATAGGCTGACGCAATATTAAAAAACGGATGCCATATAGACAGCGGCGTACCGTGCACATTTGGCACTCGGAACGAGGAAGTAATTTGAAGCCCCCTATAACCAAATTTTTGTGTTTTTTCGAACAAAAATTTTTATTTACTTTTAAAAAAAGCTTAAAAAATTAAATAAAATTTGGAACTTATGTCACCTAAGCCCTAATCTAAATTCGAATTTCAAATCTGAGCAACATTTTGCTGACTTCGCTTCCTCCCCCCTAAGTACGCTAGTGCATATGGGCATTAGCGTGGCCAGGATTGAACTAGTGGGGGTGCCAACTTCAAATTTTCCGCCCCTTGCATCTCTTTTTTTTAAGCTTTATAATAAGTACAAACATTTTTTTTAAAATTCTTATTGATGATTAAATAATGTCAGTTCGGAAAAATACATACACGCATTTAAAAAGCAAAAAAAAAAAGAAGAAGATAATTAAATAAAATGCAATAAATTCAAATTGTGTGAAAATTAATTTATTTTACTGCACCATGCGTCTGTCAAAAGGAACAATTTTTTTAAATTCTTCAATTACAGTGCCAAGATTAATATTTACAGTTAATTCTTGTTCGATGAATGGAACTATCAAATTTTCCAAGCGACCCTGCAGCATTGTTGAGCGTAACTTTGATTTGACAATGCTAAGTTTAGAGAAGCTACGCTAGCAGGTACAACTTGTGACAGGAATTGACGCAAATGTAGATATTAATTTAAAAAAGACGGGGTAACAGAATTTTCTATTCTGGATAGAAAACCAACTAAGCCAATCAATTACTGTGCATGGAAAAGACGTTGCACTTGGCGCCCCTTAAAAATTAGTGGGGGTGCCGCGGCACCCACGTCACCCCACTGGCCACGCCAATGCATATGGGTCATTCTACCTCGTTTTTACATTGAAAATTTTGATTTCTCAAAAACAATTTTTTTTCGATGCCTTGTCAAAAAATATTCGATACGTGCTTTTGGAAAAAGTTTTTCCGGGCTTATTTTCGAAAATACGGGTTTTTGAAAATCACAAGTCTTAAAAATACATGGATTTTTGGACGCTTGTATTTCAAAATGTACGCGTCATGTAGAAAAACCATTAAGGCATAAAAATTAGCATTTGACGTCTATTTTCATATTATGGTATTAAAGATTTTCTTCTTATAAGCAAAAATTTTGCAATTTAAAACTTACAATTGATAATTTTCTTATTTGGGTATGTTTAATTTTTTTCATTTTTATTTAGAGAAACAATTAAATTCTAGCAATCATTTTTCAATTTATTTCAATTTGGGAGGAGTACTGGTTCTCTAGATATGAATTTTTCTGTGACGTTATGAACTTCTTCAATTCCCTTCGGAGTAGCACGAGTTTTTCTGTTTTCACGATCCCTGATGTAATTTTAAATACCAAGTACGTAAGCGTTTTGTGAATTATATGTGGTTGTTTTTGTAAATTGAGTGGTAAAATATGTTAGCATTATGTTTAATTAAAGTAAGCTTTCTGAAAATAAAACAGTAATAATAAAAGAAAATAGGAAAACGCCTCTTGAACGTTTGGGGCAAATTTGACTTCTGCCAAAGGGGTACATTTGACATCTGAATATACACCACCATACAGAGAATTTAGTTGAATATGTCAAAAAGTGTGATTTAAGTGAACTGACAGTTGAAATGCTTTAAAATTAACTGATAGCTTTTATGTTTTGAACTCATTTATGTTAAGTTTCTTAATTAAATTGAACGAATTAATATGTATTTTTCGTTATTTCTTTTGTAATAAATCGTTTTGAAAAAAGATTACTAAGTAGTTTGCAATTTAACGAATAGTAAATTCTATAGCCCCATATTTTTTGAATAAAATGCATTTGCTTGTAAGACCGAATATGAATTGTAAAAAGTGCACCGAAGTCAAATGTGCCCCGTGCCAGGGTACTTTTGACAAAAATTACTTTTTTTGAGAAAGTTTAAAAAAAATACGGTGACGTATTTTTTTTTTAAAATGTTTTTCGAGGTTTGATGCCAAATAGTCAATGTATAAAATACAGCAACAATTTTTAAAATCCATTATTTGCTTAAGGAAATATAGGCCTTTGAAAATTAAGTGTCAAAAGTACCCCACTTTCCCCTACATTGTGCTTTTTTTTATGTGTATCTATGATATAAGTTGTACTTTGGTATAATGCCTTTAATTGTCATTTGGATGTGATATTTGATTGATTTATTGGCTCCGCGAAAATAAATTTCAACTAATAAGACAATAAGTCCTATGGTGAAATATCAAAAATATTGAACTTGAGTCGGTCAACTGTTCAGACGGTCATTAAAAATTATGATTGAAAACAAGACACGCTGTGGCCGCCCAATGGACATATCGCGCGGAGATGTCAGCTTGATTCTATAAGAAGTGGACAAAATGTCAATAGTGAGTGCCTCAAAATTGGCCGAATACATAGCTAGTACATCAGATAAGAGTGTACATCTTCAAACAATCAGCCAGACCTAAGCGTTTATCCAAGAAACAAAACATTTGAAATATATGATCTTGTTTCAATGTAATCATCATTTAAAAAAGATTTTTCAAAAAAATTCCAGTCCAAGGGGCCTAGAAATTAAAAATTTTGCGTTTTGCATTTTTTTTTTTTTGACTTATTTGATCTTTACATTGCCATTTAAGAAACAAGTTTTTGAAATTCGATTCCTTAGAATATATAGCATCTCCTAGAAACTTCGCTATCATACTAAACTTTTATTTAACTTATGAGAGGGGTGGATTTGCGTTCAGATTGAGAAAGTTGCAGCCGACACTCAGTTAATAAATCTGGTAAATGTAACCAAATTTTTGCCAAATTTCAGGGTAGAATTTCCTAACCTGGTGGCCCATGTTGTTAAGTCTAACTAACCTGGGAATCAGGTTAACTACAAAATTTTCTCAAAAGCCGAAACCGATTTTTTTATCATATCCCTTTATTACTTGCTTATTGATTGGAACTTAATTTATTTATGTTGCATTTTAAAAACTTCAGAGAATTTAAATTTTTATTAGTCACCAACGAGATTCGAACCTCGGTCTCCTACGTTATGTAACTGTTCAATGATGCGCACATCTTATCCAACTGAGCTACTCTTACTATTAAATTGCGTAAAACTAAAAATATATTAGTACTCTGCATGTAACAACACGAAATGCCTTGGTTCGAACCCCACTGGATGTAAGAAATTTTTCTTTTGTAAATGAAACATAATTCCATAGAACAATTTATCAGGTTAATGTGTTACCTGATGCAGGTTAGACATTTTTTCTGAGTGTAGGGTGCCAAGTCTTGGACGACATATGAAGGCTGAAAAATTTTGAATGAAAAGAAAACAATAAAAAAAATCTGTTTTTGTATTTTCCATATACTCTTTAGAAAAAATAATTTGGCAGTATTCAAGTAAATTTCTAGTAGAGTTGAACTTTTCCCTCAAAGAGACACACCTTTATTTTTATTTGAAAAAATAAGTTATAACATGTAAAATACGGAATTTGTGAGCCTCAGAATGTAAAGAAACTTTGTACTAGTATATGAAATAACAGAGAGAGAGTGTGTGTGGTAGCTACCATAGGAGCGAAACCTTTGAGTCATGATATCTATCAAATCAAATTTTGCAAAACATGCAAGGTGACAAAGACACAATCTGCATTGCAAAAAATCTAAGAAAAATAATGCAGAAACTAAACCATAAGAGTAAGAGCAATAAAAAAAGGAACGGAGAGTTTAAGAGGTAGAATTTTGAAAAATATGAAGTGAGAAACAGATAGTCAGATAGAGAAATGAAGAAACAAATTGAATCCGTAATTTGAAGAAGGCAACAAAGGCCAAGAAATCGTTTTTTTGAATCAAACGCAGCATAGAAGATGACTTAAGATATGAGGTGTAAAAAGGATCCAAAAGCCAGTTCCTTCAGGACTAAAATATGCTCATAAAATACTGTGAGCGTCTGATTTCAAAAGCTTGTTATTGCAGTCAAAGATAACAACCTTTTTCTATAAAAATTCAAATTTTCAAAAATTCGGCTACAACGTTCTTACCACTGACTTAAATATTAAATGCGTTTTCACTCATAAATGCAGTTACGTGTGGATGTAATGAAGTTTTTTTTCTTTATCTCCCCGACTATACTTTTTTGACTTTTTAAATATTGTTCGATATTCCTAGAGTTATATCGATTTTTGATATTATTCAAAAATTTCTCTTCGTTTTTTTTCGGTGCAAACCGATTCTGTTTGACGTTATTCATTACCATTTGACACTTTGCGTTATCTGATGCGTTTTGAAACGTATCTGCAAGTTTTTTCGGTGTTTTAGAAACTACATATTAGTTTCTTGTATCGAGAAGTTAATTTCTCAATTATGATATTTGCACATTTTTACACGTGGAAGGTGCTTCTGATATTATATCCCTTATCAGGAAGCTACCGACAGTTTCACCATAACGTTAACATAAGTAGTGATGAGCGAAATCAATTTTCGTCTTGTAGCCTCCAAGTTGCCCATTTTGCAAGACCAAGACACTGTTATGATTGCAAGTCCAAGACTAAAAGCGATAGACTGATAGATATCCCAAGAACGCTATAGTCTAGATCAGCGGTGGGCACAAAAATCTAACAAAAGAGCAAAACAACAACATCAAGCAACAACAAACGAAATTTTTAAGTTTTTTTTACTTTCATTTCCAAAATTGCCATTAGCACAAAAAAAACTAAATTACACTACAAACAAAAACAATTGCTACATTCGTTGAAACACAATGCGGCGCCGTCGCTTATGCCTTTGTGTGTTGTTTTTGTTTTCATTTGAACTCAAGTCAACGCTGTGCCTCGATAGCGTTGAAATTCTGCGAATTTTTTTTCGCTTGCTTGTGCGTCGAATAACGGTTAGAGCAATGTGAGCAAATAGAGCCACTAAGTGCCCTTCACTGGTCTAGATCTTCGCCTTGCGTTTATGTTAATTAATCAAAAACCATTTCACTGCAATTCACAAGGATAATTTGTATATCTAAGAGCAAGATTTCTATAAGAGGTCTTATTGAATAAAGTTTATTGTCTCGGAACTATTTTAGATAGGAAAAAAACATAAAATTCGCAACTTTAATCTATTTCAACATGAGTTACAAATGACATACGGGATTATCGCTGCCTATTCAGGTAGACCTGTAGCTTTTTGGTGAAGTTCTTCAGAGCGTTACTCTTCACACGTTTGGTATTTTTAATGGTATTTCATCCCAGATTGGGTCAAAATGATCAGATATTTATTGATATTTAAAATTAACGGCAATAGCGTGTACTTTGCAAGTCTTTGAATATACGCTCTGGGGTAAGATGCGTTAGAAAACGAACATTATCAAACAAATCTATATCCAGTTCCGGATTTGCCCATAATTAAATTAAGCAATTGCATAACGTTTAGAGTGGGCACCATAAATAGCACCGATAAAATAATAATAATAATACGTTAGACCTCATTTCCGTGGATCACATGCAAAAAGAAGGTTCCAGGGGAGAAGCAGGTTATTCGTCAGGAATTAGAGTTCGTGATTATGTTGGTCATGTGGGACGTAATTTTCCAAACCTTTCGAAAAGTCATCAAGTTAGTATAAGACCCGAAAGTCACTCTAGAGACGTGCACCAATCTTTACAAATCGCTCTTGGTTTTTTGGAAAACTTACGAGGCGACTTTGATAATTTAGAAGCTCGCACAAAAAAGAAGCTACCGGATGTGGATTTTAAAGGCACACGTCAAAGGCAAAGAAAAAAATGGCCAATGACGGTCCAGTTCCTGAAATAAGTCTCAGCCCGAGAGAACAATTTAAGGTCATGAGTTTTTACGGAGTCATTGATAAACTGAATGTAGAGATGCTAAGATAGGGAGGGATATAAAAAGAAATAGCAAACAAATACTAATTCGTGACTGAAATACCCGATGCCGAAAAAATTATGTGCCCCGATCAAACATCAGAATATAGTCAGCATTGTAGAAACTTAGTAGACGCATATCCACATGAAGTTAATACCGATTTAGAGACCGAAATTCAGCAGTTTCATTCATATATCAAAAATAAAATAAGTTCCAGTGATTTGCCTCGCACAAGTTTATATCAAACTCACGCACAATTGTACAAAGTAATACACGATGATAAAATTGAATCAGCGTCTCCTAATGTGGACACAGCCTTGAGAAAATTTTTATGCCTCATCATATCGAACTGCACAGCGGAACGATTTTTTTCGAAACTGAAAATTATAAAAATTTAGCAATGAACGACTATGCTTCAGGAAATAAAATAGGGGAGCAAAAGGCGTGGATTGCCTAGGGCATCGAGTAGTCTTAATCTGCCACTGTCTATATCAAGCGTAAATTCGTAAGAATACGACAAAATCAAGTAAAATCTATACTCAAGTTTGAACTTATGAATTTTTAATCGGCGTATCCCGCACTGTCATTATGAAGTTGAAATTTTATGTTGGGATAGTTAGCTCTGTCCGTCAATGTGTTAATGTACAAAGAATAGATCTGTACAAACATTCCGTGTTCAATCATTGTATCGCAGCTTATGATTCAGTTGAAATTTTCTGTACTACGTCTGACCAAGATTCGAGATTGATCGATAACATTTGTTTCAAGACCGAAGGCGCAGAAAGCTCTCCAGCATGGATGATTCTTTGATTGTCAATTGCAGGACATACGTATAATGTACTCTGGCGTTTTCACGTCTATATCGCAATATATGCAGATATCCTTATTAGATAGGCCAATTTTTAGAATCAAGGTCTTAAATAACCAGGCAAGATCTTTATACAGCGCTAGAAGCTTTAGTGATAGATAGATATAAGTTGTCTATTGGGTCTCAAAAAAATATGCTCTTCAAACAAGACTAAGTGTGAGGCTGCAAGGCAAAGCAACGTAAGCTTTATGTATAAGCACAGATATGACATTTAAAAATTGTACGCAGAAATAAAATAAGCACTTCTGTGAAGTAAAACATCAGTAGCTTTAACTATGACGCGACACAAAACATTTTTTATGTGGCAGTTATAGTCTTCAAACATGGATCTACTTTTATGTTATACCACTTAACACAAAAGAAGTTCCCTTGCTAATAGAGATCAGATAGGCACGGAATTGGAGCTGTTTGTCTTTAGATATGAATTACTAAGCGATAAACAATTATTTGACCATAATTTGGAAATAGCACCCTTCCAAAAAACTATAACCCCGGACAGTTACAGATACTGCAGAAACTAGAAGAAGTAATATTGCGCAGGGAAATACTGCTCCAGAATTTCCAGAACGGAAATATCAAGGAGTTTTGCAGTAACAAACTAGGTCACGACTTTCATTTAACAACAGCTAGCATCAAGCAAGGAACTAGATATATCTGCCGATATATTCCACCAAAAGGTAAGATGTTACAATACCCAACTTCACCTCCCACAAAGGAGGAAAATCTGCTAGTCCAAGGAAGTGAAAGAAGGTTTAGCTAAAAACACCAACCGTAACTACAATTCCGGCGGCTACAATTGTTCAGCATTGGAACTCTTCAAGGCAAGAGTTGATTAGGTAAATTTATCGCTTACATCTTACTTGCTTAACAATCAGTTTATCAATTCTACATCCCCAATGTGCTTTATCATCGTTTCTTTTTCCATACATAGCTATATAGTTCCTGTCCTAACAGTTTGCCTAAGCTCTTTTTTAATTTTTATTAATAATAAGTCGAATTTTAGAAAACTTACTGATGGGCTTGCATCGGTATCTATTATAGATTTTAAAAATTCATAGTCATTACTCAACGATATTCACGACCATGAGATTTCTTTATTCTAGCGTAAGAACAGGTAACGCAAATCATCATCTTAACAGTCTCCCAACAGTTTGCCCCAAGAAGCTCCTAAATCTTCCCATTGAGGTTAGATACCATTTTGCAAAAAACAAAAATAACGAATTCCATTCCGTATTGCTTGCTATTCCTTTTTCGTTTCTTACCTGAAATTTCCCACGTGATAAGCCACAACTGCTCTTGCCCTGAGTACAGCTTCACAGTTTAGAATTTCATGCATATTAGGCAAGGCCACTGGCAAGCTCCAGAGAAATCTCGCTAAGCGTTCAATATCGCCCGAGTCCTCCAACGTTTTGCACACAATTTCCACTTGAGCAGCAGAGAAGGCAAGCGTTGGCACAGCCAATATAGGACTTGGTGCTATAATCTGATGAGTGGGCGAGAACGTTTCAGATGGAGGCTGCTGCTTGCCCTCCGTCGGTCCAACGGCCATTTTATTAATTGAATCCACTGTGAACAAATTTGCATACTATTCCAGACGCGCAATTTTGTGAAATTTGTGCTTATACGCGCAGTTGCGATGCTCGATACGCAGATATAGTACACAAAACGCCGTTAGACAAAATTTTAAAAATCACAACCCAAGAAAAAATAATCAATTTCCAAAATATCGACACTAAAAAGTTCTTAAGCCGGGTGATTTGCACATTAATCCGATAATTGTGTTATTGCTCCAGTTTTTCGTAGAAAGTTTCACTTCACTAACACTACTCACTTCCCGATATAGTCGAACAGCAAGTGGCCGTTCACCGTTCGCAAGTAGTGCGAATTTTCACTAACCGTCGGAAAGAAAGATCGTTCGAACGCCCGCTCGACCGAATTAAATCAGTGCGTTTTGCGTTTTCAGCCACTTCAGCGCATTCCTAGGTATCACTCACTATTCCAAGCGCGGCTATTACTGCTATTAGCAGGGTATCGTTTCATCAGCTCGTTGGATCGTTGACTTGTTGTTTGCTTGTTCGTTTGGTCGGCCGGTCGCGATTACTCGACGTCTTCGACTTCGTCTTTATCCACACTGTCACCGTAGCCGTAGCTATTGCCGTTGCGTATCTTACCACTGCCGAACAAAAGTCTGTGTAACTAATACCACTATAGAGTGGCCTTATAGCGTGCGACGCGCTTAGGGACGGAGGGGGTCTTCACGATTTTGCAACCGACCGTTGATTCTATACGGTCTTTGGAATTTTTTTAGCGCGTTGGTAGCTAGCTGCTGGTAGCTTCCGCCCGTCCGGCACTGATTGCACCGCAGCCAAGACTGCTGGGATTAATGACAAACTAGCTAAAAGTGGGTGTATACCAAGAAGCTGCGATCCATACGATGCGATGTGATGTGATACGTTGTTTTCCGCCGCGTCCGCATTTACGTCCGACCGCGCTAAATAACAAAACAACCGAAGATGTGAGAAAGTAAATTAATAATAAGCTGAGTTGGTTGCGAGACGACGAACACAAAACGAAACTTTGCGTCACACCTCAAACGTCTCGCAACCCCAGGATGTGCAGCAATATGAGGCTGCCTGTCGCCTTGGCTTGCCAAGGGATATCGGAAGAGAGGTAGGACGTAATGAACTGGCGGACGGACAACGAGTTTTATGTACTCGCTCACAGTCCAATGAGCGAATTCAAAAGGCGTTACCAACGCGAGTACAATGCGAGTGTCTCTTTTCTTCGCAAGGCATTTTCACGGGAGCGACTTTAATGCGCTTTCACTTTAACAGAGCACGGAAGCCGGTATGTTGGTGCCATAGTAATAGAGAACTACAACAACAATAACAACAACAAGGTATTACTTGCAAACGAATCAACGGATGATTCAACCAATACAGCAAATGAACCAAACACTCAGGCAGGCAGATATCCGCTCTACCTACTGCTGCAAGACTGGCATATTCTCGTGTTGTTTTTGTAGTTCGTGTTTATTTGGTTGTTTGTTTGTTTTCTGTTTTTTTTTTCTTTCTTTCTTTTTCCTGGCAGTGTGTGTTGTATTGTACGCGATCTGTTGTATCGTTGTGATAAAACGTCAAGGGATTATAATCAAAGCGCGCACTTTAAAGTGCTACAAACTACTACTGAACAGTGGCACAGTGGGACAAAATGAAGAACTAATTAAAAAGAATTAATTAAAAAAAAAAATTTTGAAAATATGGTGTGACTCTTAAAAGATGGTACCGGAAACTGCATTGAGTGATAAGTAAATAATATTTCTACTCAGCTTATATAGTTAAGTCCTGGAAAGTTCCGAAAATAAGGAGAGTATTGTCTCTTCGACTTCCAGACAAATTTTGTAAGTTCATCCAGAATAGTGTTCAAGTAAGAGAAATTTTCAATATATGAATAACTTATATCCAGTGGCATAATTGATCAAAACCATGCCGGCCCGATATATTCATGTCAAAGCCAGAGATACATCTCAAGGATGAATTTGAGACTTTCCTCATATACATAGCTGGGTATGAACTTGTTAATCCTGTAATCGTTAGTTAACGAAGTTAACATTTCGACTAACGGATTAAATTTTAAGTTAACTTTAAAAAATGTTAACGGACTCAATAACTTGCGTTAAATTTTCCCAAGTCCGTTAATCGTTAATCCAGTACCTACTATTCACCAAAAATATACCACACGCACCGCGCCGCGAAAACACGTTCTGACAACAAATACTTTCCGGTTGATATGGCTGGAAACGTATGACAGCAGTCGAGTCGATGCAGTAAAAAATGCATGAAAAAACAGGTAGAAGAGGCGTAACGACAAGAAGCTGCCGAAAGTTCGATGAACAGAGATAGTTTAAGTGGTGGAGGCAGCAACGCGAGTAACAACGACATGATGAGGAAAACTTTTTCAATTCTGTCACTCAGTTTAAAGAAAAGCCTAAGAGCCACAAATCTTTAAAGAGTAAACCTCTAAGTCTCGTCATGGCTAGACATGAAATTAAAAGACTTGTTCAACGATGCGGCATTTCTCGGGGAACAGATATTCATAAATATGTTTATTAAACAAATCAAGCGCTGTAGTTGAAAACCGTTTTTTCATGGGCAAAGATATTTTAACACCGAAACGAGCCTCGTTTTCAGACGAGAACTTCAACGTATTAATGTTCATGGAGGACATTATGTCAGATGACTAAATTAAACACTCCAATTATACAGGTCTTTTGTTTTGCTCCTAACGGAACGATATAACAACGATTAACGTTAACTTGCGTTAAGTCTTCCGAAATGTAGTGCTTCAATGTTTAAAGAAGCTAACTTTTTTAGCAACGGATTAGCGATTAACGAAGTTAACTATTTGATTAACGGTGTCCAGCTATGGTCACATATCACATCTTGCCCGTTGAAAGTCAAAAGTTACGAATCGTAGCGTAATAGTGACACTTGAAAAATGTATTTCAACGATTACCACATTCATGGAAATGGATCACTCTCTAAAATGCAAATGCATGTAATAAGCCAAATAAATTGGATGATTTGATGTATCACTCAAATAAATATTTAATTTTTCCATATCTTATATAATCTCAATGGCAACAAGCAATAACAGCTTAAGTCGATCTACGATGACAATCCGAAACAGTATAAGTCACATGCTCATACACAAAACATATGTTGCTTTGCCTTGTGATCATATATCGACTTAAGCTGTTATTGCTTGTGACCATAGATTTGTTATGTTGAATAGAATCGTTTTCTCAGTGAAGGAAAAATTGAGCAAAATGCGTAAAAAACTATCTTCGGTGATTTTTGTGTAGTAAAATTATTAAAAAATGGCTTTTTACAGAGTGTAATAGGTAATGGCAAATCGAAAAAAAATTGCTTTCATAATACTAACCCTAAGAAAATTCTTAAAGCTCCGCAGTAAATGTTGGAGAAACTTTAAAGAATACTCTATTGTAGCTGTCTAACTACAAATGCCCTAATATGTTCTGATGCAATTTTTACTAAACCTTATACATATGTCGGCACAGAAGCAAACAGAAACGATTAGAATCGGCAACAACTAATATACTGCTTATTATTGAAGTACCGAACCTTTCGACCGAAGCTGTCTCCAGCAATAAATGAAAGCTCAATCTTTTGAAGCTTGCGTTCGACAATTTTTTGAAGCACTAGACTTGAAGTGTGATAACAAAACTATATTGGTGATATCGGCGCTATGGTATGGGGTGTGGTAGGGCTTAATAAGTTAGCTAAGAAGGTTTTCGAGGAGGATACTCCATTCCATTCACATATAATTTTAAGAGTAAGGCCTGATAGCGCATCTATACTATTTATATATAATTGCTTACATGGAAATGATTTGTAACGCTTTGACGCAAAGCATACTGAACCGATTTTAATAATTTGTTTTTTAGAACAACATATTTGTGGTAAAAAAGGTTATTGCACACTTATTTCGCTTATTAAAATAAAGATGGTCACTGGCTTATTGACGCACAATCGCTCTTTTAAATAGGCTGAAACAGAACAGTTGAGACGGCTTAGTCCGGTCAACGTTGCTATTGTGTCGCTTGAAGTACGAGGGCACTTCCATCTACTAGAATGACAGTTGTGATTAGCTTGAATAGCTAGCCGTAAATATTTTTCTAACATCATCCGATATTAAGGACCAATAGCATTAACTTCATTTTGTTGACATTTGGGCTAATTATCGAAGCCACTTATTTGAAAATGGGTTTCATCGATCATTGTCGAATTGCGGATGAATATTTGAAGCAGAAGCGTCGATTGGGTAGGGCTGGAGGGGCTTTGCCCCCCCCCCAAGAATCGATTCGATATCTTATTTAAGCTCTCGCCCCGCCCCCTCCCCCCAAGCTTTTGGTGAAATGATGCTACTGATTTGATGTCATGTTTGCGAAATTCTGAAAAAATTTAAATAAAAAAGATAAATTGAATTCAAACCATAAAGGTCACAATCAATACAAATATAACGATTTAAGCTAGCAACATGAAATGGCTCTTAATCCATATTAATAAAACTTTTAGTTCATTTCCATCAATTTAAAGTTTGTTTGATATAAAATCAATTGGAACCCATGGTGCAGATTTCATGAATAAGTCACGACATAATAAAATGTTCAGTATACCACATTTGAGACTCTTCACCGATGCTACCGTAATGCCATGCTGCCAACCACCCTGTTACCCGCTTGTAGTAGACGAACAAAATGGTTAATGGCTTCTATTAAGGCATTGTGTAGCGTTTTTGACGCGTTCACAACTTAGGAGAGGGGGAAGCGTTGGCATATCGCATTATCAGCGTGTTAACAGATTAGTTGTTTACATGCCACGAGTGAAACCTGAAAGGTATTGCGCATCACAATTCCATATGGCCTGCAGTCTGCATTCGAACCGAACAATAAATAACGCATAGATTTTGAAAGTCCTTTGGTGTTTTTTTAGATTGTGTTACGCGTATTTAAAATAATTTCATTAACGAGAGCTGTGACATTGGTTGACTTGGCAGATAATGCAACCGAATCGAGTGTCAGGGGTGCAAGTTGAAAGATACATTCTGTTTAGATACATAAGATACAATATATGCGGAGTGCAATGTAAGGAAAGTTATGTGAGTGATATGTCTTCAAAAACAGGAAACTGAGTTTGAAATTGAAACGCCCTACACACTACACAGGAAATTCTGCAAATACATTCATATGTACATACTTGCAAAAAAAAGAAAACCCTATTAAACTCGATTGAGGGACTCATTCTGGAAGTTGCTTGATCGCCCTTCGTACAATCTTCTATGCGTGAACTTCATTTCGGAGCTTTTTGAAGCTTCTCTCAAACTAATTTTCCAAAAAATCAAAACAGAAAAGCTCTAGGGCTCTCCACACTAAAAGTATCTATTTTAGAATTTGTCTAAGTGATTTTGAAATGTTTTTTGGTTAGTTCACTTTTTATGTAGAGCCTTTTAGAACCTTAACCTTTTTGAAGTTTTTAATATCCTTAAAAGCTTAAGTACTGGCGAGGCCGCCTGTGACCTGCACTTCGCCTATTCTTCAAAATTTTAAAAATGCTTAGCAGTTCCATAGCATTGCGTTAGCACTTCCTTTGTCATGTTCAAAGAATCGCCGAGACGCATCTACGCCACACTTGCAAAGTAAACCTTTGCAGCTAGATGTGCAAATTTTCGCTTTTGTGTCAATGCTATTTTGGGGATTATAACCATTGGGGTTATGACATGGCACCGTTCTGACCGGTTACCAATTTGAACACACCTGCTTTGCAAAAATTCAGCCATACACAAAATTTCCAAACAAAAACTGGAAAATGTAGATATTTTGGGTTAATGTTTGCAAATACTTTAGGAACGCTCGCTTTTGCGTAAAATATTGAAAAAATATCGAAAAAGTGAGCATTATTTTCATTCTTATTCGAAATTTGCTGAACCTTTACCCTCGTGCCAGTGGCGTATTGTGGACATTTGGCGCCTGAGGTAAAATGGTAATCTGCCGTTTTTCCTAACCAAAAATTTTTTTATTTACTAAAAAAAAAGGTAAATCTCGAAAACCGACAATTTTTATTAAATTATTACAACAACCCTTCGATTTTAGTTTTACTAATTTAATAAAATTTTTTAGTTAGTACCAAAATTTAAATTACATATTGCAAACATAATTTTTATAATTAATCCCTAAAATAGTTTTGGGAATTATGACCACTCGATTACATGCTATCGTATATCTAATGCCGGCTTCGCTAGCTACAGTAATTCTACATGAAAGTAAGGATAAGTGGGCGACCTTCGGGCACGGCTCAGGATTTACATCCTTCAATATGTCGAACGCCGGCTTCGCTAGCCGTGGTAATTTGACATAAAAGTTAAAGTGAAAGGTTGTTATGTCTAATTTTATTGTGTTTTGGGGAATATATTTGTGTATAGAAGTGTACAAAGTACCGGTGGGAACCCCCATGATCATAATCCCCATGTTTTTGTTTTGGTCATGAACCCCAATTTTTTTGGAATCCATGGCCACTTCTAATAACGGATATAATTCCTAAAAACAGTATAAAATAAGACCAAATAATTTTTGGCATTTTTCAATAATTTTTATGTAGAATTACTGAAGCTGGTGTTGGCCATATTACAGGCTGAATCGCGACCAAATAATTTTTATAAAAATATAAAATATCTCTAGTATTTCCATGCAAAAGCAAAAGTCATAATACTAATGGGAGTCATGTCCATTGTTATGAGTAGTTATGATTAATAAAATTATTTTAGTGACTATGAACGTTTTTCAGGTAGACATAAGGCCCATAATTTTTTGAGCATTATGACATGGCAACATTCTAAATATGTCGGCTGTTTGTGGCCAAACTGAAAAGAAAAAAAAAACCAAAACTAGTAAAGGAGTTATATTTGGCATCGCAATAAATTAAAAAACCTACACGATGTTAACAGTAAAAGTCCGCATAATTCTTAAATTTTTATTAAGATTAGCATTTACTTAGATAGTTCTCTGACTAGCGTTTTGAGGCTTATGCTTGAATGGGAGGTGACATGCTCTCTTTTCAATATTCGCCAACTTTTTGTCTGGTGCTTGGACGTACCATTTTTTGTATATGTGTGAAATTTGGTTTTACTACCAAAATACCGAGCAATGTTCTGTTTTTCGTATTGATCCCAAGGAAAAGTGTGTAAATATCTGAAAGAGGTTGAAGTCGAAAAAAGATTGAAAGGGCTGATAAGAAAAATGGGTGGAAATGTCCAAAAAGTATGGAAAATGTTGAGATGGAAAAGTCGAAAAATTTTGAAAAAATATTTAATCAGCAATATAGAAAAAGTCGAATATAATGGAAAAGGTTAAAAAAATGAGAGTCTTTCCAAAGTGTTAAGAACAGTTGTAAAAGGCTGAAAGTCGAAAAAATATTGAAAATGTTGAAAGAGGTTGATAAATGTTGCAATAGTTGAAAATTGCTGGAAAAATTCTTAAAATATGTAAAATAAGTTGAAACAGGTTGAAGGCAGGGCCGGATTAAGGCTATATGCCGCCCGTACGCCAGTAAAATTTTGCCGCCCCCAAAATTAAAAAAAAATTATAAGTAAATGTTTAGCAGTACAAATGCCTGACAACAAAAGCAACCTTAGGAATTCATAAGTCATATGCCATTCAAGTGAACCTCAAGTAACCTCAAGTAACTCCAGTAATCTCAGTAACCTGAAGCTATTTTTTTGAACTTAGAAACTACAAACGAAAGTAACCGAATTTACCCAATTGGTACAATTTTTCTGAACGAACCGTCTCTTTCAACTTTAAATAAGCAATATTGGATGTTGAAAAATCAATAAAAACTGCACCAGCTAGGTCGATTCGGTGCATTGAGGCTGAGCTGATTAAGAATTTTGATTATAACCAGCTTATAGATGAATTCAGCTTACTGAAAACGATAAAAGTAGCTCTGTAAATATATTTCTGTTTACTATAGGTATATACGTTAAATAAAAATTCTAAAGAAAATATTCATACTTGGTGCTAATTTTTGGATTTAAAAAAAAAAAAAAAATTTTCAAAATTTTGCCGCCCCCGTGGCCTTGCCGCCCATACGCCATGGCGTCGGCGGTAATACGGCCCTGGTTGAAGGAGTCTAAAAATGTTGAAAGATGCTGATGAAGTCGAAGAGATATGAAAAATGTTGAGAAAAAAAGCAAAAAAACTGTTAAAAAGTCGATAATAATTGAGAAAGTCGAAAAAACATTGACAGAATTAAATTGAAAAATGTCAAGAAAAGTTGAAAAATGTTGAATAGGGCTGAAAAAGTCGGAAATGTATGGAAAATGTTGAAAAAAGGTTAAAGGAGTTGAAAAAATATGAAAACTGTTGAAACGAATTCAAAAAATCTGGTGAAAGAGTCGAAAAGTTGCAAAGGCAGGAATAGTCACATGTATGTACATCAGTGATGGGCACATAGTGGCTCTATTTGCTCTCATTGCTCTCACCGTTATTCGACACACAAGTAAGCAAAAAAAATTCGCAGAATCTTAACACTATCGAGGTACAGCGTTGACTTGAATTCAAATGAAAACAAAAACAAAACACAAAGGCATAAGCGACGGCGTTGCATTGTGTCTTGACGAATGTAGCAATTGTTTTTGTTTGTAGTGCAATTTGGTTTTTTTTTGTGCTAATGGCAAATTTGGAAATGAAAGTAAAAAAAAACTTTAAAATTTCGTTTGTTGTTGTTGTTTTGCTCTTTTGATAGATTTCTATGCCCACCGCTGATGTACATTATAGTGTTATTTATTTTTTTGCCTGTGTTTTAGCATGGGGCTTAAAAATAACTGTCACAGTTTTTACGGAAAAACCGACGTACTAAAACGTAGAAAGTGTGCCAAGATAAAGCGTTTTAGGCATTTCAGTTGTCGACGTTTACACGAGGATATTCTGAGAGACAAATTCTTGTCAATTCTCTTTTGTGATTTTCGTTTTGCGTTTGCGACATATGACAAATTTTTTACCTCGTCCCTTTTGTTTTTCCCCTCCTGCCTACAAACAAGGAAACTTTGCCGAAAAAGTTTTCTCGTGTAAACGCTGAAGTTGTATGGCAGGTGGCACCAGGCGCGGATCCAAGGGGGGGGGTCACGGGGGTCATGACCCCCCCCCCCCCAAAACAGCCCGCATTTCAAAAAATAGAGTTGAAACAATATTTTGCAAACCGAAAAACAAAAAAAAAACAAACGAACAAAACCTAGTTTTTGCAAACTTAAAAACCTGAAACCAACCAAACGACCAAAATTAACTTATTTTTTTGCACTCTGAAAAAATTGGAATCAAAAAATGACTAAATCAACAAATTTGACTAATTTTCTTAAAAAAGACTGACTTTTTTATTATTTTTTCTATATTTGGATTGTAGCTTTACTTGATATACTATCATCTGTTTACAATCTGTTTACAAGTTCCAACTAAAAGCATCATTTATAAAACAAAATCCAATCTTCTATTTTGTTTCGCAAATCTGTTAATGATCGCATCGATGTCCAATGAAAATTCGAAATAAAAATATTCATCAGCTAAGACATTTCTTAGTTTTAAGAGTACATTTTTTATATAAAAAAGTTTATAATTTTATATAAACAATAAATATATATATACATGTAATGAATTTTCAAGTAAAACAAATTGGACAAGTTTTTCATTTTTCATTTCATTTCTTTATTAAGCCTTTGGATTACATTTCCTTACAGACTAGAAGAGTCTTTAGACCAGGGGTCGGCAAAACACAATGTGTGTGATGTACTTCAGCTCAATTGAGCTATGAAAAATCAAATTTTGCCGACCCCTGCTTTAGACATCGAAAAATCAAATTCATTTATGGATGACAATCTATTGAATAATGAGAGAGCTCTTAATATAGGCTCATTCTGAGCATAATTAGTTTTATGTTTTTTTATGAGGAATAAATCAAAATGACGCAACTGTCTAGGTGGGATATAAAAACCAATTAACTGAAGTAACTCCGGACATTCAATATTACTATTAACTATATCATAAATAAATATTAAGGACATAACCTTCCGCCTCGATTCAAGGGTATTTATGCCCAAAAGCAGGCAACGTGAATTATATGATGGCCTTGAATCACCAAAATACAAAGAACGTAATGCAAATCTAAAAAAAGTTTTCTGAATTCGTTCAATACTAGCACAATGATTTGCATAAAACGGATTCCAAACAAAAGAGGCATATTCCAATCTAGATCTTACAAATGCAAAGTAAAGGCTCTTAATGGTATGTGGATCCATAAAATCAGAGCTGTGTCTACGAACAAAAGCCAACATTGCATAAGCTTTAGGGATGATAAAATTCAAATGCTCAATAAATGTAAACTTAGCATCGAAAACTACGCCTAAGTCCTTTATAAGATTGATTGACTTAAGAAGTTTACCCTGAATTGAGAAATAACAATCGAGTATATTATTTGATTTTGCAAATGTGCAGGGAAAGCATTTCCCAATATTTAAAGGTAACTGATTAAGTTTACTCCAGTTACTCACATTGGACAAGTCACGTTGTAAGGATTCAACGTCACCTACATTCCGTATACGACTGAATAATTTTAAATCATCTGCGTAAAGCAAAAACTTTGAGCTCTGAAAGCAACTATGAATATCATTCATGAACAAAATAAAGAACAGAGGTCCAAGGATACTACCCTGAGGTACTCCAGACGACGCTACAAAATTATAAGATTTAGTATTATTAACAAGTACAACACACAGTCTATTACTCAGATAGGATTTAATCCAATCCAAAAATGAACCATGAAATCCAATTTAAGCTAGTTTAGCAATTAAAGCACTATGCTTAACCTTATCAAAGGCTTTTGCGAAATCAGCATAGAGCACATCCACTTGATAGCCACGTTCAAAAGAGGATACACAATAATTAGAGAATAATGATAAATTTGTTATTGTGGATCGACCAGATACAAAGCCATGTTGCTCTGGGCAAATATGACACTTAATTAAAAAGTAAAGCTTATCTTTTATAATGCTTTCAAATAATTTAGAGACAATTGTTAATTTAGAAATGGGACCATAGTTCGCGACATTATTTTTAAGCCCATTTTTGAAAATAGAGGTAATACATGCTACCTTCCAGGGCTCAATAAAAGTTCCGGAATTTAAAGAATTATTGAAAATCAGACACAGTGGCTTACACAAAGCCTGAGCACATTTTAATAATACTATAGAGGATAATCCATCGACATCCAGTTTAGCAGAAATCTTCAACTTTTATAATGCGTTAAAAACGTCTGTTTCACTCAAAGTAATAGAACCAACATCCACGAAAGAATTGATGTTTTGCAGGATAGAGGGCTCATACCATGGAGCATCTTCAGTATAATTTGATTTAAAATAGTCGGCAAATAAATTAACTGTGTCTGCAATTGTACACGAACTAATATTATTGAAAAACATAGAAGTGGGGATGAAAGATCCACACTTTTCCGATTGTACGAAATTCCAAAACGATTTCGGATTCAATTTGATATTGGTTTCCGTTTTCAAAATAAGCTGCTTGTATAAAAACTTATTCAAAAAGTTGAATTCTCTCATGTAATGCACATATTTCTCCTTATACTCTAAGTTCCCAGTGGATTTAAAAAGTTTTAGAAATTTATTGCGCATATTTTTCAGTTTTTTAAGGCCAGAATTATACCATGGAAGCTTATATACCTTATGAGGGCAAATTGGAATATGGTCATGACAGATTTGTGACACATTAAATTTAAACAAATCACAACAAGTTGCGGCATTTTTACCATTAAATAAATTTTTCCAATTTATATCATTTATATTATTACTTATTTAAAAATTCAAAATCACATAATTTAAAGTTAAATACATGTTTAGCAGGCTGAGGCTCAATAAATTCACAAAATTCTATATCGAGAACAATTGGAACATGGTGCATATTAAATGGTGAAATTGGGCAAAAACATTCAGATAAATTGTATTTAATATTATACGAAATAAAAATTAAATCCAAAATTTTGCCAAGATTATTAAGTACTCATTTTATTAATTTGAACTAATTCAATACTTAAGAAGCTATCAATAAGATTGATTTCATGAGGATGATTGATATTTGTTGGCGTCAAGTCATCGGCGAGGTGAGTCCACATTACTTTGTTTAAATTAAAATCCCAAAATATGCAAAGCTGACTTTTATGGTCCAACGATGAATGTAACGATAAAATGTTACTTACATCGTAAATTTCATCAGAACTATTTGGCGGGATATACGAGGCACAAATATATAAAGAGCCTGATGAGCCAGAAATGGAGACACTTAATTGTTCGTACAAACTGTCCGCATTCTGAAGGATGCAAGCTATTGTACAGAAAAAACGTTTGATGGCAATTAGAACACCACCTCCTCGACTACAACCTGTTTATATAGCGTCACGTTCCTTTCTGTATACTTGATATATATTTGTATCAAAGAATTCTCCATCGAAAAATTCATCATTTAGCCAGGTCTCAACAAATACGATGACATCAAAATCTCCAACCGCGGTATAATAATAAATGGAATTGGATTTAGTTCTGATCCCAGACATATTTTGGAAATAAATCCGAAATTGTGAAGTTTTACCTAACTGATTGTTAGGCTGAGCGGATGAGATTTAGTAAAATTAGCTAAGTTATTGCATTGATGTTAAGTTTTTTATATAATAAAATATTCGACTCAGCATAAACACGTCCGCACCTTTTGAATTCACGACTAGGAGTGAATTCTGGCTTAGTTTTTATTCATTGAAGAAATTCGGCTTGCTTTGTTTATTTGGTTATTCTTGTTATTTTTGATTTTTTTCTATCCTGTGACCCCCCCCAGAAAAAAATTCAAGATCCGCGCCTGGGTGGCACTCACTGTTGTAAGACCACGCCCACATACACCCGAAGGGTTTTTTTTTTTGCTTTTGCGGTTCCATAGACCTATATTATAGAATCGGTTTTGAAGAAAATAATTAAAAAGTTCAGCTTCATAGTTCAAACATGTGAGCGGCACAGACAGTTTGTTTGTTTGAGCTAGAAAGCTGAAATTTTGGGACACTTATTTTTAAACCTCAAGCTAAAATATATGTAAAAAATTCAAACAATAAAAAGATTTTCAAAATAAACACCTTAATGTACATGTGTAGAGTAACTTCGGGTGTTGTGATATGGGTATTTTTGTATTTTAAATTACACGTAACTTTTATAGCATAGCTTCTACTTATTTATATATTATGGGTTTGTTGATGCATTGTGCAGTATATTATGACTTCGGAGCTCTATAGCGTAAGCCAATATGAAGCTTTTTCAACAAAATGGAAAAAAGCCAGGCCAGATGAAATTGGCGGGTAATGTTATCACTTCGGATAATGTGATATACTATCATGAAAAGTATATCAAGTATAAAACAGTAGGAACTAAAAATACAAAAACATTACATCTTTCAATAGAATTTCCATAAAAAAGAAAACTAGAAAACTGAATCAATAAGTGAAAAGCAGAACATATTAAAGTAAAACAAATGAATTACATACAAAATTTGCTTGCCGTCTTGGAAGACTATCATTGTGAGCCCAAATTAAATCGCATTGCAGGCATTGAACTCAGGTCAGAATCATTGTATCCCTCTGGAAGGATTTGTTTCAAAAATCATAGGTAATGTCCTTGCTGGGTGGAGAAAATTGGACCGAATTTCAGTTTTAATACACGCAGGTTATTTTTATTAAAATACATTTCGCCAAATAAAGAACTCACATTATTTATGACAAAGTATATTCACCCACTAACAAATTTTAGCACTTCGGCTATAATACTTACTTTATTTTCGGCATAATTCACACATGAAATGCACACAAATAAAATCTCGACTTGTGGCTAAATCAATTTCACCACACTGAGAATTAAAACAGTGAATCCCAACGCGCAAAACCATGCAGCACTTATCTTTTTCCGTTACTGCTATGTTGACAAAAAAATTTTTGTCGAGTTACTTATTTAAGGATATATGATGGCATATCACATTACTTGACCATATCACAATACCCGAAGTTACTCTATATGAAAAATGTTAAATAGAATTGAAAGAAGTTGAAAATGACGAAAAAAATTATAAAGGTCAAAAGAATATGGAAAACGTTGAAGAAAGTTAAAAAGAAAAAGTTCAAAATATGCCACGCCCACTTTTTTAGTTTTGCGTTCTGCATCACCGTACCAAATTTTATCACAATAGCTTGTATAGTTTTCGATATATTCCGTGATTAGTCTTAAAATTTATGGTGCTGACACGCCTACTCTAACAATCATGTACGATTTACATCTAGATATAGATTTTCATAAACTACATTCTTACATCAAATTTTAGTGTGAAAATTGCAGAAAAGTAATATTTAAAATAAATCACCCTAACCTATCTACATATTTTTGGTGTTAGTAGTATTTTTTCATTTTTTAATGTTTAAGGTTGTGGTGTTCAATATTTTCTCGTTTTCTTCTTTTAAGATTGAACTTTAAAAGCAGCAGTTTCCGATTACATTTTAATTAAAAGGTTGGCATATTTTTTTAGATCGTTATCGTATCGTTATCACACCGCAAAAGAATCGCATACTTCAAAGTAAGAAATTTTAATTTATTATTTTGTAGACACAGCACCTTAGGCCCAGTAATTAGCTCTTTTAATTTTAATGAAGTTCTAAATTGTGTCATTGATTCACTTCAGCCACGCTCTTAACCAAATCATACGCCCAGTGGCTGATTAAATAAAAATCAAAGGACACAATCGTGCCATTTGTATCTACAGGGTTGAATTAAAGAACGAGTTAAGCATGAAATAATTTCTTTGTTCATTTTGCCTTGTTTTAATAAAGTTATGTCAAAATTGTTGAAATTTAATATCGTATTAAATCATGAATTTACGTTTACCTTTTGAATATTTTAAATATGATTTTATTGTAGCAAACAGACTGTGGCAACACAAACGCACAAGTTTTTCTTCCCATATCTGTTGTGGAACAATCACATACTCGCATACCTTTTGGGGACCACAAAATCGTTTTTGTCATATGAAAACTAAATTGAATAAAAAAATGTTTATTCATTTTACAAATTTTCAACCCTCACAACATTTTTGCGTTTGCTCGTACGGTTCGTGTATCCTATAAATATTCACTATTCTTTGCGACAAATTAACTTAGGATAATCTAATATGATGCTTTGTCAACCCTCTCGCACTGCTAAGCGAACGCTTGAAGCTTTGTGTAACAAAAGATAACAAGGTTGCGATTTCCAAGTAGGTCGTTATATTTTTTTAGTCCAACAGTCAATCGCCAGTGTAACAAATGCAATTCAAATTTACGTTGGGCAGGCTTGATCAAAAATCGTGCTTGCACTCTACACACAACGTATATCATATTAAATTTGTCATTTCGTTTGTAACGCATGGATGACATGGCTTGGCAGATGCAGCAAAATATATGCACAATATAAGAAACATTTGTTTCTATCAAAAGTGTAGGAAAGAGAATTACACTGTTTGTTTGTGAACGCCTCGGATTTAATTAATGCAATTTATAAGTGTGGTAAAAATTAAAATTTTTCATTAATTTTACAGTTTTTTCTGTGTCAAAATTTGATATTTTGAACCCAAAGTTATTTGGGCTTACACATTTCATTGTAATGTAATCAGCAAAAGCTTTAAACGCTAAGCTGGACAGATACTTAAAGCAATAAAACCAAGTTTCATACAAAATATAGGAATGGATTGGACAGCACCTAACAAAAAACAGCATAAAATCGCTATACTTTACAGAGATCTACTTGAAGAGCTGAGATGCAAATCCCGCTAAGTTAAAAAAAAATTAAAATGTGTTTGATATTGTAGGAGGGGACAGAAAAAATGTTTGTCTACAAGTCCACATACTCTAAATGGTAAAACAAAATTTTTCCCTTCACTAACTTTTGATTCCAAAAATGTCTGATAAATTCTTTTTATCGAAACCCGCCAAACCCACATTTCTGAAAATCAAAACCCGCCAAGTCCAATTATATTTGTTATTTGGAGCGAAACATTCATTTGTGTAAAAATTATGGGTATTCCAAAAGCTGTGAGAAGTAATCCAAATTAAAAGTAATCAATCATTATTATTATTATTATTATTATTATTATTATTATTATTATTATTATTATTATTATTATTATTATTATTATTATTATTATTATTATTATTATTATTATTATTATTAATTTATTTAGTTATAATTAATTATATAAAAATAATCAAATGCGCAGCACTGGCTACAGAGGCCATAGGCTCTCCTGTACATTACTTTTATCAATATGAACTGTAATTTAACAGAAAATGAGAAAGATGACTTAAATAAAATGAAAAGTTTTAGTATCTTTTAGAAAATAGATTTATTGGATCTTCGTTTTTGAAAATTGACCTTTTTGGACCTTGTATGAGAGGGCATCTTTGAAGAATGTGTTCTATTGAAACTGCATTGCCGCAGAGAGGGCAGTTACTCTGGCTCTTTCCCTGAAAGAGATGCTCTTGTGTTAACATAGTGTGACCAAGACGAAGGCGGATGTACGGCTTTAGGAAACATGTTTTAATTTCAGCTGGGTAAATGGCTTTGGTGCAATCAGGATTGATCGTGGAATAGTGGTGAAAATAAGAGGACCAATTTGTTTTATTAAACGTCTGCTACTGTCTCCGAATCAGGTTAAAGATGCCTTGTTTGGAGATTAGAGATGATGAGATAATCGGAGCATTATGGACTCCTTTGGCGGCCATATCAGCATGTTCGTTCCCTTGATACCAGCGTGTCCTAGTATTCACATTATTTTCAATTTCGTGGGTGTTGCAATCACTGCGTCTCTAATAGCTGAGATAATGGGATTGAGGTTGAATGGGGAAGCATTAATATGATATGACAATATTTAAATCATAAAACCACCTTAAGAATATTAAAATCACAAAATGCAGCAGTATTGTAAGAATAAATGTTGTTTTGAAACGAATTTAAGCTTAGCCATTTTTAAAAAATGATTACGAAACCTTTTACTATTATTATTTTTCAAAATCCTCCAAGTCCCGGGGTTTCACTTTTAAAACCAGCAAAATCCACGCTTTCAATTTCAAAACCCGCCAATTCCGCAGTTTTTGTTTCAAAACCCGCCAAGTCCAATCGTTGATTTATTATATTCCTTATAGATTAGGTCATAAAATGTAATGAAAAATCAGTATTTTAATAACTTTTGACAACTATTATAATGGATCAATCTACTTTTTTACTATAGTTAAATTTCAGTGAAATAAAGTTTTTTCGTTTTTCTCAAAAACGCAAAATATGAACTTGGCGGGTTTTGCATCTCAGCTCTTCACTTAAGTATCGTACACAAATAATGCTAAATTCACGTGCTAAAATTGCTACATTAAGGGGGCGTGACATCCTCAAAAAATTTTTTCTTAAGTGTTTTAAAATGCGTATAATTTTTATAAAAAACAAGATATTATTTTGAAACTTTATACATATATTTTGACACAAAACAATATTTAAAAACATTTTTTTTTTTTAATTTTTTTATGAAATTTATGACCACTAGAATTTTTTGAAATAAACAAAAAAAAAATCATGGCGGGCATGATTGCAGCTCACTGGAACATCTGAAAAAAATAAGAGGTTTTAAACAGCATTAAAGCCGCCAGAGAATGAACTACGTGCAGGCAAAAATGTTGGTCCAAGATAACAAAATGGCGTAATTTTTTCGAAAATTGACAATTTTCCTAGCCAAAATCGTGTTAAAAATCAAAAACTTTAATACCGATCTTTCTCTCCGTATGCACATCAGCATATTGAAATTTCAAAAAGATCGGTCCAGTAATTTTTTCCTATCATGCTCGCCAACTCGAAAAACGCGTTTAAGGTTTTTTAACTATAGCTTTTCAAGTACTATAACTTTGACACGATGTTACTAAAATGCTCGCTATATATTTTATAAGCCGAGTTTGAGGTTTATTTTATTAAAAACGTATTTTTCAATATTTTTTAAACAAGAAACAGTAAAATAAAATTTTTTTAATTCTTGCAAATTTGAAGGTGTCATGTCCCCTTAAGGAAGTTATTTAAGTCAAAGTTGAAATGTTCAGTATTACAACATTGGGTGATATAAGCTAGCATTAAGGAAAGGTGGATTGGCTTATAAATGTGGGTGAGGCACTTTTAATACACATCTTATTTTTTTTTTGTTTTCTACCATTTTTCATGGAAAAATTTGAAAAGAAAGAAAGAAAGAAAAACAATAACTTTATTTTATTTTATTTTTTGAAAAATATGCGTTCTTTTATGCGTTTTGTGTCAAAAGTACTTATAAAGCCTAAAATCGAATATTATTGTTTTATTTTTTTTTTTTCGATATTTTCTATAAAAATGGTGAATAAATAAAGTAAAAATGTTTTGTGTTTTTTTTGTTTGCTATGTAATCCCACAATAGAAAAAATTAAAATTATTTTCGATTTTTTTCCATGACTTTACTCTGACTGTAACTCCAATAGCTCTTATTTGATCCACATGGGGTAAAATTTGCCAAGCGTACCAGATTGAAATTTTTTTTCCGATCTTGTTCAAATTTTGGTTATTTGTAGTTCTAGTATAGATCGATTAAGTTCCAGGAGAATTTTGCTTCCACATTATTAGTTTACAAAATACAGAGGTGCAAAGTCGTTAATTTACGTCAATTTTTGTAAATATAAAAAGGTAAAGTATGTTTGACTTTTCGTTTTCATATAGGGGTGGTCTCTTAAACTATTAAACCGATTCTAAACATTCTTTCACTAATAGAAAGCTATACTATACTTGAATAGGATGAACTTCATTTTGATACAGATAAGGGGCGTGACACCTTCTATACAACAAAAACGCTTAAGACGCTATACTTTGGTAGCAGCGTTTTAAAATAAGGTGTTAGGATGTATATTGCTTATGTCAAGCACTTCGCGCAATGTAAGCTGGATAGGCAATTGCGTGTGGTACATTCCTTACAACAAAAACAATTCAAACGCTATATCTTCGTATCTATGGCAGCTACAGTTGTGAAACTTGAAACATGAAGGTACATTGTTTTTGTCAAGCTACTCGCAAAATGTGAACGGGATTGGATAATTTGGCATGGGTCCTCCTATACAATAGAAAACTAAATTGATAATTATACTAAGTTGCGAAATTCGTCATATCAACCCAATTGTCTACAGTAAGGACTGCGTAAAAGTTTGCGAGAATGTATTATGGCGGGCCGAGCAGCTCGTAAAGTAATTACATTATTCTAAATTGTAGTATAGTGTTCTTATTAATACACCACCCCATGTTTTAATTCATTATATCGGTCACTTACTTCAAGACTGGCATTACTTAAAAAACCTGATTTTTGAGTTACTGATGCAGAAATATCCGACATTTCATGTTTTATTTTGTGTGAAAAAATCAGAAAGTATTTCATAAACTTGCCTTGTGAGAAGAGTCTATATGGACATATTTTTTATCATTTTCATATAAAAAGTAAGTTATTGAAAACTTTAAATGCGTTTTTCTCCCACTTTATGTTTTTTGAGTTATGCCAATCTTGAAGTAAGTGAGCGATATGGAATCGTTCCCGTTTTAGTTTTTGGATATATGTATATTCAAATCTTGAAATTTGAGCTTGCGAAATTACACATTGGCTCATATAGGATCAGTTTTTTCAGTTATTTTATTTTATTTTATTTTATTTTATTTTATTTTATTTTATTTTATTTTATTTTATTTTATTTTATTTTATTTTATTTTATTTTACTTTATTTTATTTTATTTTATTTTATTTTATTTTATTTTATTTTATTTTATTTTATTTTATTTTATTTTATTTTATTTTATTTTATTTTATTTTATTTTATTTTATTTTATTTTATTTTATTTTATTTTATTTTATTTTATTTTATTTTATTTTATTTTATTTTATTTTATTTTATTTTATTTTATTTTATTTTATTTTATTTTATTTTATTTTATTTTATTTTATTTTATTTTATTTTATTTTATTTTATTTTATTTTATTTTATTTTATTTTATTTTATTTTATTTTATTTTATTTTATTTTATTTTATTTTATTTTATTTTATTTTATTTTATTTTATTTTATTTTATTTTATTTTATTTTATTTTATTTTATTTTATTTTATTTTATTTTATTTTATTTTATTTTATTTTATTTTATTTTATTTTATTTTATTTTATTTTATTTTATTTTATATTATTTTATTTTATTTTATTTTATTTTATTTTATTTTATTTTATTTTATTTTATTTTATTTTATTTTATTTTATTTTATTTTATTTTATTTTATTTTATTTAATTTTATTTTATTTTATTTTATTTTATTTTATTTTATTTTATTTTATTTTATTTTATTTTATTTTATTTTATTTTATTTTATTTTATTTTATTTTATTTTATTTTATTTTATTTTTTGAAGAAATGTTATCTCTCTTTTATGCGTTTTGTGTCAAAAAGTCTTATAAAGCTTAAAATCGAATATTATTGTTTTAATTTTTCGCTTCCTTATTGTTAGTTCACAAAATACAGAGGTGCAAAGTTGTTAATTTACGTCAATTTTTGTACATATAAAAAGGTAAAGTATGTTTGATTTTTCGTTTGCATATAGGGGTAGTCTCTAAAACTATTAAACCAATTCTAAACATACTTTCACTAATAGAAAGCTATACTATACTTGAATAGGATGAACTTCATTTTGATACATATAAGGGGCGTGACACCTTCTATACAACAAAAACGCTTAAGACGCTATACCTTGGTAGCAGCGTTTTAAAATAAGGTGTTAGGATGTATATTGCTTATGTCAAGCACTTCGCGCAATGTACGTTGGATAGGCAAATGCGTGTGGTACATTCCTTACAACAAAAACAATTCAAACGCTATATCTTCGTATCTATGGCAGCTACAGTTGTGAAACTTGATACATGAAGGTACATTGTTTTTGTCAAGCTACTCGCAAAATGTGAACGGGATTGGATAATTTGGCATGGGTCCTCCTATACAATAGAAAACTAAATTGATAATTATACCAAGTTGCGAAATTCGGCATATCAACCCAATTGTCTACAGTAAGGACTGCGTAAAAGTTTGCGATGATGTATTATGGCGGGCAGAGCAGCTCGTAAAGTAATTACATTATTCTAAATTGTATTTTAGTGTTCTTATTAATACACCACCCCATGTTTTAATTCATTATATCGCTCACTTACTTCAAGACTGGCATAACTCAAAAAACCTGATTTTTGAGTTACTGATGCAGAAATATTTGACATTTCATGTTTTATTTTGTGTGAAAAAATCAGAAAAGTATCTCATAAGCTTGCTTTGTGAGAAGAGTTTATGTGGACATACTTTTCATCATTTTCATATAAAAAGTAAGTTATTGAAAACTTTAAATGCGTTTTTCTCCCACTTTATGTTTTTTGAGTTATGCCAATCTTGAAGTAAGTGAGCGATATGGAATCGTTCCCGTTTTAGTTTTTGGATATATGTATATTCAAATCTTGAAATTTGTGCTTGCGAAATTACACATTGGCTCATATAGGATCAGTTTTTTCAGTGAAAGTTTATTGAATTTCTGGTTAAGATTAAGTTTAAACACAGTTTCATGCGCTTAACTACGTTCAACGAAATTTGAACTTAGCACAAACTCCCAATTTTGAGCGTTGAACTCTGTTCAAAATAAAAATTTATTTTTTATTATTATTTATTTGGAATCTGTCAATATTAACAATAAGCAAATTATATGAGTGAAATTTTAATTAACAGAATAGTTGCACTCCATGGAGTGGAACTGTATAAAGAAAGAAAATTTTGGAGCAATTACAAATTTATAAATATTCACAGTATAATAAAGAAATAAATTAAAGTGCTTATTTATAATGAAAACTCAGATGAATTTAATTGTAATTAATAGCCAAGTTTGAATTGGATGGTGCAACAAATTGCTTAAATTGTTGTTTGCCTTTCCCATCGCGAACCATTGATACAATGGGAACAGAATTACCATTAGCTGTATTTGTAGCACTGGCAGGTGTAGCAGTAATTGTTGTACTGTTGTTTTAAAGCCGCCCTAACGACAATCATTGAAACATTTGCTCAAATTCCTAATATTTTTTAAGCTTTACGCAATATTTAGGATCATAGGCTTCAAGTATTAATTGATTTTCAGCCCAATCAGTTAGATTTACCATTTCGGCAGTATATGTGGCATTTTCCACATTACATCAGATTTGCTGTAAAAGATAAAATGGTGTAAATTTTGGCACACCATACAATTGGTTAAGATGAATATAACGATGTCAAGGTGTTGGCAGACTTCTAGCATTTGAAAGGACGTCTTGAACTTTAGGAAAAAGTTGAAAGTCTCGCATAGGAAACAATAATTCATGATACCTGGAAAAATATATGGCACGGGACTTAAATTTTCCAACCCAATTATTGATTTTAAAGTTTTCTTACGAATTTATTGTACAGAAATTTGATCAGGCAATCGTATTGAAGTCTTTCTCAGAAGAAGTTACTAAAATATTTTCAAGTTTCTCTAATTTGTTTTGGGATTACTCACTTAACGCTGTTTCGCCGAAAGACTGTTTTTGCAAATGAGTTCGAAAATTAGAATTTTTGTTGCAAGTTAAGACGGAATATTTCTGTGCTGATTTCTACAATAGTTTGAAAATGAGGAAACCAATCCAAATAAAAAATATTTGGGAAATAAGAAAATAAAACTTCATTGCTATTACGAGTTGAAAATCATAAATTTAGAACTTTTGTTACTGGATCCTGCCAAATAATAATAAAAAAAATTGAATGAGTTTATTCGCTTTCTCACATAGAAGTTACAATGAGCCTTTAAAATCCAATTTTTAGATTACTGATGAACATAAATTAACAAAAAGTTTTCTTAAAATTGTGATTTCTCAAAATCTTTTTTTTTTTACCGATTTACCACCGATCACAATTATTTGTAACATTTTTTATTTCCATGACCAATGAGTGCGACTTTCCAAGACCTTTTGAAACAATTCATTTTAGTTTTGTAAGCTCTATCTACACATACTCGTATAAATGTCTATCGTCTTTGATCGATGAACATTTTAAATTTTACCATAGACTTACTTTCCCTTTTCACTTTTACTGGTTTTCAGAAATTTGGATTTTCGCTAAACTTCTCTAGTAAAGTTATAGCATTTGATGATGATGATATGGCCAATACTTGTATCACTAATTCACCTCAAAATTTATCTTCAATAACGAATTGCATTTTGAACATTTCAAGGCACTGGTTTGAAAACCCACCAACTAATCTTGAGCAACAAAGCACAACCACTTATATTTTAATATGCCGGGTAAGGAACGTCATTTTTGTAACTTCATGTTGCAAAATTCTGATTGTGAGAAATATTTGAATACCGATGCTGCTTCTAATTCTACTAGAAGTGCCGGATCGAGGGTAATTTGTGCCCTTTTTCTATACCTTCCTTTCACAACCTATAGTATGTATCAGTTGTATTGCGAAGAGGGAGTTTTAAATCAAAAAAACAGTTTTTTATTCCTTCTGAGCACTTTTATTCAATAGAATTAGTTGAACAAATATCTTGTGATATTAATAGCGGTAAAAACTCTGTTCGATCTTATCTGATGTTTTTGAGAAGATCTATATCTTCTATGATAAAAATCGATGAAACTAGAAGAAAGTTCTCTTTCTTGCTTTTAGACAAGCAAAATGTCTTATAACTTCTCGATATTTTGAGTCATTTCATTCTTGATAGAAAGAATCCCTAGGTAATGCAGATGGTCTTGGATCATTGTAGATCACAAGAATGTTTTTATTAATTTAGCTTAGAAAACTTTCTTTCCTTGATTACCACAGAAAGAATTCCAAAGTTTAAAGTTAAGATCTAACTTATTCTAACTGATAAATTTTAAAACACCTAATGGAAGCGATTCGGTCGTTGTTACATACTTCGTTAACTCGAAATATATATTGTTTCCATTAATATCAGATGATTTTTCTTTGAGTGTCAGAGTATTTTGACGTTCAAAGTGATATTTTTTGAAGATTTCGTCTCGAGGCTAATTTTCGACTTTGTAGAGGTTGAGTGTGTTAATTGAGTAGAGTACATTTTTCAAGCTGGCCTTCAAGGCGCCCCTACCGAAAGGGCGCAATGTTCTTCGGTTAAGCAGTACAAACATCTCTCGAGTCGGCACTGCTTCAAGTGAAGTGAAGACTTACTTACTTATTGTGTCTGTCCTAATAAATGTATTAACATCGCATGGGTTGGGTCCTTGCTTGGCTTGCTAATTGCTTTTAAAAAATTCTTAATTGGCCCGCTTTTAAATCTCAATTTTTACCGGTGTTTAGCTTAACTTAGCTTAAGCTCGCACTTAAAAACTGGCTCTTAATCTGATACAGATCCATTCTAGCTCTTTTAGTCAGTTGCGGATGACATGTCAAAATTAAGAACTTAAAATTCCCAAAAAAATAAGATGATTTTCACTGTAAGTTACCTTTCACTACCAAGTTCATTTTTAATGTGTTGCGAAACAATATGGTGACTTTTTGATGCTTTTGATGTACCACTGCAACTGCCACTGGGTTAAATCAGGAGGCATCGACCTGAGTGTTAAAGCTCACTGAGACATGCACGGTAAACGTCAAACATTTTGTAAATTAACATCGATGCTTGCAACAGACGCGCCGGCGTTTGATTAAAAATATTTTACGGACCCGCTCATATTGATATTCGGAATTCCTAAAAATATCTGTGCATAACATTCAAAAATAAGAAGTTGCAGTCAGTCAGTCCGTCAGATTGCAACGCTTTGTGATCTTGTGTCTTTTCAAAAATTCCATCAGCACCAACAGAGCTGGTTCTGGTTCTCGTTCTTTTTTTGATCTTTGTGATCGTTGTATCTTTCGATCGTTCAAATTTCATAAAATATTTGTAATTTTTGTTTATTGTTTTTTATTTTTTGATTTCTTTTCATTAGCGATCAGTCCGTCAGAAATTATTTGAACAATGCGCGTCATATTGATATATGCGATATATAATTTTATTTCATAATTTTCGTGTTGATGTCTCTGTTGTGCGAGTTTTTTTGCCTGCTTTCAAACTGAACTCAACGATCGCAGTACTTTATACTGTAAGTTAACTTGTACGAGTTTGTTTGTATCTTCATTATGACTGCGGCTACAGTAGCTTTGGCTGAGCTGTCATAGCGTTAGCAGCACGCTGGCAGCTTTGCTGTTGATCATGGCATCCCAACACATTCAAAATGCCACTGGTTTTTAATTGTTTATGGATCTGCTTATGCGCTCTTAATGGAAATGTCAATTTTAACCTGGCGAATTCCGACCATATCGCAGTCAGTATGACGACTTTACACGATTATGTTGTACGATGGCACAGCTGGTATGAAGAGAGTGGTTAAAATATTAATACAGGTAAGTCTAAGAACCATCTGATCAAATAAATAGGAATATTTGGACTCAAGAGCGCCTTCGGTACAGCTTTACTAACTGTCATCCTCGGCTTCCTTGGTTACTTGTAGGCGATCAACAAATAATTACATATAATTGATATCAGTTGTGTTTTTTAGACCTGTTACGGATGCTATTTGCTATTCCATCATTCATAGCAATAATACGCCCTAGGTGACAAACATGACTTGCCAAAAAAAGTTGGCGTAGTATCTCTTTTACTAGCAAAAACCATAACATGCAGAAGCGCTGGACTTAGGAAATAGCCGATGAGGCCCGGGCTTACAGCGACATATTCAAACTTTGCATAGATTGCGTATACTTTTTTTTCGATCATGAAGTCTGTCCCATGCGTGGGAAATTTTTTAGTATTAAACGTCAAAAATTCTTTTTTTTAGCAAAAAACGTAAATATATTGAGTTTCTCGATTTAAGAAATTCGAGAAATAATCCGCCCTCTAATAAACATACATCTCTGAAACCGTTAATTTCATCGGTTCAAGATTTATTTATGAGAATGATATTCCTGAAATTGAGACAAACCGCTGAGTCCCAATTTTCAAACCAACAACACAATGCTATCTTGGGCTGGTTGGTTTGTCATTCAAATACAATTTTGTGAAGCTTTTAATACGAGTTATCCCAATGTGCGGTATTATGTGAGTTTTCTTTGAGTTCCTGTTTGCTACTGACCGTAGTCCTGGTGTCATGCCATATTTTTCATATCATTGTTTTATTACTTTTCTACTTGCTTCTACATCAGGATCTGACTAAAGCGAATATCACTAGAGATGACAAGTAAAATGTGACCTTATTCGAGCGTCAAGTTCCTGCTTTAAATTTTCCGTGACTGTTTCTTTTGAAATTTCACGAAAGATTAAATATTTTTGAAACATAAAATTTTAATACAGGAAATTGCCCTAGTGACATCTTAATTACGATTCCTATTGTTTGTATATAATATTACTTTGAAATATTACTAATATTACTAATATTACTTTGAAATATTAGACGTCCAATATTGTAATAATTTGAAAATGAAGAAATTTTGGAATACATCATGGTAGTTTTTGATTTCCAATATATTCATAATTTTTAAATTTTCGTTTAAAAACTCGATAAGCAAGGGAATTATTCGAAATTATTAAAGTTCGGATATGACGTAACTAGATCGAATCTTCTCGCTCAGACTGGAAATCGATGTGTTTGATATTCTCAACAACTTTGTACCGTATAGGATTTGGGATTTTTTACTTCATCTCGAGTTAATGATCAGAAACCAATTTGTGTGTCCTTCGACCACCTCTAAAGTTATTTAAAATTCCAATACCGAGGTGTATGCAAAAATTTTACCTGTTACAAATTACACAGTGCAACACGAAAAATTATTACGAATATTTATTGAAAATTATAGCATCCTTAAGAATAATTTGAGAAAAATGCTCCTACAAATTTATGTCACAGCACATCTGTCTTCCGAGATGAATAATCTTAAGGGAACATAATTACGTGGTGAGTCACCACTGGTGATATATTTTGACGTTTTTCTTGAAACGGTGCATACGAAGATTGAAACTCGGAATAGGTAAGAAAATATTAGCCAAACGACAAGAACACTCCGCAGCTAAAGCCCCAATCTGATGCTCGAAAGTTTGGTATGCCCTTTTATCATATTTCTTCCTTGGTTGATAGAAACTACTCGGAGCTTTTAATAAATAGGGTTGTTTCTGAAATGCTGCATATGCTTCCAAGTCTTCAAACTTTCTGTTATTGAGGTAGTGGTGAAATTTGCTTGGGACATAGGATTCGCGGAGGAGCTGCTGCACCGATTTCACTTGAGCCTCATCTTTGCAGCTCCCAAAAGTGCCTCAGAATGTAAATTGAGTTTTCCAGCTAATGTGCCGATTGCACTGTATCCTCTTGGAATCTCTGTATTAATGTGGATAATACATTCGTTGGACTTTTAAAATATCCATTCGTCCTTTCACACCCCTTAGTAAAAAAATTTGATCATAAAAATATATGTCAAATTAAACCTTAAAAAATCCATGTTTTTTTTTACCGCTGAAAGTTATTGGTGACTTAAAAGCCTCATTAAATAACTGAGCCCATTGATTCAAATAATTTTATATTGCGGAACATATGAACTTCGAGGAAAATTAACTTAAAGGGACAAATAAAGTAACAATGCTTTCAATAAATTTCTCGCAATAACGGTGCTCACGATATTGAGAATAAAAAATTTTGAAAAGCTATTAGATTATTTTGTTAAAAAATTCAGACTCCGTCTCGTCTGCTTTCCTCTCTAGTTGTTTATGGATTAAAAATCCAATTGCCCGAAATCGATATAAGTAGCAGAGATTATTTTCCAACACCTCTAAAAAAATTTTGCACTTCAGGGTCTCCGAACAATAATTTTTATGATAATAAACTTAAAACTAAGATTTAAGTAAAAAATTCTGAATAATTTTGAGACAAATTTTCTTTAAAATGACGAATGTTCCCTTTATGGTTAATACTGAAGATATTTAGATTATAACCGATTCTAAAAACTTAAAGACTAAAAAAACCTGTTCATACTAAATTTTTTGAATTAGCTTTCTTAACACCGGGTGATACTTAGTAGCCTAGTATCTTAAAAACGAGATACACTATAAAACTGCTCGACAGAAATTATGGGAAGACTCATTTGCAAAAAAAAAAAAAAATAATTTGGATTCATTATCTCGAAGCTCTGATATTCAGTACAATTTGAACGAGTACTTATGCTAAATATCCTTAGAGATGGTTGATGTTATTTCCAACGTTTAAGATTCTTATGTTTATTTTAACTTTTTTTTTAAATGAATTTTTTCTTAAATTTGTATGAAATTATTAGTATATTTATTTAGAAAGAAAACCATGGTTGATGTTACTTTTTCATATAAAATTATGTGGAAATATTATAATTTATGAAAGTTTTAATGGTCATTTTAAAGGAAAAGACATCATAATGACAAATCAATGGCTCTCAAGGTATGCAAATTTAACCTCATGATTATGAGTGAAACAACATTCATAAATTATGTTAGTACAAAGCAATACCTTGTTGATGTTTAAACCTTGATACCCTTAGAACTTGAAACCTTTGACCAGGGCTGGCAAAAAACGGATACAATTAATAAATTAAAAAATTTTAATTGATATAACTAAAACCTTAACGATTTTCATTTAAAATTATTTAAATAAAATTGTGTAAAACTACCATAAACGTACGTTGATCTTCGAAGAAGTCGATTGAAAAAAACCATTGCATAGTTTTGGGACTTAAGTTAAAGATGATTTTATTATTCTGATTATTCTATTATTATTCTGATATTTGCACTGAAATTTTAGATTCACTGTAACTTTTTCAATTTCAATTATTTGAGAAAACTTTGTGGGTATGAATTTTATGATTTGGTACGAACTTTAATTTTATGATGTGCCCTCGGCACGTTACTATGGTAGAAACTAAGATAATGTATACAGCTAGTCGAAAAAAAAAAAATCTGAGGCAAATGATTTCCATGAATGAAATGTAGTCCTTGTTGAGACATTTACAACGATATACACATATTTGTTCATCGGACGTCAAATGGCAGAGATATAAAAAAAAACAAAATCGCATCGAATTTAGAGGCCGAAAACAAAATGTTTTATTTCCTTAAAAATCTTTCAATATTAGCTTTCAAACTGGGGGTGAACATTCGAACTTTTTTTTTTGTATGGTTACTATCGGTACTATCTGATGTACACGCCAATTTCTTTACTATGAAAGTCAAACAACCGACAAATTATGTCACTTTTCAGTGCCATCTCTAACTCTCACACTCATTCGATTCAAAATGCATTTAGCATTTCGGACGTGATCCATGCATGAAATCTGCGCGATTGATTCTTCATGCTTTTGCAGAATTCGGTCGCAGGCATTTACACATTAAATTGCTTGGACTCTTCCAACTGTCGTTCTGTGAACCTGCTGGAATTTCACCGCTGTCCCTGCTTATGTTGTCTGTGGAATCTTTCGTAATTATCTGAACTTAAAGGACGACTGGCGTTTAAAAAATTAAATGACATGGCGCAAGAGCATTAATTAAGTCATTAACACTCGAGTAATGCTGTCTGTGATATTTATTGCAACTTCTGTTCGTTTTTGTACATACCTACTCATGTACCACGAGTACTTGTAATCTCAAGTCTCTGCTCCACATAGTGCAGTTTTACTGTCTAATTGTGATATAATCAATAGAATTTGTAAACATTTCAGACATCCGTCCATAGGAAAGTTTATACGAGTGTGCAATAACTTTAAAAGTAATAAACTGCAATATCTTGTTTTAGGTGGAATAATAACTTAAGATTCTCGCGTTTATTGAAGCTTTTTTCTGTACTATACGATAATCTTCTTTCTCAAGCAGCACACTCTGAGGAAACAAATGAAGTTGGAGCATAATTAAGTAATGAAATCGTCACCTGCACTTCTCGCCTTCCTTTGTAATTTAACTAAACATTGTCATATGAAAACCTTAATGAAAACAAGATAAATATCGAAATGATTAATTTGATGCGCTTTAATTTGAAAAAAAAAATACAAAAAAAAGTACCAGTGCAGTGTTAATGGTTTCAGAACGACCTTAATGTTATGTTCATACTGACCGCTTTGCTGTATTTTTTCATAATGAATGCAGTAATTATTCAATCCATCACACAAACAGCAAGCTATTACTTACGGCCTGCATTTTTTACTCATGCATATGATAGCTATCGCTTCTGACAAAATATTAGATTATGTAATGTCATTTTCACTTTTTCGTTCTTTTATTTGTTAAGAATTTTTAATGACGTCCAACCTATAATTTAGAGCAAAATTTGTTGTTTGTAAGAAAAATTATTAATAGTTCGTTATGAATAAAAAGATTATCATTAACATCTCTGCCGAAGCAAAAGAAAACTGTCCACACTGACTTTAACCAGTTGATCGCATAAATATACGGAGCTTATTCAAGCAAAAAATTGTAAGCCACTTACTTTTTTGAGCAGATTTCTTTATGGATTATCTTGATATTTTTGCTTAAGTGATAAAGTAAGCTATAATAAACTTTTCATCATAAAATTTAAAATAAAACATTTTAAAACCACATACAGTTGAATTAAAACCACACCAGCCTTAAGCGAAATATCTGAAGCCGCAGATGCTGTTTAATCATCATAGACTTCGATGAAAAAGAACGCCCACAGAAAAGGAACTTACTCTTCTGGAATGTGCAAAAACTATCTATGTACACCCCGGAGTTATTTAAAAATATGAAAATGTCCTTAGGAAGTGCAACGCTGATCTCATAGCTACCTATGCTGCCTAGGCTAGGCAGTGTTAACAACATTTATTAGTTATAGACGAAGAAAAAGGAGAAAAGAATGCAATTTAAATAGTTTTAATAGGGACTATGCCGCTTTGGCTTTTATAACTTCCTCAACACATTTTGGCACAGAATCCACAAGTTTTGTACACATTTCCGATACTTGCTGGTCTCAAAACCATATCTGAATTACAGTCTCAATCATTTTTATTTTTGTTGTGCAGTTTATTTTACGAAATCTAGCCCTTATAATTAAGATTCGGTGAGTTTCCTGGCCATTCAAGGAATGATATCTTTTTGTAATTTAAATTAATTATTATCAAACACTTGACTTGGGATCGAATCTTGTTGAAAAACTGCTTGACCGTTGGCATCAACTTGTCGTCGTTCAGCTTCCAATCTTTGTTCTAACAAGGCTTTATATTTTTGTGTGTTCATCATACCTTCGATCGGTACAAGGAATCTGGTAAATTTATAAGAAAAGCAGCCCCAAAACATCTTCTTTAACGGATCTGGTCAATATGAGCTGTCGTAAGTTTTTCGTTGTCCCTTTTTTTAATGAAACGAGATCGCTGTCCTTGTACCAAAAAAGGCCTCTCAATAAGATACCATGCCTTGAATGGACAGGAAACTGACCAGATCTTAATCCGATTAAAAACCTTTAGGTAATTGTAAAGGCTAGACTTCGTGCAATGGATTGCACAACAAAAACAAAAATGATTGAGACTGTAATCCAGATATGGTTTCGAAACCAGCCAGTATCAGAAATGTGTACAAAACTTGTGATTCTATGCCGAAACGTGTTAAGGAAGTTATAAAAGGCGAGGGGGGCATAGTTCTTATCAAAACAATTTAAATTGTATTCTTTTCTAATTTTTCTTCGTCTATAACTAATAAATGTTGTTTTTTGCAAATTATCGCTTGTGTTCACATTAATTCGAACAATACTGTAACTATGCCCGCTCTGTGTTTTGGGTCTTTATATTGGTAAGACCGAAAAATTGTCTGTATGCCAAATTTTCCGCACTCTGCAGCAAGTTGTCGTTTAAATCCTGAAGACACATATCCATACTCATGATATTTTCTATAAAAGCCAAAGCGCCCTCAACACTGTTGCATTTGGAACCTATTGGTGTCTTTTGCTTTTAAGTTTTGCTTTCTTTCAAAATTTCGACTCAAATCGTAACGAATTTTTGTCCTATTAACTTTCTGTCTGTATATTTAATATCATGAAGAAACAATATACGAAATCAGTTTTTGGCCAAAGCGAAACCGCGATTATGACCCAGCCTCCCATAGTACACCCAGTACCCATAGTACATGTCTGCCTAAAAATTCTTCACATTCTTGAAATGAGAAAAGATATGGAAATATGTACAATATATATGTACTTGGTTTCAGTTTTCTTGAAAATAAAACATCGGCAAACAGATAGTAAAGTGATCATCCAAAAGGCTTAATTTGTCATATTTAATCCAATTTATCTCCAAAACCTGACGGGATGGGAAAAAATTAAGACCAGATTAAAGTTCAGTATTGAAAAATTATGATTTTAAAAATTTATGTTAAGGTTTAAATTAATCTTGATATAATTCCCAACATTTTCCAAAAAAAATATTTTTTTTTTTCATTGAAGTCCCCCTCATTTGAACACCAACTTGAAAATCATTTAATTTTACCAATTTTTCGTGATGTCTATCTTAGATTATTAATAGCACCACTCACTGTGCGCATTCGTCTAGACACCTTCAATTTGCTAGCGCTGCATTACATTTTCAGCACATCCATGTGGTGACACTTTGATGGATTTGACCTAATATGCTCCCTTTGGCCATTTCTCACTTTCAAGAAACCGCGCACATACGCAACTACTTTGAGCCGACTAATGAGCGAATTGACAGTCGGTCTGTCAAAAGTTCGTTGTTTATAAGAGCGTGTGCACTAACTGACAAATGACTGAATTTTTCTTCAGCAGACTTTCTGTCTAACACACACCGTGGCGAGTCAGTAGCTGTCGCGGCAAAGAATAAACTCAGAAAATTCCACACACTCTACTTCTGATATTTGTGAGCACCGTTAATTAATGCAACTTTCTAGCGAGTTACTAACTGCGGAATAGTAATTTCGCAAAATTGCATTCACTCTTGAAAATATTTTCATTTATTTGGCTTTCGGCAGCTATTGCTGTGCTTCGAAAGTAAAATTTAAAATGAAATGAGTACCTACAACAATAAAAATGCAACACCACTTTGACCATCGTAATCGACATATTTTAGTCTCAATGACTCATTTAACCCATAGTGGCACCATCAGGTCGTGAACGACCCCACCGAAATTTTAAAATCATTTTTCGAACTAATCAATACCCAAGTTTAGCCTCATGTAGCACAAAATTTTTTTTAAAAACATATCAGTTATGAAGACTGAAATTAAAAATTCGCTTTTTCGTACTTTTATTTTCAACGTGGGGTCGTGAAAGACTCCAATATGCCGAATTGTTATAAAATTAAAATGGTGCCACTTGGATGTAAATCCAAGAATCTTGTCACCATGATTTATAGTATGCATATCGTCAACTGGTCAAATATTACCCACACAAAATATCAACAAAATCGTAAATTTCCTTTTGTTTAGGCAAGAATACCCCATATTCGCTTTGTTTGTAGAAAGGTTTTTATGTATCAAAAAATGGTCGGGATGAAATATGTGAGCATAAGCCTTCCCATGGAAACAAAAGTTTTTACATGTGTTCATTAGAGCGGCTCAAAATAAAAATTCAGCAGATTAGAGTAGCCTTATATGTCTGGACAAAGCCCATTACTAGGATTAAGGTTAATATTGAAAACTGATTTAGCGCCCTCTATTTTATCTTATTTCAAATCCAAGATATCTGCATTTTTTTAAATTAACAGACCTGATTTTTTTCGAATCAGAGTCGACAAATTTGCATATTACGGTGATTCAAATTTTTTTTTTATTTCAAACAGTTATTATTGATCGGGGAATTTGAATCCGTGATTAGTTTTTCGTTTTTTTTTTCTTATAAGAAAATTGAAAAAAGTTGCAAAATCACTCCATATTATTTTGCGGCCGATCCCGTGTTACATCATTTTTGATGTTTTGCTATTTGCATAAAAGAATGACGTAAGCCGCATATCATTTTCTTATTTCGAACCCGAGATATCTGCATTTTTCTACATTAACAGAACTGGTATAATTGGAAATTTTGAAAATGGTAGAAAATCTATAGAATAGTTCAAATTATGCCAGTTCTGTTAATTTGGAAAAATCCAGATATCTCGAGTTTGGAAAAAGAAAATGATATGCGGTTTATAGCATTCTTTTAAGCAAATAGCAAAACATTAAAAATGATGTAACACGGGATCGCCGCAAAATAATATAGAGTGATTTTGCAACTTTAAAGTACAAAATCGCAATTTTTTAATTTTTATCCGGTCAGTTTTCAATTTTTTTATAAGAAAAAAAAAAAAAAAGAAAACTAATCACGGATTCAAATTCCCCGATCAATAATTGATTGTTTATCCTATATACTATAGCTTTTGAGATATTTCGTTTCAAAAAGTGTTCTAAAAGGGCCATGGCCAATGTTTAATGGCTCGCCATGAAATCCTCAGGTTAGCAGAAAACGCGGTCATACTAAATCATCGCGGAGTCGCTAGAGTAACAAATATGTAAATTGGAGAAATATTTGAGGGAATCGAGGGCACTCTCTAATGATCGCGCACGTTGGAAGAGAGTTGAGAAGGCCCTATGTTCCGTGAGGAGATAAAGGACGCAAGAGAAGCAGAAGATATTCATTTAAGAAGTATGATATCTAAATACGTTGAAAAATATACATATAATATTTATACAAGTATGATGTAAAATCAAATTAGATAAGAACATATACATATCGCTCACTTACTTCAAGACTGGCATAACTCAAAAAACGGGATTTTTGAGTTAATGATGCAGAAATATCCGTCATTTCGTGTTTTATTTTGTGTGAAAAAATCAAAAAAGTATCTCATAAACTTGCTTTCTGAGAAGAGCTTATGTAGACATACTTTTCATCATTTTCATATAAAAAGTAACTTATTGAAAACTTTAAATGCGTTTTTTTCCTACTTTATGTTTTTTGAGTTATGGCAGTCTTGAAGTAAGTGAGCGATATGCATTTGGCCCGACTGAATTTCTCCAATCTTTTTGGAGTTAAAATTTAACTATTATCAAGAAAACCAATTTAAATCCATTTTTTTTTAAATTAGATAAGGTTTGGTGCTATTTTTGAAGAGCACTGTTTTGAAGTGTCTGAGTTCGGTATACCTGCAAAGTTGATAAGGCTCTGCAGGATGACGTTGAGCAATACGTGTAGCTCCGTCAAGGTAGGGAATGACCTCTCCGGAACTTTTAATACCGATCGAGGTTTCAGACAAGGCAACCCGCTCTCGTGCGATCTCTTCAATTTCATTATGGAGGGGATCGTACGAAAAGCCGGTGTGCATCATAATGTCACCTTGCGTACGCTGATGATATTGATATTATCGGTCGGAGATAGAGAGATGTTACTGCTGCTTTCACTGCTATTGAAAAGGAATCAGCTAAAGTGGGTTTGACGGTAAACGAGGGCAAGACGAAATACATGATGTCTACTAACAACAACAAGAGAGCACGGGATCTAGACTCTCATGTTACAGCGGGCAACTGTAAATTAGAAGTTGTCAATGAATTCATTTACCTTGGTACTGCCGTAACCAGCAACAATGAAGTCAGTCTGGAGATTAAGCGGAGAATAACAATTGCTAATAGGTGCTACTACGGTCTCAGTAAGCAATTACGTTGCAGAGCTCTCTCATGATCGACAAAGCTAACACTCTACAAGACGCTCATTCTAGCTGTGCTTCTTTATGGCGCTGAGGCATGGGTGGTTTCGACAACAGACGCAGCCGCTCTTGGGGTGTTCGAGAGGAAAGTTCTCCGCAAAATCTTTGGTCCTGTTCGAGTTGGCGACGACTATCGCATTCGAATGAACCACGAGCTGTATGAGCTCTACGCCGACATAGTTAAGCGTATAACAATACAGTGACTACGCTGGCTGGGTCATGTCCATCGTATGGATAAAGAAGCTCCAGCGAAAAAGGTATTCGAAGGGAAGGTCCTCGGTCAACGACGAAGAGGGAAACCATGCCTCCGGTGGATAGACCAAGCTGAGGAAGCCCTAACCGCGCTTGGCATTAACAATTTTGGCGCGCGCAAAACAGAGGCGCCTGGCGAGAGCTAATGAGGTCAGCCGTAACCTGATAACGGGTTGTTATGGCCATCTAAGTAAGTAAGTACTGTTTTGAAGAAAAATGGTCTAATGCGAGTATGTTATAACTAAAACCTTAACACTTTTGTGTGCTGCTCTGTGTAATCAAGATAAGCTATAAAATTTATTTTCAGTACAAGTTGTGTGGCCCATAGAAAATAATTTTTTGAGTATATACTTTTATTTTTTAAACAGGTGTGAAATAAATCAAAATTTGAAATGTTTTTTCATACCGAGGACTTTTTTATAATTTTTATAATAATGTGGTGTACTTTTTACAAATTTAAGCCTAGTACATATAACAAAATATATCGTTTCAATCAATTGTAACAGTATTTCTTTGCGGCCGCAGGACTTAAAGCAACAAATAAAAAAACGCAGGTAAATGAAAACAAATTACCATCTTGTTTGGCCTCATATTTTTCTTATATTAACAAGAGAGGAAACACACATACCAATCTTAAAAATTGGCAAAAAATAAAAAATCAATAACAACATCGATGATAGAAACATCATTTGATAAGGTTAACGTAATTCAATATCTACTAGATACACAAACTAAGCCAAGGTAAAGACAAAATCAGTGAAGAAAGCGGACAGAGGGACACCACACATGAATTTCAACGGCCGAGGACACAGCAACTAAAAACGAAAAACAGCAACCTCATGCCACATCACTCAGTAGGTGCACATAGAGCACATAAAGTGGAATTAATTCTCCCTACTTGAAATATGACACTTTTTTTTTTTTATAGACACATCAATATGATGGGTTGGATCGGAGGCTCTCATTTGAATCCCATTTAATTTTGCCTACAAATGAAGTTCACCTTGTGGCTTTTGCAAATCCGGATGCTATTTCTGTTTTTTAATATTGATGCCCGTTGACATCACTCTCTGACTAGTGATGCCAGATTTATATTTATCAAAATTGCCATTAAACATAAACATAAGACTTAAAATGTCAATACCGCATATTGAGAGGTCACTATTATTTGATAATACTACGAAATTTAAACGATTTTTATTTAATCAAATTTAAAACTCTGTTGTGCTAGGTGTGTTTCGATGGGTGGGTGTGGCAAATGTGTATGTACTTACGTTTGGCTGGTGGTTGTTTCCCATGCTTTTTGATCGAGGAGCTCAACATATGTACTTTTGATAACATATTGAAAATTTTTGACTTTAGACAATTTTTTTTTTAGCCAAGTTTAGAGTGCCGCTCAGTACTTAACCCCTTGAGACTGATGGGGTAACATGTGACACCACATGTTTATATATCAAATAAGTCGAAAAAATACGATTCAAAAGTAATCGTATGCTCTGAATTTAGATTTGTTTTATTGAAAAAATATCCATAGCATCAAATAAGTATACTAAATGGGGTTAAGTGTGACCCCATCAGCCTCAAGTAAAACTTTTTGTGATATATTTTCATACCTACGCTGTTTAGTGTTCTCTATCAGCGTTTTGTTTTTTGCAGTTTATATATTGCAATATTACACAAAATATGCCAAATGTTAGAAGTAGAAAATAGCAGATATAGCCTTCCTTGAGGACGATGTTGAGCCTGGTGCATAAATATTAATTGAGAAATGCAAGGTAACTAATCTGGACAAGCCATCAATATCCTTTAAGGCACTAAAATATATTTTCCTCGATATTTTTATTCCTTTCAAGTGGCGTAAGTATTTGTATATGCAAAAGGAATTCGATAGAGTCTATCGGGTAGACCACTAGAGTTTCCTATAGAATAGTTTCAGGACCAACAGTTTGGATAGTCTGAAACTATAACGATTTCCTAATTTTACTTTCATCAGATCCACACTGAGATGTCATTTGTAGAGTTAACTACAAGATAGAGCTCACTTTCTAACTCGAAATTATAGCTACCGATATTAACATTTTGTTTCAGATGATGGACTGATGTTGATTTGTTACCGGATAGCTTTTCCTGGTTTTGTCTTCATTGATTGTCAGTCTCACTCGCTTCACCTTATTTTTAACAGCATCATCTACACACCCAAATAGCTGAACAGATGTGTGAAAAATATGCCCCGAATGCTTTCGCAAGGCAAAGAACTGTCATTTGTGAATTATCTGGATCGCCAATACGGCACTCGCAGATCGTTCTACTGAAAATCATATGGCGTTCCTCACCAGGAAATGGAACCAATGTGTTCACCTTTTCGGTAAAAGTATGCTTGTCACTTTATATATTTCTAAGACATTTGGCATCGAGTGTGGCATCGCGCTCTCGTATCAAAACTAATTGCATTTGGTGTTGGTACTTCCTTCGCTCCTTGAATTACGAGCTTCTGCAGTGATTGCACTATCCGAGTTATGGTAGACAATTTCCACTCCAATCAGTTCTCCATTTATTCAGGATTTTTTAAGAGCTCTGTCTCACCTCCGACCCTATTCCTACTTTTTATCGATGACTTTCAACCATCGATCACCAATTCAATCCATTCCAACCAACATTTGTCATTCTCTGTGGATATTGAGAGTAAAAGGCGACTTATAAATAATACACTCGCTAATGATCTCAATACAATTTCTGAGTGGGATCATGTTATCCGAGTTAGTTTTAATACTAGTTAATCCCAGTGCTGTCTGTTGTCCTACAGACGAATGGATTACTTCTTTCATTAATGTGGCTGGCTAAGCTATTACGAGATCAACAACTCTTGACGTTCTGGATCCTTTGGTTCAGCTAGGACAGACCATGTGTTCGGGGTGTCGAAAAAATTAATGCACCAAATGCCCATCCCTTGTGCGTCACACCGGTGATCAATAAGACATCGCACTTTCGAAATAATTTATACTTTGGCACGATTAATATTCTGATTTCCTGACATTCCATATATGCATCAAAAATGAGTATCTTTCTGTAATTTAAATAATGCTATGAAATGCTTTATGTTGCTATGTTAAGTGTTTCGTGTTAAGATTAAAAAAAAGTTCCAAATATTATAAACAAAATCCTACAATATGTCAACACTGTCTATGAGGATATTCTACGCTTTAAAGAGAAACAAAATAAAAAGAGCCTGCATCTAAAGAAGATGAAGGAAACTTTCTGACCCCAAATTGGATTATAATTTGCCTTTTCTGCTGTTACCTTTTTTTTCAGAGCAAGCAAAAAATCGTAAAAGAACATGGACATTTTTCCGTAATCAGAACCTCAACTGAAACCTGAACACACCCAGTAGCGAACAAAGAAATAAAAAATGAAGGTTCCCTTGTGCGACAAATACATTCATCTCGTTAAACACATTTCATTCCATTCAACATCTTGTTATTATGATTATTGTGATTTTAATGAAATAATGTCCCATTGAATTTTATTGGTAACCATAACTGTAGCTGTAACTGTAACATTACGACGAGTATGACTTCATTCTCAGCCTCATTTTGGTTTTCCCCTCTGCCAGAGGAAACGTCTCTTTTATTTTTTCGCATTGTTCATTGTATTCCAACACTTTTGCAAGTTATATGAACGAGACCGAGATTTAGGATTGAGGGTTATTTTGTACCCTGATTACTTGTGCAATTCAGTTGTAGCAAGGGGGTGTGGCTATGTGTGTGCTGCCTGTGGATTTCAATGAGATTTTTGTATTGTGTCTGCATCTGCTTTGCAACATTCATTGCAACAACTGAAACATCCGTACGAGTTGTCGTCGTCGTTGGGTGTGCGTTAATTCGAATGTATGCATGTGTCATGTGATGCTTTGGAATATACTCGACTCGGGGTATATACTCTGGGTATAGTGCTTTCATTAGACATTGTTAGCGATTACATAATTTATGTATGTACGAGTATTGCACACTCAAAGGCATAACATAGAATCACAGCATTGTGGTCTACGAAGTTGTGACTCGGATTCCCGGCAGCACACAAAATGACAGTTACGATTATCAAATTGTTGCTTTCAATTGATTTCATTAGCGAAAAAGCAGTCGTTGGTTGCATGCACATACTTAGTACGATGTGTAAATTGGAGATGTTCTATGCGAACACTCCTCTTGTGTTTCAAATTAAAATTGATTTTAATTTCTCTTTCAGCTTGGGATAATTTTTTGTATTTTTTTTTTGAATTAATAATTTTAATCGTTGGACTGATCAAAGCATGTTTGAATGCTTTATTCTTCCTTGAGAGTTATTTTAATATAGAGAGAAAAAGACTGGCATATTGCACTTAGCTTCCGAGAACATAGGAGCACTGTACACAACTTGTCAAATAGCAAAAGAAAGTACTCAAAAGTATGTTTGAAAGTAACAGCCAATTCCATTATGTTCGGTTTATATTAAAATTCACAAAGATCAATATTTCTGATGTAAATAATACCAGACAAGAAATTAATTTTTCAATAACTTCTTAGAACATATCATTCATTCCTTGCCAAATTTAGTCACAAATCGAACCAACGTTGAGCTAAAATATCTCTCTAAAAATTAAATTTTGGCAAAATATCAATTCTTCCATACTTGATTTGACCCCTCGCAACAAGAACCGTGGGTAAAAGACTCCACTTGGAAAATCCTAGAAAAGGTAGAGGTGCAAATTGAGAATGATATGAAGCGCTAAAAAGAAACCAGAGGTAAAACACCGCACAACAAATTAAACTCCTGAATAAATGCCCAACAAACCACAGAAATCAGAGACGCAAAGCTTATGATATAATACGCAAGTTGGCAGCTAGTCCGTTGGAAAAAAACCTTTTCTGGTTACCTTCAAACGTTCACCTTTACCCGTTTACATTCGCCGAATACCTATCCCTCAGAGAATGTTTCAGCGAAACGCCTGTTGTTAAGAGATTTTATAACCTTTGATAGCTCTGCTAATGAAGGCGGGCACAAGTAGAGTTATCATATAGTGTAGTTGCCGAAATGTTGAAAGCTTCTCCAGAGTTCATCACTGAACATCTGTACCATGTCCTTATCCAAATTTGGGTAGATGAAAGCATTCCTGAGACTGGCTGATAGGAATCTGTGAGAATATTCCAAAGAACTCTACTCACCAGAATCAGTGAAACTATAACCACTTATCCGGATACAAGAGTCAAATTTACGCCTAAATAGATCATGTAGCGATCAAATTACTACCTTTCGCATTATCATGGAGCAGATAAGTTAGTGGCAGGCTTCTTTACACTTAACTTTCATTAAATTAGATTGATTTTCAGATCTACTTCTTTTGAAGAAGATCGGACTGCAGTGAGTTCCGCTCGCATATCAAACTGTTTGTTGAAAAGGAAGCATGTGTCATCATCATAAGTGAGGTATGCTATTGCATTGAAAAGAGGTGCACCACACAAGATCTTAAGCCACATCTTGGCTCAATGTAAAGATTACGAACGGGTAATTTTCTGATCGATTTGAGTTCGTCTACGTTCCTCAGTTTTGTTCTTACCAGAGCTCTGGGCTCTACAAATCGTGGCATTCAATAGACTTTCAGCGAGCATCTGAAAGACCTCACTTATGATGATGACACATGCTTCCTTTTTAACAAACAGTTTGATATGCGAGCGAAACTCAATGCAGTCCGATCTTCTTCAAAAGGAGTAGATCTGAAAATCAACTGTACTAAGACAAAGAGCATGTCCATTCGCCCAACCAGTGCCACCAGTATTTCCATATTAAGTGAATCTAGCTTAGGAAAAGTGGATAGCTTCACTTATTTAGGCTGCGCCGTAACTCCTGCAATGCCAATAAGGACATCTACGCTAGAATGAACAGAGCGATAGGTACCTTCGCTCAGCTTCATAATATCTGACAGACTTCATGCCTATCAATGAACATGAACCTCAAAATCTTAGAGTTAAACGTGAATCCATTTCTTCCATACTGCTGTGAAACTTGATTGACCAACAGAACTTTGCTACACATTTACCATATGTTCACTAACAAACTCCTTAGATAATTTCTAAAAATTTTGTGACCTAGGACCATCTCCAATGTCAAATTGCTCACCAGATGCTATCAAGACCTGAAGCTTGTTTCTGTAAAAAAATCGGCAAGTTACCGATTTGTGTGACGTCAAACAGTTTCGATCCTGAGTTACCGATTTCGTGACAACTGATGTTTTTGTACGTTCAAATCGTTAAAAATTTGGTCCGTGATGGAAAAGAACACAAATTGAGAAGAAACGTTGTGAAATTGAATCAAATAACAGCTGTTTATTTACATTTGTTTATTTACTTTTCAAATATTATTTGGAACTATTTTCAGAAACGGAAATAATTTGACACTTAGTGATGTGAAATGAAAAGTAAACATATATTTGCAACCGGTTACTTTTGCGTTGCTTTAACAAATTTTTTTTTGTTTAAGTTTCTGACTGTTATGTATATACGTTTTAATTTTAAAACACATTATCTTGGAAACTAAAATGTTCTAAAATAAACAAAAAGATTATAATCAGTAAAAAATTCAACTTCAGCTAAAGTACCCGGTTTTAAAAATTTAATTACTGACATTTATCAGAATCGGTAAAATTCTCACTTACTGCAGAGTCAGTAACAAAACTGACATTTTAAATCGATTCACATTTCTTACAGAAACACTTTTTGAAAAGGTTCTATTGGAATGAAATTGGAGAATGTGACAACTTATCGATTTGAAACGAATAAATTGAAACCGAAGTCAATTCAAATCTTTACAGAAACAGTGCAGGTGAGAGTGACGTCAAATCGGTAATATGAGTCGGTAAATGCGATCGTTACGAGTTACAGAAACGAGCTTCTGATTTCCATTCAATTCAAAGGACGAAAGTAGAAATGGATTGGACACACTTTGCGGAAAAAACCAAAATAACGTCTCAATACCTCCAATAATATATGTTTATCAAAAATTCAGAAAAAATATATGTGATTGAGATCCCATTTGGCTCTGCTCCATTTTTTCTTTCTTTAATATTTTGTGCCCCACTAAAAGTTAAATCACGGAAAACGTAGTGTTAAGAATCGCATTCAAATATTTAAATATTCATTCAGTGTTGCCTAAGGACTGCGAATAATGGCCCCTCACGTGCATTTTGACGCGGCGAAAACAAACTTTTGTAAACTTCTGCTTCAGGAAAATTGATTGACTCCACATGATCTCGAGTCACGATTCTCATTTGGCTTCCAACAATTTTTCTATCTCAACTGAAATTATGAAAAGATGTTACTTACTTACTTAGATGGCCATAACAACCCGTTGTCAGGTTACGGCCGACCTCATTAGCTCTCGCCAGGTGCCTCTGTTTTGCGCGCGCCTTCTCCAATCGTTAATGCCAAGCGCGGTTAGGGCTTCCTCAGCTTGGTCTATCCACCGGAGGCATGGTCTCCCTCTTCGTCGTTGACCGGGGACCTTCCCTTCGAATACCTTTTTCGCTGAAGCTTCTTTATCCATATGATGGACATGATCCAGCCAGCGTAGTCGCTGTATTGTTATACGCTTAACTATGTCGGCGTAGAGCTCATACAGCTCGTGGTTCATTCGAATGCGATAGTTGTCGCCAACTCGAACAGGACCAAAGATTTTGCGGAGAACTTTCCTCTCGAACACCCCAAGAGCGGCTGCGTCTGTTGTCGAAACCACCCATGCCTCAGCGCCATAAAGAAGCACAGCTAGAATGAGCGTCTTGTAGAGTGTTAGCTTTGTCGATCGAGAGAGAGCTCTGCAACGTAATTGCTTACTGAGACCGTAGTAGACCTATTAGCAATTCTGAATTCTGAAAAGATGTTGGCAATGGATAAGTCAGATGGAATGATCGGATGTAGAGGAAGCCACAGAGCATCATAATAGAAACTGATACGACAAAAATAAGATCGAATTTACGGAATTGGCTTGGACAACAACACTTCAAAGGCCATAATTTGGATGCGTTGTTTATTTTACCAATGACCAGTACGCTGCGCTTTCAGTAGAGTGGTGCGGCGTAAGACACTGTTGGTTGGCAACTCTGGAAGGCAGCTGAAACTGAAGCCTACAAAGGAAGACGCCTGCTGGATGCGGTGGCATTTAAATTATCATATCAAATATGGTTTGATTAAAAACCGATAAGATAAAGTTTGATGACTTAGTTAATTACAGTATTCTCCGACAAAATATTAATCATCCATGAATATTTTTTAGAAACCGTTTTTAAGTCAAGACATTATTAATATTTTTGCGTAATTATTCAAAAAATATCTCAAAACGCTACATGATACAAAAGGTTCATCAAATTATGTATTAAACATCACTCCATTAACTTAAAATTAACTTCAAAAATGTACCACAGTGAACATTTACAATGGTGAAGGATAAAACATATTTCAGCCAACAGTAGCAATGTTAAGGGGCACAAGGCATCAGGGGTTGAATTTCGAGTACGGGCACCCAGTAGCTTTAAAATGTGTCATGGTACGAGTATTACCAGCGCGAATACTTAAGGTCTGCGACTATACATAAGACGTTTGCAAAGGCAGCGGACGCGTTCATCTACCCAGCTATACCACGGCGCAAATGTACCGATTCTTTGTTGACTTTCAGCCCAAGTTATCAGTATTTAATACTCAAATGATTACAAAGCACAACGCTGTAATGGCGCTGTAGTTTTGTCTCTTTTGCTCTGCTTCTTGTGACTGCTTAGAATGTTAATTGGGCGGTTCAGTGAACAGTCACACCCCTTTACATTCGCCTTTCAAATTGTTGGCAAAAAAAGAAGAAAACGAGTGCAGTGTAGCGTGCGAGTGAAAAAGACAGTCGTGCTTTCATTGTTCTTTTTTTGTTTATTTTTCGATGCCTTTCGAATCGGTTACATGCGAACTGCAATGTTGTTGCAGTTAACGCAACCTGACATGATGTATCATATGGCGATGATGATGACGATGACGATGATGGAGTTGATGATAAAGTGCTCTTATGGAAGAATAACAATGCTCGCTTCTAATCGTCGTTATCATCACTTTAATGACAAGACTTAGGGGACTTCATTTGAGCAGTGATCACTTTCGTTAATCCTAATTTGCTCTAAATTCTCGTATTGATAACGACAGATGGTAAGCAACAAGAAATTTTGGCTGATTTGAAAAGTTAATAGTATCACTGCTTGTTATAGCTATTTTTGTTTAAGTACTTACTAATTAACTTTAGCTGTTTTTTTGTTGGCTTAGATACATATAATAAGAGTTCCTTGAAATTTAGTCTAACGGTTCAATAATCCACATTTTTTTTTTTTTGAAAATAGCTTTGATGGATGATTCAATGCGTTAGTGATGAGCTAGGGTTATTATTTACTTTAACGGCCTCACACCCGATTTTCTTGAATTTTTAGTATGTCGATATAAGTGGGCGACCTTAGGCCGCAGCTAAGGGCTTACATCCTCCAATATGTCCAATGAAGGCTTCGCTAACACATCGGCATTGCATATATTACTGTGAACCGCGGCTAAAGGACGACGTAAATATTGAGTTGCCACTTATTTTAACATACTAAAATTTTCCTAGGATAAACTGGTTTATCCTAACACGCTTCGAATGAACTAGTTTTGCTTAGGAAAAACCAGTTTATCCTAAAAACTAATTTGGCCGGTAACATACAGGTGAAACGATGTAGTGGTCTTTGGGAAAATACTATTTTAAAAATAATTTTGTATGAGGGCCACCCTTAATATGCACCTTAAATAAAATTTTTATACCCTGCAAGCTATTCCCAAACCTTCCAAATATACACACAAAATTTCATAAAAATCAGTCAAGCCGTTTCGGAGGAGTTCGGTAACAAACACTGTGACACGAGATTTTTATATATGAGAGATAAATACCACAATATCATAAAAACTAGAGCCAATCCAGCACTTTCATGAATATATTCGTAAACTGTGAGCTTGAAACTATAGAAATCCACAGAGACATACAGGGCAACAAAAAAGAAGTTAATTTTGTTGAGTAGTGTAATTTTTTGAAAAGCTTACCGCTTTCAAAATGTTATCCGAATCTGCTCGTGTAATGTTTGTATCTTAAATTTTCCTGCACAAGAGACAAAGGGGGGAAAACAATTGTGTAAGTTTGTCATGAGACTTGAAGCACTTTTCATATCCACTTCGCTGTAATTCATTTGGTTCGAATTAGGTGAGGTGAGCTTAAATGCTGCCGTTCTATAAGATCGAAAACATAGTATTTTCATAAAGACTTACACTTGGAAGGCTTCTTTTCAATTATGGAAAATCACACGATTCAAAATATTTGCCTGATTCCAGAAAGTTAGATGAGGAAATAAATTACGAAGAAAGGAATATATGGAAATTCTTATGAAAAATGTACACTGAACGAAATATGTACACATTTGCAAAGTAAAACTAAATACAGCGCATGTATTTTCATTGAAATACTATTACATTGACCCAATATACGAATACATAAGTACGCTACTCTGTCAATGTACAGAAAACACATTCATTAAATGTACTTGTAATGAAAGCCATACATAGTATTCTTGTATGAAATTCGGTTCAGTGTATTACTATCACCTCTGAGTTGAAAGCGGAGTAGACTACCACTGCGCCACAAAGACGACCTTTAATGTAAACATGTTCATCTTATTATTAGGTATGACCCATGTACTTAATTTAAGTCTCGCAGTGCCAATTGTATCATTATATCATCGATCTCAACAAAGATTTCCAAGAGAGATGTTAGTATCAATGGATATTGTTTGCTGTGTTTCAGAAATTAATTCTAGATCACATGCCAATACATCACCTTGAAATTATCCGAAAAGATTATGAGTATCCACTAAAAACGCGTTACCTTTTCCAGGACTTGCCTCTGAGTATAACTCTCCGCTTTCAATGGCTGTATTGATCTTAAGCCTCTTAACTACTGGTTTTAATGCCAGTTGAGGGACTAGGTGGTGAGACATCCTTGCGTTGCTTAGAGAAGGTATTTCTTGATTTTCTCAGTGGCGTACTGTTTACATTGCCGCACCCTAATAAAGGAAAAGGTCCTCACTTTTAACATCTCGAAAATCCTAGCAAATGAGATATATTTCACATTAAAGTACAAAACCTCCACCTACAGATTCCAATTTACTACCTCAAATTATTTTCTTTTTATAAAAATTCCAGGCTTCTTTCTGTTTGCGAAACTTTTCAATATCATCCATATGAGACCTTCCAAGCAGTTTATTTTCTGTTTTCTTAGACGGCTCTTGTTTTTCGTTGCAATTCTGAAGACATACTTCCTCCACAAGCTTTTAAAGCTGCTCGCATTCTTCGTCATATCACTGTTTTTTGTCTTGAGTAGTTCTTCCCCAATGTGTCAGCAGCATAGCTGGGCATCGTTAATCAAATAGTTAACTTCGTTAATCGCTAATCCGTTACTAAAAAAGTTAACTTCGTTAAACGTTAAAGCGTTACATTTCGATAGATTTAACGCAAGTTAACGTTAATCGTTAAAACGTTAACACGTGATAAAAATTGCATTTTTTATATCATTGCGTAAGTGATCTTCTTATAAAAACTGTTGATTTGAGTTCTGGAAGTTAACAGGTTAGGAACAAAAAGACGTGTAAAAATGGAGTGTGTAATTTAGTCATCTGGCATAATGTGAATGTTCAACTTCATGAACATTAATATCTTGAAGTTCTCGTCTGAAAGCGAGGCTCGTTTCGGCGTTAAGACATCTTTGCCCGTGGAAAAAATAGTTTCAACTGCAGCGCTTGACGGTATATCTGTATTATATTTAATAAACAGATTTATGAATATCTGTTCCCCGAAGAAAGCCACATCGTTAAAAAAGTCTTTTGATTTCATGTCCAGCCAAATTTTGATGAGATTTTGAGCTTTACTCTTCAAAGATTTGTGGGTCTTAGGTTTTTCTTTTAACTGAGTGACAGAATTAAAAAAGTCTCCTCATCATCGTCGTTATTACTCGCGTTGCTGCGAGTAACAAGTCTGTTGAGTCTCACAAATAAATTGGTTTTTCTAGATAGGAGACAAAAAAGCTACCTTAAATAAAAAGAAAAAATATGTAAAAATGTGAATAAAAATTACATTTCACCCGAAAGCGAAAATGTCAAAGTGGAAATAACGCACCCTTTTTTCTTTTTCGAGGTAAGTAAAATTGTTTAAGAGAATTCCAAAAAAATTAGCCATTACTTCGTGTGAAAATTTCGCAGAAATTTTATGAGACTCTATAGCTTACAGGATCATTCTGCATGTTGATTGATAGCAATTTTTTTCTTTAAGAGAAACTTATACGGAAAATATTAACAAATTTTGACCCTGATTTGAATACCATGAAGTTTTATTTTAAGACGAGAGGCGCACCAAACATAAATCAAAATGTTCAACCCCTTATTCATTACCAGAAATTTAACTGTTACTGTTTTAATGTCTTAAGTTCAAAAACGACTAATACAATATTATATCAATAATCCATTAGTTGAGTTTTATAGTTTTAAGAAAACGAAAATACTTTCTAAACTATCTACGACTAAATGTCATCAAAGTCATTCCTTCTAACACATTGAGTTTTCAACCAGGTTAACCTTTAACCATTAACTCCAATTAACAAATTTTCCTTCACAATTCCCCTAATTGAATTCATGAAATTCATCTCGCATTTCAACAAAGTAACATATGTATATGCAGGAGCTTCCTACTGTCGCCGTCTTACGGCTGATCACGTGTCAGGTGAATCCTGTTCGTGTAGCAATAATAACAGTGTTTGTTCTGACATCCAAAGTAAAACCATATAATCTCGAATTTCTTTGTGACAATAAGAACATTGCTACACTGTTGGATTGACACAAGACTCCTGTTACAAATCTCTTGGCTTAAATTACAATCTCAAAAGTAAATTCTCTTACTCCATCCTTCGTCTTACATAATTCAACCAACATTCACTTCAATGAAAAAGCTACTCCTTTTCTTTTTAAAATCTTGATTATTTTACTATTGTTGCTACCCTCTCTCGATTAGCCTTCGCTGGCATCTGTGAATTTTATATTCGTCTATTCAAATGTATTCAAGGAAAAGAAGTCAATCAGTCAACAAAGTGCCGGATTTCGCACTTCATCAAATTCAAATACAATGATTCCGCATTGAAATCCCAAGTCATCGCCTTGAAGTCGGTCAATGTAAATGCATGTAACTTTCTGGAGCAAAATATTGTTTTCAAACACAACATGACATAGCATCCGCTCCGTTACCCTTAAGATATTTTGAAGAATTTACAGTTCGCCAAGGGCAGAAGAAAGTAAGCCATTTGCTTATGAATTATAAATTGCAGAATAGAACGCCCTCGCGTTGAACCACAGAGTTGTGCCATTACGCTTACAACTGTGCCAACACCAGGGATTATCAAGTCAGAAAAGTTTTTTTTTTTTATTAACAACAAATTTGTTTCCAATAACTAGTACTTGCATCAATATGCATAAGGATATAATGTCTTGTAAGTAGGGAATTATTGTGTAAATTGTTAAGATTTTTTCGGGTTATTTCTCTATATAGTGCTTCACCGACAAAAAATAGTTATCGTTAGACGACCGAGAGACGATATTTAAAAAATTATTTCTCGAGATTGAGAACGAGAAGGTCTGTCCGATATCTTGAGGACGAGAACGAGAATATCTGGCCGACAGCTCGTTATCGTGTGTATCGTACGTATTAACACTATATCGTACGATAAAAACCACATTATCAGCGATAACGATATATCGGCCATATTTTCACGATCTCGTTCACACGATAAATCTTTTCTTTTTTTTTTTAACGAGAACAATATATCGGCGAGACCAGATCGTATCGTTAGATTATAAGTAACGTTTCGGTAGGACAACTGAGGACAAGAGTTTCAATTTTATCTACGCCATCTACCGAAAAATTCAAATCATATGGGAAAGAAGATTTAACCAAGATATGAATGTCGATATCACAATTCAAGCGAATAGAAAACAAAGCTTTAAATAAAAAAATTAATTCAAAGCCGACTGGCTTGAAAAGAAAATCATGACCGAACCCTCATTTCAGAGCTTAGATAATCGCTGAAACCATTCCACTTAGTGTGGTATGAACTCATCCCGGATCGAAGATGATGTAATTCTACGGTTAGTTCAGACAATGAGTTGTGTGTCTGAAACTTTCAAAAAGCACGTCACTCCATAGTTTGACCTCATTTCCGCTTTTCCTGGTTTCCTTCTCAAAGATAACATATGTACCTTCTAGAAATATTTGTTTTTAAAAAAAGGAGCGAGTGTGAGGCTCAATATAAAAAACAAACATTTTTTAAAAAAAAAAAAATAGAGATCGATTGCTAAAAAATGTCCTTTACCAAAGAGATTATCATTGCCAGACGAATATTATGTTCTTGATATATAGCTCTCGAAATATTGGCCTGGGATACGCAATTCAAAAAGTAAAATCAAACTTTTTACTAAGAATTGAAGCTTTCATTAAATAAAATCCTCGAAAATGATACAGTTTTCCAAACATTCCTTAAGCTGACAACTTTTTGTGTCCTTTATATCCTTTTACAGAATTTTTCTAAACATAATTTTACAGTTATTTTTCCTCGGACTTTGGGTTAAGTTTAGTGCTCGTTATTTTTTATCAAGCAAATTTTTTAGACAATTCTTTTCACAATTCTTTGGGCATTTGGTTAACACGTAAATCCTTAAGAAATAATTTTTGACCATACCAAAAAACATTATGAGATTTCAAGACCCTTATGTATAACAAAATTTTCCGTCTAGCAATTTGTCCATAAAGAATATCTTAAGACTTTAACTAAAAATAAGAAAAAGTATTACGGATTTGATTTCCCATTTGTAACATAAGCATTTGATAGAAAAACTGAAAATTATGTTGTATTTATCCCTGGTTCTCATTGTCTCTCGTCCTTAAACTGCTTTGGTCGTATATTAGCCACGTGTGCCAAATGTTGCTTGCTTAATCCAGCTTCAATAACCCATTCTTCAATTACCCTTTCACAGCTTATGAACAGTACGTTTCTATGGATGTGTGTGTGTATGTAGTGCAACGTAATCACATCGTAATTGCAATAAAATTACTCTCACGTGCGCCAGTAACCTGATCATCAAAGCCAAAGCTAAACTTCAACAGACGTCTTCTTCCTTACTGTTTGGCTCGTACTACACAAATGTTCTCATAAGCCTTATGTTGTTCAATGGTTGAATTACATTCATGACAATATTGATTTTAAATTTCTTGCAATTGTACGAAATGGCTTTCTTCTGTATTTCTCAAAAATTTAAGTTAAAGTTATCATTTCAAGATATTTTTAACGAATAATAATAATGTTTTGAATAGTAAATATGAAACCACGTCTGAAAGCCATACTTATGCATGAGGTATGAGTCAAAAAGCATTGAAAGGGTGTATCGATACCTAAGAAAAAAAGAAGTTTCGCTTGTCAGCTCTCATTTTGAGTACTTTCCTTATGAGTGTTTCAGTTCTACTAAAAGGTTATTCTTATACTGTAAAAAACTCCTCCAAAATCAATTTTTCGACCCTACCCTCAGTATACCGTATATTGTCTTTGTCATTCCGTTTGTAACGTATAGAAGGGCGTGGCAGTTGTAGCAAAGTATACATATTCATCATCAGTGTCATCATCTGAATTGTTAAGCCATGTCTGTCTATATTTCTGTGTGTGGAAATCACGATGACGGAAAATTTCCAGCAAGATAATTGAATAAAATTCGCTACACATGATACATCTTCAAACCAGGCTCTTGTTATTGAAAATGGGCGATATCGGTTGACGGACACGCCTACCAACCATACAAATGAAACATTTAAAACGCTATATTGAGAGCGATATATCTCACAGATACTTGGAAATGCTATCCAAATTTCTGGAAGTGGGCGGATACATTTTAAACAGAGAGTGTGACACCTACTAAATGTATAATTAAAAACTTTGAGACCTTACACTGAGGAGGTTATTTAAGGAAATGCAACTAAATCCAACAATTATACTAGGATTGGTTCGTAAAAGCTATGGAGGAAAATTGGATGAACGTCAACAAGAGGGCGTGGCATCTCCCATAGAAGCAAACAATTAAAAACGTTACAGAACGAAATTATGAAACCGAATTGCACACAAATAAGAAATAGTTTGTTCCAGCATCAAACAAAAATTGGCGCGTTTTAACAAGAGGGCGTTGCAGCTCCAATACAAGACTTATGTAGCTTAAAAACGCTGTACACAGAGCTATTTACGGACAGTATTTTTGTTAAACTTTTTAACATGCATATCTGTGGACACTTGACAAAATAACCTCTTTGGATCTACTGTAATAATTCAATGCATTTTGGTTTGTTTTGAGACTAATAATTATTATGTTTTATTATGTCAATGCATTATTACCAAAGAGTCTCTTATTTTTGTAATTTTTTTCCCCCAATCGATGGGAAGAGGTGGTTTATATGACATCACCAGAGGTAATCCCCGTTTCAAAAAGTGCACGATTTTGATCCATTTCCGAAACTTTTTGTTGCACCAATCAATGAAAATAGGTCTTAATTTTGGCCATCACCAGAGCTGGTCCCGATGCCAAAAAGTGCCCGATTTTGGTCAAATTTCGAAAAAATTTTTCTAAGAATTGATGAAAAGACGTCGAAAATAGATTTATATTATTATAGATTGGTCCCGAGTCAAAAAAACTTCACGATTTCGGTCAATTTTTACATTTTTTTTCTCTGCACCAATCAATGAAAGGATCCAAAAATTTTCGAAAACAATTTTTCTGCCAATCGATTGGCTATCACCAGAAGTGGTCCGGGATCCAAAAAGCAGGTTCAAATCCTTTAATAATACAAAGCGGCTTTCATATATTGTTGATGCTTTGAACTTTTGGAATAACTATCCCGACAAAGAATTATCTAAACTAGATCAAATTATTTTTGGTGTTCCAGCAACCCAGGTTTAGGTAGAGAGGGCATTTTCCACCCTAAAGTTTATTCTCAGAGGCCTGCGGGGAAATATTGACGAAGACTTGTAGAAGATATTCTTTTCATCAATCTCAAATGATTATTGTAAATCAAATTTTTTATCAAATAAGAATTTTTTACTGCGTACTTATAGTGTATGACATAAATCATTTTTACATATATATTTCTATATTCTTTTGGATTTTTATACTGAATAAAAATAACACAAATGTGCATAGTCTTTTTATAATTCCCAAGCCGTTGAACCGATCCGAAACCCCGGTTCAAAGAAGAAAAATACCGTTTTGACGAACCAATCAAAAAGTGCAAAAACGGTACGAGCCGCTGAATCGAACCGACCAAATTTTTCACCCGAACGTCCCTGCCAAAAAGTGCCCAATTTCGATCAATTATGAAATTTTTTGTTTCTAAAAAATAGTTCAAAAAATTCGAAAATGAACGAAAATCGGGCAGAGATCGGACCGAAATCAACTTTCGACCTATTTTCATTGATTTGTAATTGATCGAAAGTAGACCAAAATCGGGTAATTTTGTAGCTCGGGACTAGAGAATGTCAATGAGACATTCATCATTTTTTACCATTCATGAATCTGTTGAATCTTTCAGTAGATTCGCCACTCACAAAAAATATAGTGAATCACGGCGAAGTCTGTGATGGTTCAAAAACGGTCGTTCTAGGGTCCAGAGTCACCATAAATGATGTCCAAAATTCATTTTCGACCTTTCGCCATTAATTACAGAACAATTTTTTTCATGTCACACCCAGTTTTGGTAGTGGCTCAAAACCCTCAATGTGCGACTAAATGACGTTCTCTGCTCGGTACCACCTTTGGTGACTGCTAAAGTTAATTTTCAACCTCTAACAATACTGCCGTACTAAGCGAAAAAGACGTATCTCAAAAAAATTCATTTCGAGATAATTGATGTTTTGTTTATGTCAATTTGTTGAAATACCTGTAAAATTGAGATAGAGGAAATTTTCTTAGTAGATTTTTTATATGATTGAACTAAGATGCCGACATTTGGAGTATTTCATTAGACGGGTAATTTCTTAAGCTATCCGATGCCATAAGAATCTCGGATATTTTTTTTTTGAGATACGTCTTTTTCGCTTAGTACGGCAGAATAGGTGAAAAAAAAAAACTTCAAATATATATTGAAATCGGCCACTATCGGTGACCACCTCTGGTGATGTCATAGAAACCACTTCTCCCCCATCGACTGGTGCAAAATAATTTACAAAAATTTGAGACTTTGAAATTTTTTTCAAAATAACGTAAAAAACATTTGTCCCAACGGAAAAATAATTTCTAATGCATAGTAGTTGTTAGCGATGCCACTTCCGGGACCCCGGGATGCCGGCCTTACCACTATACTTTTTTTCCACTAGGACTTCTTACCAATTTTTTTTAACACTTTCCTTTTCTTCCACTGGAACTTTATACCAATATACTTTTACCACTACATTTTTACCACAAATAAGTACAAATTCCACAAGAGATAAACATTTATTCAAAATTGTATATTATGGCCTACAGCTCTCAAATATTCGGCGCTCCTCTTTTTGGGTTTCACATTCTTGGACTAAATTTGCGATGGGTACTTCAGTGGAGTTTCTAGCTCTGCTTTCGTTCTTATTTAATTTGCGTCCAATGTCAAGCTCCCTGAACATTGTTTCTGTATCTCCTTGCTTCTTTTATAGTTCTACCAAGAAAGCATATAGGCTTGGATGATGTCGACCAACGACCACAGCAAAACAAGTGAAGAATATACAACTTTCAAAATTATGTAGTGGTAAAAAATTTTAGAATCAGTGGTAAAAAGAATTAAAGGTAAAACTAATAAGTGGTAAAAAGAATTAGTGGTAAAATCGGTACAGTGGTAAAAACGGATTGGTAAAAATAGGATACAATCTATGGAATCATCATCATTTCGTCAACGCATAAACTTTAACCTTAGGGAATATCAACAGTTCTTGTTGAGAACATAGTTATATGTAAGCGAATCTTAAAAAGTTTGTCTCTTGATTTCTCATCTAGGATAAACTTTAGGCTATTGCGTATTGAATGAAATCTACTTTCTGCCATATTTTGACGAAATGCTGGAATTTCAGTGGCATCGTGGAATATCCGATATCTGCAGTTACGATTTCTAAGCCTACAAATTTCAGAATTTCTTCCCTTGTGACATTAATTGGTGTCCCACTTTGTAAAAGTGACGCTTGATTTATTGCTTGAACAATTATATCAATAAAACCACCTGTGAAATATTTAAAAAAAATATGAAACAGGAGTGTTCAAGCTTTGTTTAGGATAATTTTCAGAAAAATCTGAGCTTGAAACACTTCATGGCTTCTTAATCCATCGAAATTGAAGGGTTTTTTTGAAATGATATGTGCGCAACCTCATCCAGATCAAACAAATTATCTTCTGGAACCAATATATTATTTGCTAGATCTAAATTTTCCCCAAGTAAATCACTATTATTATCCGGATTAGATAACTCTTCGACTAAAAAAGATATATTAACTTCCAGAGTTTCTAATATGGTCCCCAAAACATCAGTTTATTCTTCTTCTTCATCAGATAAATCTAAGTCATCAAAATTAATTTCAATATCTTTTCCTTTCAGTTTTTTAAGCATTGCCATTGCCTTAACTATAAGTCAAATTAATGAATAAAAAAGCGTCCAACGCTGCAACTCTTCTCAACCAAATGAAATGTTTTAGCACCTTTAGATCAAATTCATGCCGTATGACATAGCGCGACATAGAAAAAATGCTACAGCGTTATTGAACTATGCTAGACGTCTAAATTTTTTTACACTTAATAAACCAACATTAAGCTTCAAAATGGCATTCACAAAATTATCAAATAAAACATAAAAGTACAATATTTAAAGAGTATTCTGTGAAAATTTGGTTAAAAAACATTGCAAAATAAGCCATTGGCAGCAAAATTCCGCGGACATCTCAAAAAAAAAAAAAGGTGGTTTGCGGTGAACATCATAACTCATCACTTTATCATCTGAAATCAAAAAATCAAAAATATTTGGTTAACTTATGAGTTTTTCAAGGTATTGACGAAGAGTTTTTTTTTTTTGACGATTTTTAAGATTTTTGCATAATTTTTAAGCCAAAAAAACCTTTTTTTTTAAAAAAATAATGAAAAAATCAGTATACTTGTTATTGTAAAACTAATTGTAATGCAAAAAAAAAAAGACTCTTCGTAACTACCTGGTTTTATATTTTTTTTTTTTTTTTTTTTTTTTTTTTTTTTTTTTTTTTTTTTTTATTTTATTAAAAAAATATAATTAATTACAATTTTTTAATTTATATACTAACATTAGCAACTAAGGCCCTCAGCTAGGATATTTAAACATAATTTAAAATAAAAAAATATAATAATATTGCTATACTTCAAAAAACAGTCCGGCTCGTTTAAGAAAAAGAGAAAAAGTTGTGATGTTTTTTTCGGTTGGTATTTTTAATATCTCTTGCAGGCTTTGAATTTTTAGTCTGTGGCAGATGCTGCTAGCTACTGCACATTGACTGATGAGATGCATTATGGAAACTTCATTGTTGTGGCAAAGTGGGCAGGAGGTGCCGCCTGAATTGTTGAATAGTTTCTTATGAGTTAATTTAGTATGACCAATACGGAATCTTGAAAAAGCGACGAGTTCTCTTCTAGAAACTGTAGCTGGGTACTTTGGGGGAAATTTCATAGGGTTAAAAATTTTATAAATGTGGGAGTAGTTTGTCCAGTTATGATTGATGGCTTCCAGGCAGATCTTGTCCACCGCTTTATTTAAGTCTTTTCGGTTGTTACAGGCTTGGATGATAAGTGGGGATTTTGTAGCAAGTTTAGCAGCCTCATCTGCAAGCGTGTTTCCAGCTATGCCAATGTGACTTGGAATCCAAAGTAATTTAAGACGGGAACTGTTGCTGATTATAATGTCTCTAATCTGATTTATGGTTGGTTCGATGCTGTTTAAGTTTTGGATGGCTGAGATTGTGGACAAAGAATCGGTGCATATGATAATTTTTTCCCTCTTTTTTTGAGCGTATATGGCTGCATGTAATACAGCAGCTGCTTCTGCGCAAAAAACGGATGCAAAGTTAGGAAGAACAGCTGACTTGAGTAAGACCGTATTTTCATGTACTACGCTAAATGCTGTGGCTGTGTCGTTTTTTGAGCCATCTGTGAAAACACAAGTCCAGTCACTATATTTACTTCGAATGGAGTTGAATTCACGTAGAAATATGTCGGCGCTGTTATCCTTTTTCCAGTAGTGTAGTGAGGTATCAATGGTATTTGATGGTAGTAGCCATTGTGGAAAACGAAGTCTATACATCGGGGTTGACCTTATGATAATATCATTTGTTTTTGCGAAATCCATTACTCGGCAGATTGCTGACGGTAAGTTGGGACGTTTTTTGCGTTTTAGTCTGGCCTTGACCATTTCGGATAAGTACGTGCGGTCTGAATTGACTATTTTTGAAACTAGTCGTCCTGTCTGATGCATAAGTCTCTCGTCCAATGATGTTAGTCCTGTTTCAGTAAGGATATTTTTTATGGGAGAGGATCGGAATGCACCCAGCGACAGTCTTGCAGCAGCATGGTATATAGTTTTAATTTTTTGTAAATTAGTTTTTGAGGTATATCCATAAACAACAAATCCATAATCAATTTTAGATATAATTGTAGCTTTTGTAATATTTATTAATGAGTGTGTGTTTGGTTCTAGTTTTAGGTTACTTAAGCATTTAATAATATTAAGTCTATTGTTTAGTGAATCACAAAGTGCTTTGATGTGGGATGTCCACTTATATTTCTTATTAAAAGTTATGCCTAATATCTTTAAATCTGTTACATTTTCTATTGTTGTTGAGTTTAGTACAATATTAATATTTCTACAATTATTCTTACGGCATATATGCAGATGTTTACTTTTTACAACAGATATTTTTGCACCACTATATTGGCACCAATTTGTTATACAAATATAAAGTTCATATAGTTTTTGAATAAAGATATTTGTGTCTGAAAATTTGTTGAAAATGTATAAATCATCTGCATACATGACGTGCTTAAAGTATTTATGTTCATCTATAATAACACTTAATTTGTTAAAAGCAATTAAAAAAAGGACTACGGACAATGGTGAGCCTTGAGGTATCCCATTTTGCAAGTTCCATGTATCAGAAAGAGAAGTTTTAATTCGTACCCGAAATTTTCTATTTGTTAGAAAACTCTTAACATAGTTTATGATTTTAGGTCCTAATTTCCAAGAAATCAGTTGGTCTATCACTGAATGTATCCCTACACGATCGAATGCCTTTTCTGCATCTATAGAGATGATGGAAGTGTGGTTTTTTGTTGTGAGGGAATCACAGATATGTTCGTCTAATGCTAGTAAAGTGTCTAAGGTCCCAGTTCCTACTTTGTATGCAGTCTGTTTGTTTGAAAGTTTATTTTCTTGGGTTAGAAACCAAGCCAGTCTACGTGCAATCAACTTTTCTAATACTTTGCTTAAACAAGAGAGTAATGAAATTGGTCTATATCCTGATGTTGAGTTAATTGGTTTTTTTGGTTTTCTAATTGGGATTACCGTTGCTGTTTTCCATTGCTGTGGTATAGTGCTGGTTTCGAAAATTTCATTATAAAGCTGACATAGTCTTTGTTTGGCTGAGCAAGGTAAATTTTTTATTATTGGATAAGACAGTTTGTCAAATCCAGGAGTTTTTCCGCTAAGCAAGTTGAGGCATGTTTGCAACTCTAGTGAAGTTATATTTTTTTCTATGAGCTTGGAGCGGTTGGGTAGACTGTAGGTAATGGAGATTTGATTTTGTAAATTTTGTTTTTTTAATATAAATTCGCGCGTGAAATTTGTGTCATCAGAGTATAGAGACCAATTTTTTGCTAAAATATTTGCGATATCCACTGGTTCGCTGAGGCAGTCTCCGTTATCAGTTTTTATAAAATCAATTTTTATTGAGGAGTGAGCTCCAGATAAGGCTCTTACCTTATCCCACAACAGTTTTGGTGGCGTCAAGGGATTAATATCTTTTGTAAAGTGTACAAAAGAATTCCTTTTTGCAACTTTTACCTCACGTTTGAATCTAGCGTTTGCTTTTTTGTAAAGGAGGATGTTTTCAGTAGTGGGATGTCTTTTGACTAAATTCCATTTTTGTCTTTTATCTAGTCTTAAGTTTTGAAGTTGCTGATTCCACCAACATAATTGATTTTTACGAAAGAAGTTACAAGATTTAGGGATCGCTTCATTTGAAGCACGTACAATGGCTTTTTGGAAGCGGGCTATTTTTTGATTTATATTTTTGCATTCTGCAATTTTAGAGATATATTTTTCAGCTAATAGCTGAAACTTTGCCCAATTAGCTAAGTTAGTATTAAAACGGGTTACTTTTTGAGTATGGACGATACGGGATGTGCCAAATAAATTAATTACAATCGGAAAATGATCACTGCCGTGTAAAAACTTGTCTATGGACCAGGAAGCTGTTAGAAAGAGCTGTTGAGAACATATAGTTAAATCGATATTAGTGAAAGTAGAACGTGTGGAGAAATGTGTAGGAGAGTTGGTATTAAGTACTAGCAAGTTACTATTTTGTATAAATTTGGTTACAATTTTTCCTTTTTTGTTGTATGTGGCTGAACCCCACAAAGGGCTCCATGCATTGAAATCGCCAACGAGCAATATTGGCTTATTGAAATTACTGATAATATTATGTAAGTCGTTTTCGGAAAAATTGTCAGTTGGTGAGATATAAACATTGAGAATTACAAAAGATATATTAGCTTGGACTTCAGCTGCGATTGCTAGAATATTTGAGTTTATATTAATAATTGAATGTTGAAGACTTTTTGATATTAAGAGAGCAACACCTCTCTTTGCAGTTTGTGAGAGGGAAATATTATTTTTACCATAGAAAAAGAAACTTTTGGGGATACATGAGACTGGAGGATCGCAATGCAAATGGGTTTCTTGCAATGCTATTATATTTGGAAGGTTATCATTAATAAGTATCTGAAGCTCGTTTAAATTGTTATTGAAACCGTTTAGATTCCACTGAAGGATTCTAAGTACCATAATATATTATTTTAGGAAGAATGCTCTTAGTAATTTGTATTTCAAAGCATACAAAAAACAAAAGCGGTTGTTGGCTTTTAATCTGTTCTGTATCGAGGTTTTTGTACAGAAATATACTAATGATAACATGATTAAATATAGTATGTACTATGCGTATTTGTGTGTTAACACATATCATCAGAAGAGTCAATTTGATCTACATTATTGATCGTTTCACTAGCTGCAGTTATAGTTGTAAATTCTGATAGTGATGTTGTTGCAGTGTCAGTTTTTTTATTAGTGGGGGGGAGGTGAGAATGTTTTTGAGAAAGATGTTTAGAAATTATTTTTTGTAAACGTAAGTTTGATGTATGAGTGGCTGAGTTGTAAGCAGAATTTTGTGTGGAGAGAGTGTGAGAAAGCTGTTGAGAATCTATATTGTGTAAATGTGGGTTTGATGTATGAGCGGCTGAGTCGTTAGAAGTATTTTGTGTGGAGAGAGTGTAAGAAAGCTGTTGAGAATCTATTTTTTGTAAATGTGAGTTTGATGTATGAGTGACTGAGTTGTTAGCAGAATCTTGTGGGGAGAGAGTGTGAGAAAGCTGTTGAGAATCTTTTTTGTGTAAATGTGAGTTTGATGTATGAGTGGCTGAGTTGTTAGAAGAATTTTGTGAAGAGAGAGTGTGAGAAATCTGTAAGTTGTTGGAGGGAGAGAGATTTGCGTTTGCTTGTTGGTCGGAAAAAGTGGCTTGACTAGAAGTTGGATTGTTGAGATCGGTGCCCGAGAATGGATTAATACTGGTTGATGGTGCTATTTCTTTAAGTGAGAGAGTAATGCTGTTGTTCGAATTCTTTTGTTTATTTGAGTTTATTGAGGTGGTGGAATTTACGTTTTCTTTTGAGGCTTTCGTTACTTCGGAGAATGTAGGTTTTGAGTTTGAATTGAATTGATATTGTTCTCTGTATTTACGTCTTGCTTCACCAAGACTGCATTTATTTTGTGTCTTAATTTTTAAAACTTCTTTTGCTTGCTGGTATTTTGGACAGTCATTTGAGAAAGAGGTGTGAGGAGTGAGGCAATTGGCGCACATGACTCGTACACATTTTTCCGGATTGTGGGGAGGGAGGTTGCAAGTACCGCATGATGGATTGTTCTTGCAATATTTTGCTGTATGGCCAATAATTTGGCAATTTCTACACCGCATGGGATTAGGAAAATGTTCATTTACTTTGACAGTATACCAGGCAATGTCAATTTGACTAGGAAGTTGAAATGCATTAAACGTGAGCAGAATCACGCCAGTTGGAGTGGGGTTTCCATCAACTTTTTTATTAAATTTGAATACACTGACGACACCTTGAGTTTTTAAATCATCTAAAATTTCCTGTTCAGACGTTGGAATTAGATTACGGTCGTAAATTGTACCTTTACAAGTGTTTAAAGATTCGTGGAGGGTTATGGAAACGGGACATAAGCCACCAAAATTTTTAGCTTTTAGGAATTTATCAGCTATCTTTTCTGATTTGGTAAGAATTAAAAGATTACCATCACGAAGTATGCTGACTTGTTCTAATTCGGTGCTTATGCTGTCCAAAGCTTTCTTTTTTGCAAAAACACTAAAAGACGACAGAGGTTTGCTTTCATCAGTAGACTTTATTGTTAGAAATTTTGGATTTTTTGTACCACAGGCTAACTTTAATATAGGTGGAAAAGATTCTTTAGTGGAGTTTAATTTTTTTTTCTTTGCTCGGGGACTTGATTCTGGAATCTCGTCGAGAAGGACACTAAACCGGTTCCCCAAGGGAACCGGTCTATTACCACTCATCACTCAGTAAAGGAAAAAACAAAAAATTTATTTTATTTGCTTTAATGAAAAAACTCACTGATTTAAAGGCGAAAACAAAAGAAAATATATACGAACTCGAAGTGTATGCAACGAAATAACAAACGGCGGTGTAAAAGAAGAAAGAGAAGACCAACTCACGACTGTACGCTTTGAAAGGTAGTCGATGACTGCCCTGGTTTTATATGTAGTAAAAGAGTGTGCCAAATTGCAAGAGAATCGGTCAAGTAGTTTTTGAGTTACAGTGTCATCGATTTTGAACATTTATATTCGAGAAAAACGCATTTAAAGTTTTAACACTGTTTTTTTTTTATATTCACATATAAAAAAAAAATCAGTTTTTAAATAACTTCGCCGCCATTTTGAATTTTGAAAATCTGATACCAGATTCGTAATCAGCGACCCTGAAATCCTCCGAGTAAGGAGTTTCAAGCAAATCCGATCAGTTTTTAAAAGATTTGTCCGCCGTATTGAATCCGCCATTTTGAATTTTTTGAGATCTGATACGAGATTCGTAATCAGCGACCCTAAAAATCCCAAGTAACAAGTTTCAAGCGAATTTGATCAATTTTAGAGAAGTTACGTACGTACGTTTTTTTTTTGTCAATGTGTCCATGTTTGGAATGAATTTGTGAAAAAACTAATGCAGCTAGAAAGCTGGGGTTTGTGGCATTGAAAAGAGCGTAGTCTCTTCTATAAGAATCGCTTAAAAAGTGAAAATCGATTTTTTCGAACCGTAGGTCCCTTTTAACTTTCCCGGTCACACACATATATCTACTTACTTTCACAGAATCAGTAGGGAGAATCAAGGCACTATATCTTCGTCAATTTTGCACCAATCGACCTCAAACTTTAACAGAATATTTATTGAAATTCAATAATTATCAGCAATTAATATAATATTTCTTACCGATAATAATGAAAAAGAAATATTTTTTGTCAAAAAGCTTAACTTAACGTCCCTGGTTTTTTGCATTTCCCACTTTAGGAAAATAAATAGGAATTTACTCAGTTAATTATTTTAATTTCTATTTTGCTGAGGCAGAAACCAATTCAGTTATTCACATTTCTTTGACTCCAGCGCCATCTCTTACAGGAAATGTTACTACGACGTCTTATTTTACTCATTTATAGATGACAGTGTGCTTCGCACTGTAATTTATTTCTCTTGTCTTAGTACTGCTAGTGGAAGAATGATGGCACTGACGGTCATAGGCGTGTTTTATTTGCGTTGAAATGCCACTGCACAGTACTTGCTAATTAGTAATTGATTTTGTAAACTTTTTCTACTTTTTACTACTTTTGGTTGAAATGCGCTACTTTTCACTACTTTCGAAGTTACGACCTTTTTATTTTACAAAAAATGTTTTATGGAAACAATATAAATAAATTAAAAAAACACGCAATAATGATGTTTTTTATTAGTGCTATGGGAAAGTAGAAATGGGGACCTTGCTTTTTTTTTGCTAATTACTATACTTTTTTTGTAAAAATTACGAAATTTGTTTGTGTTTTTTGAAAATTCTTAAATTTTACAAATGTGCTACTTTTGCAAGCAGGTCATCTGGTAGCCCAACGGTGACATCTCATTTAGGATAATATTCACTTGTAGATGGCAGTGTACTCATAACTCTTGACTTAGTACTGCCAGTGAATGAGTGATGGCACTGTACTATTTGTAATAGTTTAGCTCACACCAAAGCGAATAAAACACGGCAGGAATTTTTTTTTGACAAAAAACTTAATTTAACGTCCCTGTTTTTTTTTGTATTTCCCACTTTTCCACAGTTTTCGCTCTATTCTTATCCATTTATGTATACTTCTTACGCCCGTTTATTTTTAGTTCATTATTTTAATTTAAAGTGGCTATGCCATTTTTGTTTTGCTTTAAGAGAGCATTTCTTTGGATTAAGCGCCACCTCTAACAGGAAATTTTCTTACACATCTATAGAGATAACAGTGTGCTTGGGTAGTGTTAGTACTGCTAGTGGAAGGGTGATGGCACTGACGGTCATAAGGGTATTTCATTTGCATTGCAGATGGCACTGTTCCAGAGGTAAATGTATAATTTTCCTGATTTGTTAATTTTGTCTTATCCTCCATTGAAGCAAATTAGTGACATCTATGCAGTGTGCTTGAAATTGAAACAAATTAACCAGGGACCCAAAATAACTTTTTGTGATTGAAAAAATTGCCCAATTTTAAGTATTATTTTTAAAAATTGTTTTTTAATTATTATGGATAAGAAATATTTTATTAGTTATCAATAATTATTATTTTTCAATGGATTCTTTTTTACGTTGAGTCATAACTATTATGCATAAGAAATACATATTTCATTAGTTGTCAATAACTATTATTTTTCAATGAATTCTTTTTTACGTTGAGTTATAACTATTATGAATACGAAATTGTTTTTCCATTGTCACTAACTATTAATTTGAAAAAATATTTTTTACGTTGTTTTAATATAATTTTCTCAAGGACTGCTTAATTGACTCTCTTGGAATTTACACCACATGGCTTTTATATTAAGAGGCACAGATAAGCTTAAAAAAATTTTATTTAGGGTGCATACTTAGGGTGACCCTCACACAAAAATATTTTTAAATATCATTTTCAAGAAGACAGGTTAGTCGATTCACTCAGAATTTACACCACGTAGCTCTTATACTAAGAGGCATAGCTTAGGTTACAAAAATTTTGTTTAGGGTGCATATGTAGGGTGGCCCTCATATAAAAATATTTTTAAATATCATTTTCTCGAAGACCGCTAAATCGATTCTCATGGAATTTACGCCACATGGCTTTTATATTAAGAGGACAGATGAGGTCGTACAAATTTTATTAGGGGTGCATACTTAGGGTGACCCTCACACAAAAATATTTTCAGATATTATTTTTACGAAGCCATGTGAGTCGATTCACATCGAATTCACACCACGTAGCTCTTATATTAATAGGCATAGCTTAGGCTACAAAACTTTTATTTAGGGTAGCCTTCACGCAAAAATAATTTTAAATATTATTTTCTTGAAGACCGATTCTCATGGAATTTACACAACATGGTTTTTATATTAAGGGGCACTGCTTAGGTTGTAAAAATTTTATTTTGGGTGCATACTTAGGGTGGTCCTCATACAAAAGTATTTTTTAAAAAGAATCTTCACGCAGACTGCACATCGAATATACGCCACGGTTGAGGTGAAACGATGCGCACAGGGTAATGCTAGTGCATAATAGTTATGACTCAACGTAAGAAAGAATTCATTGAAAAATAATAATTATCAACAATTAATATAATATTTCTTATCCATAATAATTATAAACCAATTTTTTTTGACAAAAAAACTTATAACAGTTATGTCACTGAAATTAACGACACTTTAAGGTTGCTGTGGATTACGAAATAAGTACTATATTATCTTTTATTATGTATCGGAATTATCTCAATTGGCTCAGATTATTTTTGATGTTCCAGCAACCCAGGTTTCGGTAGAGAGGGAATTTTCCACCCTTAAATTTATTCTCGAAGACCTGTTAGACTTATATTTTTTTAACTTTTATTTTGTTTTCTCCTCGAAATTTCTTTAGAACAAATTTTTTTTTCCCAAGCCTTTTCCCCACACTTGCCGTTTTCCCAAAATGTCTCCAAGATAGTATTTTTCGCCAAAATTGCAAAAAAATCCAGAATTTGAGAACCCTGAGATTATTCGAATTGGATACCATACAGTTTAGGCGGAGAGCCGGCTGTAGAAAAGTCGAGTGTATAAGATTACACCATGGGAACTACGCCAAATGATAGAGCTCGATGAGTCTAAATAGAATATCTAGGGTTGCCTTGCCAAAGCCTGTCCCGATAGCCGAAAAAAACCCAATTTTGGCCGACTTTTTTCTTAATAAAAAGTGTAAAAGATTACAGCATGAAATTGGTGTCAAATGATAGAGCTCGATGAGCCTAAATAGAATATATAAGGTTGCCTTGTCAAAGCCTGTCCTAAATAAGGGTTGCCACCTGTTTTTTTGGCCAATTTTTCTTAATAAAAAGTGTATAAGATTGCGGCATGAAAGGGGTGTCAAATGATAGAGCTCGATGAGCATAAAACGAATATATAGCCTGTCCTAAATAAGGGTTGTCCTAAATAAGAGCATAAAATTGGTGTCAAATGTTAGAGCTCGATGAGCGTAAAGAGAATATATAGAGTTGCTTTGGTCTAAATGACGTATGTAAAACCCTTTACGTAATAAAAAAATATTAAAGTTTAATTATAATTTAGACAATAATTATTGTCTGATTTGATTATCCGGATTTTCGAATAATCAAATACCCCTAGTTTTATTTGATTCGGATAATCGAGCCTTCCCACGGCAGACGTGATATCAGGCCTGATATTAGAAGGCATATGGTATTTTCTTCTTTAGTTTTTTGAACAGAGTTCATCTTATGGAACTATTCAAACGTAATAGACTTAAAGTAAGCGTTTCAAATGAAAATAATTTATGATTTCTGTTTAACCCTCTAACCAGAATAAACAGTCTTAAGACGGCCCTGACCACAGGATGTCTTTTTCGGAATTGCAGATTGTTTTGTATGTCCCAAAGGGTACAAACGTACCGTATCAGAAAATGAAAACCGATTCTATCTCTTTTATTTGACAGTAAGTAACGGAATAATGCTTTAAATCTACTTCTTTGTCATTACTTCTAAAAAAACGACCCATCCCTATTGCTGACTACTTAGTTTTTTATTAATATGTACTCGCAAGTAACGACTTAAAAATAAGCTTCTATCCATGCCACGAACCACTGTCTAAAGCAAGAGCTTTGTGCGCTTCAAACTAAATTCCAAGAGAGTGGAAACTGTTGACAGCCAATTTTGTTATCCAGTAAATTCATGGGGAGTAGGAGCACAACGAACAGCGAGCGAGCGAGCAGAGAACAACGGCACAGTTATACTGATTTTTATCAATTGATATCGTAGGAAAGCAGCACAGAACGGCGTAAAGCGATGCGTTTAAGGTACACAAATTCTACAAAAAATACCGACCAGCTAGTTGTGGGAAAACAATCTAAGGGTGCGTCACGCTGGTGTGGTAAAGTGCGCGCAATTTCTAGTAAAATTATATTTCAATTGAAATTAATGATATCTTAAATAAAAATTAATCGTTAAATTGAATATCTGTAATTTATTTAACGGAAAAATTTTAATAAAATTTAATGTTTCACTAAGAAACAACAAAATTTCAGTGCAACAAGATTTTGCTTGGGATAGGTTGGGCATCTCGCCTGCAGCACCTTTGAATTTGCATCCGTTTCCGGTGCATCTGTATCTGTGTTTATGTGCGTGTACAAAGGCTTAATCGCAAACTACCATTTTTCTCTTGCACTCTTTATATCCTCCTAAGGCTTATGCCAAGGAATTAACTTCAATAAACAAAGGAACAAAAAAGTGTAAAGTGTCGATTTTTTATTGCTGCAAAAGGACTCATCTGCGATTTTTTTCCTTTTCAAAGTTTTAACTCACAACGATACATACATAGGTACTCGTATATCGTAGTGCTGTTGTTGTGATTGTTTTTTGTGTAATTGTTGTCTCTACATCTATAGATGTTGCAGTTGCCGCCCTTTTTCAAGCCGATGTAAAAATAGCATACATATCATCTATAGATGTGAATGAAGTTCTTTAACAGATTGTGTGAAAAATATAGAATCGTATCTCAATTATCTTGTGTTACAAAACGTCGAAATCAATCTGCGTTCAATTGAATTTGGCGCGAATTCTATTTAATTCAACTAATTAAACTTAATTGGTCCCTAACAAATAGTCAAAAATATTGAGAGTTGGTGGATGTAATTTGGTAAGTATACCTTCTTTGTTTTGTTGCTAAGTTTTATTTTGTTTTTTGTTGGTTTTTTTTTTGTGAACGGAAGTCGTATGAGAATGAGAGATGCGGGACAGTAATTTTGAAATCGGAAATGCGTTCACTGCCAATCTCACTCGCCTCTCTCACTCTCTATCTCTCTCTCTCCAGCTCTTCGTTTGTTTTTGGGTCCATTGTATGCATCGGGTGCAACAACCTTCTTAACGAATATTAACGACATGAATTATTTTTATGTAAATTTTTATTTTGTGTTTGCATTGAATGTCTTTTGTAAGCTCATAAGTCAGCAGCATCTTCAAGTTTTCGAAATATTCGAGAGCCTAATTTTTGATTTGTTTCATTTTAAGTAATTCAATTAAAAATCTTCGGATTTGATAAAATTTTGTAAGGCCAATGTTTGCTAAAGTGCACGCCAAATTCTAACTCACTTTCCTAAGTGGTCCTCAGAGTACAGAGCTTTGAAATATGAGCTAATATTTCATCAGTTTGATTAATTTGCAAATATGTATGTATGTACTACATACTTATTTACAGGTACATCGAGGCTTTATCTCAAAGATAACATTTTATCGTCCATTTGACGTTAGAGAAAAAATTGTCCCGTATCCCTATGTACGATACTCGATAAATTCTGTCCCTAGACTTATCTTGGAGAAAGATAGAAAACATGCATATGTTTCGTGTCTTCTTTGAGATGTTCTTTTGCTAAATATTAATAGGTCCGAAGTTTCTAAGCCGATCGACATATAGAGATTTGTCTATAACTAAATGTTACACCCAAAAAAGGAAACGAAACCTTATGCCTTCGGCTTGTGGTAGTACTACTTAGCTACAGTTTTTTCACATTTTCATTTTATTTAAATAATCTATTTAGATACCTTTCCATCGACTTATTGCCCATGCAAGCTATGTCTGAGCTATGGTGACCAATGTTAAGGTACCTTTTGATTTCTAGTACAAAAATGGACACGATTTGGGCCAACTGAACTAAAACTGCTTATAATTCCGAAACAGTTTTAGATAATCGCTATGGCACCCAGTCGCAACCCCAATAGTCACAATCCCCAAAATTATTTTGGATCGTATGTCTGTTTGTTTTTCGGTGATAATCAGTCAACATTGTTTTTTTTTTTGGGGTTAAGACCACTTCCAAGGACGGAAATCATCCCCAAAAACAGGAGGACATAAATCCAAATACTTTTCGTTGTTTCATACACAATATAAATGGACATTAAATCCATTTAGCTAACTTTTATGTTGAATTACTGTACCTAGCGAAGCCGGTATTGGATATATGATGGAATGTAAATGAGATTTGAATATACGATAGAATGTAAATGAGATTTTCAAGCTAAAAAAAATAAGGAGGTCCGAAAACATAGCAAAAATATTTTATATATGTATGTATATTCAAGCAAAACAAAAGTGGTCTAACACCCATTGGAGTTATGTCCATGGTTATGAGTGGTCATAGCTACCAAAATTATTTTGGGGACTATGACCGTTTTACAGGTGGACATAAGGACCTACATTTTCTGAGAATTATGATGATTGGGGTTATAAGATCACACCACGCTACTCGTCAGTAATGTTATTGGTCTTGGTGAGGTCCATAATTGCTTAAAATGTTCAACTATGTTTTTGGTAGTGGCAAGGTCTATGATCCTTGCAACAAGGTAAGAGATAATCGAAGAGACCTTTGATCTTAAAAGATTTTTTTAAATTTAGTGATCAAATTTCACTACGAAGATCTCTAATCTTTGTTATAAATCTTGCCAAGGCCAATAATATCGTTGAAAATGTTACAAAGCACATATCTTTACATTGGTCGTCATATCTCAATCATGGCTTGCACACGCTAGGTATTAAAAAACTATATGTAGACTTTAAAATGTGTTTTTTAAATAAAAAAAATATGTGAATAAATGGTAGCTAACACTGATTCCCTAATTAAGGTTCACATTTTTTTAAAGCAATTAATTTATACCAGGAAAAGTACACAACTCAAGTTAGAACTTTTATAGTAAACTTATCGGTAGTACTATGATGCACTAAAATGTATAAGAAACCTACATTTTATTCCGATGTTTTGGGGAAAAATTGGGATTTAAAATGAAAAAAAAAAATAATTTTTTTGGGAAAAAACTAAGTAGTTAAAAAAGCAAGTCTGAATTCATCTACCTTGAAATGGCTGCAACTTTGCAAGGAAGCATCACAGATCACTACTTGAAAGCTCATCTTAAAGGGCAAGGATGATACTAAATGATGCTTTTGTTAAAAATAAGCTGATCAACTTTCTTTGAATCCTATACATGGCCTCAAAAGTAGACAAAAAACATCATGTTTTAGGTACTTAGTCTCAAATATTTCAGGATTCCGACATGATGGGTCAATTCTGAGGCCAGATTCGGATTCGAAGTAAGAAATTACGTCGAAAAACGACCCTTTTCAGCTCAACAACACTAATCACTTATTTATTTAGATACCTTTTTTGTAAAAAATAATTTTTCCATACAATTTACATGTAAAACTAACAGGCTCCGGCGCCACCTTATGAACTTGAGTTACAGAGCTGAATTTTCGTGAACTTTTTCTTCAAATCATAAACTTACTTTTTAAGCAACAGCACCTTAAAAAAAACAAAAAAAAAATTGAATCACCCTAATGTACATATGTATCCAATACTACATATCTAGTAAGTGGAGTTAAATTTTATTTAAACTTTACTTCAATAGCTCACAACGATTCTTTAAAACCTTATTAAGGCGTAGATGGCCATTGTTTTATTTAATTGTATCAAGCTAATCCCTTATAGTTTAAGAGGTCACGTAAAAATGTTATTTTTAATGAAAAATTCAAATCCGTCCTTAGGTCATAAGTTCTTGCAAAAATCAGCTGTCACAAATCACACACAAATCAGGTGTTTTTCAAGCTCTATACGTTTTATGTCTCCAATTATACATATACGCACTTTTTTGCTTATACAAGTAACTTTTAGCGATATATGTAAATAAACCACCCGTAACATAGTTATATGTTGTTCTCATGTTACATAATTTACGAACTTTAAGGTCGTTGACATGGTATGGTCACTAATAAAAAAAATTGAAAATTTTCTTTGATCCATCAACAAGCTATGCAAATTACACTAGCCTGCAAAAATTTCAATAATTTTCTATGGATAATATCAGAAATGATTTTTCTCAATGATTTGATTATTTTTTACAAAACTGTTTTTGATAGTTTATTTGCATCGCTTCAGCATTACGAAATATTCTTGAAAGCCAAAATTTCATATAACTACACAGGAAGAATTCATCGGCGCTTTAAGGTCAGCGTCGCTGTGTAAAAAAACGTACATCGAATAAAACAAAAGCTTTCAAATTTCTCCATTGTTTTCGTGAAAGTAAATTTTCGTATTGAAACCACAGTATATGAAAACTTCCAGGATAAATAAGAAGAAAATCACATAATAATAAGAAGAATATGATTTACAAAAACTTGTGGCATCTATTCCAAGAAGGATACAGGCCGTGATTGATATTCGTAGTGGACACAACAAGTTTTAAAGTTTTTCTTATAAGTTTATTTGTTTCTTCATAAGTCCTTTACATTTTGCAAAGAATTGTTTGAGACCATGAAATGGCTAGTGATTTTATTTGTGTTCCATAAGCTTTTGTTTTTGTTTATATCAAATAATTTTTTGTTGTTTTCTAATGAGGAATTAGTAAGAAAATTGAGTACAAAAAAAAAAGGATTCCAAAAAATTTACACATTTCTTATTTTTATTCAATATAAAAGTGAAAATTGTGTTTCATAATTTATTTTGTAAGCAATTACTTGACAGACTGTATGTAGCTCGAATAAATTGAGTTAATTTGAATCAAAGCGAAACTGATTAATTAAAACAAAAACGATCGTTAAAGAAATTTCTGTGATCAGAAAGAACAAACGAAAGAAACATTTTTTCTTCTTAAAGCAAAGAAATATTTATTTGAGTAATACAAATTGAGTAATGTGAATTTCTCCATAAATTTATAAAAAATGTTTTCCTATGAACTCAAACAAATTAAAAAATAAATAAAAATAAAAGTTGGTTCACACTGTCCTAATTTAGAAACCTTGACATGTTTTTGGAAAGATTGCTTTTGCTGTCAAATCATGTAAGCTGAGATGAGCTCAACATTTTGCTGCTGTTCTAAAGAGAAGTTCAAATGTGCATTTGCAATAAAACAAACTTAAACGCAGTCTTACTTAGAGCTCTATAATAAATCAGGTCTGTTCTTATTCGAAAAAGTTTGCAGACCAGTGTTATTTGCAAAGTCCTTCATTATCCTTCCAAGCCATTCAATGCATCGCAAACTGTGACAGTAAAAATCACAAAGTAAGCGGTTTTTTGCTAATGAATAAATTATAAGACTTCGTTCGTAGCATAAAAGGCTTCAACGTCAATGTCCTCTTGTTGAAATTACAAATGCCAAGTGGTCGTTCATTGTTTACCTAAGTGTGGTTGTATATGCTGACTTACACTTATTATATGTGTACAAATTAGGGAGTTTGATCCCAGACCCTTTTATCAATCGACGGGATTGAAAATCTCATTGCTAGGATTTTTTAAGGGATTTAATTACGTCACCTAATGAAATTTTAAAAAAATTCTTAATTTTGCTTATGTATAAAATGATACATTGAAAATCAACACTACATAACAGAAATGAGTAAAATAAGACTTTGAATAGTTTTGTAAGGAAAAAACAAAACGGTATCAGGAAAAAATAGGTTTAAGGGCCAACGCACGCATATAATTAAATAGTTGAACAATGCTCATTGTGTCATATGAGATTGAATAAGAAATTGAATATAGTTAAAATTAAATCGTTGGGAATTTTTTGGCTGGAAAGAAACCGTACAACTTTCTGCCCAATAGTTGGCCAACTTTTGCAAATAGAAAGCATGTAAATAGTTATTTGAAAAATAATCATTCCATCATCGTCTCTTTCACAATTTATTAAATTTTTGGGTGTAAAACTTACATACATATTTCAGTCAAGAAAAAATGCCAAAATATTTTAATGGGCCTGCAAATTTTTGATTGGAATCCAATAGCTGGCCAACGATTTGATTGGACTCCAATTAATTAATCAGAATCAAATTTAAGGTCGACTAAACTATTCAATTGGGGTGCAATAATTGGCCAGTAATTTCACACGCACTGGCCTTAAAATAATACATGTACATTAATCATGTTCTACAATTCTTCGGGAACGCATAAAATTCGAAAACTTACGCCCTTACGAGCATATCCTCAATCAAAAAAAAATGAAAAGAATGAAAGCTTCTAGCTTCTATCCAGAAAGAAAGAAAGCTTCTAGCTTCTATCAAGACATAAAACGAAAATTCCGCTTTTGATCAGGATTACAATCCCGGGAAATTACGGAAACTCGGGATTAATCTCCCTAGTACAATTGTATATTTTGGGTCACCAGAACTTATTGTTTGGTATACTCTTACTAGGTTATTTGTTTCTTCGAAATACATTATAATAAGTTGGAAAGTTTCTTATATGTACTGTGCAGACTTACCTTATGCGTATGCCTTATGGTTGTATGTGATATGCCATTAAAATAAAGTTAAATGTAGGACTAATACATATTTTATACGTAAAAACTTGCAAACATACGCTGTGTCCTTTTTAATTAATGTACGTAGACTTATAACAATGTGAATGTAATTGCATGGATCTTTGCAATTGTCCAGTACAACATTTTCTTCACTTATTAAACTGTACAAATATGGATTATTAAAGGTTTTAAAATTTACAATTCCAGTTTTTTGGATAAAAATCATTGTATACCCTTCTTATAGGGTATATTTACTTTCTCATTTTATTTGTAATAAATAAAAGGCTGCGTTGCAGATGTAGAATGGTATACGAATAATATTTTTGACCTGCACCACCACCTGAACCGATCTAGATAAGTTCGTCTGTCTATGGAAATCTGGAATATATGTAAGTTTTCAATTTTCAATAAAATACACTTGAAAAATTTAAGTAGTCATACAATTTTTGAAAAGAAATTATCCATCTTAATCTTTTTTAAGGATCAAGGAAACCTGTATCAAATTTAAAAAATCAGGGACTACGATCCAAGATGTCTTGTTTTTATTAATGGACAATTTATTATGTTTAATTGTTTTAAAGAGCTTTCCTTACCTTGAATATTTGTCGCCCGGGGTGAAGAACTAATGTGGCGCTTGAATATACATATGTACATTTGGCGCTCCCTGCATTGGTAAAAAATTCCTTCTTCCACCAAAAATCAAAATTTAATAAAAAAAAAAACAATAAAAGTCATCACTTTTTACATAAAAGAATCCCTAGCAAAATCAAATATTTTTAAGTTCGAAACCTCTTCTCTTATAAACTTTCAGCAAAATCAATTTTTGATGTTCACAACAAATATATTTTCATTTAATACTTAGCAGTTTTTTAAAGCTGTGATGTGTAAATACAATTTTTTTTTATAAGTTTGATTGAGTTTATTCTAGGAAAACAGGTCTTGTAATTTGTATTCTCCGTTTTGAGTTACATCAAGATTTTTTCTGCGTGTTTCTTTGAAAAAGTACATATCGCTCACTTACTTCAAGACTAGCATAACTCAAAAAACGTGATTTTTGAGTTAATGATGCAGAAATATACGCCATTTCATGTTTTATTTTGTGTGAAAAAATCAGAAAAGTATCTCATAAGCTTGCCTTGTGAGAAGAGTTTATGTAGACATACTTTTCATCATTTGCATATAAAAAGCAACTTATTGAAAACTTTAAATGCGTTTTTCTCCCACTTTATGTTTTTTGAGTTATGCCAGTCTTGAAGTAAGTGAGCGATATATACATTAGGGTGTGTATTTTGAAAATTTATTTGATTGCTTTTTTTTTGTGCCTATACTTTAGCTTGAGGTCTAAAACTAACATTCCCAACCTTTGAACTTCCTAGCTCAAACCTGTAAACGGCGCAAACAGTTTGTTTCCAATTACAATTCATATGGAACATAGAAAAATCTGTCATTCGCTTATCTGCTTTTTCGTGTTTTCCATATGAATTGTTATAGGAAACAAAATGTTTGCACCTTTCGCAGGTTTGATCTAGGAACCTGAAATTTTGGGAGAATTTTCTTCAAACTCGATTCCACAATATAGGTCTATGAGATTGCAAAAAAAAAACATTTGGGTGTATTTTGTCTGCATTTGCAGCCACACAAAAATTGTGGGTTTGACAACAACAGGTGGCGCCTCCCATACAACTAAAATACCTAAAACGCTAAATCTTGGCACCTAAGGAATACTTTTTCTACGTTTTAGTAAGTCGGTTTTTTCGAAAGACTTAAACGAAATCGGACACAAACACTGTGTTTGCCCCGTATACAGTTTTGAGCTAGGAATCTCGAATTTTGGGACAATTATTTTTTTTTTTTTTTTTTTTTTTTTTTTGCAATATTCTTTATTTATTCCCAGCTTAATATATATCACAATTATAATAAAATATTAAAGCTACGAATTAATAAAAAATTAATATAACTCAGGCAACTGTACAGTTGGTATTAGAGTTATTTAGAAAATGATACATTGAGTATTTGAAGCAATGAAATTTGGAGAAATGTAATTATTGAGATCATAACTCGTTGACAAAATGTTTTAGGCTTTTCTTAAAATACGCTAAATTATTGCAATTTCTAACATTTGACGGCAGCATGTTGTAAACTTCTATTGCGGTGTTCAGCAATCCATATCTATTTCTATTTGTTCTCGATCTGATTGTCCTGATGTTGTTGTTCATACGAGTATTATGATTATGAATTTGATTTACCATAGTTATTTCTGTATTGTGTTTAATGAGTTTATTTTTTATTTTGTATATATATTTGGCCTTCTCAATGAATATGACTTTTTTAAGTTGTAAGGATTTTGTCTTGCTAAAGACTTCAGCCGTAGGTGTACGAAACGGCATATGGTACAGTGCTTTTAATGATCTGCACATAATACGCTGTATACTGCTACATAGCATATCAATTGCTTAACAATATAGGAAAAAAGTATAAAAACAATCAAAAAAGTTTTCAAAATAAACACCCTAATGTACATACTTACATATAGAACACATATGTACATATCGCTCACTTACTTCAAGACTGGCATAACTCAAAAAAAATAAAGTGGGAGAAAAACGCATTTAAAGTTTTCAATAAGTTGCTTTTTATATGAAAATGATGAAAAATATGTCCACATAAACTCTTCTCACAAAGCAAGTTTAAGAGATAATTTTCTGATTTTTTCACACAAAATAAAACATGAAATGGATAACATTTCTGCATCATTACCTAAAAATTCAAATTTTTTGAGCTATGCCAGTCTTGAAGTAAGTGAGCGATATGTATAGTATTTATTATTTTTATTGATTTCTGAATTTGATATGATAAAACCAACAAAAATTTAGTGTTTTAGGCTTCTGTGTCAAAAAGTTTTAACTGTACACTAAAACTTCTTGCAAATTATTGCAATTGTCATTAACCCTTACGTGAGCGCATAGAGTGAGAAAATTTTTGAAAAAGTGGATTTCAAGTATTTTTTATTCGAAGATATAAGAAGAATCTATATTTTTATTACTTGTAAAAAGAATATTTCTTATATTATTTGAATGAATAAGAAATAATTTTAAATATTTATTATTTTAATCTTTGATTTCATAACTATTTAACCACATATACTAATTTTAAAAAATATTTGGGGTCTATGTTGACCCTATGCTTCCACTTAAGTAAATACTTTGTACGCCTACTTAAGGGTTAATGCATAGAAAATAATTACGAAATTTAGAACTCTTTCGTTGGAAACAACTATATAGGTATGTCTTAGAAGTGTTAAAATTATAGAACAGATATTAACCAGTGGTGCCTTCTTTGACTGAGAAAAAAATCTCGTAGGAGAGAGTGGTCGTATTTAAAATAAACTTTTAATCAAAATTCAAAATATTGTTATTCGTATATGCAGAATATTGTTAAGTTACATTTAACGTTTATAATAAATTAACTTAAACTGCAAAACAGGTAGAAATTTTGTATTACTCAGCATAAGCAAAGGAAATAAAGTTAATTGTTGATGTAGTAAATTGCAATTGCAAGAAATATGTTAACGTGAGAACTCAATACATGAAACTTTATTTTTTTGCATTGCAAAAATTAAGTCTGTAAATATTTTGTACTGTTTATATATTTCTGGGAAATTGGTATTTTTTTTTTAGCTTATATTATTGGACTGTGATAAATGTTATTAGAAAAGAGTTTTGTTCGTATTTAGTAGCCAAATATTTATGAAAACACAATTATGTTTGAACTTAAAATAACGTATTATCTCAACAAACCATGCATGCAATTCAATCAAAGTTTAAGAAATTTTTAGAAAAGTTTTTAGACTTCTTAGTTAAGCGATCTAGTACGTCCTTCACCCATCAACCACTAGCAACTCAACTTTTACTTGCCAATTTAATTGCTGTAAAGATGACTAATTTTTATTGCTCGATATCTGAACACCATCTTTTTATGACATTTATGTCGAACAAGACCGCTAACAGTTAATTTTAGCTTTAAGTTTTGACTCTAAGAAGCCGCTCGTCAACCGTAGAGGTCCGACGCGTAGTTATGTATATTACATGCTGAGGAAGTCCAATTCATTACGTTGAGGTCATATCGGGCATTTCATGTGTAGCGAACAAGGAAAAAGATTTTGAAATTCGCTCACATTCAGCCTAATTGTACATCTAGAAGATGTAAATGAAAACGTACAATTTTTATTTTGTATGAGGCTTAGATGTTAAGCTATAGCCTCCTAAGCAATCGAAGACGTTACTTGTGCGTTACCTTAACTTTTTCCGCTTGACACATCATTTCTTATTATAAGAGTAAAAGTAGAAAGAAAATAAGAAGGTGAAGAAAAACACGTTTATCTAATAGATTACATTAAATAGCTGCATCATGTGGCATACCATTATAATTAATCATTTAATTAGGTTTTCTAAGCAAATAAATGAAAGATTAAGACTAATTTTTTTGAAAAAACAGCAAATAAGAAGATAAAAAATTCCCTTTAGCTTGGAATTTATGTAATCCGTTTAAAAGCTTAAGATACGAGTCTTTACCGTCTTTAAAAAGCTTCCAAGCAGTCTGTCTGTCCGGCCACATTCTAAAACGGCTTATGCTCCTATATTAGAGGTCAAAAGTGCTGTCAATGTCAAAAAATAAGGATAAGCCTAAAATGTTACGCTAATGCCATGCATCAATGTCACAATTAAATTGATTCACTGTGGTATAAATTTCTTTTTATAACCCAAAATAATGATATCTAGTGATGATTGTCTTAAATAAGTTAATATTGTAGGAGACTGGTAAGAACACAAAATAAGGCCGCAGAACTTTTGATTTATTTATTAACATACTTGCGTACCCTTCCGAACTTTAACCCAAACGGTTTTAAGTCAAAGCATTTTTAAGATCTTATAATTACAACAGCAACTCATTTTTAGAATTTCAGGATTAAAGATAATAAGCATATGAGGCGACCAGTTGCAAAACCGGCCAAGTCCAAAAAATAAAAATTTTGAGATATTCTCATGTATATCAAAATCTAGACCATGCTTTATCTTTCTACTATGGTTTTAGATAAAAAAAAAACTTTTGACAGAAATATTACACTTTTTAATTTATTTTTGATTCATCGATTTCAAAACCGACCAAGTGCATGAACTTGCTTTCAAAACCAGTGCGACGCCTTGGAATCAAAACCGGCCAAGTCCAGAACATTGGTATCAAAACCGGCCAAGTCCACATTTTTCCAACGTCTTGGAATCAAAACCGGTTCCGGTTCATTGGTATCAAATTCGGCCAAGTCCAAAATTGTTTTCTCAATAACATACGCAAATAAAACTTGAAAAGTCTGATCTGACGTTCTTAGAGTAAGAAATTTTATAAGCTATTATGTGGGAAATACTTTTTAATTTTTCAAAAGTATGGAAAAGGGACTTGGCAGGTTTTGCAACTGGGTGCCTCATATATTGGCAAATATTTTTTGAAAAAATTTTATATTCAATTAAAAATACAATAAAAGGTGTCATTTATCAACTCAAAAATGATCAAATTAATTAAGATAATTTTTGCAAAATATTCGCATAAGTTAACACAGCGGTTCTCATTTTGTAATTTGCAAATCTGGTGAATTTAATGATTTCAACAAACTCTATGACATATTAAATTTTGATAAGTCCAAAAATGTATGATTATAGTCAAAACTTAGAGCTTAACCACATTTTTTTTTTTGGCGGAGTTTTTTGTATGCAGTGTATGCAAAGTATGCAGCCAACAGGCAAGACCCCTTACATCTCCATATACAAATCAGACAGCAAACAGACAGACTGCCTACAACTCCATATACAATGCAGGCAGCCAACAAACAGACTGCCTACAACTCTATATACAAAGGAGGCAGCCAGCAAGCAGACTGCCTACAGCTCCATATACAAAGCAGGCAGCCAGCAAACAAATAAACAAAATATCACAGTAACAATTTCATTTGTGAAACATACAACACAAAGTGTATAGCTTTTCATATATGAAAATTCAGAGTACTTCATCGATTTGCCGCTGGGCTACTACTATTATTTTCTAAAAACGTTCTACAAGAGAAGTGTTCATCTAAATATCACTAAAATTGTAGGTCCAAATTCGTCGGAATTGCCTGGGAGCGAAACTTTTTGTTAACATTTTTATTCCATCTATATTCTGCAATATCTTAAATGAAGTCCGATCTTGAAGCTTTTTTCCTATACTGAGTAGATCCACTAAATAGTCCGGGAGGTAATGTTGTATTTTTCATAGTCACTTCCTCCCACTTAACTTTTTTTTTGCAATTGATAGTTTAAGTATAGCTGATAATCGAAACAATCGTCAGTCGACAGAATCGCGATAGGCCTGATTGTGAGAGGCCGATGAAAAAAATTTCGCTCAATATACTTTCCGAGATACAAGTAAAAAAAAATATGTTAAAACAAATGTTGTAGAGGACATAAAAACACGCCGATTTCATATGCAATTTGACTTAGATGTTAGATTTGACTAATCTTTCACCGTTTTAAAGTTCCCAAAAAATACTGTAATTTTGATCAAAAATAGTTATTTAGTTTAAAACTTTCAATAAAAACCGTATTTTTTTCAAAAATAAAGATCAACAATAATTTTAAAACTATGAAAAATGGGCAAAATCTTGTTATACGGAAATTTTTCGGGCATGAAACCGATGTGTATTCATCTCCTCTAGAACAATGGCTTAAAAATATATTTTTACCGATGGCCTAATTTCCTCTTAAGTGGGACTCAGACTAAGAGTAGATAAGACTGCACTTAAAAAACTATTTTAACGATTTGAGATTTTCTAAATATAATGTTTACGAATTGAATAAATTTTAGTCCCATAGGAAATATCATTAATATCGAATTGGAGAACAATTGTTTTTAAACTCAGCGCCCTCCACCAACAAATTTTTTAAAATTGAATGTGCCAATGTCAATTCTGTCGAAAATTCTGAATAAACACTATTGCGTGTTATACCCTACACAGATCACTTCGTTTGTAACACATTGGAGGTATAGAACGTCCTTTATGTATGGAAAAGTATGTATATTGAACAGCGTCACCACCTGAATCGATTTTGCCATGTCCGTCTGTCTTTTAAAGGGGCAAAATCGGTTCACGGACAGGCCTACCGCCCATACAAGTAAAACATTTAAAACGCTATATTGAGAGAGTTATTTGATGCAGTGTAACCAAATTTTTCAAAAATACTAGGAAAAACTTAGACAATCTCAGGAAGGGGTGGCACTTCCCATGCAAGCGAAAACTTTTAGGTGCTATACAGAGAGAATTATTTAAGGTTATGGATGAAACCCAATTTCACACAAATGGAAAAGCTCTGTACAAGGTGTACTTGGCGAACTAAGTGGGTGTGGCATCCTCCATAGACACAAAAACTTCAAAACGCTACACTGAGAAAGTTACTAATTACTAATGAAACCAAACTTTGCAGAAATACAAAAGCGTCATACAAAAAGTTCACGAACTTCAAAAAGTGGGCGTGACTCCCTCCATACAAGCATAAGCTAAAAACGCTGCACATATATACATAGTTATTTATTTAAATGTTGTCAAATGCTATGTGGGTACGTTTAGTCAAACCAGTCAGAATGTAGTGTGATGTATAAAGATTTAAGGCATACGCACAATTTTACTGTTAACGCAGTGTAGGGTGCTTGATTTTTGGCGATGCCAAAATGATGATATGATTCCATTCATAATCTTAAATTATTTTTGGCGATGCCAAAAATACACCATTACTAGTTTTTAAATCGGATTAGTTTCGGAATTATGATCAGGTTCTTAGCTCATATTGTGCGTCGCTACTACCTGAGCAGATAAACGAGAAATACTCATTTCTATACGAGTAAAATATTTACCTGAATTAAACGAAATTTCTATGGTATGTAAGCATGTTTATATGTACATAAATACGAGTAGTACGCAAATAAATAATAGCTGTAACAGTAGAATGTTTACATGTAACTTGCACAAGTATGCGACATAAATTAAATAGCGTGTTAGCATAATTAAAGCACTTTTTTCCTTAGAATTGATTAAATAGAGAATGAGTTGTTGATTCCAAATGTTAAATGCTTTATTAGTTGACAACAGACGCAATGCTTAATGACATAAACAGATCAATATCTCTCAGTGTCCAATTGTTTCGGATCAATACAATATTTTGAACGAAGTACAAAGTCCCTAGAACATAAATTTGGCTATTTCTTTTGAATTAAAAGAAAATTCTAAGACATCTAAGCAAAACTTTTCTCGAACTTTCCTTATAAAATTTTAATTTACTTTGGATATGGAGAAAACACGCAAAACAGAAAAATTGAATCCGTGCCAGAAAATCTGATGAGCATGTCAGCAAATGCCAAACTGTGATTTTTATGTTTCTTTTGCTAACCACCCCCACTTGCCACAATGCTAGCACCATCCAATGCTGGCAACCCTAATGCCATCATGTGAAACTTCAACTTATTAAAATCCCTTCTCCCGTCCGTTGCTTTGAATATCCAGAGTATTTTTATTCATTTGCGTACACTTTTCTCGTAGTTTAATTGAAGTTTCTATGGTACTTCACCACAGCCTGCATACACCCTGTGCTCCCCTTTTATTTTACTCAAAAAGTGTTTACAGCTGCTGCAGACACATTTGCATGAGAATCAGCGGCTGCAAAAAGGCCAATGAGTAGATTCTTCCGAGTCGTAAGGGTCAACAACATTTCGCATGATGTACGTGGCATGTTAATTCGCCAACATTTGTTGATTCGGTATTGAATTTTGGATGTTTGGTTAGAGTTTTCGTAGATATTAAAGTGAAGAAATTTCATTCAGTAAACTTTGCTTTTGCTATTTTTAAACCTTTAATATTTAAGAAATTTATTAAAATTATTATCAGTTTTTTTAATCTGAAAAAAAAAAGAAACTAAACCAAACAAAGCAAAGGCAATTGGTTTGAATGCGTGATATTGCATTTTTCACAGGAATTAACTCCGACAACTTTTGCATTTTAAAATAACCTGTGAGGCATTGACCTTAACATTGAATCTATTTCTGTGCATGGTTTACCTATTGGTGTGATTTAAACGGAAAAGAGCATGCTATTTTTGCTTCATAGTCCTGTTTATTTTCTCGGTGTATCATTAGCTGCACGCATAATTTAGTTTTATTTCGAAAACGAACAATAAACTAAGGGCGATATTTGGCATATATCATACACTATTGACTCCACATAGGATTTTACCTTCCTGTCATAAAACAATTTATATCAAAAAAATAAGTTTAACGGAGAAACAATTTGAAGAAGGGTTCGTAGATAATCGTTCTTTTCAAAAACTGATAAAACAAAGCCTAAATAATTCAAAATTATGAATGTAATCTGTGAAGTGAAAAAGTCTACTCCAAAAAGTACCATATATTTAAAAAAAAAAAACAAAATAAAGTTTACACTCAGAAAATATATTTGCTAAATGTAACCAAATTTTTACCAAATTTCAGGTTAGAATTTTCTAACCTGGTGGCTCATGTTATTGAGTCTAACTAACCAGTCGCTGCTAAAAATAAAGACCTTACGTTGTGTCATTTTGATTAGATTGAGCCCTGGGTGTACGTGTTGAATTTACCTTGCAGACAATAATCCTTGAGATTATGTAGGGAAAATTTTTTGGTTATTGCGCGAGTCTGCTGAATATAAACTATCTTAAGCAGTTTAGAAGCCAAAAAGAGGTGGTTATCAAAGTTGATGCCGTAGTTTCCCTTTATTTGCATAGCAAGAAAGATATTCTTCCAGTCCTCCTCCTTCCTTACAAGTTAAAAAAAAAAAGTATATTTAATTTACTTTCATAAAGTAAAATACTTCTGAATCTGGAAGCCTATTAGAGAGGCCGAAATTAGGTTCTTGCACATTTATTGAAAAGTTCCCATAAAATTTTAGCATGTAGTAGAAGAGAAAAAAATTGAATTAATTCCATGCTCAAAAAGTTATGCCACTTTTAAACATTTTCTATGAACAATATTTTTTGAAAATATAAAAAGGCACTTTAATCGGCCACTTTCTGGAATAGGCAGTAGAAAAACAGGTAATCTTATTGACCTTTACCTTCAGGCATCTAATCAAATAATATTATGTAATAAAGGACCTTTAAAACCTTTATTTAGTCTGCATATAAATCTAAAATATTTTAATCAAAAAACGAAATTTCTAGAACGAATTTGAGTATCTTGGCATTTTCTTTCTTAATGAGAGCAGTCTTCATTTAAGAGTATAAATTCTATCATGCATTGAAATATACTTAATAGTTTTGTATTAAATAACTATATTTTCTTCAATATTTCATTACAGGAAACTACACGTAGTAGAATTTTTTAGCAGACACATATAAACTTTTTTCTAGAAGAAATGGATACAAACTCAGTCAGCCCACTGCCACCACCAGAAGCTCCATTAGCAATGATGGAAGGAGAAAAGACACCACCGGGAAGTGCATGTGGAAACGAAATGCCTCCACCTCCAGATGAAAAGTAAGTTGGAATCGACCCACATCAACTTTTGTTCATCATTGTATTTTATGTATCATGTGACAAGCTGCCGTGGCACTTAACAGCCACAATGTGTAAGTTTGCAGTTAAGGAAGCCTTCAAGGTCTAAGAATTATTTTAAATCAGAATTTTGATTGCCATTTAAACGAAAATTCCAATTTTGAAAATTCTTAATTTAAATAATCAAGAAAAGCATTACCCTCTGAGGAGCGTAATCAACGATTTCCTAAGCTGCCGACAGTAAATCCATTTTTAACTTAATAAAAACAAAATAAAAAAATCTTTTATCAGCCTCAGCTTCGGTCTCACTTTCAAATTAAATTAACTTTAATTGTGAGTTGACGAGAAAACTAATCTGTACATAGTTGTGAACAATGGAAGGTATTGCAAGTTTGCAAACTTTAAAATTGAGTTCATCTTAATCTGAACATCTTATCACTACAACAACTACGACAGTGTCAATCCATTGTCTATCCAAACCTCAAGAATTAAATAAATTTGCATTGCACGAGTCTCGAAACTTGATAATCACATCCCATAAAATGCGAAACACAGCGATGACAGTATTACTTTTAGTAGAAGTACTTAGTAGCGCATTCCATATATTTTTTTACTATGTCGTTTATTTGTTTTAATATCGTTGCAGTTATTTATTTTAAAAATTATTTCCACTTGAGCTTGCAACAATTTTTTATCTAAACTTTGCACCTACTAGATACTCTTAAAAACATAAAAATAATAAAATAAAAACATTTTTAACCAACATGACAATTGTAATTTAACGATGGTGTTCATGTTAATCTTAAGGTTATGAGCTCTATATCGAATCTTATTCGATTTTATTTCAAATACATCTTTCACTGAAATATTCTTATAATGAGCATATTATAGGCTTAAAAAAAATATTTATTATAATTTTATTGAGCTGGATCAAAGGCTGATGATTTACATCATCAATGAGTTAAAGTTATTACGTATATAACATAGGACATGTATATTTAGAAAATAGCTAAACAGCGATGGCATTTGGACATCATATTTTCCGAAAATTTGTTATTCTAAAAAAACCAAGTTGTTTTCTTACGTACTATTTCATTAAAGTTTACCAAAACGGGTAAGGTAATTATCTGAAATTATCCAAATGTACCGAAAATGCGTAAAATGAACAGAAATTTCGCTCATTATACCGAATGTACTAAAACTTTGTCGAATGTATGACGCATATTTTTTTAAAAAGTAAATGTACTGAAAAAAGTACAAAATTCTATCAAAATGTAATATTATGTCCCAAGATATTGACAAAAAAATTATTGTTTTGCTAACAGTTGCCCCTGTCGACAAATTTTGAAACAAACATTCCCAATGTTAATCCTCTCAAAAATATGGAATGTACAATATTTTATTCTTTAAAATGGGATTAGTAGTTTCGGAGCATTGACCAGTTCTTCAGCTTAAATTGTCCTATGTCCGAAGCTGAGAAAAAGACTACAATAATTTGATTGATTACAGAGGACCACAAAGAAAAAAAAAGGTCTTGTAGTTGGAAGATGAAAAAAAATAAGAATAAAAATCCATGTGGAACTCAAAATCCATCTAGGTGTGCCAAAATAATATCTTAAAATAAAAATGAGTTTTTGCAGCCCACTTTTCCCCCAACTCTTCATTTACCACCAAAGGGTTAAAAACTCATTTCTCATTAAAATTCAAAATTAATGCATATCCGTAGATACTTTGGTGCACTAAAGCTGTTAATATCGATAAGAACTCATTTCTACCCCCTAATCACCCCCCAAACCCAACCCAGTACCTAAGTATTTCTCCCCAAAGGTTTTTATCGACATTCTGACTTTTTGTACACCAAAATACCTGCGGATATGCATTAATTTTGTATTTTAATGTGAAATGAGTTTTAAGCCCTTTGGGGGTGCTGGGGGAAAAGTAGGCAGCTAAAACTCATTTTTATTGTAAGATATTATTTTGCCACACCTAGATACGAAATATAAGAAAGGTCTACCATCTGAATTTTGATTCTTTTTTTTTTTTTAGGGACTTTCTTTTTAACGTATTTTAAAGTGTAATTTTAAGGTCATGTCAATATCTGAGGGTGATGGAAAAATTCTGACCTCGGATTCGTATTTAGGACGCCAAATACATACCGTATGACACCTCATCTTCCAACTACAAGACTTTTTTTTTGTGGTCCTGTGTTATCGTTATATTTCCACCATCAGATGTCATGCACTGGTAATGTAGATTTTGAAACAGATTCCTGAAACTTTTTAAGAAGCGTTTGAACCAATCAAAGGTTCTGTTATTATTTCGATTTCAGGCTCATTGTCCATTGCTGTGCCAGCTCGATATTTTACATATGTTTTTCTATCATTCCTCACCACGAAATTCTAATTCTTCTCTGCCTCTGTCACCCTAAGAGTATCACCAAAGTATTGACCGACGAAACTCGCCAGCATCGTTTTTGGTTGTAAAGCATGCGTCTTTTTTAATCTCAGTTGATCCACGTTATATGAAATCAAAATTTTGTTTTTAACATTTTGAAAATGTTGTGGACTTTTGAAAATAATTGAATATAGTAAATTGTAATTTAATGCAAAATATATCTTATTTTGCTAGAGTTTCCGAGATGTCGAAAGTGAGGATTTTTTTTTTGTAGGAAATTAAATTTTTCCATTCCAAAGAAAAATAACACAAAATTCTCTTTCCGTAGGGCGGGGCAAAAAACCCCTTGCCCCGGGCACCCGATGTGCACGATGCACTGCTGTGAATTCAACGAAAAGTGTAGCTTTGTCAATTTGGTTAAGTTGACTTCGTTTAGAATGCTGTCATAACTGGCTGCTTTGTTAAGCTTAAGCTGCCAGTGGTATCCTTTCAAGCGGGAGAATCTGGATGGAAGTAGGTGAATCGCTTCTGGAGGTACATATGTTTATATTTGCTCGATTGCTGTCGGACTTATCGTGCTGGTAAAGTGTTCTTATCATCTATCCAATTACGCGATCTCGGATGTTGGTAGTACGCCCTTCATACTTCTGGTTAGAAGTAAAGGATTGGTGAACTTTCTCGAAAGTCTTTTAGCCATGGTGTGCAGCTCATTTTAGTTGTACTTAAGAGCATCTTCCTTTACATTTGACGGAAAACTATTGGTTCAAGCTCTTATTTCATTTCTGCAGCTATGTAGTAGTGCTTTATAGCGCCGCATGAAGATAGCATTAGTTTGCTGAATTCGGGAGCAGTCACGTTGGCTTTTAACTTTGCTACCGCTAATTGAAACAGAATGTGCTGTGCGAGAAATACATTGGAAAGAGTGTTCATACACCGATTAGTTCATTTCTCCTAGCAAAGGTCACTGATGATTTCATTTAGCAATGAATGAAACTAGTATGACTAGCTTAAGCTATTTTTTGGTATTTTGTCCTTTGTTTTGTGTAACTTTTTTGGACACACACTGTGCTGAGCAATAAGCTGAGTAAAATAATTGCTCTGGATAACTGCTTAAAGCCGGCACCAACTCGGACGTTTAACTCTACTTCGCCGCCCTGAACCAGACTGATTCGGCACGCAAACATAAGTACTGGATGTCGATCATCGATCATAATCATGTCGAATCATGTTACAGCACGTCAATAATTCTAAAGCTAGACAAATCTAATCTTATTTATTGTGTAATTGTTTTACACCACGAGCATATGTTTTTAACACCACTCACCCTAACCTTTTATTGAACTTTCATGTTTTATTTTTAATTTTTTACTTGTCTAGGTCTAATAGTAAATTTGTATGTATGTTATGGTTAAAATAAATAACATAATTATATATCTTTTACACTGCTTTATTGTTCGATGTGGAACTATACATAGTATGTATAAGCAAAAGTCAAAGGTCACATTAATTTTGAGTCATAAAAAATCCTGTTTTACAACTTTTAGTGGCAGATAAACTTAAATTTTTATTATCATTTAGTAATTTTTGTTTTAAAGAGAAGACTAATGTTGCATAGTATGTTGCTGGACACGCAACTTTTAATGTTTCATCACACTAATTCAGAAATAAACTCTTTTAAGTCATTTTTTTTGCTCATTTTCTAGCTGACAACAAAAAAGCGATGACAAACTACTATTACTTATAATGCCACCCCCACAAAAAGTAATTAGTATACACATGAAATTACAAAATTAAAGCTAAAGGACATTAAAAAGAGACGTTCATTAAATTCTTTGCGAAATAACATCGACTTACGGACTTTAGGCCGAACGCACCCAGTGTTGTAAGGATGGTAAATGTCCCAGCTGAACACACACACACACACACATATTTACAAACTCACCGAATTTCCGGTCTTGATTCGTCCCATATCCTGTTGATTTTCATTTGTGTTGCCTGCCGTGCGTGTAGTTTTTTGTAAACTGATGAACGAAGGAGTAGGGTATTCAACAGTTAATTGCGTGCTAAGCAGTCGCTATTTACGAGCTGATTTTGTGCTTTTGTTTTGTTTTTCTTTTTGTTTCTTACACCTCCCAATATTCTGCTTTAGCCCAACTTTGTTACATTGTTGGACTATTTTTTTTTCGACTGTTGCACGCAGCTGCGCCAAAATCCAATAGAAATAATAAGAAATGAACCCGGTTAACAGACTCGAATTCAAGAAATTATGTCCGTTTTGTTTGTACTGTTGTGGCTACTTTTTGTTGTTGTGTTCTACTTAATATCCTTTTAATTTTATACGGTTGAATGGAGCGAGTGTGAAAAGCTCCTTCAGCACACGGGTCATTTAATATTTATTCTATTTGTGAACTCAGCGCGCTAAATTTTCCGTCAATCACTGGAACTCATTGAAGGGGATATCGAAAATGCTTGATTATTTCTGAGTTTTAAGGAACATTTTATTTTTATAAACTGAAGAAATTGGCTTACATTCAGCAGGTGTTCGATTTTATTGTTTATATAGGTCAAAGCTAAATTAAAGCTGACATTTATATTTTTTATCAAATTTAATTTCATAGTAGCACTAAATTATTATTATTATCATCATTCTACTTGGGGTTGTTTTTTTGAACTTCAATTTTTATATCAGAGTCAATAAACTTCTGAATGACCACAGCGTGAAATGAAATTACATCTTTCGAAAGTATTCAACTCTAAATATAGTCTTATTGTTCCTATTAATAGCAGCGATCAATATTTAATAGAATTTCAAAAATAAATCAGTATGTTAGATCTGGTATGAAAAATGTTGGCTCTGTCACGTTTTGTAAAACTATTTTAAAAACTAATCTTTATATATGTTACACACCACAGTAACATACAATAGCCGCGTTTTATTCGCCAAGTCGCTATCTATGTGCGAATAAAACGACAAGTTGCCTGAGAGTTGACTTGGTAGCACTGGTAGCACAAAAGTTTGACATTTCTGGTCAAAAAGCTGATGTCTGACGTTTATTTGTGTTTCCACAATGGACCACATCTTCCGTTTACTAAAATTAAAACGTTTTGTTTTTGTTAATGTTTATATTTTTAATTTTATTTCAAACTTACTTCTTTTCGCCTCCAGACATTTCAAAATATGATTTTTTTTCGTAAATGTCAATTTTTTTTTCATTTCAAACTTCATAATTGACAGAATACAAAATCACAATAGACAAAATAAAAATCGGCTGGACAGCACTGACATTTAAGAAACTTGCTTGTATACTTAGTGCGATGTCACACGACAGGCATTTGAGTGCGCGCAAGCAAAATTTGTTGTTGTTTCTATAGAAAAATAAACAATAAATAAAAAATACTATGACAACGAGAGAGAATGAATTTTTTGTACGACAAGCAAAATAATTCATTTTTGAGTGGTGAACATGACAGCAATCACCACTCAAAATAGTGTTGCGAGGTAGTAAATAAAAAAAGTATTGTGCTAAGGAGCGAAAAAAATACCTTAAAAAATACTTATTTATTATATAGAAAAATTAATAAATTATTATAAACGTCAAAAGTTGACCGGCACTCATTTCACTTTTGTGTGACTGGCCTCCACTCAAAAAGTGAAAGAGAATAAAAAAATATTGTTTGCCCGCACTCAAATGCCTGTCGTGTGACATCGCACTTAGCAACTATAATTTTAGTTGCTAAGTCTACGATTTTGTTTTTGTTTTCCCATACATTTATCGTTGCTAGCTTAAGGTAGCTAGCAGCAGATGGCGAATAAAACGCAGCTAATATCTATTATATAAAATTCATTTTCTGTCCGTCTGTCTGTCTGTCTGTCCGTTATGGACGCGGAAACTATCCAGCCGATCGTGATGAAATTTTTACAGTATGTTAGTATTAATCAGGCGGGTGTCATCGGCTATAAAATTTTTATTTAGGGTGCATATTTAGGTTGGCCCTCATACAAAAATATTTTAAAAATAACATTTTCTCAAAGACAGATAATTTACACACTATGGCTTTTATGTTAAGAGGCACTGATTGGATGTTAAAAATATTATTTAGGGTGCATACTTAGGGTGGCCCTCATACAAATATATTTTTTAAAATCATTTTCACGAAGAAAAATAAATCGATTCACACCGAATTTACACTACGTATCTCTTATGTTTTAGCTAAGGCTACACAACTTTTATGTAGGGTGGCCCTTATACAAAATATTTTTTCAATACTATCATTTTCTCGAAGTCCGCTAAATCGATTCTCATGAAATTTACACCACATAGCTTTTATGTGAAGAGACACAGATTAGATTGTAAAAAATTTAGGTAGGGTGCATACTTGGGGTGGCCCTCATACAAATATATTTTTAAATATCATTTCAACAAAGACAGGTTAGTCGATTCACACCAAATTTACACCACGCAGCTCTTACGTTAAGAGACATAGCTAAGGCTACAAAACTTGTATTTAGGGTGGCCCTCACACAAAAATATTTTTTAAATATCATTTTTTCGAATACCGTTCAATAGATTCTCATGGAATTTACACCACGTGGCTTTTACATTAAGATGAACAGCTTAGGTTGTAAAAATTTTATTTTGGGTGCATACTGAGGATGGTCCTCATACAAAAGTATTTTTTATATAGAATTTTCACGCAGACCAAACATCGAATCTACACCACGGTTGTGGTGAAGCGATGCGCACAGGGTAATGCTAGTAGTATATATTTCTACTGTACGTGTATATGTCACTGAACTCCTCCTAAACGGCTGAACCGATTTGAATGAATTTTTTTGTATGCGTTTGGATGGTGCCTTGGATGGGTTAAGATCACAAATCAGTCCGGCAGATGGCGCATTTAGGGTGGCCCTCATAGAAAAATATTTTTAAAATAGCATTTTCATAAAGACCACTGCATCGATTCACATGGAATTTACACAACGTGTCTTTTATATTTAGAGACATAGTTGAGTCTATAAAACTTTTATTTAGGGTGGCCCTCATACAAAAATATTCCTTAAAATATCATTTCCACAAAGAGCACTGCATCGATTCACATGGAACTTACACCACGTGTCTTTCATATTAAGGGACACTTTTTGGTCTATAAAACTTTTATCTAGGGTGGCCCTCATACAAAAATATTAAAAAAAAAAATGATTTTCATAATTAAATGATAATTGAAATTCAGCCATTTTTAGCAGCTATCAACATTCATGTAAAACGTTTCAAGTTGATACAATGCTTTATTTTTATTAAACAAACTTTGAAAACAAAGGAAAAAAAAACAACAACTCTATAATAATATAGACATATGTATGTTTCGATTCTTAAAATCTCATCAGTATATTTTTAGTTGATGCCTATGTCAGTCCTCAAATTACGCCCGCCATAGCAAATCTAACGAAAAGCTAATTTTTAATTTCAAGCAAATGTGGTAAATTTTTTAAGTGAATTCTATGATCACACCATTGCGTTGAAATTTCAATCAGCTGTTCCGTTTCTTTGTTTACATTATATTGGAGCATGACGTCACCTGAGTGGACTAAACCGTAATTCTCCTTTGTTATCGCAGTTTCTTAAATTAAAAAGATCATTTTCCCTAAGAGTGCACATTTAGGGTGCCCCTCAAACATAACTTTTTCTTAAAAATTCATTTCCACGAAGACCGGTTAATCGATTCACACCGAATTTACAAAAATATTTTTAAAATAGTATTTTCACAAAGACCACTGCATCGATTCACACCGAATTTACACCACGTGTATTTTATATTAAAAGACAAAGCTTAGTCTATAAAACTTTTATTTGGGGTGGCCCTTATACAAAAATATTTTTTAAATAGCATTTTTACAAAGACCAGCCCATCGATTGACATAGAGTTTACACTACATGTCTTTTATATTAAGAGACATAGTTAAGGGGGAATGGCCCCCTTATTTTTTTTTTTTTTTCATTTTTTTTTTATTGGCTTAAAATATCCCTCAACATCTCTAGAATCAAAATCTACAACGTCCAAGTGTAGATCTCAACTCAAAGTATCTTAAAATTAATTTTTTCCGAAGCATCTTCTTAACTTAACTTAAGATTTATAGCATTTTGAAACTTTAAACGCGTTTATCTCGAAACTATGTTTTCAAAATCGGGGGCCAGCAGAACTCAACAAGTTTACATCCGATTGACTTAAAATTTTAACTGCAGCCTCTTCACTAAATTATCTAGTGCAAGGCACACGATTTTTGCGATTGGTTACTTAGAAAAAAAGTTATTAACAATTTAGGTCGTTTTTTTTCGTCAAAAATCGACTTTTTCGTTCAAACAGTCGCCATTTTGCGAAAAAAATGTTTATCAATATAATCGTGTGCCTTGCACTAGATAATTTAGTGAAGAGGCTGCAGTTAAAATTTTAAGTCAATCGGATGTAAACTTGTTGAGTTCTGCTGGCCCCCGCAAACGACCTTTTGAAAATAGTGCTGTGCAGTAATGACCGTAGAGCCGCCATTTTGTAAAAAAATGTTAATTAAAAATTTTTTTCATAATCTACAAGAGTTGCTTAATCAAATGATATATTGTTGTTATACCATTAATCCTTACTGTCTTAGAAAAAAAAACATTAAAAAGGCCTTGTTTTTAGGGCAACAAGGGAGCCATTCCCCCTTAAGCCAATAAAACTTTATTTAGGGTAGTCCTCATGCAAAATAAAATTTTCAAAATAGCATTTTCCCAAAGTATTCCACGTATATTTTATATAAAGAGGCATAGTTAAGCCTGGAAAACTTTTATTTAGAGTGGCCCTGATACAAAAATATTTTTAAAATAGCATTTCCCAATAGACTACTTCATCGATTCACATGGAATTTACACCACGTGTATCTTATATTAAGAGACATTGTTTGGTCTATAAAATTTTTACTAAGGGTACATAGTTAGGGTGGTCCTCATAATTTTTTTTTTTTTTAAATTTATTTTCACGAAGAACGGTTTATCGATTCACACCGAATTTACACCACGTATCTTTTATACTAAGAGGCACAGCTAAGACCGTGCAGTACCACGCCTTCCATATAAGAAAATACCAAAATTTGTGATGTTTCAATAAGAAAATGGGTGGTGCCACACCTTCCATATGCGAATAAAACAACATTTTTTATATATCAGCAATTATTTGATGCAAATGATTGAGACTTGGTAATTATATAAAACACGAAAGCTATAATAAATTAAACTCATCGCACCACCTAGCAGTAAGGTCAGAACAACGTCTGCCAAGTCTGATTTCACTTTAAAAATAGGCTGATTGGCTTTTACATTCCATAGCATGAGCTTATACAGCTTCGCTCCAAATACCGGAAAGAGCAGAACAACGTCTGCCGGGACAGCTAGTATTCTTATAAATAACTTAATTTCATATTACATATTTCAAACCATGGTTACTTTTAGTTAGAAACCTGCTATTTGCTACAAAACTTGTGTTTTTTTCTTAAGAAATTAACAAGAAATTCTTCAAATTAAAGGTTTTGATGGAATTAATTTTGGATTCAATTATGGTTACGGTGATCATATATTGGGGAACAAAGTAAAAGATAACAGTAGAAGTAGATATAAACATCAATAAAAAAAAATGAAACTTTTATATTAGAGGACTTATTACATTATTTATTGTAAGGAGCAAAAAATATATTTGATGAAAATAAATCTTAGGACAAAGAATTGTTTAAGATAAAAATTACCTAAATCGCACAAAAACATATAAATTGTCAATCGTGGTGACGCAAAGTATCCTAAACTAAAGAAACTCATAATTTTTATACAAAATAATAGGGGTACCCGCTTCGCACAGACACGTTCCGTTGTTTTTTCATAATTAAATTACTCTTTTAACATCTCAATCTATTCTCTCTCTTCAAAAGTAACAATGAAAAAAAAAAAAAAAACAATTTAAAAAGAGTTTGTTTTTTGAACTTCGAAGCCAAATACAAACGGAACAATTGAGAAAAAAGCAATAAAATAAAATAAAAGGTTATTTTACTTCTAAAATTAAAAAAATAAATATGCAATAACCTTTTTATTCACAAATATGATGTTTTAAAAAAGAAACTACTAATATCGGTTGATTAAATTTTGCGACAAAGCGTTACAAACTATTTCCATACTAGCAATTTTATATAAATAATATAGACTTAAGCTTATTGAGATTAATTTTAGAAAGATATTCCTAACATAAGAAGAGGAATTTTAACAACGTAGAGACAATGATTCAAAAATATGTATATCAAATCAGAATCGAGGCCAGTTTTCATAATATTGATGTCAAAATTGCCAAGGCGGTTTATTTTAGTTTCATTAATTTTTTCGAATAAAAAGTGATAAAACTGTGCACAATAAAGTATTATGAAAATTTATGAGCTTATATTCACTGAACTCTTTTAATTTGTTCGCTAAGAAATAAGTCAACAACAATTAAAAAGCAAAAAACTTATTGAATTTCTTACGCTTTTTTATATGTAAAAAAAAATTTAAATTTTTAATGGATACCCTGATTTACTTTTTAAAAAATTTGAAGAAAAAATTGCCAGCGGAACAATTTATATAAAGGGTAATTTTTTAAATATTTGGTTTTAAAAATTAAAAAAAGAACAGAAAATTTGCAATAGTGAATGAAATATTTATTTAAAGCAATACATCAATTCTTGCCATTTACTTTTTAAAAATTATTTTATGTAAAATATGCCGCGACTACGCCTGAGGTGGTCCATCCGCAAGCTCTAATTTTGGCAAACTTTTTCTAGCATTTCGGCCGGTATCTCACCAATGCACTATGGGCTCGCTGACCACTTTTGCTGGCCAAAACTCTGAAAAGCTCTATAAAAGGGTTTTCGGGGTCACTGATTTAGAATTTTATGTCAAAAATTGAAAATTCAAAATGGGGGATCCAATATGGCGGCCAAAATTTCAAACTGTTATTGTATTTGTATTAAACGTTGTGTTAGAGGGTTTTTGGGATCGCTGTTTTCGAATTTAATGTCAAAATTTTAAGTGATGACATCCGGTAACGTCCGGTATATTTCAAAATTTCGGAATTTGGCATTAAAATCGAAATCAGCAACCGACCACTCCCTTGTACCAAGATTTTACAACTTCTAATTCATTTTCAAATGAAACTACTTACTTATATTTGCTGAAATGAGGATGAAAACCTTAACCCATTCAACCCTTTTGTTAAAAAAATAAAATTTTTAAAAAGTGTTTTTTTAAATTCATTTTAGATTTGAAATTCAAGCATATTAAATAATTGTTTTTTAATGTCCAATTCATTTTCCAAAATTAAATTTTTCTCTTCAAAGTCTTCTTCTTCATCGTCGTCATAGTTTTTTGATTTTCAAACACTGTTGTGGAGGTTGAAAAACATCCATCCATCTATAGCTTTTTTCCCATTTTACTGTACATTTTTGGCAAAGTTTTCGCAAATTTTTTGATAAGTATTTCGAAATAGCATCATGAATGTTTTCATCTTCAGTTTTTTTCCAGCAGATAGTTGATAACACAGGCCTATTTTCGTTCTTTAATATGCTCGTTTCGTCAAACACTAAAAAGATCGAAATTTTTGAACCAGAAGTTGTCTGGAAAAAAACTGTTTTTCTTAAAAATCGCAACTCAAAACATGATAAAACAGACGTATCACATCCCATATTATTATTTTACTTTTGTTTTAGGCTGGCAAAACTTGGGCAAAATTTTCCAAGTCAACACAAACTTAAGAATTAAAAAATCGCAAAAAATTTTATAGATAGCATTAAACAATTGATTTTTTCACTGTACCAGATCTTACTATAAAAAATTTCATATATACTCATAAAGAAATTACAATCACCTTTATTTTCCATATAGTACAAGAAAGTTGATTTTTGCGACTGGTTATTTTTATTATAATTAAACATTATGAACTTACAGTCATTTTAGCAAAGACCAATATTGTAAATTTTACTTATTGATCAATGCTATTTTTTATTCAACAAACATGACAAAGATAACAAAATGGAACAATTTAACCTGGTAATTGGTGACATATGTTTCGGCTATTACCACATAGCCTCATCAGACCAGTTTTTTGGTTAATGTTGTACATGGAGTCGATCCCCTGACCGTACATGCATTTCAATTGCATATCTGTCGACGGCCGCTCTAACAACTGAGCTATTGAGGAACTGACCTTGAACTGTACAAATTGCGTATATCCATTTATTATCTCTTGTCACTTTCTCGCTTGTTGTCACAGCTGCTAAGCCATTGGCTTAGAGACTTGCTATGATTTTATTTTTCGAAAATTGTGGTGTTGCCAGCCACATATTTTTTGAAATTGGCGTGTTCTTCCGTATGGTTTAAGAAAGTTGATTTTTGCGACTGGTTATTTTTATTATAATTAAACATTATGAACTTACAGTCATTTTAGCAAAGACCAATATTGTAAATTTTACTTATTGATCAATGCTATTTTTTATTCAACAAACATGACAAAGATAACAAAATGGAACAATTTAACCTGGTAATTGGTGACATATGTTTCGGCTATTACCACATAGCCTCATCAGACCAGTTTTTTGGTTAATGTTGTACATGGAGTCGATCCCCTGACCGTACATGCATTTCAATTGCATATCTGTCGACGGCCGCTCTAACAACTGAGCTATTGAGGAACTGACCTTGAACTGTACAAATTGCGTATATCCATTTATTATCTCTTGTCACTTTCTCGCTTGTTGTCACAGCTGCTAAGCCATTGGCTTAGAGACTTGCTATGATTTTATTTTTCGAAAATTGTGGTGTTGCCAGCCACATATTTTTTGAAATTGGCGTGTTCTTCCGTATGGTTTAAGAAAGTTGATTTTTGCGACTGGTTATTTTTATTATAATTAAACATTATGAACTTACAGTCATTTTAGCAAAGACCAATATTGTAAATTTTACTTATTGATCAATGCTATTTTTTATTCAACAAACATGACAAAGATAACAAAATGGAACAATTTAACCTGGTAATTGGTGACATATGTTTCGGCTATTACCACATAGCCTCATCAGACCAGTTTTTTGGTTAATGTTGTACATGGAGTCGATCCCCTGACCGTACATGCATTTCAATTGCATATCTGTCGACGGCCGCTCTAACAACTGAGCTATTGAGGAACTGACCTTGAACTGTACAAATTGCGTATATCCATTTATTATCTCTTGTCACTTTCTCGCTTGTTGTCACAGCTGCTAAGCCATTGGCTTAGAGACTTGCTATGATTTTATTTTTCGAAAATTGTGGTGTTGCCAGCCACATATTTTTTGAAATTGGCGTGTTCTTCCGTATGGTTTAAGAAAGTTGATTTTTGCGACTGGTTATTTTTATTATAATTAAACATTATGAACTTACAGTCATTTTAGCAAAGACCAATATTGTAAATTTTACTTATTGATCAATGCTATTTTTTATTCAACAAACATGACAAAGATAACAAAATGGAACAATTTAACCTGGTAATTGGTGACATATGTTTCGGCTATTACCACATAGCCTCATCAGACCAGTTTTTTGGTTAATGTTGTACATGGAGTCGATCCCCTGACCGTACATGCATTTCAATTGCATATCTGTCGACGGCCGCTCTAACAACTGAGCTATTGAGGAACTGACCTTGAACTGTACAAATTGCGTATATCCATTTATTATCTCTTGTCACTTTCTCGCTTGTTGTCACAGCTGCTAAGCCATTGGCTTAGAGACTTGCTATGATTTTATTTTTCGAAAATTGTGGTGTTGCCAGCCACATATTTTTTGAAATTGGCGTGTTCTTCCGTATGGTTTAAGAAAGTTGATTTTTGCGACTGGTTATTTTTATTATAATTAAACATTATGAACTTACAGTCATTTTAGCAAAGACCAATATTGTAAATTTTACTTATTGATCAATGCTATTTTTTATTCAACAAACATGACAAAGATAACAAAATGGAACAATTTAATTTAACCAAAAAACTGGTCTGATGAGGCTATGTGGTAATAGCCGAAACATATGTCACCAATTACCAGGTTAAATTGTTCCATTTTGTTATCTTTGTCATGTTTGTTGAATAAAAAATAGCATTGATCAATAAGTAAAATTTACAATATTGGTCTTTGCTAAAATGACTGTAAGTTCATAATGTTTAATTATAATAAAAATAACCAGTCGCAAAAATCAACTTTCTTAAACCATACGGAAGAACACGCCAATTTCAAAAAATATGTGGCTGGCAACACCACAATTTTCGAAAAATAAAATCATAGCAAGTCTCTAAGCCAATGGCTTAGCAGCTGTGACAACAAGCGAGAAAGTGACAAGAGATAATAAATGGATATACGCAATTTGTACAGTTCAAGGTCAGTTCCTCAATAGCTCAGTTGTTAGAGCGGCCGTCGACAGATATGCAATTGAAATGCATGTACGGTCAGGGGATCGACTCCATGTACAACATTAACCAAAAAACTGGTCTGATGAGGCTATGTGGTAATAGCCGAAACATATGTCACCAATTACCAGGTTAAATTGTTCCATTTTGTTATCTTTGTCATGTTTGTTGAATAAAAAATAGCATTGATCAATAAGTAAAATTTACAATATTGGTCTTTGCTAAAATGACTGTAAGTTCATAATGTTTAATTATAATAAAAATAACCAGTCGCAAAAATCAACTTTCTTAAACCATACGGAAGAACACGCCAATTTCAAAAAATATGTGGCTGGCAACACCACAATTTTCGAAAAATAAAATCATAGCAAGTCTCTAAGCCAATGGCTTAGCAGCTGTGACAACAAGCGAGAAAGTGACAAGAGATAATAAATGGATATACGCAATTTGTACAGTTCAAGGTCAGTTCCTCAATAGCTCAGTTGTTAGAGCGGCCGTCGACAGATATGCAATTGAAATGCATGTACGGTCAGGGGATCGACTCCATGTACAACATTAACCAAAAAACTGGTCTGATGAGGCTATGTGGTAATAGCCGAAACATATGTCACCAATTACCAGGTTAAATTGTTCCATTTTGTTATCTTTGTCATGTTTGTTGAATAAAAAATAGCATTGATCAATAAGTAAAATTTACAATATTGGTCTTTGCTAAAATGACTGTAAGTTCATAATGTTTAATTATAATAAAAATAACCAGTCGCAAAAATCAACTTTCTTAAACCATACGGAAGAACACGCCAATTTCAAAAAATATGTGGCTGGCAACACCACAATTTTCGAAAAATAAAATCATAGCAAGTCTCTAAGCCAATGGCTTAGCAGCTGTGACAACAAGCGAGAAAGTGACAAGAGATAATAAATGGATATACGCAATTTGTACAGTTCAAGGTCAGTTCCTCAATAGCTCAGTTGTTAGAGCGGCCGTCGACAGATATGCAATTGAAATGCATGTACGGTCAGGGGATCGACTCCATGTACAACATTAACCAAAAAACTGGTCTGATGAGGCTATGTGGTAATAGCCGAAACATATGTCACCAATTACCAGGTTAAATTGTTCCATTTTGTTATCTTTGTCATGTTTGTTGAATAAAAAATAGCATTGATCAATAAGTAAAATTTACAATATTGGTCTTTGCTAAAATGACTGTAAGTTCATAATGTTTAATTATAATAAAAATAACCAGTCGCAAAAATCAACTTTCTTAAACCATACGGAAGAACACGCCAATTTCAAAAAATATGTGGCTGGCAACACCACAATTTTCGAAAAATAAAATCATAGCAAGTCTCTAAGCCAATGGCTTAGCAGCTGTGACAACAAGCGAGAAAGTGACAAGAGATAATAAATGGATATACGCAATTTGTACAGTTCAAGGTCAGTTCCTCAATAGCTCAGTTGTTAGAGCGGCCGTCGACAGATATGCAATTGAAATGCATGTACGGTCAGGGGATCGACTCCATGTACAACATTAACCAAAAAACTGGTCTGATGAGGCTATGTGGTAATAGCCGAAACATATGTCACCAATTACCAGGTTAAATTGTTCCATTTTGTTATCTTTGTCATGTTTGTTGAATAAAAAATAGCATTGATCAATAAGTAAAATTTACAATATTGGTCTTTGCTAAAATGACTGTAAGTTCATAATGTTTAATTATAATAAAAATAACCAGTCGCAAAAATCAACTTTCTTAAACCATACGGAAGAACACGCCAATTTCAAAAAATATGTGGCTGGCAACACCACAATTTTCGAAAAATAAAATCATAGCAAGTCTCTAAGCCAATGGCTTAGCAGCTGTGACAACAAGCGAGAAAGTGACAAGAGATAATAAATGGATATACGCAATTTGTACAGTTCAAGGTCAGTTCCTCAATAGCTCAGTTGTTAGAGCGGCCGTCGACAGATATGCAATTGAAATGCATGTACGGTCAGGGGATCGACTCCATGTACAACATTAACCAAAAAACTGGTCTGATGAGGCTATGTGGTAATAGCCGAAACATATGTCACCAATTACCAGGTTAAATTGTTCCATTTTGTTATCTTTGTCATGTTTGTTGAATAAAAAATAGCATTGATCAATAAGTAAAATTTACAATATTGGTCTTTGCTAAAATGACTGTAAGTTCATAATGTTTAATTATAATTCCATATAGTACTTATTTTAAACATGGTCTTTTTTAAGCAAGAATAATACTTTAATATCTTTAATAAAAATGCGCACGTAATTTTATTCACAACTCTACTCAAAAAGCTAAACTTTTACGGTTTGCTGTTAAACTGTAGTTAGTATTTACAAAAACAAAGTGCATTTTTGTTTGCTTTGAAGTATTTTCTATTAGAGTACAACAACAAAAATACAATACAGAGTGTGAAGAAAATAGGTTTTGGACAGCAAAAGTCGTCAGCGAGCCCATAGTGCAATGGCAGCTGTAATGTTGTCTTCCAGGGCCGCAATTGTGGCTGGTTTGTCTCTGTACACAAGAGACTACACGTAGCTCTCCAAAAAATAGTCTAGTGGGGTCAAATCGCTTGACCTTGGCGGCCAATGGACTGCTCCAAAACGTGAGATTATTTGCTCACCAATCTCGCCTCTCAATAGGTCCATGGTATCGCATACCGTGTGGCATGTGGCAACGTCTTGTTGAAACCACATGTCAGCCAAGTTCAATTATTCCATTTTGGACAAAAATCATCCCACGGTACCTTGCTCCATTGACTGTAACGTTACGATTTTCAATATTTTTGAAAAAGTACGGTCCAATGATGCCGCCGGCCCACAAACTGCACCAAACAGTGCATTTTTCAGGGTACATTGGCAGTTCTTGAAATTCAGCAATTCTGTTTATTGACGTACTGAGCCAAAAATTAGCTTCGTCGCTGGAGAAAATTTTTCTCATCTTCACATTTCTCACAGAGCACGAATTTTGATAATAAAATTCAATGATTTGCAAGCGTTGTTCATAGTAAAATACCAAACCTTGTATGTACTTCCTTGGGACTCAACTTCCTTCAAGCATTCCAATTTTTCTTTTAGGAAACGTCTCGTTTAAGCAAGCCTTTCGAAGTAGGCTTTCTGTATTCCCTTCTAAGTGGAAAAGAAAAAAGAATGCCTTGAGTGGAAGAGGGAAGAGTAAGCTTTCCATGGGTAGTGTTGAAATAGGCCTTCCATTGAAGAGATTAAAGTGCGTAGGATTCGTCCGCTTCTAAATAGAAGTGAAAAAAAAGGATCGGAGTTAAGAAAAAATCGATTTCAACGTATGAAACTTCATTACCATTGCCCATTTAGATTTATGCTAGAGAACCCTAGATTATGAGTTTTGAGCTTGAACTAAGTGGATACTGTGTCGTAGGACACCGAGGATCAAAATTCAGCAAAATACCTTATACATATTGACAACCCAGTAGGCAAGGGCAGGAGCTAACAGTGCTTCTAGAAGGCCTTCCACCCTCTTTTCAAACGTACTTTCATTTTTATCTGAAATGTCCCAATAAAACAGGCCTTCACTCTCAGAAGCAAAAATTATATTTTAATACTCGTACATCGTAAAGACTCTGAATATTAATTTTTTTTTTATCCGCGCTATCTCACTTGCGTTGATATTTTTAATGATTTTTTTTTTGTGATGTTTCTTAATTTACAATTTGACAAAGTATACACAAAACTCTACCTCCTTAAAGCCTAATTTCCATGCTATCTTTCTTGATCCAATATCAGGGATATCAAATCAAATTTTTGTAAGAAAGAAAAAGCATGCGAACAGAACCTAATGCGCTTGGAGAATGCGAGAGTGAATAGCATACATTTGCTATCTTTATAGTATGTGATGTCCTCCCTGATATTTGATAAGATAAGTTCAAGAAAGATCACATGGAAATTAGGCACAACATATCATGAAACAACAGAAGTCTAGCCTGGCAATATGCACACCTTTCTTAATTTCTAACCATGTGTCTACTTTTCATGTCGTATATGTACAATGCATATGACAAAAAAGTAATGACGAATCATAAAACATTGCAATACATAAAATCAAAAAAGAAACAGAAAAGCTTTAAAGTAAATGCGGTCCTTCTTCTTTGCCTTCTAATATCAGGCCTGATAGCACGTCTGTTGTGGGAAGGCATATTATGCCTTCTGTGATTGTACTTTTATTTGCATGAAAATTTAGTTTTGAGAAGTCCTTATGTAATCCGGCAGTGCTAGCAGGCTTTCTCCGAGGCAGGCCTTGCTCATTTGCCTGCTGGGAATAGACGACATATGTATGTACATTAGGGTGATTCAAATTTTTTTTTTTTGGTTTTTTTTAAGGTGCTGTTGCTTAAAAAGTAAGTTTATGATATGAAGAAAAAGTTCACGAAATTTCAGCTCTGTAACTCAATTTGATAAGGTGGCGCCGGAGCCTGTTAGTTTTACATGTAAATTGTATGGAAAAATTATTTTTTACAAAAAAGGTATCTAAATGAATAGGTGATTAGTGTTGTTGAGCTGAAAAGGGTCGTTTTTCGACGTAATTTTTTACGCTGAATCCGAATCTGGCCTCTGAATTGACCCATCATGTCGGAATCCTGAAATATTTGAGGTTAATTACCTGAAACATGATGTTTTTTGTCTACTTTCGAGGTCATGTATAGGATTCAAAGAAAGTTGATCAGCTTATTTTTAACAAAAGCATCATTTCGTACCATCCTTGCCCTTTAAAATGAGCTTTCAAGTGGTGATCTGTGATGTTTCCTTGAAAAGTTATAGCCATTTTAAAGTGACATGAATTGGATCCCCTACAAAGGGTTGCAACCCAACAATATTAACCAACGGGTTTCAAATTCATGTCACCTTGAAATGGCTACAACTTTGCAAGGAAGCATCACAGATCACCACTTGATAGCTCATTTTAAAGGGCAAGGATGGTACTAAATGATGCTTTTGTTAAAAATAAGCTGATCAACTTTCTTTGAATCCTATACATGGCCTCGAAAGTAGACAAAAAACATCATGTTTCAGGTAATTAACCTCAAATATTTCAGGATTCCGACATGATGGGTCAGTTCTGAGGCCAGATTCGGATTCAGCGTAAAAAATTACGTCGAAAAACGACCCTTTTCAGCTCAACAACACTAATCACCTATTCATTTAGATACCTTTTTTGTAAAAAATAATTTTTCCATACAATTTACATGTAAAACTAACAGGCTCCGGCGCCACCTTATAAAATTAAGTTACAGAGCTGAAATTTCGTGAACTTTTTCTTCATATCATAAACTTACAGGGCTATTCTGGCAAAGACAGCTAAAAGTCTTACGAAAATATTTTGTAAGACATTTTGTAAGACACTTTGTAAGACTTGAGGTATTCTAGCGCAAAAGTCTTACAGATAAAGCTTTTGAATTCCCCACACAAAAGCTTTCGTGGTAAACTTGTCAAATTTTGATTTTTTAATTTTAAACTAATAAAATTACAAAAGGAATAATAAAAAAATCGAAATTCACCATGCAGCGTGGAGAAGTAGTTAGGACTGTGAACTCATAGCTCCAAGTGCGTGGGTTCAAGTCCGTCACTAAAAATGTTTTTTTTTTCTAAAAACATATGTATATACATTTTTTTAGCACGCCAAATAAAAACAACTTATAATTCCCTTTAAAATAAATAGTTTTTCTAACATTTCTAATGTCAACAATACAACTGACAAATTAAAGACCTGCTCGTAGCAGGTCTTTAAAATTGTCTTACGAAAGACAGAAAAAAGCTTTCAAGATAGTTGCCAGAATACCAAAACGTCTTAAGTAAGACTTTTGTCTTACTAAAGACTCTGGTGAGTTATAAGATAGTTGCCAGAATAGCCCTGTTACTTTTTAAGCAACAGCACCTTAAAAAAAACCAAAAAAAAAAAATTTGAATCACCCTAATGTACATACAAATTTCGCTTTGAGCTTAAATTAATTATCTATTTTATTTCACTCTGTTAAAAAGCTAACATTATGTAAAACTAATTTACATTTTCTATTCTCTCCATGAGCTCTATTACAATACTTTCATAGCTGTGACACAAACCGATCGAGTAGCATTGTAGACTGGAATAGAGGACAACAACATAACACTAACAGAGTTTTCATGCGGTGCGTCGTGGACTGTTAAGCAACTCTGTAAAGCGCACACTTTGCTTTTATCAGTCGCTACTGGATGCGCAGCAAACAGTATTCGAGAGATACTATTCCGATGATCGTGTGCTTGCTAGTAGGATCGCTTGAAAATTTATAGATTTTAAAAAATTCTGTTTATTTATTTGTTGAGTTTTCACGTTAAAACATTTGTAAACAACAACCTGCTGATTAAGCAAAAAATAAACAAAAGTGTTTCGTTGAATCCCCTTTGGTGTTTTGTTTTTTTAATTGCAAAAGTTTTGTTGTTTTAAATTTATTAAATTTTTTACTGATACTCAGATATCACGAATAGCTTTCTATTCAACGGCAGAAAATTGAAACGTAACGTCTGTTTAATATTTAATTTGTACATTTAATTTGTTTGCTGTATTTGATGTATCTAAATTGCGTTGCCTTCATTTATTGCATCTGTGATTGTGTAGATTGTGCAGCATCTAATTGTGCTGAATTCTTAGATTGATTGATTGGTCCAGTTAAATTATCTCATCTCAGAAGAATGCCAACATTTCGATAAAATAAAAACGAAAAATAAAAAAAGAACACAATTTTCTCGTTAGTAGCAGAACCCGGAAGTGTTTGTTCTACTCTGGCTGATATCTAAAATTGTAAATTGAAAGATCGCGTAATTCGCCGATAAAAACGAAAGTGACAACTTTCTACAGCGTTCGCGAGCATCTGTTATTTTGAGTGGATTCGCACGTTATTTTAGGTGTTGGCAAAATCAACGGATTGTGTTCTAAATTTAAATTGAATGCGAATCGTATTGTGACGTCGCCGCAAAGCAACAACAATCGATTTTCAATTCCATTTCATTTGCAAAGATTTTGATTTAGTAAATTCATGAGAGATCGACGAGTAAACAAAATGACTCGGGGTGGAACTACAACTTCGTAAGTATCTTGCGCATTTTGAAGATAATTTGTTTGTTTGACTACATAGAATTAAAGGCTACTTTTAAGATTTTTTTTTTATGAGCCCAATCTAAGAAAATATATTTTTCTTAACACTAGAATTGCCGTTGGATATTTATCGCCGTTATTTTGTTGTGTTTTTACCTAAAGCCCTTAATTACTTTGAACGTTGATTAATTGTTGTTTTACATAGAATCGAACAATTTCACATTTGCCTGAGCCATGACAAATCAAGAATCTTAAACTTTAACCTAAACATAAGAAAATGTTGAGCGTTCTCGCTGTTTCTTTGAAAAAAAAATGAAGAAAAATAATTAAATTTTTTTTTTTCGGTTTTATACACAATATTTGAAAATTAATACATAGACGGATGGATGAATTAACGTACGGAATAAAAATAAAAAACATTAAGGCATTGAAATTACAAGAAACTGATCAGACAAAAGCGATAAAAGAATTAACAAGACACAATCCTATTATCATCAATATTTCGTAAAAGCTTATATATCACCAATGATTTGCAAAAATATTCATTTTGATGTACAATAATTTTCGAGTTTTTTCATTGGGACAGTTACACTTTAAAGTTACATGAAAATGGCTCATAACAATTTCATAGAAAATGTTACTGTCAAGCATATTTTCGACAAAAAGCATGTGCCTCAAAACTTAATATTATTCGAAAAAACATTATTTTTTTCCACTTTTGTATGGCCATTAGGAACTTGAAATTACATATAGATCAAATCTAACTCAAACCATGTTATGTTACGGAATTGGTTGCCGGTGAAAAATGTTGTTTTTCAAAGGAAATAAGGGGACCCATATATCCCCGATTTGATTAAAAATAATTTTTACGAAGTTATTGCCATTTTAGGCTTTATCCTTATCCTTACACCTTATATCCTTTGAAAAACAACAACCGGCAACCAATTCCGTAACATGAAATAATCCACGTGCATGGTGTGAGATGGATTTGGTCTATATAGAAAACTTCAGCTTAAATATTTTCGTGTATAACTCATTTGTATACAACTTTTCATCGAAAATTAGTACTGATTGGAAAAATTTTAGCTTCAAAAATTCGTTATGAAGTTATGCCACCGGGTAAGCTATATTCTATAAGTCTTACATTATTCCTACTGTCATTCCGTTTATAACACATGGAAGGGGGATGGCAGGTACAGAAAAGTATATATAGTATGTATGTTCTTGTTCAGCTTCACCATCTGAGTCGATTTAGCTAGATACATATGTCCGTTTGTCTGCCCATCTGTCTGTTTGTGGAAATCATGATTACGTGAAAACCAAGCCAGATAATTGCATAAAATTTGGAACACAGGCTACACCTTCAAACATAGCTCGTGGTGAAAGACACCGTACCGGCTATGCAAAATAAAACATTTAAAACGCTATATTTAGAATGTTAGTTGATATAGCATAATTAAATTTCTCACAAATACTAGAAATGCCTAAAGTTTGTGAATTTCAACAAGAGGGCGTGGTTAAAAAAAAAATCTTTACCAAAGGATTACAAGTTGAGAAAACCAAACACTTACATAAAGTGATGCAGACAAAAAAAGTTAGCGAATTTCGACAAGATAGCGTGGATTCTCCAATAGAAGCACAGACTTCAAAACACTTTACTGAGAGAGTATTTTAAAATATTACACGCAAATCTCAAACAGATAAAAAAAATGTTTTTCTTTTGATTTTAATAAGCGATAATTCGGAACTGAAAACACGGCTATCAATGGTGGTACCACTAAAAAGTATTTGAGTTAATTACCTAATGAAATTCACTTAATTCATTGCTCCAGTTTTATTACTTAGAATGTTATGAGATGATATTTCTTTGTATATATTTTCACGTACTCTAAAGGAATTTTGCTAAACACCCCTAGTAGCATAAAAAGGTCTTTTACAGGCCTTTTAAAGACAAGTAGAAAGACAACATATTACATATATAAATTCTTTATAGGGGCTTATAAGAGCCATTTGGCGAATGAAGTATAAAGACACTTTCCCCTCAATGCTATCTTTCAAGAGACTCGGTAAAGTATCTTTCTGAGCTGTTTAAAAGACACCTTAAAAACATTTAAAAAAAGTATCTGTTATATAAAATTTTATTTTACTATCAAATTATTTAATTAATATGTAAATTGTAGAAACTTTATTTCACTTAATTTGATTTTATCATTAAATATAATTTTTACTTACGATTTACAAATTTCCAAAGTCAGTCTCGAACCCATGTCCCAGCGATTCATAGTCCTGCGCGCTACCCACTAGGCTACCTGTCATATATTATAATGCATGTCAAAGGAGAATCATATCTTTCTCTCATTTGTTTTGGTAAAGCGACAAAAAAATGAGCAATAATGTGCCCTATCTCGTGTATCTCTAAGAACATCAAACGTCATGTTTTTCAAGTGATGTGGCTACAGTATTGAGACATAAAAGACATGCGGTCTCTTTATCACGATTTTATATCTTGTTCTAGCAAGAAATTATAAAAGCAAATTTCACTACAATGGCGAAGTATCTTATTAAATTTGATAAACATCTATTTAAAAGACATCACTGTTTTGTAAGCTAGATTTTTGTCTTCATAACTTCCCCTGATGCTACTAGGGACCCTGTTATATGGTTCAAAAATAGTGTTTTCCAACCAAGTCATCTGGTTGTATTAAAAATTTAAGGAAATACAAATTTTTTTTATTCACTATAGCTACGTTTCAGGGTAGTGAACTGTATATTGACCTCATATGAATGTGCACACTTTACGACACGAAATTGTTAGTAAAAGTTTTAGTATAAAAAAAGCTCTCAATTGAGATAAATGCTATTAATGTCGAAAGCATAATTTTTGCTTGCCGAAGTCTTCAATAAAATTCATAAATCCATATGAAATCATATGTACCTAATGGGTCTTTCACACACGAATATGGTCAATGTACTATAGGGAAAAATCATTTGATGTCAGTCTCATATTTTAGATTTGCCATCTGAACACTTACACTCGCACTAAAAATTAAATATACGGTTAAAATTTTCTAATGAAAATAGTTATATATCGGGTTTAAATAGTAAATAAAAAGCATTTTGATATATGTTTTGATGTTCAATCTTCAATCAAAACAACGGTTTTAAAAATACATTTTGTATAAAATACAATTGATTTTGCCAATATACTGCCTCTAAACCAATTATCTTTTCATATCAAATTAAAAAGATAATGTTGGCTAACTATTTAAAGTCAATTTTCAAATTTAATGCTTTGTGGTGCCACCTTCATTCTTTTTCAGCTCCTGGAATCTTTTCGGCATCCTTCAACTAAATTAAGTATTTAGTGTTGACGAGTCAATCTTGTTTCACTGGATCTTACCGAATTCCCTTCATTTCTAAATTACTCCAGAGGCTTAGAAGCTTAAGAAAGGTTATTAAAAAATGTATGTTCTTTAAAGGGGCCCTTATTGGGAGAAAAACGCTGTCAGGACCGAGCCGCTACACCGATTTTGATGAAATTAGGTAGGGAGATAGATTGAATCCTGAGTAAAAATATTTGTGGGCGCTCCTAAGAGGGAAAATGTTTTCTTTGTAAGCTAATTGGCCGACTAAGATGAAATTTGGTAGAGAAATTGATTGAACGCTGATGAAATGTAATGTTTCAAATGGAATATGTGACGCTCCCAATAGGGAAATATGCTTTCACACCTAAGCTAATGGACCGATTTTGATGATATTTGCTATGGATAAATTGAATCTTTAAGAAAGGTATTGGTTTTGAGTGGGTGGTGCCACGCTCCTAACACAAAATATGTTTTCTTAGCTAAACTTTTCGAGTGATTTTGATGAAATTCGGTATGGAGAATATTTATTGAAGGGATTAACATAGGCATAAGATAGGACAACATGATACCATGATTTTTAGTCTTGGTAGCTCTAAGAGCTACCAAGACGGTTTTTTAATACCTAAAAGGTTTTTTTTGTTTTTGTTTTATCAATATAATGGTTGATGTTCAACCACTGGGCGAACTCTAGTTTTCTTAAAAATGTACCTTAATCTCTTTTGTTAAGAGACACTTATCGAAATCGTTCAATAATATATACCATTGTTTTTGAACTTGAACAATTAAAAAATAAAATTTGATAGTTCAATTTAATGCGTCGATTTGTAGTTTTTGCACCAAAATCGAGTCTTTTGCTTGCGATATATGTATGTACCTTTAAGGTTCATAATATTACTAATCGTACTTCAGGCGCGGATCCAAGGGGGGGGGGTCACGGGGGTCATGACCCCCCCAAAACAGCCCGCATTTCAAAAATAAAGCTGAAACTGAATTTACTCAGTCGACTAAAACAAATTAAAAATTTTTAATTTATTGTTTATATAAAATTATAAACTTTTTTATATAAAAAATTTACTCTTAAAACCAATATATTGGTTACTGCACTTGACTGTAAATTCAATTAAAATTCAATTAATTTAAGCAATAAAATTATATATAGGTACATTTAATGAATTTTCAAGTAAAACAAATTGGACAAGTTTTTGCATAAAGTTATTCTGGCTTTGTTTTTATTCATTGAAGAAATTCGGCTTGCTTTGTTTATTTGGTTGTTCTTGTTATTTTTGATTTTTTCTATCCTGTGACCCCCCCCGGAAAAAAATTCTAGATCCGCGCCTGTCGTACTTATATATATTTCTTACAATATAGTATATATTTTCACGTACCCTTAACATATTCAAATGAAGGCGTAAGACATACTATATACATACGTTCATTCATATGTAAATCTATTTATTTATACAAAAAATCTGTTACAGAATTTCGTAACGAATACGTGAGTAATGAATGTTTTTTTTTTTCTGTATTCACTAGTGTTTACATATCTACATGTTACGTGATTATTTAATTATTTCGAAAGTAATTAGATTTGCTCAATTATTGTAGTTGCGGAGGATTGAGGAAGAAAAATGAAAAGATGCACAAGAAAAATCTTCACATTTCCACAATAATTAAATTAGGCATTTCCTTAATAAATAATTTTGAATAACAAAGCATTGCCATTTAGTGAAAAGAATTTATCTTCCTCAAATCCCCACTTGTACGCATTGATAAACTTAGATGAAATGCTGTAAGTATCTTGTCTATCTGTAACTGTATACAAAGATTATTTTGTATCATCATTCTCTCCCTCTCAATTTTATTCCACGAGTTTTGTTTGTCCACATCACACTTTAGTTTGGCCCAGACAACATCGTTTTTTTCGCAGTCTGGTTAATTAAGAACTAAAAGGAACAAATGAAAAAAAGAGTAAAACCACAATGAATAAATTGCATCTGTACAACATAGGGCATTGCGAATCTGATGGCATCTTTAAGATACAATTACATAGCATACAATGAACGGTGCTATAGCAATTTACACAAATTTAAAGGAACGCAACCACAGTTGCCTCTGTTGGGGTGTTTTTTGTTTCCTTCTTCGTTTTTTTTTTGCTCCGAGCAAGTGTTCTACGCTTTCGGACTTTGCTGGGCGTACATATACAAACATATGTTTTTCTAAATTGAAGTACTACTAGTACAACATAGTAATCATATACATACAACAGTATAGTCCTATAGAATTCTCGTAAGTATCTGTCCGATTTCGAACCATTGCGTGTGGCGTTGCCTTAAGAGACACTACCACTCAAAGCTAAAGTGAAAAATAACCACATGTTCTCATATTTGCGACTTTATTCATTTATGTTGGATAGGCAATCATTAGACCAGACCCGCAGGTTGTCTGATGCTTGAAATTTCTTCCGTCGTTAGATGATGAAAAAATTAATATTATTTTTATTAAGCTCGATTGACACCGCACATATTGTATTCGTAGTAATTAATTATTTTATTTTTTTAAACAACAAAATAGCGGACTATGATGCTACGCCTCAAATTGTTCTGAAGATGATGATTTCATTGCTAAAACAAAAATTACTTAAGTATATTTTTTGTTGGTTTTTTCAACATTCACAGTGCCGGATTAAAGTCGGGGCTACAGCCCCACATGTCAGCATTATCAGCAGAACTATTGTTGGAAAACAAAACGGGCTCAGCTACACGTTGAGATTTTTACTGCACATTTTAAAATGACGCAATGGCTCAAATCTTATCGTACGGAGGTCTTCTGGGCGGAAAACCGATGTATTTGGAACTCTTCCACATATTTTAACTCAATATATGTTTCTATTAGAGGCTTATATTTGCAGTTGAATATGCATTATCAACTATGTATGTGTTATAAACAGAAATTCCAAATAAAAAATTAATTATTCAGACGAGCATGGCCATTGTCATTGTCACTCTCCTTTGCTGTTACGGATCGACCTGGTTTACAAAAATTCAGAGTACGTTTGCTGTCGTGCCTTGGTTTTTGTTCTTTTGAGACTTCTTTCCAGCAAGTAATAGAACTTTAACACTCTGTTCTGTTGGTCGTGATCATTTTGAAGGAGGATATTTATTCCTTGCTCGAAGTGAGAAAGAGCGGTTGACAAGTGCTTTGCTGTTAGCTGTTGACTTACAATTGGCTCTTGTTCTTCAAAGAGTACTTGAAGGTTATCATATTGTACCAATTCCTTTCGATTCTTTAACGGCATATAGCAGTCATGCCACTTTGTTATTCTTTCTCACTTTCTTCCAAATCTTCAAAACTAATAGGCTTTTCACACTGGTATCGAAATCAGCACGATTTCAGCCCTTCTGCCATAGAAATTAAAATTCAAACCACATTTTTTCGATTGTTGATATTTAAATCTGCTCGTTTTTCTTCGAAATTGCGTACTATTGTGAATAGAACGTCAGTGCTGTTAAATTTTCCCACTTACGACAAAAAATAAGATAAATGAAATATTGTCGCCGTGTATCCAATCACTTAGACTGTAAAGCGAATCTGAGTTATGTTTGAAAAATGTCGTTTTAGCGGTATGAGTGTACTATTCGATACTATTTTTGGCAATTTCATCAACTTCTTTCATACATCATTACTTCGATTAGACTTTTCGATCAGAATTTTTGGTGCTTTTTGAATATGATACTTTTGAATTTAATTGGTTGTCCAACACGTTTTTGACTTCTCTTAAACTCCGATACTATTTATATTTTAAATAATTTTTAGTGTCATTCGATATTTTAAGACTTACTTACATACATATGTACATCGAGTATTTCGATACGATTTTGACTTTCTATTTTCGGTGCCATTCCACACCTTTAGACATATTTCGACCTTGTGGATGCTATTCGATTTACTTAAAACTTAATATTTTCGATGCTATTTGACACTATTCTGGTTTTTCGATGCTAGTCGATATTATTCGAATAATACTGGCAATACAAAACTGTGTGATACCATTTATCAATTTTTTACTTTACAAACAGTATTGTATTAATGTGAACACAAGTGATAATTTGCAAGAAATCAACTTAGCTTCCAATCTTTGTTCAAGCAAGTCCTTATATTTTTGAGAGTTCATCATGCCTTCGCTCGGTACAAGGGATCTAGTACCATTATAAGAAAAGCAGTCCCAAAACATTTTTAACGGATTTGGTCAATATGAGCTATTGTAAGTTTTTGTTGTCCTATTTTTAACGAAACGAGATCGCTGTCTTTGTACCAAAAAATGCCTTTCAAGAAGATATCATGGCTTGAATGGCCAGGAAACTGACCGGATCTTAATCCGATTGTAAAGGCTAGACTTCGAAAAATAGACTGCACAACAAAAACAAAAATGATTGAGACTGTAATCCAGACATGGCTTCGAAACCAGCAAGTATCAGAAATGTGTACAAAACTTGTGGGTTCTATGCCAAAACGTGTTAAGGAAGTTATAAAAGCCAAGGGGGGATATGGTTCTTATTAAAACAATTTAAATTGTATTCTTTTCTCTTTTTTCTTCGTCAAGAACTAATAAATGTTGTTTTTTGAAAATTATCACTTGTGTTCACATTAATTCGAACAATACTGTATGTACTAATTACCTTACGTTGCTATTTGATTCTTTAAGATCTATGCACATCGACTTCTTCTTTTTCGATTATTACAACTTACTCCCCTTTTTCTTTTAACGTTGTCAGTCTTTCTTAACAAAAATTTAACACTTAAAATCAGTTGGCTTACAATTAATAAGTATTGACCACAAATTTCACACTAACTTTAGCATAAAAAATGCAATTGGCACAAAATCCACTCAAACATTAAAGTAAAAGGTATGAAAAAAATTAACATCTTTACACATGCGAACCTACTAAATACTCGTACATTACCATAATTTTTATATATTTTTTTCATACGATGAGCATGAGTTTGTTTACAAAAAAACTTTTACTTTTATTTTTCAACAAGTTAAGTTTTTCTTGAAATTTACTTTATTGTTGGCAAAGAAAAATGCAGTCAATTGCAGCGGATAAAATAACAACAACAATAATTAAACACCATGGTCATTAACAGAGAAGGTAAAAAATCCGCGTGCTTGTGTATGCGTGTGTGTGCGTGTGTGTGAAATGCAACAGTCACTTTGGTGCCACATGCATTTTCCCTTTTGAGCCCAGTTAACACAGATGGTTTTCTGCTTTTTGTCACTGAATCATATTTCTGAACGTCATTATCATCATCGTCACCATCATCGATGGACAAGAGAAATTTCTGTTTGATGTTGTCGACTTGTTTTGCCATATCATTGTTGCTGCTGTTGCTGCTGTGGTTGTTGTTGTTGTCAACTATTTTCGCATCTTCAGAGAAAATTGTGGCCCAGGAAAGGAAATGAGCATCAAAACAAATACGCAAGCACCATTGAGAGCATCTTGCATTTCCATTGAAATCGAAATGATAGCGAACTTGTTATCGATGATGTTGCACAGGTTCGTTTTGATTGAGTCGTGCAGGCCTAGGGCGCAAATTTTCTGAAAATTTCCACGAAATGATAATAAAATAAAGTTTTATAAACCCGACATATTTGAGTAAGTCCAATTCAGGTTCAACGACAAAAAGTTTATAAGAAAATTATTTAAAAAAGTCCTACGATACTAGATATACATGGTGTAAAAGAAAGAATGCATCTGCTGGTCATCTGTATGATGGTCTTGTGTTTTATGGGTTGCGAAGTTAAAATCAATGAATTAACGGTCTTCCCAAAACAAAATGTATTTTCCTTCAAAGTATAAAATCTTAGGTTTGTTCGAGCCAGAAAAAATAGGTAAATATTTATAAAGTTTTACCACAAAAAGCGTTCGAGCCAGAAAAAATGTGGTGTTTGAGAGAGAAAAAATGAGAGTAAGAAACAGCTGAAAAAATAAGTTAAATTTTCACCCCGATAAATTTCTTGTGGTTAAAAATTGAAGACTGTCAAAATCGTAGGCAACGAGACTGGTGACTCACTTTTTGCATGCGAGGGAAATGAAATTTCCTCTCTGAATTATACCTGTCAAATACTTTCCATATAAAATAATTTTCAGCGTTGATTTTTTTTCACTTCTTATAGGGTTGTGTTAAGAAGGAGCAACATAACAAAAAGCTTGAAATCAAAACATTTCTTGGTAAATGCTCATTTATTTAATTAAATAGCTGAGCGATTTTTTATTGAAAAGCAATCGTAAAGTTGAATGTTACCTGAATGGTTGTACGGTAGTCAACCAAATAATTATTTCTAACATATTGTTTTTCGAAGAGCGCAGCTTTAACATAAGGAATTGGAAGTGTTGCTAAATGAAAGTTGCTCCATTTTTTTTTGTTTTTACAATTCCATCGAACATAACTCTTTGTTTGAACAAAAAAAATTTAGTGCACAACTTTTCTGGACTAACTAGCTGTTAAAAATAACGTGGATTCCAAAATAACGCATGCGAAATGTAAAACTTTTGCCTAGCTTAACATTTTAAGTAGTCTCGAAAATGTTTTTTTTTTATATTGAATTCAAAATTATATTAACTCAAAATGTAAAATTATTTTGACTAAGATTTACTTCACGCCAAACCTCTTATTCTTATACTAAGCATTTTTTTAAAATGTACTTTATGCATTGAAAATAAATCAAAGTTCAAGATAATTTATGAAGCTATAAAAATCAGGCAGAAAACTTTAAAATCGAACATTTACTTTTTAAGTTATTTCAATAATATTCTCGAAAATGCTTCACTCGCCTTGCATTCAGAATGTCTTAACCAAACGGTTATGCAACTATGGTGCTGGTTTTAGCTCCTAAACTCTGCCATTGTTTGTTTACTAAAATACGCGCAACTTTTTGACAGTCTTCAATTTTTACCTATTTTTCCGTTCTAGCCAGAATTGTGGTGATTCGAGTAGTCAGAGAAACTTTAGCTTTTACTCTCTCGAAAATCGCGGTTTGACACTTTTAAATTTTTACCACAAAATCTGGTTCGAACAAACCTATTAGTAGAAACAATTTTTTCGTAAGGAATATTACAGATAAAAAGTGCTATCAAGTACAATTAGGTTTCACTAGAAATTTGTCCATTTTTATTTAAATCATTCTTTCGAAGAATAATTGATTTCCTTTATTCTCTATTCGATAAAACTTTTTTAGAAAACAATCTTGGTATGAATTTTACTATCGAAATTAGAGGGTTAACTTTTTGTTCCTTTTTGATGTTAAACTCTTACAATCATTATCAATTGAGAGACTTTTTGACAACTATGTAATTCATTTGCTGTTCCTATCTCAAACTGGGGTGGCAATATTATATCAAGTTTCTGGAGTATCATCAAATCGGCGAATCTAGCAACCAGGTCTAGATCTGTTCTCATTTCAAATTCAAACTTATCATTCTTTGGCATTCCATTCACCATGCAGTGCTCGACGATTTCCGGCAAAAATAACGTCAACTTTTTGATTGATCTGCCATATGAGTGGTGCTTTTCTGAGATAGAATTATTCACAATTTCTGGTACTGATTTGTCACTTTTAGAACAAAAATTTTTTGCAAAAACGGCAATATGGTGCATAAGGGCTTATGAGTATTCGATCCAATTGTATAAGATCTACCTTTAGTCCCATGATAAATAGAAGCTTCTTTGATATATCCCAATTCCAGATTTTGGAAAATTTAAGTTTTTCTGTATCTTAATTTTGAATCATTAACGTAAATCGCTATAAATAAATCAAATTTTCTGAGGACAATAAGAATCTTGGTTAGGAGCCATATCAGGTGTGCCCACTCTTTGCATTTTTCTCGATATGTTTGCCGCCGTATCATTTTGTTTGTATTTATTTATCAACATATCATTTATCGATATTTTAAAATTTAAATGATAGATACACTTCACTGCATAACTTTGTGCGCGTAGTAATGTAAAATGTTTATATACAAAGAATCATGATTTTACTTTCTCAGTCAAAAATCTTGCTTTCAATATTTTCTTAAGCCGATATCAACGTTTCTGCGTTATTGCATAACTAATGCCTTATTTTAATTATTGTGCTCAGTGAATTACTTTAGTTTTTTCAATGTTGTTTGCATTGTTGAGCATCCTCAGTAGAACAGGTAAGGATACAGGACTGTTAAGAAATTCCACCATCTTTCAGTGGGATTGCTTCAACGAACATGTTATAGTAGTATCATGGATTAGTATAGCAATTTCATCAGCGTATGTAACTGATTGTTATGAAATTTGCTCGACCCAGTTTTTTTAACAGAGTCAGCATTTAATAAGCATAGAAGAGGGTAGAGAGCTTCTCCTTCTGGGCATCTCTTAATGAATAAGTCATAGTCACTAAAGAGATACTTAGCATATCTCACGTGCACACGGTAAGGTTTCAATTCAGCCGACAATAGTTTTACCGAACCGGTAAAACCACCACCACCACTTTATGCATAGAATCATTATATACCAAAGACATATTTTGCACCAAAAAAACATCAAGGGTATAATCCCCAAAAGTTAATATTTTTCTGATAGCCCGTATCAACAAACCACATTCAAATCAACTAATGCACCGTTATCTTTAATAAAGACTTCAATCAGCTTTTTGAGTGCTTTCAGCAAAGAAGGATGTAGGGTTAATAGTGTGGATGGGCGAAGGATGTATAAATTGTAATAGTCTCTTTCCCCATTTTGAGTATGAAGATTTTTTTCACTCTACGCCAAGTGTTCGTGTTAATCTATAGGACAGGCCACATACAATAATTGGCCATACATTATGCCATAAGAATAACCTATAATTTTAACATGCACCCGATATCCAATTTGCACCACAATTGCAACGAAATTTTTTTACGAAATTTTGCACAGTCCTTCTTTACATACTTTTGCAAAAACTAAAATTGCTTATGGAAAATACATATCTCGATCCTTGGTAACATAAGGGTTAAAGTCATAGGAGTGAGAAGTTACAAACTTATAATTTAAGAAGACTGTAGTTCTTATCACAGAAAAGGTCTCCAACTTAAATTATCCACCTCAATGAATCCATTCCCGAAGACAAGTAAAAATTATTTACTACGATTACAAATTAAACAATTGGGTGCGATTTGCAAAGACTTGGCCTAAGACGGCCCTGTTGACTGTGGCTGATGTCTTTAAAGTGGTTTTTTGACATTTGTGTCTTGCTTTTCTCTCTCTCTCTCTCTCTCGCTTTTTAAGTTGTACACAAACCACGCTTTCAACATAAAATCAATTGGTCCGCAGTGATATTTGGTAGTTGTGAGCAGGCAAAAAAAAGTAGCAGCCAGTCACTGCGTCACTCGATTGAAAGAGTTTTCATGACTGACGTACGAAACGAGTTGCATTCATTGATGAATCGTTTGCAGAGATTATTTATTTTCCAAAATAACATTGTACGAGTATTTAACCTCAGGAGGTTACGTTGGTTCAATTAGAGGCTTTCTTTGTTGCCAACATTGTGCTGTGCATGGCTGTCGATTTATTTTCTCCGCCAGTGAAATTAAAGATGCGTTTCTTACGTTACTGCTGGCTTTGTTGGCATTTGCCATGGGAGTAGTGGCAACAAACACCTGCATGTGGTTACATCGAAGATCAGTGAACTTGTGGTATTATGTAGCGCGCCGTGAAAGATTAGAAATTTGTAAGGTTATGGTAAATTTTCACTTTATTGGAAAACATGAATTTCCTATTAATTTTATATAGAAAGGGTGCTGTTGGTGGGAACAATTTTTCACAAAAGTTATTTTAAAAGAATATTTTTTTTTTATTATGAAAAAAATAATTTGAGTGCATTGCTTTAATTTAAAGTTAATAGGAGAAACTGAAAACTATTTATTTAAAATAATATAGTTAATTCAATGCTATCTAATTATGGTCATTTATTAAATAGTGTAAATAACCTTTAGCTAACAATTTGATTAAATAAATTTATTTCAAAAGCAATTACAAATTATTACAACAAATTAAAATTAATTCCATGATAATTAAATTAAATATGTTCGTACATATATGTATGTATGTATAACACTCACGCGAAATAGAAACTCAGTTTTCAATTAAATAAACATTTACGTTGTTAGTTAAATTAATTAATATTTTTAACACATGAGCATAATTCATAATTCCTTTGATTAAATTAAATGTTATGTAATATTGTCATTGCCGATTTAACGTAGCAGCAGAAGAGCCCGCGCCCTTAGCAGAAGACTTAAGGGGTGACAAATGGATTGCATAGAACTGACTTATTTTTGAATTTTGTTATGATAACTTATTTTGCTTATTTTTGTACAAGATATCGGTAAGCCGCGGGCTTTCATGCAAACATATATTTTTTTTTTAAACATCTAAAAAACAATATAAATAACTGACAAGCAATCTTAAATTCCTTGGAATAAAATTAAAATTTTCAATTCCTGGAAATAGAATCAACAAGAGAATAATTCCTTTTAGAATTAAGATTGAAAAACTCCAAATCCGGATTCATTTCCGACCCAATTGAAATTTGATTCGAAATGTTGTAATTCCTAGGCAACTCAGATGTGGAGCGCTCCTTTTATATATAAGAACTTAAAATTTTTTTTTATTCTCCTACTGAGATTTTTCTGAAGATATTGGACTTTTTAATTCCAAAGTGCCAAATTTCGCAACTATAGCATCTACATAGTATATGTAGTCGCCAAAATATTGCATATTGTTTTATGCGTATTTATGGCAAAGTGTTCTGTACTAACGATATACACCCATGTATTATATTTCTCAACAGTAGTGCCATAGGTGCAAAGATATAGATTTTAAGGTATTTTAGTAACATGGGAGGTGCCACACCCAAACTGCACAGATCCGAGTACCATATTTCCAAACTGCAGCTGTCATAAGTAGGATAGTGTTTTGGGTTGGCCCTTTTTTATTATATGGAAGGTGCCTCACCTATTTGTATTTTAGCTCCCGAAACTCAATTCCAAAGAACTCTGTAATGCCTACAGTGTTAGATTGGCCTATAGCTTTTGCGTCTAGAGAATTTGACCAATTTTTTTATTCTTGAAAACCTTGTTAATTTTTCCAAAAATTGTTATTTTAATTTGTTATATTATTTCTTTTAATATAATACGCAATTTATTTCTTATTGTTTTTTATTAATCTTTTCTTGACACAAAAAAAAAACAACAGTTTAAGTTCTAAAAAAACCGTGATATCTCGAAAACTATTGAACTGATTGCAAAATTTTGCACATTTATATAATACGAGCGAGTGGCTTACTAGCTGTTGGAGACGAATTCGCTCGCAGAGTTTGTATAGTAATTCACTGATTCTTGAAAATGAGTATCTGTCGAAGGCTTTTTTGTTTTCTCTTTGAAAAATTTTAAGTCTGTCTAAATAGATATAACTTTAAGTTTCATATCCTTAACTTTTTACTTCTATTAGAGATGTCACGCACACATCTCCCTCTTTGTCACTTTGTTACCTCAAAAAAAGTTCAGGACAATGCGCTGGAAAACTCTGTAGACAAGTTAAATTTAATTTTTTACTCCTATGGCCCACTTTTTGCCCCGATAGTTCCTTTATCACTTTGCACAAATTATTATTTTGTTCAGTTGCTAACTTTCTGGATATAAAAAAAATAATGTTTTTCTTCTATAGAAGGTTCCACGCCCATTTATACAATCCCGTACATATTTCGTTCAGAGGCGCTTTTATCGTTTAATTGAATTTCATTCTTTGGGAAAAATGCCTAGTTGAGATAACTTAAATTTTTTTTTTTCTATGCGATTTATTTTTTTTTTTTTTTTAATGGTATGCCCATTAAATCTCAATAGTATTTGTATTTTATATATTTACACAAGATTTAATTTTATTCCATTTGGAAAACAAGAATATCTACATATGTTATGTGGACACATTCCGTTGAAAAATTTACTAGACATCATAATTTTTAGATTGAGGTTCTACGGGAGGTGCCATGCTCACTTGCCTAATCAAGTCCAATTCTCGTTCGGATAATACCATTGTTTATTGGTACAAAGCTTTACTTGATTTTGTTAGGAAATATACAAGATATGATAACTAAAAGTTTTAATATCTGTCTTGTTTTTACAGAGTAAATTTTCATGGTAATCTTTGATGAAGACTCCAAATAAACAAAAAAAAAAAAAAAATCAAAATCGCCAAAAAAGTCAGATTCGATGCTTTTTCGTCGTTATACTATATGTAAATATTATTTTCTATTAACAATGCACACATTTTTGCATTGGCTACTGTTCTCTTTGTGGGACCACTTTTCTTAAAAGTCATTAAAATTCATTTACTAATAAAACAATCAATGTGAAATACAACCCAATCCGAGTCATTCCTACTGCTGTTGTCACACGAATTCGAATCATCTCGCCCGTTTGAGTAAAAGTGTAAAGTTTCAATTAATGAAAAAAAAAAGTGACTAAATACAAATCGAGGGTTGTTGGTTGTTTTCATCGAACTGCTGGCGTCTATTCATTGCTTTCAGTAAATTTCAGTACCGCGATGTTAGCACGTTTGCACAGAGTATTTGATCGTGCTCGGGCATTAGTGACATAATAAATAAATAAAGCAAAAATACGAAAAGTTCTACTGTCGTTAGTGATTTCTAGTTATAAGGCTAGAAGCAAATCATTCTTATCTGCTGAATCTTCAAACAAATTAAGGGCGAAAAAAGAAATTGTGAAATCTCGAAATAAGAATGACATACATATGTGTAAAAAAAAATATATGCAGTCATTAGGTTTTTTTTAATTTTCTTTAAGTTTGCGGGTTGCCATTCAGTTATGTTTTCTCCTCTTTGTTAATACTATTTTTGAGCAACTATATTCCTTTTGTTTCACGCAACCCTAACAAAGGCATGCCTAATACATTAGGTACTAATAACTTTCATAAACAACTACGAAAAAATCGCATCACATATCAATCATAGAATTAAATTTACTTTTTAAACGGCTATTTACCCTTAAACATAACGTAAATTATAATTACACTAGCCGACTTTTTTGACATTTTTTTTTGTTCCATGAATTTTCTTAATTTTTTATGAAGTAGTTAGGTTCCCTGAGTTCAAAAAAAAATTTTGATCGATTTTTCTCACTGTTAGTTTTTTTGAAAATTCTTTTTCAGTGTATTTTCATTTATTAGGCTATATCTCATACAAATATAAACCGATCTTCTTTGAATGAATTTCGAAAAAAAGGTAATGAAATTCCGCACAGCTCTTGTAAAAACAAAGTTTGGTTTGAATATACAGGTTACGAAATAAAAGCTGACACATTTGAAAAAATTGATTTTTTTAAAATTCGTATCCAATTCAAAATAGCTTTAAAAGTATAAATATTTCAAAATACATCAATTTAGCTCTTTCATTACAAAGAAAAAACCCTTAAAAAGAAAATAATACCAAGTTTTTGAAAATCTGTTCATAAAGCCTCATAAACCTCCCTTAAGAGGTTATTGTTAAATTTAATTTTTAAACCAAAAAAAATCGAAATTTTCGAAAAAGGTTGACAGAGGTTGAAAAACTCTAAAAAAATTGAAAGAGGTTGAAAAATGTTGAAATAATTCAAAATTGATGAAAAAGTCGAAAAAATAAAGGAACTGATGAAGAAAGTTGAAAGAGGTTGAAAAAAACGAAAGAATATGGAAAATGTTGAAAAAAATCAAGTTAACATAAAAAAGTTGAAATATTCCACGCCCACTTCTCCAATTCCACCTACTTTTGGTTCAATAAATTGTATTCGTTATCGACATACACATAACAACTTTTAGCTCAATAGCTTGTATAGTTTGCGATATATGCCCTAGTTAGCCTTAAAATGTAGTGCGCTGACTTACCCACTGGTACAATATAGTCTGGTTTTGATCCAGAAATAGCTTTCCATAAACAAACCTCTTACATCAAATTTTAGTATGATATACTATACCACTTAGCGTATTTTATTTGTATGGGATTTTGATTCAGATATACTCCATAGCAACTGAACCACTTACATTGAATTTCATACCAATTGTTGCAATAGTTCAGATAAAACAGCGCTTGCAAATGTATGTTAATATGGGTGGTGCCACGCCCACTGATGCAATCCCGTCTGAATTCATTTAATTTTAAAACCTATAGGTAGTAACTGACATCTATACTCTTATAGCACACTATTTATAACAATAAGCGTTTTTTGCTTATGTCGAAGGTGCCACGCCCACAGCTACTATTGGACAAAATTTTTGTAATAAGAGACCTTATAGCAAGTATATCTACCTCATTAAATTTCACAACGATTACGTTGTTAGTTCTCTAAATATAACGTTTATAAATACTGTGGGCTGTGCCATGCCCTTCAACTAGTTTTTTCAGTACAGTGGCTAAGCTTGTATTGATGACTATCAACGGCATCATCTCCAAAATTTTTATGAAAATCGTTTGTGCCAATTTTGAGATATACGGAATCAAAATTTTTAACAGTTGAAAAGTGCCTCTACTAAATTTCATCGCAAAATCTTGAACGGTTTGCAAGATATGGTAGTATAAAGGATAAAATTTAGGGTTATGCAACGCCTCTGTAGGAAGCTTTAAAAAAATAGCCTAATCCTAATCTTGTTAACATATGCATCAAATCACCAAGTTTCATCAAAATCGCTGCAACTTTTTTCATAATGGGTCTGGGTAATTATACATAGAGTATAGGTGGTAGGCGTGTCCGTCAACCGATTTCGGCCATTTTGAATAACAAGATGCCTACTAGAAAGTGTGACCTGCGTGTGAAAATTTTATTTAATTAGCTTTCTTCGTTTTCCCGTAAACCTGATTTCAACAGACGGACAGACAGACAGACGGACATAGCTAATTCAACTCAGGTGACAGACTTAAGAAATCGATTTTCGGTTTTCCCTGTGTACATATATTGTAATTTTTTCAACAGCAGGTTTGTTTCGTGACATAAGCTTTCAAAAAAAAGGGTTTTAGTCGATATAATCGTATATGAAATGGAAAAAAAAATCTCTGAGGGTCTTAGTCTTACCACTTAGATTTCTTATAGTGAGCCACTCAGTTAGAAATGTAGAGAGGTGGCGGTAGGCTTCACAAACTCTAAGAGTGACCCAAATCGGTAAAAATGATTTTGCAAACGCAGTAGCGTACCTAGGAGGGCCGAAGGGGCGTTCACCCCGAGCGCAGCCACTTGGGAGGCGGCAAAAACGGTCCTCGTACTTATGATATTTTGTGAGGGTGTTTGTTGAAGTAAGACTGAGTACCAATTATAAATAATTGAATGGTGTGTTTCAGGGCCGGATTAAGGCTACATGCCGCCCGTACGCCAATAAAATTTTGTCGCCCCAAAATTAAAAAAGAATTATAAGTAAATTTTTAGTAGTACAAACGCCTGACAACAAAAGCAACCTTAGGAATTTGTAAGTTATATGCCATTCAAGTGAACTCCAAGTAACCTCAAGTAACTCCAGTAGCATCAGTAACCTTAAGCTATTTTTTTGAACTTTGAAACTGCAAACGAAAGTAATCGAATCGACCCAACTGGTACAATTTTTCGAAGCGAACCGTCTCTTTCAAGTTTGAATAAGCAATATTGGATGTTGAAAAATCAATAAAAACTGCACCAGCTAATAAAGTTCAAAACTAACACGTCCTTAGCAGAATATACAGGCGTGGTGGCCGGAAGGAAATTGCGGTTGTGCTCATTTAACTCAATCTTCTAATATAAATAGAAAAACTACAAAGTTTTCGATTCTGGGCAGGTCAATTAAAAGCTAAGCTAAGGTGCTTGGTGAGGGGTGGGGCTAAAAAGAGTCTAATTAGTTGGAAAAAGAAAGTAGATTCCGAGAGTCTTACGATTGCTTACGTGCCTTACATGAAATCTTAATGATAGTGAAAGCCCAAAAAAAATAAGAAAATACTAACATGGTTTTCTGGGCTATTCTTCAAAGGATTGTAATCTGTGAATTATGTATGTACAATACTAAAGTTTACCTAAATATTAACTTTTCCTACTATACGTTGCTCACCGTTTTGCTACGCCATTTCCCTACAGAAAGATTTTTTTCTCAATGGCAGCACTGATTTCGATGAATAAGCATTAGAACTACAAATGAGAAAAGATATTAAGCATAAACGTCGAAAGACACGACTTAACATTAATTCACAAACTTGAAACTTTGCAAATCTTATTTGCTTGACGTAGGGGAGCGTTTACAAAAGTACTTAATTTTTAATGACGTTTTCTCCGAGTTATTTCTAATTCAATTATTATTTCCCAGCAAACATTTGAACGATTTTTGAGTATACTATGTTTAAAATGATCGATTGATAGCTTTTTTAGACTGCTTTTTTTACTGTTATGACTCTAATTTTTTGTAGCCTAGCCCAAAATATAAGCAGTTCTTTTAACACTCTTCAAGAAGATAGATAAGGAATGCCAATTTAAAAACTAAAAACATTTATTCTGTTTCCAAACTTTCCCTAAATTGTTTTTTGTAAGGCTTAAGGAAAATCACTTCATAAATTTGTCGTCAATCATCATTATCATCATATCACATACCATTTTTCAACGATGCTTCAAGGGGAGCCGTCAAAAAATAGTGGAATATTCTCGATTTTTCAACTAATTATTGTTGTTCTGTACTTACTATATGTAACTTTCTGCAATAAAGATTTAAATAATTCGTCTGCGTTATTTTTTAAGCCCGCTTTTTTACACCGAAAATTAAGATACAATAAAAATGTCCCTTTCTTCAGTGTACTAATTACACTAGCCGACACCAAAAATGTTCCATGACATTTCTTAATTTTTTATGATGTAGTTAAGTCCCCTAAGCTCAAAAAAAATTTTGATAGATTTTCCTCACGGTTAGTTTTTTTTTAAATTTTTTTTAGTGTATTTTCTGTGTATTTTCAGTTTTTAGGCTATATCTCATCCAAATATAAAGCGATTTTGTTCGAATAAATATCGAAAAAAAGGTTACAAAATTCCCCACAATTAAAAAATTGATTTTTTTAAAATTTGTATCCAATTAAAAATAACTTTGAAAATATAAATATTAAAAAATACATCAATTTAGCTCTTTAATTACAAAGAGAAAATTCTTAAAAAAGAAATAATACCAAGTTTTTGAAATTCTGTTCATAAACGCCAAAGTTATAGCCAATTTAGTATAAATTGTCATAATTTCATTTTACCAATTTTTGAATTTTTTTTTATTTATAGGCTATTAGGTCCAGTAGAATTAGTTGCGAAAATAAAAAAAAAAAATAATTTGTTACAGCACTCTGACAGCTGAATATTGTTGAACAAGCTCTTGTAAAAGAGGATAAAAGAAATCAAACCGACAGCAGCTATTCGAGGTGGAATGGGGTGCATTTTTAGAGGTCGAACACAGTTTTTGACGATTTCTGGCTAATTTGTGCATCCTATCAAAAAAAGTTTAGGTTAAAAGTTGTAGTAAATAAAAAGATCTACAACTCTTGTATAAATCATTTTCACCTTAACCTCAAAATTTTTCGAAAATATATCTGAAAACCGGTTTTTTGGTTTTTAATTTTTTTCTTTGACAAAAAAATTTCTATGAAGCTGAAACTTGGGCAAAAAATACTATTTAGTGTTACACCAAGGCAGTAATTTTTTCAGACGGAAATATTAAGAGGTTGTTGATAAATTTAATTTTTAAGCCAAAAAACCGAAATTTTCAACTGCGATTCCTCTTAAAACTACACCTCATAAGGAGTTCTGTTTTGACTCATTTACTCGTTGTTATGTCAAAAATTTTTTTGAGCTTAAGGGACTTAACTACATCATAAAAAATTAAGAAAGTTCATGGAACAAAAATAAAAATTTCAAAAAAGTCGGCTAGTGTTATTATTCAAATTACAGCCACTGTTATATACAGGAACATATTTCGGACTTTTCACAAAAAAATGCATCATATGACTTACCATGTTAAAGGAATAAAAATGGCTTTCTTCAATATAAAAAATTAGATTTACTTGGTATTTGTTTTGACAAATCTTCAAGTTTATTCACCACAAGGTAATTACCAAATAAACAATCGCTTGATGTCAGAAGAAGAAATTGCGTACGATTAAAATAATCGCTTCGGCGATGTTTATATGGCTCTATTGCAGCAAAAATATTCACTGGGACTTAATAATGATACATATTAACGTTAATAAAATAAATAATAAATATTTGCTTGTTTGTGGTTAATTAAACAGAAAAACTGTGAAGAAAAACATTTGAATAGCTTAGAGATTTACACAGGGACTTAATATACATACGGGTACCTTGTTATTATAATCAATATGTAAAGATGTTATTTTGCGCTATAGAAAAAAAAAACACATGCTTGGTTGTTATCAAAAATGGAATTACAATATGTTGATTATGGCAACGATTAATAACCGTGAGCTATGTGTATTAATTCAAAAAAATAAGGATTTATTTGAAGATCTTTGATTGATTTAATTAAATTTTGATTAATGCATAGTAGCGTACCTAGAGGGGGTAGGTGGCGCAACACATGATGGACCACAAAATTGACTTCGTAATATGAAATTAAAATGTTGTTTTTAGCATTTGGGAAATATTATTTAAAGTGAAATATATCAACAGGTTTTCGAGATGTCAAAAGTGAGGACCTTTTACTTACACAAATTTTTGCATGTTGCAAAAAATACTAAATTTTGTTTGAAGAGAGGGCGGTAAATAACCTCCTTGCTCCGGGCGCCAGATGAGCACGGTACGCCACTGTTAATGCATAAGCCATCAACCGAATTCATTCAAGAATCGATAATACGAGTAGTTATCAAATTTTATTTGGCGTCATAAGATCCTCAATATACATACATTGAACAGTTTTGACTAGTAACTGTGGTGATGGGAAGGCCTACGTCGTCTTTCGAAAGAAGATTTGCGAGCAACATGTGCTGAAAAAGTTCTCGCATTGCTAGCCATTTTCGCTTCTGTAAATTATACGTAATACGAAAACAGACTGAAATAAAATTGTCTCAGGTAAAAAAAAAACGCAACTTTTTAGGTCAAAATTTTAATCTCAAAATAGCATCATCTTAGCTTGATATATGGACATACATACAACATCCACACGTCATCCAATGTTTTTTTAATTTTACCATATGATGCCTTCCTCATAATAATAGAGTTTAGATACTACAGCTATAAGCCTTCTTGGCAATTTAGTTTGAAGCTTTAAAACAAGTAAAAAGCTTATTAATAAATTATCATAATAACATTTGTTGCGATTCTCAAAAGAGCTTTCCACTGAGCCATTTCATCAAATTTGGACACAAATAGAAGTCGCAAAGAGCCAAATCTGGAGAATATAGTGAATTAGGAACAAATTCGTTGTGAAATTGATATAATTTTGCAATAGCAGCTGTGACTGGAAGAACACTTTTTTGTTCACCAAATGCTGTCGTTTTTGTTTCAAACCTGCTCTGAATAATAAACATATGTCCAAGACTATCAACCATTTTCAAGGCAAGGAGAATTCAAGTAGAAATCAACTGCTTTGGCTGCCTGCTGGCCTCTGGTGTATTGTGAAGGATCCATGTTTCGTCCACGGTAACGAAACGATGTGTTTCAATAGTTTCATTTAAAAAAAAATTTCTGTAGTTTGTAAGAAAAAATATTGAATTTTTTACTATACTTTGAATCTTAGAATAGTTTTATTTACACAATTCCAACGTATTACCAGTAATAAAAACTTCATAGCTTTTGAAAGGCTTTTTTTAGTTTACCGATCTCTTTGGCGGTTACGTTTTTTCGCGTTCTCAGTCGATATGAATATATCTACCCCTTTGCGCGGAATCATCGTATTTGCCAAAAACAAAGTTTTACAAAAGACGGTTTTTCTACTTTTCAGTGCTTTAGCTGGTATACGATACGATAAAATATACAGTCAATTTTTGGCATAACTATAAGAATTTCAGCTACAATATTTTACCAGGTGATGCATTGTGGGGTGTAGAAGAAATTTACATCAAAAAGTTAATTTCAAAAAAACGGCACATTCGATGATTTGGCGCATAGGGGTCGATGTGTCTAAGAGAAAACAAGATCATGAAAATATGAATAAAATATTATTGTTTTGAAGCGGCATCGAAGGCAATTATGTCTTATTGGGATTAAATTTTTAACTTCAAAATATGTAATGAAATGATTTTCGACCAAAAAAGGAATAGAGGTTTTTACAAGCAAACACTTCTTATTAACACTTGTATAAGCTAATGAAAAATTTATTTATGAATTCAAACCAATAGGAGATAAAATACTTGCACGCCTTTTTATCTTAGACATTTTGTTGTGCAATTTTACAAAAACAGCATTAACCAAATTAAAAAAGTTACCGCTTTAAAACCGAAACTTCCGTAATTGAAAAAAGTCCTGAAGATCAATTATCTGCTTAAAAAAGAAAGTTTGTAGTATCACAATAGATATAGTCTGACTGTATGAAGCTATTGCTTTGTTGTTGCCCTAACCTGACTTTGCTGATGGTACCGCTTAAGCTAAAGAAAAATTATATTGACTGAACTAAACATTGAAGGCCATCTTAGACTTTTCCTGAATTAAAATTTTTTCTATTTCCTTAAAACAAAAAATAATAATTTCCATGGGGTATGAATGTCGAAAGAGATAAAATGATTTCCGTTTTTAATCAAATATTTCCGAAATTTCCATATTTCTTGGACATGCCACATTTTTTCTCATAATTTTTTTAAAGTTAAATTGCTTAGGCTGCTTACTAAGAAACAATATCGAATTAAAAGCACTTAAGATTGACAACGCATTGAGTTAATGTTAAGAATTTGGACGGTGACATATTATAGGTAAGATTATTAAAAAAAAAAACAAACAAATCGTAGTATATTTACCTAGAATACTTGCTAACATCACTTCGTATATCTACTCATCCATCATACAATTTTCTGTTAATGTTTCTGAACTATACATTACTTCAATTGTCACTTCGCTAGATATTACTATAGTGCGTTTTCAATTTAATTCAATTGGAAACTGCTATGCTGATGATGATGATGATGACAGCTATGTGTGACAATTACTGCGTGATATTCACAGACGCTCAAATTGTGTGTATCTATGATATTTAGTTGGGAAGAGTTCAGATAAAGCACTACTTGTTTGTGGTGCTTTCATTGTATATACTCACGCACATGAATTAATTTATACTGTACTTCGATATCATAAATAAACTGTGACTAACATTACGTACATATTATTTGACTCCATTTCAGACAGTACGCGATCTCACACTCAGTTCAGAGTTTCATATTCGGTATTCATTTATTATGTCAACAGATGCGTTCTTATTTTCATTTCACTTGAATTTCAGTTGGTTTTAATTTTCAGTCCTGGAATATACATAATAAAAAAATAAAAAAAAAAAAAACAATTATGCGACTTAGAATTTAAATGAAAATGATACTTAGACTACAATTAAAATATTTACTTAAGAAATTAATCCAATTTACTATTTAAGATAAACATAGGGATGATATTAACCACAATAATGGAATGAAAAATATTGCATGATTTAATTACTTAATAGCTCTAGCACTTGAATAAAATTTAGGCTGGAGAGCAAAATTGTGTAGGAGGCTCTTATTTTATGAAGGGTTCATTCATAGTCCTGGAAAAACAAAGTTGTTAAAATAAAAGTACTAACCATATGAAAAAAATCAAATTTTCTTAATTTTTTTGACCTGAAAATGAAAATTTTGCTGTCTGGTAGCAAACCTAGGAATATTTTTATTTTTTTTTTTTTTATTGAGGATATGCTCGAATATGAATAAATCTTCGAAAATCGAGTATTCTTGAAGTATTCTAGAACATGCCATTTATTTGAACATTTCTAATATTCATATTACAAAAATTTTACTTGACCTTTTCCATTGTGAGCGCCATATTGAACCATAATTTTGAAATTTCAAAAACGCCTCAGGCTATTGTAGAGTAATTGATTCAATGAACATTTTTAGTCCAGGTAATCTATTTTTTCTGAAAAGCTGCGACACTTGGTGGGGTGTTACACTTAACATATAATGACACAAATGGAAAATTTTATTGAAAGTTTACGTCTGAAAAGTCGTAGCCACTTTTTGTATTTCACATTCGTTGTATTTCCAACATACTTTTCATGAATTTACAAAGCTCCAGCTGTTATGGCGTGGAATGCATTGCAAATATTTATTTTCAGTTGAGAAACCTGTTCTGTTAAATAGCATTAAAGAAAACTGTTGGGAGCGGCTATGTCTGGTAAGCGCGGTGGCATAATGAGGTCGATACTCGAATGTGTCCCATTATGTCCCTCACAGTAAGTGCTTTGAATCCATTCTGTTGGAACTGAAATTGTTAATGGTATATCACAATAAGCCCCAAAAAATTCTTGAGCATCGCCTGATATTGTAAACCATTGATGGCAACTGCGGTACCGGCTTTATTTTCAAAAAACTAGTGACTAAAGATCCTTTCGAACGATTCATTACTGCATACCCACTTGACATGTAACGTTTTAGAAAATTTCAGAATCAGTACGTAGCGTTACAGAAATGCTTCATTTGAAATGTTGCAAGTGGAACGTAACAGAAATCTTTCTGATATATTTTATGCAATGTTTTTGTAACGATTCAGAAACGTTTCAAATGAAAGAAAAAAAGCTGATATTGAAATATTGCACAAAGCTTTCTGAAATGAAAATAAAAGCTTCCAAAAAGTTTTACAGTACATCAAAGTGCACAAAATGCGAAATGGTATAATCAATTCAATGTTGGCTACCTGCATTATAAAAGCTGAACCTTATATTTGGGGCGTTTCATGTCAACCGGACCACCTCCCTGCCCAAAATGTATTTCAGCGAAATTCCCCATAGCCGGACACCCACCGTCGCAGTATTTTTGTCCGGTTATTGGAGCATCCGGCTATCGGAATGTATTTTGTATGGAAAAGTTTGTGAGTATCACTGAAATATGTCCGGTTATGGGAGCTGTCCGGTTATGGGGGCTGTCCGTAATGGGGAATTTCACTGTACATCAAAAAAAAAAGTCTGTACGGGCTCATTTTTTTCGTTGAAACGTCTGCTTTAAGATGCCACATGTTTTTATAAATATACAAAATGGCGGTTCAAGATGGCGGTGAAAAGCGCTATCTCTTTTGTGACAGTTTTTTTAACCATCCTAGACATTTTTTTTACCTTGTTACGTTTCATACATTTGCCTTGGAGCAAAACATCTTTGTCTGATTACCATTTCAATTGCCGAGGTTGGAAGTTTCGTGTTATGCATGTAGACTAAGTACATTCATGGCATAAAAGGGAAATTGATAAAAATTTAACATGGTATATTCATCCACTCATGTCTTCAATTGAACGATGGCTTGTAAAACAATATTCGAAGATTTTTATTCGTTGTTTTTTTTTTTTTGTGTAAGATGCCATATTAAATACTCTAAGTTGTGTGTTGCAAAATTATGAAAAACATATATACATTGCACCACCCTGTGCTACTCATTAACGTGAACTTGGTCTTAAATGTATATTGAATATTTTTCTAGAACTGATGTGGTAAATAAGTTTCCATAAGAAATTACAAGCACTTTTCTACTTGATCTTTTCAAGAGTTCAGCAGTCCATGCCAATTAAAGGTTCGTTAAGAGCAGACTTGCAGTACAGAAATTAGCATTATCTAATTGAAAAATTGCTTACCCATTTGATGAAATTACGTACAGATTAAGACTGAGCTATTCAACGTGGAAAAATATTCAAAGTAAATCTATTTAATGACTAAAATTTAATGATTTAATACTTAAGAAAGTTGATGTTGCTGACTTTTAGTATCGGGTATACAATGATCATAAGCTGTTTGTCTTAATTACCTTATATACTTTGCCTACTAGAAGTTGATGCCTTTCATCTTGTTGCTATTGTTATTTATCTAGATAAAATTTAATTATTTATTTAAGCCAATATTTTTTAACATTCGTTGGTTTGGGTAATTCTGTCCAGTAGGACTTTGCTCCTGGTGACTCACAGCATTGGGCTTGTTACCTGCTGTTGAGATCCTGTCGTCATAAACTCGATCCTTGGTTGATATCGTCTGAAACCACAATTCTCGTTCTTTTGCGTTAAAGTAAAGTAAGGTGCCACGCCTATACTGGTACTAATTAATGGCAACTACTAACATTTGAGTCTTAAGATTTTATACTGCTTCCTTGGAAAAACCTTCCATTTAATTTTTTAAACCTTTTTTTAGCCTAGTCCATAGAGAAGCTGATGGGTGCAAGGTATGAGAAGGTCCTACCATGTGCAACGGGATGATGTCCCTATTAGATGAGTTAGAAGCGATTGTTAGCTTGTACCTTGTTTGTGTAGCAAAGTCTCGGCATTAACAGACTCATCCAGGGCAAGGTCTCCTAATTGATTTTTTTAGTTATTGCCTTGCAAGAGCTGTTCTTCATCAGGCGCTTTGCTCTGGAATCTTGCCGGCAGTTAAGTCAAAATAAAAACCTATACTGCATGCACTCTAATTTTCTAACGTCTCCATTAATAAGTCTGTTTCTACTCTTAGCCAGAATAATTAGCATTGCCCCAGAATGGCAAGCATTCCTTTTCTATGCTCATCTATTCCGAATGTAAGCAAGTTTTGAAGGGTTAATACGCAGGGTCCTAAAAGAAACGGTATTCTTAACTGGTTCATTAAGTATTTTGATCAAGAACACATTATTATCTCTTCCAATGACTGCATTATAAGTTCTGTATTATGGAAATAAAGAATGGCGTTCAGTGTTGCCATACAAGTGTTGCGCTGATTACTATAGGAGAGCCCCTTCCATCTCGTAGGCAAACAAACGTAACGTCAGATCTAAATACATCACAAGAATAATTTAAGTAACTTTTGTATGAATGTCAAATATTTTGACTAAATTTTTTTGTTTATTTAATGTTTATTTTTTAAATGTAAATATTTAAACATCGCAACATTAGTAATAAATGAAATTTTGATAACATACCTGGAAAAATGGCTTTAAACGAGGAATTCATAAAAGAGTTAAACAGACAAATGATGAGGCATGGCCCATACGATGACGATCTGAAGAATAGGCAAAAGAATAGAATGTATTACCGCTTAAGATATCTTGTCTCTTAACTTTGTCTCTAACAAGCACAATCTTTGTTTTTTTCTTTCTTTTCCAGACGCTACGAAGAAGACTCGGAGAATACCTGGAACTGTGGATCATGGTTCGAGTATTTAATGATCGTCATTCTATCGACAATTTTGTTGGTAGGCGTTTTGGTACTAACGCTATTCTGGATATTGTTCTATCGTGGCGGCTATGCGTGGTCTGAGCACCCAGAGCTGCAATTTAATTTGCATCCCACATTGATGGTTGCAGGTTTCATCACATTTTCAGGATTTTGTAAGTTCCTGTGAATATTTTGTGTGTGCAATTACAACTTTGCAATATAATTTCTATTGTTCACCTCTTTCAATGTAGCAATTCTACTGTATCGTCTATGCCGTTGCCTCAAACACATTTACGTCAAGCTGGCTCACATGTTCTTTCACGCTTGTGCCATTCCTTGCGTGATTTTGGGATTTTTGTCAGTATTCGATTCGCATAATCTATCCGAGCCACCTAAGCAGAACTTTTACAGCTTGCATTCATGGCTGGGATTTGTGACAATGGGTTTGTTTGCGCTGCAGTTTGTCGTTGGATTCTTCAGGTTTGTGTGGGAAATTGTTTCAATTGTCTTTAATTAGTATTAATATATTGGATTCACCAACAGTCTACATTATTCAGAAGCTCTGATTAAAATCTCATAAGTTAAGTTCACTAGAGAGCACTAACATTCGTTTATTTGTTTGTGAAAAATTTTGAATTTTTCCGCTCATCAAGCGTAATGTGTTAGGAAATTATTTACCAAAAAATATAATAAAAATAATACAATAATATTTATTTATATCAGTGATTTTAAAAGTTAAAATCTTAAATCGTTTGATAGATAGGACTGTTAGAAAATCACCTCTTGCGGTTTCAAAAAGCAACATTTTATTTATCTAGACTAGAGGTATAGACGAAAGGAGTAGAGTACAGACAAACGCTTACACAGGCTGACATTTTTCATACCCTGACAATAAATTCGAATCTAACCTCAGAATCGGTCTGTCACATCAGATTTTCGAGATATCCTAACCGAAAAATGCTATATAGTAACTATTTTTTTTCGATATATTTGGGAATATATTATAAAACGAATTAACTTTTTTCCACAAAACTTGTTTCGGCAACTAAAAGTAATACTCTTTCCTTGTAAAATACAATTGGCATTTTTCTTGAAATCTTTTTCTTCGGAGAAATCGTTCATGAGTAGTAAATATTTTTACATACATAAGTATGACATGTGAAAATATAACCCAAAAAAAATGGTCATCAACTTTTTCCGAATAGTTTTTAGATTTTCACGCAAATTTCATGAATTTTTTTGTTGATCCGTCGAAAAACACCTAGTCACGTTGATCCAGCCCATGAGCACAAAAACCACAAATCAAATCGAAACAAGCAGGAGAAGTGAGTGCTGCACTTAAATCGCAAATAAAATGCTCTACAATCTCAAGCACTCGAAAATTATCGCATTCGGAAGTTTATATGATAATCGTTTCAAGTGCACACATGCAGATCTCTAGTACCTGCATGCCAATGAACTGAAATTTTCGACACTATGGTTGATTTTCAGCATAATTTGTATTAAATATATTGGGATGATATAATGACATGTACATATGGGCATTTCTATCATATTGAACGGGTCGGAAGTACACTTTTAAAGTGAAGTAAAAGTCAAAGTAAAACACTTTTATTTTTTTCTGTTACTTTAAGGAATAGCCCTTTGGTAGCACTGTATTGAGTGGTAAAGTTTATCCCAGACGTAATACTGGTTCCAAAATAGAGGCAATCCATTCGAACGGTACAAAAGTCGGAAGTGTTTTTCATAGCCATCTATAGAAAAGCAGAAGTCAGCGAAAGCTGGGAACATTTTTTAATGCGACTCATTTTAAAATGTTATGGAATAATATAACTTTTTAATAGACTTCGTTTGATTGAAAAATCTTATTTACTTTTTTTCTTACAAGGCATAATAATCCATTCGAACGGGACATATTTTTCCATTTTGGTTCACTTGGGCAATTTTTCAAAACGACTATAATATTTATATAAATAATAATATATATATACAGTAATTAAAAAAACCAAATTGAATGTTTATATTTATCATTTTAATATGTGAGATCAATTTTAACAAAGAAAAGAGGAAAGAGTAGATATGTTTCTTAAAAGAATATAAAACTTGTCTTTTTGCTGTTAAAACGTTTTTCCTGTAAGAGGCGTGGCACCGCTCACTTAAAAAATATATTTTTACTCAAGTTTCAATCTATCTACATACCAAATTACATCAAAATCGGTGTAGTGGCACAGCCGTGATACCGTTTTTCCCTATTTGGAGCAATGTCGCACCCGTTTTAAGGAATTGAGTTTCTAATAATCTTTCTTAGAATTCAATCTATCTTTAAGCAAAATTTATTCAAAATCGGTCCATAAGCTTAGTCGTGGAAACGTTTTTTCACGTTGGGGGCGTGGAACCGTCTACTATTGAAAAAAAAAAGTATACATGTCCCTCCTTCTCTTCACAACCTTTCCAACAATAAAAATATTATGCGATTATGTTGTGCTATGGCAGTTAATAACTGATTTAACCATTTTCAACTGCGTATTTATTACTCTTATGTTTCCGAACATGACCAACTTCAAACAGCTCCAAAAATTTTAAATTTAATGTTTTTTGCACTCGCTTTTTTTTTAATTATGTACATGAAACTCTGTTGGTGCAAAAATTTTGACACACTTACTGCTGTTATCAATAACGAAATGAGAACATATGATATATTTCTATGTTATTTGTGACTTTAGAACATGAACTTAAGCAAATTAAAATTTTACATTTAATAGAGATTGGTTTGATGTTTTTGCATTGTTTTTAGCCAGAGCTGGGCACCACTACACGTGTGTTTCTCTTAAATGTTCTTCAATGCATGCAGGGCCGTATATAGGGGGGGTCAGGGGGGATAGAACCGAAATATTTTTACGGACACTATATAGAAACAATTTTGTAAAGAATAGACACTATGTAAAAACGACTTTGTGAGAAATACATCATAAAAAATGATTATGTGAAAAGAACAGGCACCTTATAAACTGTGAAGTTACACAAACTATATAGTACCAGGAGATTGACCATAATTCGGTTTTTCGTTTTGAGGCTTAAAAAGTCAAAAAATATTCAATATGCTGAAAAAAATTAAATAAAGAATACATATAGTATGTTTAAAAAAGAATGAAAAATGTTGAAATGGGTTGAAAAGCTGAAACATGTTGGAAAAGTCAGAACCATGTGGAAATGATTGAAAAAAAAATTGAAAGACGTTGAAAAAATTTGGAAACAAGTAAAAAAGGATGAAGGAGTCGAAAAAATATGGAAAATGTTGAAAAAAGTTAAATGAGGTTGATCAATCTTGAAACAGTTGAGAGAGGTTGAAAATCTCGAAAAAGGTTGAATGAGGTTGAAAATGTTGTTGTTGTTTATTCTATCATAAATACAATATTTACGTAAGTATAAATGGTACAATTTTTGAGATTTAATCCTATGGATTTTACAACAAATAAATTCTAATTTAACAATAAACATAATCACTTAAAATAAAATAATACTTTATAGGAAAATGACAGTAAAAAAACCTATAATAATATCACAATAAGTCTAGAAATAGAGGAAGAAGGGATTGCCTATGACAATCTCCGTAAGAGGGCGTAAGTCGAAAACCTGCATCTATTGATGAATGACAGGGTCAAATCGTTAATAACATTGAAGATCATTTTTTCTTGAGCTAGCGAGTGTAACTCTGAAGTTGAATATCTTTTTGGTAACCCAAAAATTGTTTTCAGATTTTTATTTTGGATAATTTGAAGTCTTTTTAAGTGAGTATTTGCACAGTTTCTCCAAACGGGACAGGCATAAGTCAGAATCGGCCTAATACAAAAATTGTAAAGCATCATTTTATTTTTCACGTTCAGCTTGGATTGCTTATTCATTAGGAAATAAAGGATCCTGCTGCACCTAACTGCTTTAATGCAGATATTTTCTATGTGCTGTTTATATAATAACTTCTCATCAAGAATAACTCCTAGGTACTTAATTGATTTTGAAAGCGGTATTAAGTTACCTTGAAATGAAAATGGTCTAGTGGAAACTCTCTTTGGAGATTTGTTAAATGGGAATATTATAGCTTGGGTTTTTTCATTATTAACTTTGATTTTCCATTTGTCGAAATATTTAGCAGCCTTGGATAGGGCACCCTGCATTTTTTTAATGATTGCATTTGAAACCTTACCCGAAGGTTTGGCGGAAATGCCCATAAATGGTATATCATTAATATTGGGACGATAAAGTATTAATTTTTTCCAGTTACTTTATACTCGCAGCTATCAAATATGGTCGGTAGTAGTCTTTACATATGTTAGTGACATCGAGTTAAAGGGCATAAGTAGAATGCATTCATAAAATAATAGCCAAAATTGAATTTTGATGCTAACCATAAAGTATTGTCAAATACTTATGTTTTTAAACAATAATGAACTCTAAATCTGAAAGTAATTTCGCCGCAGTTCTGTAATTCATTTAACCTTTTAAAAGTATAAATCTTATCTTGTGAATCCAATAAAACTCTTTTAGTACATACGAATATGTTAAAATACTTAAACTATCTAAGCCTTGTGTACTTTTTTCTCTTGTACAATAGTTTTCTGGTGCTACTCTGTTGTGAGAACCGCACCTATAGCTGCCGCGCTATAATGGTGCCAATACACGCCAGCTTTGGCTTAGTCAATTTCATGTTGGCGATTGCAACATGCGTTACTGGCTTGGTGGAAAAGGAACGTCAACTATCTGCGGAAACTGCATTGAGGTAATTTTTATAAGTAAATTCAGATTAGCCAATATGAGTACATGTGTCTATTTGTATAATGACTATAATCGTACAATTCGTTTCTTTTCAGCGCTCGCAACTCTGAAATCGAACATTACATCATGAACTCACTGGGAATCGTCTTGGTCGCCCTTGGAATCATTGTTTCATTTGCTGTACGAAGATCGAATGCACCAGCCACCGCCAAAGTCTACGTCACCGAGCGCATTTAAGTGATATCGACTGATATTAATTAGAATGCAATGCAAATGATTTTTCTTTTCTAAATCATTGCAATTTGTTCACTAATTTCTATTAATTTAATTTAAAAAAAAGAAAAATAAATTAAATTAAAATAATGATTTTTCCAACAAAATATGTAACTAAGCGTCACGGGCAAGGCCATGTCTGATAGCTTAAGAGGAATCAAAATTTTTACACGCCAAAAAGCATGCACTAATTTTTTTCTTTTTACACAAAAAAAAATCTATAAATATGTTTATCACTCATAAACTGGAGCATTTAAGCTACATATTAGTGTGTGTGTGTGTTTCGTATTGATAGTTTTTTATAATAAATACATACATACATATAAAAAGAATTCATATAGATACGTACACACAATACATAAACAAATTAAAATCAAAAATTGAATTAGTAAAAATATTTAATTATAATATAAAACTAATTATTAAGCAGAAATCGTAGCGTGTATATTTTATACGAATCGATGATGATAATATTGAGTGATAAACATTTTATCACAATCAAAAGAAGAACACGATATGTAAATTTTCAAATATACGACTATACATACATAATAAATATCTAATATAATACACCTTTTTATTTTTTATGGATTTTGTTTATTTTTAATTTTAATATATTTTCGTGGTACCCTTTTTGTTAAGGTTAAGAATATTTTTAAAATTTAAATCTACTTGTAGACGAAGAAGGGGGCGTGGTAAATCGAAAAAGAATATATACATATTGCCAATAATTATAAAAAGTGTCAAATATGGGCAAGATCGCCATTTTTATATTTACCAACATCTATCAGCGTCTTGACCTGAATTGATCTACTATGCCCATCTATCTATCAGTCGGTTAAGCTGCCAGTCTTTCAAATTTTCAAATGTAAAACTAAATTCAATAGTAATTCTAAGTTGGTTGTTTAAATTGGTAGTTCTCTAACGTTAGTTCAGTTTGACCCATTTTTGAGGTTAATATCGAAGTTTCTCAAGTTGGGGCAGACTTAACTTTTTTCTGTTAAATACATCTGGTTAATAGCAGTCCAACTTTACAACGCAAATTCAACAGGATTGTTAAAGAAAATAAACGTATGATAGTTAATATGTAAGTTGAAAGCAAATTATTTTTTCTTATGTAAAACGAACTATGCTAAAACATAACCTCAATTCAGACGAGGAAATAATTGTTTCTAAAAATTATTACTTCTTTTGGATTAGGACATACAGTGACTATTTGAACCTTAATCATATAAAGAAAAAAATATTGTAAGCAAAATTTTACTGACCAACAGGGACTAAAAGGCTTCATAACAATTGTTTCATAATAAAATAACGTCCTATGATTCTGACCAAATGAAAAACTAAGGACTTATCTTGTAACTTCAAGTATATAAAAAGTTCAAGATATGATAATTATTAAGAAAATAGACCTCCACTATGCACAAATGATTTCGAAAACACAGCACGTATGGCTTACAAGAAATATTACATCTAAAGAGATTTTTATCATTTATCCTATTAGTTAGGAAAGTATTTTGAACTCTGATCATTTAAATCGGTATTTAAAAGTCTTAAATATAATGAATATCAAAATATCACTTTATAACATATCTATGCTTCTAAGTCACATAGATAAATACTACATACAATAGATCCCACTGTAAGTTAAAAAGATTTTACTAGATAGGGATATGCTTTGTCAAATGAGTGGATTATTGTCGTTGATGATTTTTTTTTTTTTTGCAGATAGTATTTGACTGATTGATAATTTATGAATAACAAAAGAAATCATTTTAGATCACATTCACTTAATGTTAAAGTTGCATATTGAAACTTACATGTAGGTTGGTTGAATGTGATTAGGCTCGTTTTATTTGAAAATCATAGTAGAACGGTTTCAGACTAAGCTTTTAGAATTAAGTTAAGATTTTGCGAAATCTTTCAAAACAACTTAAAGGAAAAATTTTAAAGAAACGGGAGATGGCCGACTAGAAATTTTTCCAAAATCTCTTCGAAGCTTTTAACGTGACGAAAAATTACATCGATATTTAAGGTCTCGCTCCCCCAAGGTTTTGGTGAAATGACGTTACTGGTGACGAATTTATATTCTAATTATGTTTGAATGATTATTTTTTGTCAAATTTTTAAAGATTGAGCCACGAAATCTAATCCTAACACCCACCTCAGAGTCAGGACATAGCTAAAGGGTCTTTCTTAGTAGTGAAATAGGGAAAGCTGTCAAGCCAGTTAACAGATTGCGTTCAAATTTGACATTTGCACTTAGTAAGCTTTGGAATTTTCGTTGAATGCTTCACGAATATTAGTGCTCTGTTCTCCAAACTTACAGAACGCTTCTTGCATTTTATATCGTACATAATCGGTCCTGAATGAAGCTCATTTTTAGATAATAGTTTAATCAAAAAACAAAATTGTCATATTTGAAGTGATTTTTTTCCACAAAAGACTGTCCAAAGACATTTGCATCCTGAAAACTACAGTACACTACAAGTTATAGAATTCTTCGGGAAGGCTTACTATTTGAAAACTTATTCATATTCGAATATATCCTCCGCGCTGAAAAATTTTAATTTTTCGGAATTTAAGTTCGAAAATGAAGAAATTGAACTTTTTTCTTATTTAAAATTTGTTTCTTTAATTTATTCCCCCATTTTTTTGATGAACACATAAGGAAGTCCTGAAAAAAACTTATCGCTAACTATTTAGCTTATATATATGAAAAAATCCAAGATCTCTGCGCAAGTAGAGCTTTGGTTGTTCTTGTGTAACAGCTCAAATCCTTTACTACATATAATACACTGTGGTGCGCCCTTGTATTATTTCCTTTAAAGGTACATGAAGTAGAGGCCTGCAAGAGTGCAATATCATCATATGAACCTCCGAATAAACTTCGATTGCTTGAACTTGTAGCGCATTTTATTTGCGAATTATTTCCAAGGGCAGAAGGGTATTTTGAATTTGTTTTGATTTGATTTGTGGTTTTTGTTCACAAGGTTTCGATGGACTCGCAACATGCCGAGTGGCTTGGTGGTTGTTTTGAGTGCACAAATTTATGCTGTAAGTCAGCATTTATTGTTGCGTTCGAAACCAACATAAATCAAATTATTGTTCACGATCAGTAGCGTCATTTCACCAAAAACTTGAGGGGGGCGAAAGTTTAAATAACATATCGAATCGATGATATTTTGAATTGAATCGATGTTACTAATAATAATATCAGATTCTTGGGGGGTCCAACCTACTCCCCCCCCCTCCCAGCCCTACCCAATTGACAACTCTGTTCACGATAGGCCTAAGTCCTTTGAAAAAGAGAACGGAAATTGATGGTCATTCCGTGATATCAATTTAAAATACATACAAAATATCATTGAATTACACTGCACTGCAAAAGAAAATTTTTTCAAAGTGCCAATCTCATTTTCTTTGTTATTTTTAGTCCCTTGTTTTGAATAAGACCACCATTTTTCAATCAGAATCAATTGTTAAGATATATCAATAACCTGATTTTCAACAAAGTCCGATGACCATCAAGGTCCCTAAGGGTCTATGACGTTTTCAACGACTTTAAGACGGTTCAACCTAATGGCTTGAACCTCCGTGACTTCTACAAATATGATATGTAAAGTCGGCTATAATCGGTTAGGATACGATTCCGTGAAATTGTTCATCATATTCGTTAGCTCATAGACAATTATGAATAAGGCCCTAGGGACTTGCATGCAATTTGTTCGTGTTTTTAGCGCTATTTTCATCTAAGTAATTGATCCATATTTTAAGAGTAATAGAGAAAAATATTCTGAGGCGCTTACACATGTATTAACTGATGTTTTACATATTCCTTTGCAGCTGCAAAAGATTCATGAGTATTTCGCCATGGTAGGATATTATCGATCGAACTCTGAGCCGGTAAAAGAGTTGTCTATACTTGACAAATAGTTTTTGCGAACTATTCGCTTTGATAGTGGAAATACCCGTGCAGCAAGGCAAGTAGAAAGTAAGACGACAGTTTCCGATGACATATGGAAAGGACATGAATCGATGGCTAATGACGAGCATTTGTCCCCCCATGTCGGTCGAATTCGCTTCATCGAACACATTCCATCCAAGCCTACAAAATATGGTATGAAAGTGTATCGGTTCAGCGAACTACGTAAATGATTCTAATTCATCAATAGCTCTTAATAAACCATAAATGGGTTGAATCCAAAAAATTGGAAACACTTTAGCTATAATAACGGAATATCATGTGCCAGCTATGGTTGTCATTAGATCCTATCGTACTAATTTTCATAACAATGTCTTTTATAGCTTCCTACATACGTATGTATATGCTGATACTTGTCAAAAGTATTTCATTTTAAAGGTTCAGGACACGTTGAATCTGGAACCTTTCAGAAACACTTTACAATGATTGCATGTGAAACATTACATTTGAAATATATAACAAAAATTTCTGTAACATTCCGTTTACAATATTTTAAATGAAACATTTCTGATATGTTGCGAACTATTTTTGAAATTTTCTAAATTTGTTTTTAGACGCAACTAATTTTTTAATTTAAGCCAATTACGCAATTGAGGCAGGGCAAATAATAGTTCCAAGTTGTTGGACGACGATGTTATGAAGTGCGCCAAATTCCTACTTGTTCAGTTAATTTTTATTTAAGATTTATCAAAAGACATAATAATAATAGTATCCTGTTACTTATTGGTTACTTTTCAGACAAATTAATTCCAAATAAGGATATTTATTTTGTTTTCCGACCGCTTCTTTTCTGTGTAACGTTAGAAATTTATTGGGATTGAGAAACATAGTTGTGGTAGTTTTCATGGAATATTTCTGCTTTGTGATAGAATCAACCCAAAGCAATGTTTGTGCAATGCTTAGTTTTATCTGTCTGAAGTATTTATTTTTTGTAAGCTGGTGTTGTCATTTCTCATTCTGAACATTGGTATATAAGCGTCAGTGTGGAGGTGTTTTTTTCTAAATAATATACATAGTCCTTAAGTACACTGCAATGACCAAATAAAATCAAAATATTTTTACTAAATAACAAAAATTAAAATATTTCATAATGTAAGAAATCCACCGAAAATAAAAATAAAATATAATATATCTTCAAGTTAGTAGTCCTTTCATAGCTATTCATAATTGTAGAGTAGGATTACTTTCGAGTTTTCGAAAAGCAAGCAAAACCCTGGGAATCTTGGCTTGATTTTCCAAACGACATTATAATTTAACGAATAGATATAGTTACAATACTAGGTATGCATATAAACCTCTATTTGTTCCCTTGAATTCATTAATTGAACTAATTAATCTTAGCAATTTATACAAGAAATGTTTTCTCCTTATTATTGAGCAAAAAAACCCAATTCTATAAAAAAAAATCAAACCCCAGACTATTTGACGAGAGTTGTTTGCCTACATTGATTTTGAAACGCATAATGCGAATTCGGTTTAATTTTAGATGCCCCTTTTAAAATGATTTTGAATGGATCCATGTGGGTAAGCCGTTCTCATCCAATAATGTGTTGGTATTTGTGGCTTGCAAATTGTTAGTTCTTCATTTACTTTAAAATCAGGTTCAAAATTTGTGTGGTAAAGACAAAAATAATAGTATCTAGTAATTTGTATGCCCTACTTAGATTAAATTATTCATATTTTAATATCAAAAACAACGAATATAAAAAAAACAGTTGAGTGCTTTAATTCTGATATAAGCTTATAGATTACAATTTTCTTTTAAGTTAAAACTACACATTTTTATTTAATACAATAATAGATAAACCTCCAAGCATAATTTTTAATGATTGAACCTCGTTAATCTTCAATGTTTTTCGATTTATTCAAAATTATTCAACTTTTCAACATTTTTGACAATACGTATCAATATTTTGCGACTTCTTTCAAAAATTTTCGAACTTTCCAAAATTTTTTAGCTTCTCATCGTTTTTTTTGCCATTTCAACATTTTCGACTCATTCAATAAGGGTATTCCTCTAAACGCGAAAACTCGAAAAGCACGAAAACTCGAATGTTTTCGAGTTTGCTTTCGGGAACACCCCTATCAATGCAAACTCGTAAGTGATTGAGCAATGGCAATTTGACAGTTCGATCAGTGCTGCCGTGCTGCAGTGTTTTAGTCAAAACATCCACTATTTCAGTTATGGCTGATTTTGTTGAAAAATAATCAAATTTTTCATCAAATTCTTTGTGAAATAAAATAGAATGCTTAAAATACCGCAAAATAGTAAAAAAAATAAATTGATTCAATTTATTGAAGAAAATACTATAACCAATTTACTTATGCCGTTTCGACAAACGGCAACACTGATTCACTTCCCGACTTTTCGAGGCTACTTGCTCAACTAATTTGCCTCGAAAGTTTTCGAGGGTTGAGCAAACTTGTCTTCATACAAATTATTTTCGAGGCTCGAAAATGTGCACAGTTTTCGCAGTTTTCGAGGCTTTTTCGCGTTTTCAGGAATACCCTCAATATTTTCAACTTTCTCAACAGTTTTTATACTGAAGTAACGGAGCACTATTATCATTACGAGCACACTTCACGAAACGAGCGCTTGTACTTACCAGCTTTTTTCTTCTAAGGTTTGCAAAAAGTGCTTAATGTAATATGTCGAGAATAAATAATTGCCGTTATCATTTTATTCATTTCACATTCAATTATTTTGGATCACTTATTAAAAAAGAAAACACCAACTTATTTCCTTATACCAATTATTTAATCAAGCGTTTTTTAAAAACCTTAGCTAACGAAATATCAGTTTACAAACATGAAAGGTTGCTGAAAATTTTTTGTAAGAAACATAAATAAAATGTATTTACATATAAACAAATGATAATGATCAAAAAGGTTTTTTAATTACATACAAATTTACTATATAAATTAATTTTAGCAAAATATCATAAACATTTGTGTATCTTTCTTTGTATATATCATTTAAGAATTGCACCATGTTCCACTGCCAAACAATTTATATGTATTTGTAATCAAAAAATATAAGGAAATAAACGTCATTTAAAACTTTAATCCTTGCAAGACGGAAAGCCGACCTTTGTCATTTTTGAACGTATGAAACTTGTGGCTACGGTGTTTTTTCATATGTACATTCATATGTTGATAGCAGCTCGTCCTGAAAGTATACAGGGTGGTCTGGATTTGAGCAGCCAAACTCTAGGATTCGATTCCATGATAGTGACAATTTTAAAAAACCTCGATATCTCAAAACACTTTGAAGTTATTTCAAATGTTTATGCATCAATCTTATAGATTAACTACTTTCCCTCATGTTATGGCATATCATTTTGAAGCTTGTGGATCAAGCTGTAATCTGAAGTTAACGAAAAAATATTCAGAAATGGATTTTTCAAAAAAAAAAAATCAAAAATTCATTTCAATTAACAAAATTGTAGCTCTTTAATTTTTTTTTTAAAATTAAAAAAAAAATAAATAATTTCTTTCCCACAAAAATTTTTACGGCACTAAGCGCAGAATAAACCAAAGTTTTTTTTGCGAAAATTTTTTTTTTTTTAAATCAGCATTTTTTTTTTAGAAAAGTACAAATAAAAACCTTAAAATGTGAAAACAAAAAAATATTCAGAAATGGATTTTTCAAAAAAAATTCAAAGATTCATTTCAATTTACAAAATGTTAGCTCTTTATTTTTTTTTAAAATTAAAAAACAAAATATAAATAATTTTTTCCCCATGAAAAATTTTACGGAATTAAGCGCAGAATAAATCAAAGTTTTTTTTAAAAATAAAAAAAAGTTTTAAAAAATGGTTTTTTTAAAAAAAATGCAAAAATAATTCTAAATTCGCAAAATTTTTGCAAAACTTTTTTTTTTTTTAAACAGTATTTTTTTCGAAAAGTACAAGTAAAAACCTAAAATCGCAGGTGTACCAATTCTTAATTGATAAAGTTTGCTATAAGCTATGAATTTTCGAAAAAAAAACACTTATTCTGAAAAAGTACAAAAATCGTGAATTTCATACCAGCGTATCTTAACAACAAATAATACTAGGGAAAATTCCTGAACGCAGTTCTATTGCTAAACATTAATATTACAATAATACCAAATTTTAGCCAAATCGGAGCCAAACAAAATTTTTCGCTGGTGTTTTCGTGTGTTTTACCCCATATGTAAAATCTGTTCAGGAGTTTCCAACTTAAAATAATTTTTAAGAAAGCTATATCCGCAACTTCTCATGACTATATCTCGAAAACTAGATCAAAATGATACTTTTTTAATATATACTTTCATAAAATTAAAAGCCACTCAAGAAAAAATAGTCTAAAAAAATGTCGGAAATGGTTAAATTTCACTTTGAAATAGGATAAAGATTTTAGATTAGTTTTAAAAATTTTTCACCCTATCTCGAACCGATTGAGTGGGCGTCCCTTTTGATTTTCGTAGAAAAACCAAATAAGAAAAGTCAAATTTCACTTTGAAATAGGGTCCGTAAAGGTTAAAGATAAAAATTTTAAATTAAGTTTTATATTTTTTTATCCTATTTCGAACCGATTTAGGGGCGTCCCCAATTTTTTTCCTAAGAACCACGCTAATGTACATACATACTTTCTTTTTTATATGAAATGTCTCTCTAAAACAGGCTATTTAAGACCGCTTGCCGTAGCAGATCTCACGAAGTACTGAGGGAAAAATTAAATTTTAATACGGTTGTGAGGTACTGAATTTAATTGTCTCATTTGCGTTGATATTTTTAATGTTTATTTTTTGTATTTATTATAATTTGACAGTGAATGCAAAGATCATATCTAAGCTCGTTTCTGTAACTAGTAACGATCGTAGTTACAGACTCATATTACCGATTTGATGTCACCTGCTTGGTTTCTGTAAAGAATTGAATCGACTGTAGAACCTTTTAAAAAAGTGTTTTTGTAAAAAATGTGAATCGATTTAAAATGTCAGTTTTGTCACTGACTCTGTAGTATGTGAGATTTTACCTATTCTAATAGATTTTAGTAATGTGGTGTAAATATGAAGTAACAAGTGCTCAAAATAAATTTCTTAAACCGGGTACTTTCGCTGAAGGTGAATTTTTTACTGATTATAATCTTTTTAATTATTTTTATTTGGAAAATTTTAGTTTTCAAGATAATCGATTTTTTTACAGAAACGAGTTTCTGTGGGGACTTGATAAGATAACCTCTTTCGATCTACGCAATAATTCAATACAGCACAAGCTCTTTGCTTCAAGGGTAAGACTTACGCTATATTGAGTTGTTACCGTAGATCGAAAAAGTTGTTTTGTCAAATGTTCACAGATACACATATAATTCTTTGTTTCATACGTTTCATCCTTAAAATTACGTTCCAGACAAAACCGTGTAACAAAAAAACCGTGTAAAAGAAGACATGAAGTATGTCTGTACATTCATGGAAAAAAGGCGATTAGTTCCATATCCTTCATACCTATTAACCTTCTAACCCAATTCCCTAACTAAATTTCTAAAAGATTACGGTTAGTAAAAATATTTTTCTTTAAATAAAATTGCTTTTTTTAATCGTGCTAAATCGACGAATCTAGACCGTGTTAAATCAAAACCGTGTAAAAACAGAATTGGGTGTACTTATTTTTTTTTATAAAGTCGGCCAATCAAAATAAAAAACACGAATCTATTAACTACTTCATATGACCATCCAGTTTCCATCCAAATAAAATATCAAAAATTGAAATGGATTATTGGGGGAAATCTACCAACAAGCAATTTTTTGCGACGCTCCTTTCTTATAATTAAAAAAAATTGATCAAAATTTTATTGATTACGGCACTTCCGGAAAAATTATCGTTATTTTTGTTCACAAATAAAATTGATTAACAAAAAAATTATACTAAATTGTACTAATGCAAAAAAAAGTGTGAGCAAAACTTATAGGAACATTTTTCAAGATTTTTATAGCACAATACAGTTTTTCTTACTGTGCACACTGTGTTTATGTATACACAATCCAACCATTGCACTATAGGTCAAAAAGCCCATTTCACTGGCCAAAACCTAATTTATACAAGTGTTGCTATTTAAGTTTTGTTGTTGTAGTGTATCGGAGAATACTTCAAAACAAACAAAATTGTATTTTGTTTTTGGAAAAAATAATCTACCGTTTTTTAGCGATGCGTCAAAGTTGATGCATTTGCATTCTGCTGTGATAACGCAAACAAGTGGTGATTTTTACATCTTTTTTAACTATTGTGAAATAATTGAAATAATTTGTTTTTTTTTTAAATAAAAATGGAAAATATTGATGACTTCATGATGATTTCACTTAAAACATTAAAGTGTATTTTGGTTTTCTGTGAAAAAAATCTAAAATGGAAGTGATACCCCTGATTTGTCAAATTTTTTTAAATTTCCAACTTTGTGTTAGCTTTTAAGACTTTGTTGAGATTTGTTAGTCTTATGACACCCTTAATTAGTTAGATGTTACTGTTGTTAATGTTATTTATAAATTTGGATGCCCGATTTTGCACGTTTGTTTTTTAATGAATTTTTTTGTCAGGTGACTTATTCTTCTGCAATTCTGATTTATTCGAAGTGTGGTTGCAAAAGACAGACAAAAATGAAAAAGAAGAGGCTGTTTTCAAATATTTATTGGAAAATACTGAGGATGCTACTAGTCTAAGTTATTTGCGGCAGAGTGCGCATAATTTTTGCATTAGAGCTTACGAAAAATGGGTAAAAAGCCACTGGAATTTGCCTGTTTTTTTGAATTTGTGTTACATGCAGGTTACAAGTGCGGCATTCAAAAATGGCAAATCAGAAATGAAGGTGATAAAAATACAGTTTCAGAAAAAAAGAAATCAATACAAGATTTATTTTCAAAAAACTTGGCCTCATAGTAGATAAACCGAAAGTAGGTGGTTTTGGGAGTACAAACGATGGCAACACTGCGCGCCGAGCTTTTGCGGAACATGAAATGTTTTCTCAAATTACCGGCATTAACAAGGACTTGATATTTCGGCATAAAATAATTTTAATAAGCATGTCTTGTCAATTTCCTTTAATTGTAAACAAATTTCAAGTTTACTGCTTTGAAACCGCAAAAATTATTCAAAACATTTATTCCTGGCTGCCAATGACAGCAACTTTATTCATTCAAATGAAATTATAGAGGGCTTAGTTCTTCCTGTTGGTTATTTTGGAGAAGAATCAGCAGAGTCTCGACACAAATTATACAAATCTGATAGACTACATCATGCAAGCAAAAGTAGCCGCGTTAATACACTTTTAGACGTGTTTCATAGAGCAATGGACACATCAGATCCAATAATTTCTTCGCTGACTTTAAATAGACGCATTCAGACTAAAAAGCGTCTCCAACTTCCGACAGAAGTGATCCAATTATTAAGGTATGAAATCCCAGTCGAAGAACTTAACCTAACAAGCTATGAAACAGGAAAGAGGAAGATGAAATTGCGGAAACCGAAATTTTAAGTTCAATGTATTTAAACATTTTAACTAATTTATCTTTAGAAAGTGATGCTTAAGTAAACGTTATGTATTTCTTAACCTAATATTACAATCTATAAATAAAAACACATCTTTTATTTCATTTATTATGGAATTTTAAAAAATGTAGTACGTGCCATTTTTGACCCGGTAGCACAAGGGTTAAGATTTTTCTCAGAGTTCTTCTTTTAGCCTAGAATCAACATAAAAAATACATTTCCAGTTAATCACCATGATAATATAGCCGTTATTAGTTTTGGCCAGTGAAATGGGCTATTTGACCTATAGTGCATTGGTGGAGACTAGCAGCACTATCTGCTGGACACCATAAATTGTTTGCACAAACCAAAAAAGCTATAAAAAGTGTGCACAGTAAGAAAAGCTATAAAAACTCCCCAGACCTTTTTTGTTCCTATTTTGCATATAAGTACAATTTTAGTACAAGTTTTTTGTCACTCAATCAATTTTATTTCCAAAAACAGTATTGAAACAGTAACGCATTTATTTTGAATTGAAATTCGTTTTTTTTTTTTGCAGAATTCAAATCAGAATTTTAACAATTAGCTTAAAGTATAGAGATAATATACAAAAAAATTCAAAAAGGGATCCACATTAATTAAGGTGAGATGCATTTAAATACATACATACTTAAGTCAGCGTCAGGTACAATGATATGTGCGGGACGCATGTTTTTCATTATGTGTATATTCTGCTATAAGTACAATTAGGCCGAATATTAACAAATTTCAGAATCTCATTTTCAATGACATATCAGTTCACATTATAATGTTAATATAAACATGCTTGAAACACCAATTCTTCAATTTAGTTTCGAGTATTTTTTATAATTTGCTATGATATTTTTGACGCTGGATCCAAATTTGAGTATTGAACTTTTTTTTTAAGTTTCAGTTCCTTAAATCATGAAATCAAATATGTCAATAACACCGAATTCAGCAATTTTCTTGCACTTGTACCATGGACATCAATTTCTTTGGAACATTACACTCATCGGCTATTTTGAAACACATCGATTTTTCAAACATGTTTCGAAATTATTCTACTCATAGCATACTTTTAGATGCTACTCGATTATTTCGACTTTCATCGACTAGTGGTAATTTTTCAATACTATCTAATATTTTTGATCTTTCGACTTATACTGACTATTTTGAAATTCTGCAATATCATTCGAAATGTATCGAGATTCGACATTTTTCGTACTATTCCTATGTACATAATTCGACATTTATAGACTTTTTAGATATTGTGATTTTTTAATACTGTTACGAAATTTCTGTCTCTTAGACGATAATTTCGATCTCCTACACTTTTTTGAGTTCGATCACTAGATTATGTAACAATCAAAAACACACAAACTTATTTAATTATAAAATGGTTTAATTAAATCACAAAAGTTAGTTTTTACACGTTACAATTGTTTATTTCATTAACATTTAAAGTCTAATATTAATCTGACACTTTATAGACAACTGTTTTGTTTTACTGTTTAAATTCAACTGTTCACTTATGTTGCTAAAATTCAACTGTTCTGCTTCACTGTTTTAATTTAACTGTGTACGACAGCTCAGATGACAACCTTTTTATACTACAGTCATCACTTTCCCGAATAATCCAGTACCTTCTAAGTGGCGTGGAATCTACAATTTACTACTACTACTATTTATTACTACTACCCTCTAGATGGCGTTGTACGACGGCGATAATTTCTCTCGGTTATCGACTTTTATAGTGTTCTGCAAAACAACGTTTATTCTTACAATATTTCTGCATTTTGTGATTTTAATATTCTTAAGGGGGTTCTATGGTTTAAATAAAATTGGACTTGGCGGGTTTTGATTTTCAGAAATGTGGACTTGGCGGGCTTTGATAAAAGTAATTTTTCAGAAATTATTGCAATCAAAAGTTTGTGAAGGGAAACATTTTTTTTACAATTTAGAGTATGTAGGCTTGTAGACAAACATTTTTTCTGTCCCCTCCTACAATATCACATATTTTAATTTTTTTGGACTTGGCGGGTTTTGCATCTCAGCTCCCTGCCAAGTCCAATTTTTCATTAAAAAAGATTCGGCTTTCATAAATGCAAATAGTCTTATGTTATTTTAACATTGAAATTATATTGTGTAATTAAAATTTCAGTCTACATTTATTCAAATGTTTTGAAATGAATTCAAACTTAGCCATTTTTAAAAAATGATTTCGAAACCTTTTACTATTATTATTTTTCAAAACCCGCCAAGTCCCGAGGTTTCACTTTCAAAACTTTCAAAACCAGCCAAGTCCACGTTTTCAATTTCAAAACACGCCAAGTCCACAGTTTTTGTTTCAAAACCCGCCAAGTCGAAACGTTTTTTTTATTGTAGTCCTTATAGATTAGGTCATAAAATGTAATGAAAAATCAGGATTGTAACAACTTTTGACAACTATTGCAATGGATCAATCTACTTTTTTACTGTAGTTAAATTTCAGTGGAAAACAGTTTTTTCGATTTCCCCAAAAACGCAAAATATGGACTTGGCGGGTTTTGCATCTCTTTTCGAATGTGAATACAACGAAGGAATTAGCTTGAACTTTAGATTTCGTGAATTCTTAAAATATGGAAAATATCATTGTTGTCGTGTTTATTTGTGATATTTCGGTAAATCTTTTAGGGACTAAGAGTATTAGTTGCACACAGGGCGATTTATTTCTAAAGAAAAAGAATGAGAGTTTCACTTTATCTTACTGACCGCGCTCAAGGCAAGTATGTATGCGATTTTAGTTCATTCATAATAAAATGGTGTAGGGTACCATAAAGGTTGAATTATAGTTACCACGTTCTCTTTATTAATATCTCTCTGTTACAACATAAAATCGAAGTGGTTTGACTTAAATGAGAAAATGAAACATAGAAATCCAACTTTGTTTAGTACTCTTCGGACTATCGCGGCGTAAAGTTGTGGTATCGTGTGTGTAATCTACAGTCTGTAAAGAAAAAGTGCAAATATGGAAATACTTTCGTTAGAAAAGAATTCATAAGAAATAATTAAATTATTTAAAAAAAATAAAACAAAATAAAATTGAACAATTGTTCAATTCTGTTCGGTATAGAAAGAAAGGCTGTTGCCTCATATCGATTTACTAGAAATTTATCGCAATTGCATTTGAAAGTGAGCAAACAAAAAAATTAACACCTTCGGCAATGCGAAATATGGATACTTTAAAATTACATATCTACCTGTATTATTAGCAATAACTCTGCTAATTAGTAAATCAATCGGTACGGTTTGTTAAAGTTGTAAGCGCACGCACCATATCTACGGGCTGCAGTTAACGTTGGCCAACAACAACGATTTGTCGTCTTTATTTGTTGTACTTTTGAGGGCTTCTGTTTCTTGGTTTGGGTTCACCGCTTATTTGAGCCTTTTTATATCGATCTGAATTGAATTTTAATTTTAGAGTTGCTGATTTATTTCCTTAAAATCTTTTACTAAAACAGATATTTTATTTCTGACTCCAAGTCATTTGCTTAGGGGCTTTGCTATTTTATATTAAACCATATGTTTCTTACGAGACTCTTAACCCTCTGCGAGACACCTATATTTTTACTGTTTAATAGGGATACCTGTTATGAAGTCGTCTTCGGCTTTTTTTTCAACTCAGGAGTGGCCGATTATTTAAAATCCAATTTAGATAGCTAGAGGTTTTATTTGGTGTTCCAATAAGTAAAAAAAAAAATCTTTTCCATAGCCCAGTCAAAAACTAATTAATTAATGTACCATGAAAAATGGTCACAAGTGTTCAGTTTACCAAAAAATCGATATCTCGGTCACTAATTGTCAAAAAAAATTAGGGATTTGATCTTGATAATATGGTCTTTGAACACTATTGGCGTTGGCCCCGACCCCAAAAACTCTATATATTTAGCAATCTGAAAAGAGTGAATAATAAATTAATCATTGCAAATTATTACTTGTTTCCAATTGAATAAGAAAATACGATCTTTGTTAAAAAAAATATTTATTCCGCGAAAAACTACCGACACAGAACACATACATATCGCTCACTTACTTCAAGACTGGCATAACTCAAAAAACATAAAGTGGGAGAAAAACGCATTTTAAGTTTTCACTAAGTTGCTTTTTATATGAAAATGATGAAAAGTATGTCTACATAAACTCTTCTCACAAACCAAGTTTATGAAATACTTTTCTAATTTTTTTACACAAAATAAAACATGAATTGGCGGATATTTCTGCATCATTAATTCAAAAATCACGTTTTTTGAGTTATGCCGGCCTTGAAGTAAGTGAGCGATATGTATGTATTATGAATTCGACTTCCCAGTAATTTTAAACTCTTATTACTCAACAACGGCTCCATGAATACTGACACGCGTTGGTGTGAGGACCTATGGCGCGATAAAGTTTTTTAGGGTATGGTGCCAGGCCACGTCCATATGCCGCTTCCAAGATACAGAGGTAGCCACAAGTACGCATTGACGAATTTGTCAGAGGGCTTAATACTGATAACACTAGCTAGCAAATGAAGGTCATGAATGAATTTTGTAGGTCAGTTCCGAAGTATTCTCTTGCGCAGAATTCGAATCTGGTCAGAATTTGTTCATCACATTACGATTAATGACTTGTTTGGCTGTGATTGAGTTTATGTGTAGGATTTAAAAAAATTTGCAGTTCTTTTCTACAAGTTGCATAATGTGGTATGTCCATTACATAGTATCGACCTCCATACAAAAAAAAAAAGTTCGAATGTCCACCCCCAGTTTGAAAGCTAATATTGAAAGATTTTTAAGGAAAAAAATTTTTCTTTTTCGGCCTCTAAATTCGATGCAATTTTGTTTTTTTTTTTTTTTATACCCCCGTCATTAAACGTCCGATCAACAAGTATAGTATATCGTTGTAAATGTCTCAAAATGGACTACATTTCATTCATAGAAGTCATTTGTCTCAGATTTTTTTTTGACTAGTTGTATACATTATCTTAGCTTCTACCACCCTAACGTGCCAAGGGCACATCATAAAATTAAAGTCCGTACCAAATCATAAAATTCATACTATATCTATAAAGTTTTCTCAAATTATTGAAATTAAAAAAGTTACAGCGAATCTAAAATTGCAATGCAATTATTTAATCAGAATAATAAAATCATATTTAACTTAAGTCCTAAAACTATTCAATGGTTTTTTCCAATCGACGTACGTCACGACGTATGGCGGAGATGTACGAAAAAACAAAAACTAGAGCGGTTCAAAATAAAAACTTTTTGATTTTTTCACGATGTTTTAGCGGATTACAGTAGCCTCATAGGTCTGGACAAGGCCCATTACTAGGATTAAGGTTAATATTGAAAACTGGATTAGCGCCCTCTGCTTTAAGTAAACAATCCATTTTCAAAAATATTGATTTATAAATGGCGCAAGGGACGGATGCTATAAAATTTTCCAACAAAGTGGGTATGGTTTTCGGGAAACTATCGATCGGGGAATTCAAATACGTGATTTGTTTTTCTTCTTCTTCTTTCTTATAAAAAAAACTGACAATTGACCGGACAAAAGTAAATAAGTACCGATTTTCCACTTTCTAGCTGCAACACCTCAAATATTATGTTACCGGCGATCCTATGGTACATCATTTTTAATGAGCTTTTATTTGCTTAAAAGAATACCGAAACCGCATATCATTATCTTATTTTAAAACCAATATATCTGCATTTTTCTAAATTAACAGACCTGACTTTTTTTGAATCGGAGTCGACAAATTTGCATATTAAAGTGATTCAAATTTTTTTTTTATTTAAAACAGTTACCATCAATCAGGGAATTCGAATCCGTGATTAGTTTTTCTTCTTCTTACAAAAAAATTCAAAATTGACCGGAAAAAAATGAAAAAGTTCCGATACCGTACTTTAAAGTTGCAATATCACCCAATATTTTTTTGTCGCCGATCCCGTGTTACAACATTTTTAATGTACTGTTATTTGCTTAAAAGAATGCCGTAAACCGCATATCATTTTCTTATTTCGAACCCGAGATATCTGCATTTTTCTAAATTAACAGAACTGACATAATTTGAATTTTTGAAAATGATAGAAATATCTATAGAATAGTTCAAATTATGTCACTTCTCTTAATTTAGAAAAATGCAGATATCTCGGGTTCGAAATAAGAAAATGACTTTTTAGACCTTTTTAAGATCTATATACTCAGAAATGCTCCGAAACAATTGGTGTCTTTGATACAAGTGCACAAAAATTTAAGGAATTGGTCAAACGTATCGAAAATATCGATTTTGACCACTTTTGTGCATTTGTTCCAAGCACATCAATTCTGTTGAAGCATTTCTATGTCCTTGGTAAAAGTGCACGCATTACACCATATCCATGATCTCAGCGCAAGTAGAGCATTTGATAAACGATCGATATTTAAGATGTGATGGTGAAACATTGGCATTATACATCAGAAATGGTGTTGAGCAAATGGCCTTCGATTAAATTTTTCATTATTTATTGTCTGAAGTCTTTGAATAACGCGTCTAATATCGTTCTTTAACTCTGATATAGTTTATGGGTCATTGTCATATACCTTTTGCTTTACAAAACACCAGCTCTCAACACTGAACTAGTTCTATTGAATATTGTTTTTTTGTTTACCATTTGACAAGAGACGATTATGATTACCATAATTAAAAATGTCATCAATTAATAATACCAGATGTCAAATATCAGCTGTTTGTTCTTAACTGGGGAGGAAGTATTGAATAGAACAAGCAAATCTTTTGATTGATCTACTTATATGACTTCATGCAGAAACTTATTGTAAATGACTCATTGGACAATACAGAACATCATGCGAAGCTGCATCAATATAGCCTTTTTGTAACAAATATTTTCATTTTTGACATTAGTCATCAATTTGGTTGTCTCATTTTGTTCACCTACTGTTCGAGTGCAGTTTTTAAGTTTTTCTTTTGGCAAAATGTTACCACATTCAATCATGTTTTGCCGCCACTTTCGAGTTTTTGCCAACATATGTGAATAGCAAAAACAACAACAAACAAGAGAAAATAAACTACAGTGAAACAAATAAACTGCCGATGGCATACTGTAGAATGTCGTCAAAGTGATGGGACAAACAAAAAACTACAAAATTCCAACGCTTATACAAAAATCAAAAATCACCCAAGCAAAAAGTTCAATACAAATTAGAAAATACAGTCTAACAGCCCTATTCTGCTTGTTAACTCAACAAGGAATTGTAAAGGTGATCTTGTTAATCTAATTGTTATGTAAATGTTGGTATTCTTAAAAATCATTACTTCAATTCCCTACACAAAAGCTTTTGTGGTAAACTTGTCAAATTTTGACTTTTTAATTTTAAAATAATAAAATAACAAAAAGAGTAATAAAAAACTGGAATATACAATACAGCGTGGCAAAGTGGTTAGTATTGTATGGGTTCAATTTTCGTCAGTTAAGATGCTTTTTTTTCTAAAGAAACATATAAACTTTTTTTTTACACGCCAAATAAAACCAACTTATAATTCACTTTAGTTTTTCTAAAAATTCTTCCTTGTTTATAATTAAATTTTATTTTCACAACAATTATTATTTAGCTCAATACTGAAATATCATTCGTTGTTAAGATACTTTATGACATTAACAAAATAGTAAAGAATAGAGCTTATAAATTTTCGCCAGAATATGGAACATTAACAACTTGTTAATATTAACTATTTTGTTATTGTGGTGAGATTATTAAGCTGTAAGGCCTTTGACAACCATTCAAGTTATTTGCCGTCACTATATAATCTTGGAACTTCAACAGATTAATAGATATCAAATTTTGGACTGTTTTTTAAATAAATATTACTCAAAATTTGATTTTAATTCTCTGCATAAATATGCATACTTTTTGTCCAGTACGCTACTAATAATTTAGCGTACTTACGAATGTAAAATTTAGAAAATTTTGGTGAAATATGCGTAAAAAAACTGATTCGTTCTAATTATTTTTTTGTAGTGAACGTTTCTAAAATTTGCGCACAAAAAATCGAATGGCCATTTTTTAAGTAAATTATATAACATTTTTTAAAGTTTCGGTGTCCATGACAAAAACGTACATTCACACTCTAAAAAGTACATTCCAAGTCTCAATTCAGTACATTTCCACAAATCCCAAATACCATTGCTGAGCTGATATCTATCCACCTGTTTCCTTAACCGGAGATATAAAACTAGCTTTTTGTCAAAATACGTATGACATTAGAGATGCCATACTCAAAAAAAAAAAAAAAAAACAGTAGTCATAATTCCAAACGCTAGATGGACTTGTTTTTTATAACTCATTTGTTTGAAATATAGTGAAGTTCTTAGAGAAAGTTTAGTGTTATCACGAGAATGTTATAGAAGAAAATGAGCTCAAAAAATTTCCAGTTAGAGATGATTTCAAAAGTATGTACTACTCTAAAATAAATGCTTTCAAGAGAGGATATCTCAGAATCACATCGTGTTATATACACTGACAGAGAATTCGTGTTAACACAATTCATGTTTACATGTGTAATGTTGTAACATTTCCTGTGGGCCTGTGTTATTTTTAACATAAGTGTGCTTATGAACTAAGTATTCTCTATTACAAGATTTGACTTTAAAATGTATTGCAGCCATTTCCCCAGAAAAGCTGGGAGAAAACTTAACTCCTTTTTGAATGATTTCTTAAAGTTTTACAATATTTGATACAATTGTTATGTATTCAAGAATCTTATTAAAAATGTGTTATAGTTAAACAAGTTTGAATAACTTAATTCCCATGCATTGTACTAAATCTTTCACTGTGACCCGGCCTGTACAAACTGCATTTCTTGTATTTCATGTTGATGTTGTATCTTTTTTTTGTATTAATTGTTTGCATTTGCATTGTCGTAAGATTATATAACATAAACACTAGCAGTAAGTACTTGAAATTGTCGTTGTTTACAATTTGGTCAACTTATCACTTTTCACTTGCGCACTTTATTGGCCAACATTTAATTGTAGGCAGCAGGAATGAGGCAGGCTTATAGCCGCTCAGTGTAATCAGCCAAGAAACCGCGGAATTAATTCAATTTCAGTCAACGACACTGTCGTATCATCATTAAAAATCGTGATCGGTCACCATCAACGGATGAGGAAATAATTTTTTACTTATGGCCAGCTTAACCTTTTATAGCCAACAACAAGTTAACGTGAACGTTTCTAGCATTTAAATTTGAAATTGTAAACGTTAAAAAATATTGAAACTCCGAAAGTAAAATAAAAAAGCAAAAACAAAAATAATCAATAAATTGTGAAAACTTAAAACCAAATAAAAAATAATTAACATTTTGTGGTTGTGCTTTTGCCAAATGTTTTGGCTACATTAAAATCAAATAAATCCAGTTCATCGCTGGGACACCAATCGCAAAAGTTCGTGTGAACTCCAATCAATAACATGCAAATGTTGCAACAAATACTGAAGCAGCAACTAAATTTTAGTAGCGCATGCGCAACCGTTTTGTTGCTTGCGCTGCTCATACGCAGCACCAACGCTTATGGCTTTGGTAGATGCCCGAAGTATCCATCAATGCCCAGGTTCAACATGAGTCGTGTAAGTCAAATTTGTAATAACTCAAAGATTCATACTCGTAATACCGTCAGAACTATGAGTTTTTTGTAAGCCATAGCCATAATTGCTGAAACCGGTTAGACTTCTTTTACTCTAGGTCAAATTTAAATGGGCTGTTAATTATGTGTTAAAATTTTATATGTATAAATGTACATAAATTATTCTAAGTGTGTGACGGTCCATATAGTTTGCACGTGTTTCGAACTTGAACTTGAAAATGTGAACAATTTTTATTTAATTTTTTTAATTTATAATGATGGCGTTTTATAAACAACCTACTTACTTATTACAATATTTACTACGCTTCAGTGTCCCATAGTTTTTTTGGTTTAAAAAAAAACAAACATATTTCCTATTACTGACATTTTCCAGTTTCCGTTGAGTTAATCGGAAAATATTCCTACTGCTAAGTCTATTGTAGCGGAGACAAAATCATTGCAAAATTTCGATTTTTAAGTCCATACATTTGGCAGCGGATAAGTTTTGAGGTGTCATCTTTTATTTTGAGAACTTACCTCGATAGTGTCTCAGCGTCAAAAAATATTTCCCTCAAAGCACTCGCTCAAATACAAAATATCGTTACAATGATCCCTAAATTTTTACTCAGGTTTCCTTGACCTGCAATACCGCCTTTGAAAAAAGATTTGCATTTCCTATTTTCCCCTAAGTTCCGACTTTTTTCTTCTTCATAAAAATAGACCTCTGAAAAAATCATTTAATTTTTTGGGAAGTAGAGTACCAAAACTTAGGCAAGATTTGAATTACGCGCCATTCCTGCGATAAAGTGTCGAAAGAACGTCGAAAATAGAAATAACCACATCTCCATAAAGGTTTTTACAAAAATTATTCTGCAAAAATCGTCGGCATAGAGTCAATAAAGACTTTGAATTCACTTCGACCCATCTAGATTCATTTTTTGGAAATGCCGTTTGAATCGATGAATGGAGAAGAGTAGTTTTAGGCTCATATTGAGAAGAAAAAAAAATGTTTGCATCAGTTGATGCGACAAGGAAGGAAATAGATTTTAGACATCAACAATGGTGGCCCGAAAAGAAATACTCAGAAATTGGAAAGTCAAATTGGGAAAAGTCGAAAATATATATAGAACGCCACGAAGTTGTTGGCACTAATCGGAGAAAAAGTCAAAAATGAACTTAGAAATCACTAAGCACGGCTGCCGTACCTTTTTCCAACAAAAAAAAAATTTCACCATTCAATGGGGAACGGTCAAGAATAGATTTCGGACATTACCAAAAGGATCTCTTTAGGGATCGTTTTTCGGAAAAATTTACACCAATTTATGAGGAATGGTTAAAAACTAGATTTAGACAGCACCAGGTGCATTCCTGGATATTCTGAATTATCATAGTTATCTTTAGAGATACTGCTTGCGATGAGGGTTCTATTCTGGGGTTTTGTAAGAAAGCTCTGGCAGCTTCTTGAAGATTCCTGGAGCATAATGCGGAGCTCCGAAGATCCCAGGATATTCAGCATTGAGGAAACAGTTTGATTGCATAACACAAGGTATATTATATAGAGCAATCAAATATTTATTTGAGTCAAAATTATTTTATTTGAGGTGGTAAGTCTTGATTGAAACATTATACGTTTGACTCAATAAATATTTAATAACTCTGTGTCCAATATACTTTTGTTAAATTCAATCAAATCGTTTTCTCAGTGTGGGAGATTTTGAGGAAATTTGATGATTTTGGGGATCTTGGTAATTGTAATGATTCTGGAAGAGATAGAAATCTTGGATGCAGAAGATGATAATGAGGGATACATAAAAGTTCTGGGTTTCCTACACTTAGACAACAATTGTATCAAGTAAATTAAACAAACGCATATATGATATTTAGCAATTAAATATTTATTTAAGTCAAACAGCTTTTCTACGAAGATTTGTCACTATTTGACTCAAACAAATATTTGATTGCTCTCAAATATGTGTATGTTATATTTAACCAGATCGTTTTCTCAGTATAGAGAACACTGTATATAAATTAAAAGTGTTGAACAATGCTGTGATAAGTGACCGCATCACCCTCACGTACAATACAAAATCTTTTGCTTGCACCAGCATCTTTACTAGTTTCGGGATCGCATTGTGTTTCTCAAGAAAATCTACTAGGCTGAGAGCCGGCTGTAGAAAAGTCGAGTGTATAAGATTACAGGATGAGATGTATGCCAAATGATAGAGCTCAATGAGCCTAAATAGAATATCTAGGGTTGCCTTGCCAAAGCCTGTCCCGATGGCCGAAAATGCCCGAATTTTAGCCAATTTTGTTGTTCAAATTAAAACTGTAGTACATAACAGCTTGAAATGTATGCCAAATGATAGAACTCGAAGAGGCCTAAATATAGTACCTGGGATTGTATTGTTAAATCCTGTCCCAAACATGGGTTTTCACCGGTTTTTTGGGTCAATTTTCATTAATGAAGATAGCAGCTTAAAATTCGTGCCAAATGATAGATATCGAAGAGCCTAAATAGAATATATAGGGTTGCATTGTCGAATCATGTCCTAAACATCATTTGACACCCGTTTTTGGGGTCAACTTTTCTTAAATGAGTGGCAACTCATGTTAGGGACAGGATTCTACAGGGCAACCCTATATATTCTATTAAGGCTCTTCGATATCTATCATTTGGCACGAATTTCAAGCTTTATCTTCATTAATGAAAATTGACCTAAAAAACCGGTGAAAACTCATGTTTGGGACAGGATTCAACAATGCAATTCCAGGTATTATAATTAGGCCTCTTCGAGTTCTATCATTTGGCATTCATTTCGAGCTGTTATGTACTACAGTTTTAATTAGAACAATGAAATTGGCTAAAATTCGGGCATTTTCGGCCATCGGGACAGGCTTTGGCAAGGCAACCCTAGATATTCTATTTAGGCTCGTCGAGCTCTATCATTTGGCATGCAACCCATCCTGTAATCTTATACACTCGACTTTTCTACAGCCGGCTCTTGGACTATACCTATAGTTTCCATTTAAGCCAAACAAAATCACTTTACACTCAAAGACCTCGTTTTGTTTTCGGCGTGCGCCAAAAAAAAAACGTTATTACTTTCCATTACGAAAAGCCCTATGAAACGCTTAAGTGCAATATATAGAACTTATATAGAATATAGTTTTTCGTTGAGTTACATAAGCTTTTGCCCCGGTTAAAAAATTGATAATTCGAGTAATTTATAGCATAAAGTGCGAAATATCTAGAGTTTCTTCAGCTTCTTCTTCAACTTTTTTGTTTTTTTTTTTTAATTTTTAGTTATCATTCACTAAATTTTTTTCAACAAAAGCTTAAGCAATTCGCTAATTTTTTGACTGTTAGATTGAATTTTTAACTAATTTTTTTCCTTTACTCATTAGCGATAAAATGCTTATACAGTGGACACTCACAAATTATAACTCTTGGGGACTAAAATTTTTCATATAAGTATGTATTAGAATCTGATTTTGTCATGCATTGATTACTCTAAAATTAGAACTTGTGGCTCTAATTTCAGAGAGTTTTATTTTCTGCACCTCGCCAATTCCAATCTAAAAAAAATAAGGCTAAAAACGGGGAATCACCATTCTCGTATTTTTTTGTTGCACTAAATATTCGTGTATTTGGTCATACGCATATGAATGTTTAGGGCAGTCTTGATTGAAAAGTGAAAAATAAAGCTTATTAAAGTGAAAGTGCAAACTAAATATGTCTTATAAACGTAAAACAAAAATACTTTCTCTTTGCAAACCAAATAGGAAAAAAACTTCCAGAAATTAGAACATTTCCAATATTAGAATTACCCGAAAAACAAAGTGGTTCTAATTTGCGAGTGTTCACTGTATTTAGCATTTATTTTGAAGAATTGTATCGCGAATATCATCTTTTCGAAACCCTCCCTCACTTAAGCACTGTAAGCCAGGTTTAAGAATGTCCCCACATTTCTAAGATTTTAAGGAACTTAAGCTCTATGGCCCTAAGAGGTATTCAAGAGAAACTTTAGTCATTAAGATTTTTCTGCTAAAAAGCTTAACGTACAAATTTAAAGACTTAACTGCTATTAAAAAATAACAATTTACGAATTATGAGTTTTGCAACTACATATTTTTCTGTAGACTATATTTGTTTTCATATTAAACGAAAATTCGAGAGAAAGTTCAATATTACTCATCCGAATTTTTGTTTTTTACCCTAAATACATACATACTTGCCAGTAAATTAACATAATCAAAAACGATTTAAGTAAATTCTGCAAGTACAACTACTTACGAAGAAAGAGAATTTATTTACATAAATTATACCAAATGCAATCAATTGAAAATCACAAATTCATGATGCTATCCACTAGCTGGAGCAAAAATCTACTCAATTCAGTCACATTCAGTAACATTCATGTCAAAGTCCAAGTGGTGTAAATAAATTAATTTAATTTAATTTGACGAAGACAACTAAATAAACAAATAAAAATCTCAACTGAATCACAGTAGCGGCAATAATATTACTTTGAGCTTCAAGCGATTCGGAAGCAACTGATGAATGCACCGTGGGCGATTAAGATCGTTTTGATTAAATGCCTACGAGTGTATGAATCAAATTTGTCAAATGCCGTTGTGGAGCAAAGACCTAAGCGCGGTACTATTTATTTGAAACCAAAATACAGATCGCGATCTTGATGTGAGCACAGTGGCGTAGCTGGCTGAAGAAAAAGTGCGGAGTGGAGTACGAAATTATTTTGGTGTCTTAAGTGACACTGTAGGACATCTGTGGTCACAAGCAATAACAGCTTAAGTCGACATAAGGCAAAGCAACATGAGTTTTGTATATAAGCATGTGACTTATATTGTTTCGGACTGTTATCGTAGATCGACTTTAGCTGTTATTGCTTGTTGCCACAGATATGCATTTTCTGAAAGATGATAGTCTTAAGGTGATCAATAGGGTGAGTGAAATTGTTCGAATAATGGCGATTTTTTAAAAATCAATATTTCTGTGTGATAAAAAGTTGTATATTGATGGTCAAAATGTGTCTTCTTTCGATTGCCGAAAAGCGTTTTTGAGTCGAAAAAAAAACTCATGGTGATATAGTCAAACATATGAAAAAATTGCAAAAAAAGGAGTTTTTTTGGGGACATCTCGAAAACGATTCTTAAGAAAAAACAAAACAGGTTGCCATTTTTGGAATCTACGCCTCAAAATACATAGAAAAAAGTCTATGAGAAACCAGATCTTTTGTTTTGTAAACTAGTGTAATATATAAACGCTAAAAAGGTGAAATTATGTGACAATTATTTTTAAGCCCCATGTTAAAATAAAAGCAAGAAAATAAAAACAATCCTCAAAATTTTCAAAATAAATACCCCAGTGTGCACTCCGGAAAACGAACTTCAAAAAATGAGAGTCTCTTGTTTTGAATCGGTACCATTCGTATGCTCTCTGTTGGATTTTTACTCATTTTCGGAGAAATAAGAAGGTCGAAAACTATCATAATCGGAACCAAACTTCGACTAATTTCTTAAAATTAATTTTTTGGCAATAAGTTTTGGATCTCGGGAGCTCCGGATTATATTATTATATGGATTGATGGAAAAAAGCGATTTTGGCTCATTCGGCTAAAGTTGCTTGCACCACTGGATGTCCAAATATTAGCAGGCCCCAGACCACAAAAGAGCACATTTTACTAAATTTTGAAGAAATAAAAGAAGATGCAGATATGTCGGAAATAGATTAACTTGGACCTCGTAAGGGCTCGCTTCAACCCCAATTCCAAAAAACATTTCAGAACCAAGGGGGGATGGTCGTAAAAGGATTTCACATATCAATATGATGGCACATTTATCAGGCCTTCCTTCTGTAATAAAAAAAATTTTCACCAGTCAATCTGAAAAGTTTGAAAACATATGCCAACGATTGGTGCTGTAAGATTACAAGGTTCTAATATCATTTTCAACTTTTTTCCATCGATTGGTGAAATAATTGCACAATATTTTATGGTCTTCAAAAACTTTACATACTTCAAAAAAGCACTGATCAAATAATACCAGCTCAAATGATCAATGATCAAATGAATCTGAGAATAGTTATATGCTCTTAATAGATTTTGTAGATATACATATTTGATGCCCATAAGTATTAAAGATGTTATTATTATTATAAAATCTTCACAAAAATATTCTTTCTCAATAACATTTATTTGATAAGTAACAAATTATTGATTTGAAAACAGGGTATGAAGAGAAGCTTAATCATCGGCCAAGATCCCCTGTGCTATCAGCCCCGTGATAGCTACGCCACTGCGTGTTCAGTAATGGCTTTGAACTGTTTTGGAACAAAAACTTGTTTTAAGTAATACTACAATTTGTATTGCGACTTAAGCCGGCTTTCCATAGCGTGTCTTACAACTTTAATGTAACAAAGTTTGAAATGTAAGTAAAATTCAATAAAGCGCGTATATTGAATATATTTTCTAATAGCATTTCATAGCAATTCTGCTTTTGCCTGCATTAACATTCATTAACGTAAATAGGTACTTGTAATAGTTTACACCTTTGAAAGGTGATTTAATGATGAACTTCAACTTTTGAATCAACAGCGAAAACAATTTCAAAGTCTAAAAATTCCAACTTGTTTGTTTTATTTAAAGTTTTCTTAGTTTTTTTTTTATAGAGTAAAAGCAACTTCGAAATTGCTTAATGCAACCTTGATCGTCATTGTCGATGAGTCTTTGAGATATATTCAATTTTAATAAAAAGTACATTAACACAAACAAAAACTGTGATTAACTGATCAGTGCTTTGAATATTATTGAACAGCATCAGCATATTTTGGATCTATTTTTGTTATATTTTTTACTTAGTATTGGAGTACCTTTCATCAATATTTCATATTGGACTTGTTTTTATTTTATCAAGTCCTCCAAAAAAAAAAATTTTAAGAAGTTTTAACGACAAAACAAAATTAAAGTTCTTTACTTTAGTATATAAAATACATATGATGGCATATGAGGTGTTTTTTTGAAAATTCGGACCCCTCCCCCTCCTCTTGGTGAGGTTTGGTGAGTTTTGATGGAACTCTCCCCCTATCCGTTCCGTTAAATGTAATCTGCCATAATAATGTATATTATCTGCATCAAAAAGTTGACGTGAGGCTTTCATTGACCCCCCTTCTTGGTGAGATGTTTCCGGTATTATTTGGGTATACACAGAAACTACCCAAAATCCTGTTATTTTTATATATAAAATACATTGGAAGCTTACTTGCCCTTAGCCTCAGAGAAAAAACAGAAAGACAGCTACTTTCATTCAAGTTACTATGAGCACAATCAAGTACCCCAAATGCCCATCTACCATTTAACTTAGTGTTTCACCGAGGCCGAGGCGAGGCGAGGTTCTAGTTGATCTCGGTCTCGCCTCGTTTTATAAATTTAAGTCTCGCCTCGCCTCGGCCTCGGACGAGATCCTGCCATCACATGCCTCGCCTCGCCTCGCTTCGCCTCGTTCTCGGCCGAGGCACCTCGGTAAAAAAGCGAGGTTTTTATTAAAATAAATAAAAAATTATATATGTATCAGGGCTGATAGGCTGATCAAGCCTCAAGAAATAAAATAAAATATCTGTTTTTATTTTTGGTGAATTGGATGAGACATGATAAATTTAATTCTTTTCTTATATGGGAAGGAGACGCATTGCCTATTTTTCCAAGCCAAACTAAGCTATGAACCTTTTACAAACTATAATCAAAATATGTACCAAATCTTATTTATCTACGTCAAATAGATATTGAGATATGATAAAGTTAATTTTTTTCTTATATTGAAAGCATGGTACCGCCCATTTTATTAATTGAATCTTAGTTATGCCTCTACCTTTTATAAATATACCAAGTTTTATTAATCTGCATCAAGTTGTTGATAATATATGATGAATTCTGTTTTTCTCTTGTGTGGGGGTGGCATCACCCATTTATCGTAAACTATATTACGGAGCATCCCAAATCATAAGAAACATATATGTATGTCAAATCTTTCGTCGGTCGGTTTAGGAGTCCATTAGCAACGAACATACATATATTGATCATTATTTATATACTAGCATTACCCTGTGCGTTTCGCACCTTACCGGTTCTTAGAAAGACTATTAGAATAAATCAATTTCAATGCAGTGTTGTCAATCATGCAGTTTTGCTTATAGCCTTACATGCTTCCCTAATCGATCAATCGAGGCGTAGTCACATAGAAGCTGATGCGATCCAAGCACTTCTGTGCATTAGCGCTTGGACCAAATCTGAACTCGTAAGAAGCACATGCGGGTTAAAAATAAAACAAAGTAGTTTACTCAAAATAAAATACTAAAATATTAGTTAAATATAGATTTTAATATAAAAATTACATTCATATTTTGAATCTGCATATGATTCTTACGAGTTCAGATTTCGTCAAATCGCGCCTCGCTCTTGGTTTCGAAAACGAGGATAGGACGAGGCGAGGCCGAGGCGAGGTGCCGTGTGATCTCGCCTCGCCTCGGTCAAGCGAGGAAAATTTATTTTTCCATCTCGCCTCGTTCTCGCCTCGGTCTCGCCTCGTTCTCGTAGTCAAAAACGAGGCTGCCTCGTAGCCTCGGTGAAACACTAATTTAACTTATACGTAGGCATAGCTGGGCACCCTTAATCACATAGTTAACTTCGTTAATCGCTAATCCGTTACTAAGCGAGTTAGCTTCGTTAAACGTTAAAGCGTTACATTTTGGAAGACTTTACGCAAGTTAACGTAATACTTAATCCGTTAACACGTGATAACAATTGCATTTTTTATATCGTTGCGTTAGTGATCTTATGAAAACTGTTGGTTTGGTTCTGGAAGTTAACAGGTTAGAAGCAAAAAAAAAGACGTATTTAATTGGAGCCTAGCGTTAATATTATGAGATCAACAACTTTAAACGTTCTGACCATATTGGCAACAACTTTAAACGTTTTGACCATATTGGCTTAACCCTACCTTCGATAGACAACAGATACTTAGGGTCGGTATTTTGAAAGAATCACTGAAGCGCTTACATTTTTTAAAACAGTATAAACATACTTCACTCCTGTCCAGAGGTAGAACCAGAACGAGGGAATATATTGGAGCTTAAGCCGCAGGAATTCTTCTATTTATCTCGCTTCAATTTTGCGCTTACCTGTTTATTCGTTTCATAGAATGTACGTTCGTGGACAACTTCGTATATAATACGATATAAATATTATGATCGATGCTGAACTTCAATAATTGAATCGTTCACTTCAGAAATAGCATTACCCTATAATATTTGAAGCGAAAAGAAAAATTCAGAATTCAGAAGAAAAATTACCGGATTAGTAAATTTATTAAACTATGAATTACCTGTTATAGTAATTATATCTTTCTAAGGACTTTTTTTCATAAACTATTTTTTTTCAGATGAGCAATGAGAATCACCATGTGTCCAAAAACCTTACATCTTTTTCATGCATATCGTCGTTGAAAGTGTAAACTAACGAATGTCGTTTTTTCCACTTTTCAGGAGTGCAAAAAGGACAGCTTAAGACTAACTTACCATCAAAGTTTGAAAAAATTTTGTTTCAGTTTAATAGGAATCAAGAGTCAAAAGTTGGCATCCCGGAAATTAAAATAAGCCCTACATTTTCACAATGAAACATTTTTACTTTCTATTAAGGGAGCCAACAAGCTATCGATAAATTTAATTTAACATTTTCGGCTGAACTCATCAGGTTCAATTATAATCAGTTGTCAAAACTTGTTGCTTCAGTAATTAAAATCTCCTTAATACCGTTAAAAACGGTGCACACACCGAGCTAAAGACTCATTGAACGAGCTGCATCAACAAACCAGACAAACACCGCACTAATTTTATGGAAAGAAGGTCAACATTAAATTGGTGAAATTTTAGTATAATATAGTTTATATAGCCCCGATTAAATGTTTATGTGGGCAGAAGATCATCTATGCCCAAGTTTAGTAGTTATGGGTTGTCAAAAATCAATGAAACCAATACAAATTAGCCGCATATTAAATTTTAGATCCTTCATATCCTTTAAGCAGTTCAAAGCTCAGGCTTATAATTTTTTGATCAAGGCAATATAAACTACATTATACATAAATTTGAGTAACTTTACCACAAGGCCATTTTTCATAAAAGTTAGCAAACTGGATTTTAAAACTTTCTGACCAAAAGTCTATTAGTCGCAAATCTGAGTTTTGAATAATTTAAAATCTATGGAAGATCAAAGGCTTAATACATACTACATGCTTCAAAAAGTCCCGGGAAAAATTATGAAAACACAAACTTTTTGATAAAAATCGATTTTATTCTTCAACAAAGTTCCCTTTGAGAGAGATACACTTCATTAAACGATCCTCCAACATTTCGATACCCTTTTTAAAGTAGTCGACTTCAAGGCTCTCAAAATAGGCATTAGTTTCGACCTCGACTTTCTATTTGAGAAAAAACCTTTTTCTCTGGAGCCATCTTTTCAAATTTGGAAACAGATAATAGTCTCTGGGGGCCAAGTCTGGAGAATATGGTGGGTGGGGCAGCAATTAATATCGCTATTCGTTCAATTTTGCCATTTTAACTCCGAATCAGCGACATGATGTTGCGGTGATCAATTGTCAGAAAACGCGGCACCCATCGCACGCACAGCTTTTTCATTTCCAAATGACTTTGCGATCTTTCAAAACGATCAGATGGATTTTCTTGATGTTTTCTGAAGTGGTAGCCCCATTTGACCGGCCCGAACGTGGTGCATCACTCGTACGATCCATTTTAAATTCAGTAAACCATCTGTAAACAGTTTTTTCGACGGAGCAGATGTGATGTGATGTTTTTGGATCTATTCCAATGTTTGCTTCTCGTTTTTTTCCGTTCACAAAGCAATGTTTTATCAAAATTCGAAATTCACGTTTTTCCATTGTTCACGAAATACCAAAAGTAGTGTCACTCATACAGCGATAACTTCAAAACTACTAGATGAAATATCATCAAAATTTGACATTCCTCTTTAAAAAGTTGCCTCTTCCGAAAAATTATATCGATTTGAGAGTGGTGATTATGTATGTAGTATATGGCTTATTTATATTTATTTTTAAACACTCTAAAACTCTCAAGCTTTTGGTTACAGCGACACTACACTAAATTTTCAGCTAATTTTACGGAGGTCTGATTTCTATGTACAAAATTTCAGCGATGTAACTCATGCTGCTTCTGAAATTATTAATTTAAATAATATGTTTTGATTGTATTCCGAACCTCGAAAGTTATACTAATCGTAGAGCCAATAAGTTTAGGAGACTTTGCAATCTTTAAAAAAAAATGTTCCAAGGAAACAACAGACCCCACCAAAAATTTAAGTCAACAAATGTATGTATGTGATTTGACGGAGGCGAATAGGGTCTGTTGTTTTCGCGGAATAAATTCCTGAGATTGCAAATTCTCTTAAATTTAGCGTCTCTAGACACGTAGATAATTTTATCTCTCAGAAATATTTCTTTTGTCAGTTTTTCATTGATTTTCGTATGATTTTCAGTATTGACCCAAACCAATCAAAACCCAGTATGACGACACACCAATGCAATTCTTTTGCTGAATGTTTCTTGTATTTTACAAGGCTAGTGTTTTTTTCACTAGACAAGCATTTATGAAACCACAATTATTTTAAGTTATTTTGTTTAACTACATTCTTAAACTGAAATAGAAAAATAAAATTTCTTATCCTTTTCATTAATTTAATAGGTACTAGGACAATGGTACGAAGTAGAACGTTCTTTCTACTTACCAGAAATCGCTTCCGGATGCACAACGTTGGAGTTCCAACCGCTAAATCGTGATGAACTATCTAAATATAACAACTTTAAACTGGAAGTGGCGATTAAAACGATCAACAGATTGTAGGCAATATGAATAAGCTTAGAAGAATGCATATGTTTCATTAAAATTTTTTTATTTTACTCTATTTTCTAGAACAGGAAATCCATCAGTAAACCTTGGATATGCTACCCCAGAGAACCGCAAATCTTCGATAATGGATTTTAAGGTAGAAAATTGAGTTATTCCAACAATTATTTTTACCAACATATCTTTGAAAAATAGTTCAACACACGTTTTCCGGAAGTTATTGCACGACTGCTACCAGGTTCTGGCAAATATCAAGTGCTCTATTCAGACTACGAAAACTTTGCTATACTATGGTCTTGCGGTAGCTTAGGATCCTTGGGATACTCAGATCAAATCTGGATTTTTGGACGTGATCGTGATTTTCCCGCTGAGGTTCGTTCCAAGATTTATGATGCTTTGAAAAAACTAAGTTTAGATCCCGACAGACTTGTGCTAAGTAAAAATAAAAATTGTCCACAGACATTATAAGATATTAAAACATTTGTGCTACTTGAGTAAAAATGATACTATAGCATTTAATATATTATTTATAAAAATATATATAAAATAAGTATTTAGACTAAGTTTCTGTGATAGCAAAAATATTGTAAAATGGATAAACAAAGAAAGGCTTAGTAAATATTATATTTCTAATAATAAAAATGTATATACCCATATAATCAAATTTTATTTGTCTGCTAATGAAATAATAAAAAAAATATGTATTTTAGTTACAATTAATATAAGCATTCTAATTAATAAGAATTAAGTGTTGATGCTCTACGTTCATTTCGTTTATTGCGATTTTTAAAGAGATCAGTTTCGATTTTATACAGAAACGTGTTGGTTGCAGAGATCCCTGAAATATATTGTTGAACTGTGAAATGGTGAAAATCACACAATTAATTTACATAATCCTGATAATAGCAGCTCTGAGTATTAACTACGTGTGTGATGCTCGAGGAGGAGGTGGTGGTGGAGGTGGCGGAGGTGGCCATGGCGGAGGAGGACATGGTGGAGGTTTCGGTGGACATGGAGGCGGCTTTGGAGGTAGGGGAGGTGGTTTTGGTGGCAGAGGAGGTAGTTATGGTGGCAGAGGAGGAGGCTATGGTGGCAGAGGAGGTGGTTATGGTGGCAGAGTAGGTGGCTATGGAGGTAGAGGTGGTGGCTATGGAGGTAGAGGTGGAGGTTATGGAATAATAGGTGGTGGATTCGGCGGAATATTTCCATATCCATATCCATATCGAAGATATCCATATGATTATGACTATCCTTATGGGTTTTATTAGTTTCAACAATTAGTAAGACCAGGAAAAAATCATTGTAGTGAAAGAGAACAAAGAAATTTCTATGAAACATTTTATTTTTAAAATTTATTGGGATACATATTCAGTATTCTTTTACAATGGATCCTAAACATAACTTATATGTATGTATATATGTATGTATAATAATTTTTCTGTAAAATAAATTGATATTGTTGATATTATTAACACATAAAAGTGCTTTTTTTATTATTATCTAGGATAAGATTTCTTTTAGATTTTGTTATTGTATTTTGATGTGCTTCTTAAGTGTGTAAATATTCAAAAAACGTTGTAGAAAATCACTTTTTCATATTTTTTTTTAAATGAAAATAATTGCGTTAGGTGAAAGTTAATGAAAAATGTATAAAAAATGATGTACGATTTATTTTTGTTTAGAACTATTTATCTGAACTAAATTTAACTGTTATACATATAGTTTTTTTAATCAACTTATGTAACTAAAGATGAGATAATTCAAATAAATTTGACAACTTTAGATATGTAACTACAAAGAAATTGTTAATATAATCAAAGTTTTGTTTAGTAACCTCTTCATCTTGATCGGGCTGAGGCGAATTCAACCAAAAAGTGATTTTTTGAATTTTAATCTTTATTACGTATATTAATTTGAAATTCTTTAAGTAGTCGTATTTGAGAGTTATTTTTGGGAAAATTTAGGAATTTTTATGTTTTGAAAAATTTATTTTGGGATTTTTTTCGAAGAGTACAAATACTACGCAATATGAACTTAAATTAATAAATGACTATGTGTAAAAATTATCATAATTGGTTATTAAATTTTCAATGTGTTTTTCTCAAAACAGCATTTTTAAAGTTGGTAAACAAAATATCTCAAAAGCTTCTGTGCTGAAAAACTTTTGTTTTGTTTGGTATACTTAACAGAAAGCAGCTCTGAACGAAAATATATATTTTTCTGACGTGTAGTTTTTACCTTATTATTTACGAAAAACAATCAAAATTTTTGTTGAAACTCCAATTTCCACTTTGTATATCCACAATAAATATTTTGAAAATCTTCGTTCAGGCACTTCATCGTTGAAAATATTAAATAAACTAGTTGCATTTTATTTTTACAGCTGATCTAAGTCTACTGTCTTTAAATTTTTTTATTTTTAGTGAAACATTTATAAAATACCAAACAAAGTATAGTCTTTTGTATGCACAATTTGTTTGAAATATGCTGTATTATAAATAAGAACACATTCAGAGAGTATTTTTAATTTTCAAAGAAAACTATTGATTTTAAATAATTAATCAAATACATTAAGTCCCTGAAGAGAAATTTAAAAGAAGGTCGAAATAAACAACATTGAATAGAAATAACCTCTCATTAAAATAGTTACGATGAAGAACTGCAAAAGCTTTCCTGAAAGGTAAGCCACTTGAAAAGCTTGTATTTTTCATACTTGATGAAAACACTATGAGCATATTTAATATAATTATACTTTAAGTTTTAAATGATAAGATTAACGTTAATATTGCAACGAAATTTAAAATTTATCGTCTTGGCGACGATTTTAGTTAAATAAACCTTTCAATTGCTTTTGTATAATAGTCTTTGAGATCACAGGTTTCTCAGTTTCAGTTGGAAATATAGCTTCAAAACTAGGAGTTGCAATAACTATAATTTCTGCAATTCAGAGTAAAATTTTTAAAGATGAATTTGCTTTTATCTCTTTTAACATTAATAATTGGTCTTTTTAACGCAAATTTGATTTTGTTTACGAGTACATTACATTTATGCAGAAACGGATTCATTCATTGGGAACGAACCAGAATAGTCACAATTTACTGTTTTAAATTGAAATCCAATGAATCCTATTAAAGGTTAAGATAATTCAATAAGTAATTTACAATTAATGCAAGAATATGCAAATTATTTTCATAGTCTTTAAGGGGTACACCACCATTAATTCGAATAATTTTTAAGCTAACAATAATGGACCGACTCTATTCAAATTTACATCAAACATTTTTAGTTTTTGTAATATTAGGTACTTACAAAATGTTATACATTTGCAGCATTGATTTTTTCCTAACAGCTTTTAAACTGCCGGAACAAACATCTCGAAAAATTTGATACACTAATTTATTTAAATATTTTATACCATATTTTTTAAAATATTCTTAAATAAAACATATTGGAAAAATACAAAAACTAAATTGAAGCTATTTAGAATACACTTTTTAAATAAGATAAGTTTTGGAAACGATAGGTTTTAGAAACGTTGCAATCTCAATAAAAATGTGCATTACACAGAAACGTCAGTCCTCACTCAAAATTTCAATCAAAAAGTGTGTGTGATTTGACAGAGTGAATTGGAATTTCATGTTTCCATGGAATACATTTTTCAAATTGTAAATTTATCGTCTCTGATTATTATTTTCATTTATTAGAATACATGGTAAAAATTGTAATAAATCGGTTAAATATTTTTTTGAGATACACATGAAGGTATGTTTCGAGAAAAAAATAATAAAAACAAATAAAAAAATATAACTTAAATCAGAACAAAATCGGTCAATTAGTTAAAAAATGTTTGTTCATATGGGTGGTGTAACTCCTTAAACCTGAGCGTGAAAAAGGACCAGGGAAATCAAATGGAAGAACAATAAACATTGTAATGTTTTTCTTTATAACTTATAAGAAAAATATGTAAATATAATCTCGTTGACTAGAATTTGCCTTTTATTGCATTATCAACGTATCCTTAGCGGAGAAGTCAACCCTTCAAATGCTTAAAATAATGCTTGATAATAATGATGAATCGCCATGCACAGCGATTAAGTTGATAAGATATAAAATTAGCTTAATGGTAAAACATATTTTATCTACAATATTATTATTATAGCATAGTTTTACACTCATACTCAACGATGCTATGCTGAATGCAATGATTAATTTCAGCAAAACTGGGACGTTCGATTGGTTTTCGATTCCAACAACGCCGCATCAGAGCATAAACTGACAATGGCGTATTGTCTGGACAACAAAGGACATTACCTTCTTTGATATATTTGATTACTTCTTCATGAGTCAAACCAAAATATGGCTGCAGTGCAAAAGAAAAAACTTCCCACAGGCATATACCGAACGCCCAAACATCCGACTCAATGGAAAATTTGTTATAGAGAATACTTTCTAGTGGCATCCAACGAATTGGTATTACATCATTTTCATCGCCTTTGTAATAATCTTGCAAGTAAATTTTATGTGAAAGACCAAAATCCGCAATTTTGACAATCATTTTTTCACTAATCAAACAATTTCTAGTAGCCAAATCGCGATGCACAAATTTTCTTTCAGACAAATAAACCATGCCGGCAGCTATTTGTGCTGCTATCTGCAATAAATGTCCTTCATTTAATTCCTGACGATCACGTGTTTGTATTTGGTGTGTAGCATAGGGTGAACATGAACGTAGAAATTCATTTAAGTCACCCGGCGACATGAATTCAAAGAGGAGACACATAGGACGACCAAGAGCACATACACCTAGTAGTTTCACAATATTGGGATGGTCAAACTCAGCAAGCAAACAAGCCTCTCTTTCAAAGTCTGTTTGCATTTGTTCACTTGCGTCATCCTTAAGCATTTTAACTGCGACCAGGAGATCATCGTTGCCTTGAACGAGACCAGGAGCTTTGGCCTAAAAAAAAGAAGAAAAAGCATTATACTTAATGCATTCGGGAAAATTTAAAATTTACAAATCATACCTGAAATACTCTACCAAATGCGCCTTGACCCAACGATCTAACATAGACAATTTCATTCCTGGGGTATTCCAATTTTTCAAGTTTTGTGTTTAGCTTTGTTTTTGGTTCGCTGACACTATGAACGGTGACAGTACTACGAATGGTGCCACACTTATAATTTGCCACCATATTCGAGTCCAAGGTATCCCGACTTGCATTTAGATTATATTCTCCTCTGGTGGATATGTTGCATTCGGAAGCGGCAGGTTGTGGCTGATGCTGTGGTTGCTGTGACATGTCCTTATGTTTGGATATTTTGTGAACCAACAAAATGATCAAATGGAGCGCTACAATACCAATAAAACCAATGCCAGACAGCAAGAAGATCATGGAAGGCGTAAAGAAGGTTTCCATTTTAATTGGAGTGATTGAATCTTTATTAATAGGCTCAACATAGTCAGCTGCAAAAAAAAATAACAATAAGTTAAAATTAATTTTGAAAGGAAATTCATGTTACTTACGACAAAGCGGAATCTCACAATGTTGCCAACGAAGAGTTTCGTCTACAGTATAACACCAAGGTAGTGGTTCCTCTCCGCCTGCGTTGCGACAATAATTTTCACCTTCTGCAATTTGAGGAAACACTAATGGTGGCTGCATATGTTTGTGAGGATGTTGTGAGTCCCATCGTTGGCAGGGTATTCCACTTTTAGTTACATTCATCATTCCCAGATAAAAACGCCCATTTCCATTGCGGCAGTTATCTAAAATATGTAATTTGCTTATTAGATACTAAATGAATAGATGTAAATATATATTAATTACACTGTATTTATATCGAATTTTCTACATAAATCATTTCACCTATTTCGAATTATAAACTTAAAAAAAAACACATTTTTACAAAGGAAAGGTAAAAGAAAATTTTTTTATTATCAAGGACATTGAAATATAAAAATGGTTGGAGACTTCTCTTAGTTTTTGAAGAGAAAAGGTTTCTTAATCCACAAAGGCCGAAATGATGTTATAATATTTACCTCTTATTATCTTATCAAACTTTTATAAAAATTACGATCAACTTGTTTTGTTAAAGTATTTTATGTATTACTTCATGAAATCTTTTAAATCATAAAAACGGCACGTGGTAGAGCATTTTTAATCAATTTCAATTTTGAGAACATCGTTCGAGATTAGTAAAAAAGTGTAATGTAAGTGATTCGATGTTAGAAAATAAAAAAAATGTTTCCTATTGATAACACTGAATTATTCAGTAAGATGTATTTTGTAATGAGCTTAAAAAAGCTTTTAAGCAAAATGTCCGGTGCTTAAGTGACTAATAAAATAAACAAAATATAGTTAATAACAGCTTTATAAAGCCAAAATATTTGTGATCAGTATAATCGCATACATTTTAGACCTTATTTCTTAAAATATTTTTAAAAAACGGATAATTTATGAATCAAAAATGGCGATTATACAGTATTTTTCCTTATAAAAATTACATAAATAAGCATTAGTTCAAATGTTTTCCGACTATGTACTTCTTTAGTGTGATTTTATATTCTCGATCGAAAAAAAATTTAAACCAAAAATGTTGGTTATTATTGATCAAAATATGAACAGTCAATAAGATTTTGCAATCAATTTCATTTTTTAAACTGTAATCAATATAAAGTCTCTCATCAACCGCTGGATTTAATCAAAATAGCAAACAGTGAAGGTTTTAAGAGAAACTACAGCAAAGTTTATGAAATTTATATGGCAGCTAAATTTGTCGATTAGTTCCAGATTTCGAGATAAACGCCTGCATTAAATATATTCATTAAAACTAAAAAAAGAAAACATTTCTATTTATATGCATGTATGTAGAAACATAAAGATAATGTAAATATATTGTTCGTAGGATGTTATATTATTTATTTTAAAGCATAATTTTCGTCACTTCAATTCAATTCTAGTTTTGTAGGTAGATAAGAAATTCTGTTTATCTAATATGGAAACAGCGGTTAAGTTATTTTCGCAAAATAACTTTAGTAAAACTGGCAATTACTTATGCAATACAATACTAAGCCTAAATCATAATAGTGTTATTGGGATAGTTTTTGTATTTTAGTTTCGAAAAAACTGTAGAAAATAGGCCTTAAACTCTGCAAAACCTTAAAAACTTTTTTTGTGAAAACTCAAATACATTGGAATAAATTTGAACTCAAAAGGTAATTTGGCGAATTTTGATAAATCATAAATTTTTAGAAAGTTAACTTTTCTATAACGTGCTATAACCAAAATCAGAATTCTTAATGCATCTGAAACTGAACATATTTCCGAGAACAAATCAAAATATTTGAAATTTGTGGTGCTGTGGTAATTGAAGTAAATTTCACGAATCTTTAACACTTACAAGAAACTTGATCTTCAATGATTTCCGTAAGGCCAATGTAGGAGCAATTGAGTTTTTTTGCAGTTGCATTGTATTTTGGAAGAACTGTACAGTTGGGCAATCTAAAATGACCTCGACTTTTTATGAATATATTGCGTTCTTTCTTTTCCTCTATAAGAACCCAATCATTGTAGCAATACTGCAAGTGCGTGGCAGTACAATCCTCAAAGCAAAGTGGCACTTTAATGGTATGTCCATTTTCTACTTGACAACGTGGAAAAGCATAAGCGCATAGCATTTTCTAAAAAAATAGAAAAACAAATTAAAAATCTTAAACATTTATTTATCTTCAGTTCACTTACCTCCGCAGCGTATCTGCATTGTCCTGTTAGATCAGCAATAAGTTCTTCCCATAACGCTGTTGTTATTTGTTCATTTTTCCAACCACCATTAGGATCTTCACGGCTATACCACACTTGTCCGCTTATGTATTTTTTACAAATCTTACCATTATATGGAGCACAGTAACCTTTTTCCTCGTGCTGCCGTTCAGATAACTGTTGTTGGTGACGATGATGTCGTCCAGCAACATCTTCAATTGCCTTAAGAGAATTTCCAGTGGCGCCAACGATTGTAAACATAAATATCAGAAGCAAAACAAAAGACGGCATCAAATAATCCGAATTGTGCCGAAAAGTTTTGCCTTTTGACAAATGCCTACAAGCTTTGTTGTGGAGAAAGGGTGAAAATTGAACAGAGAACATACAAGCACTTTTTTCTTTATTTCACTTTGGTAAAATTTTACTTTTTACTTAAATTCTATATGAACTTTTAACATTTTATCTTTGAAATTGCAATATTAAAGTTGTATTTGCATTTTTCCGATAGATTTTTGGAATTTAAAGCGCTTTATTATACTTAAAAAGCGAAAAGCTCTTTACACTTAATAATATTTTACATTCAAACAACCATCGACGACGCCTTTTGCAATAAGAATGTAACAGGAAAAGTGGAATAGTAAGGTAAAACATAAGTGGTTACCATCTTAGGGGATGATTTGCTTAAACAGGGATGGCATAAACCTTCGAATGGATAATGCAGCGATAGACTTTTTAGATTTTATTTAAATTTGTTTAATGTTTACATAATTATTTTTTGTTTATATTAAATTATGCTTTAATTCATACTAATTTAAATGTATTACAATTATGATTGCTCTTTCTCATCGGGAATCGCAGACAACCCCTGAAACAGAAAAGAAAAATAATTCAAATAAATTATGTTTTGGATAGTTATTTAATTACATGCATATGGATATAAGTCTCTAATCATATATTAACAAACAGATTGAAAATCATTTTACGCAAGCATCATTCCAAAGAATTGAATATACTGCAGTAGTCCTACAGTTACCATAGTAACGTCAACACATATTGCACATAATAATAATAGTTTCTAGTTTTATTTCTTTGTAAATGGGCTATTGTATTTTATTGCAAAAAGGATGCGATATATGATTTTAGTCTCTTTATAGCATAAAATATTTTAAAAATAAAGGAGAAAATGTAAGCAAATAGCCAAAACTTTGGTTAAAAGCTCGATAAGAAGAGAAAAAAATTACTGTGGTCGTGAACAACACAAAACCTATTTAAATTATTTTTTAGAAGAAAATAGTGGAAGGATAGCCTAAGGTCATAAAGTGAAAAAAATATATTGTATAATAATAATTTTCAAAATCGTTCAATATAAGAAAAAATAGATAGTATGAATATAATTCTTAAAAAATCAACTTCAAAATTCATTGCTTGGCTAATTTTACTGGAATTTGTAACCAAAGTCATATCCAATAATTTTTTTTTTTTCTTGAAAAATCTATCTGAGATTTTTGCATTTTGTCAGAGAATAAAGGAAGGAAGTATGTAAGTGAAAACCATCATTTTATTTGTTTGGAAATTGGTTTTCAAACTTTAAATGATTTTTTTTTTGTTTTTGTCAAAACTGCGTTTGAAAAATTCTAGACCAAAACATCTCGAAAAATTCCGAACTGATTAACCTCAATATTTTTTGTTTAGCTATACATATGTACATACATACCAAAAAGCAGTCCCGAATGAATCTTTATTTTTTTTTTTATGAAAAATATAGCTTTTATGGACAATTGCAATTTTCATATTGTCTATGTAGAACAAAAAGACACTATTTGCATTTTCATGTTTTCCAGTTTTGCTGCTTTTAATATACATTTTATCAATAAAAATTTAATATGTTCGAAACAAATCTTTTGAATAATACAAGTTTTTTATTATTAACTGTTAACGTGCATACAAAAACTGTTAAAAAGCATACAAAAAGCGACTGATTTCTACCTACTGTCATTTCTATTGGATAAACATACTTTATAGTTGCTATTTTGGTCTGGTGATAGCAAAAAATGTAATTGTAAAATTTTGAGCAGACTCAACATGTTTTCTACCGATTTAAATTTTTACATAGTAAAATTTCGAATTTGATGAATTATTCTGGGATGCGCTCAAGTATAGTACAGTCGCGATAAACCGAACACTTGCTAATCCGGACTTCCCAGTAATCCGGACATCCCTATGCTTTGGACATTTTTGAAACTTTACCTCTACAGTTCGGATAGAAATATATCAAGGTATGTTTCGGCTTTCCAATGGACAGTCGCTGGTACAATTATGTCATTTTTGCTTTCTCAAACTTATTTCTTTAAGTTACTGAACTTTTTCTTACGTATTCATTACATATGAATGTATGCAGCAAAATCAGTTTATGCTGTGAGTTTCAGCCAGCACATTCTAATTGGAAGTAGTGTTTATATAATATTAATAATTAACAAAGTTTTGATCCTTAGAATGCCACCGACAAAAAGGCAACGCAAATCGATAAGTCTCTCTAAGAAGTGTTGAGTTTTATATTTCATTGAAACTGGAAAAATCAATATGATGTGCAGCTGAAAAATTCAAACTGTCAAAATATAAAATTTTTGATTCGGAAATATGTATCGCAAACATTTTAAAGAAAAATTTCAAAAAATTATTGAAGAAATAGAACTCGATGTCCTCTTCAATGCTGATGAATCTGCAATGATTTGAAGAGTTCCTCCAAATACGTCGTCGGTGGAAAAAAAAGACCGCTTCACATTCAAAAGATCTCACAAATTGTCACTCTTAATAATACGAAAGTCAGCTAATCCACGCGTCTCAAAAACCAGAATCTAAATATTTTATATAAACCTTCAAAACAAAGGTTAGTTGACGGCATTACTGAGCTTTTTGTATTACGGACAAATCTAGTTATCCGGACATACCCCGAAACTATATGTGTCCGGATTATCGCGACAGTACTGTACTCGAAAACCTATATATATTCCTCGATGTGCATTTTGGTCACCATTCTTAATACAAAAAAAAATGGCAGTCTACTTGCTGATGCAGAACACAGTTCCAATCAAGTGTAAAGTTGCATCATCACACACCGATCCAATTCCTGGCCCCGGGGCTACCAAGCTCCGTACATACATACTACATTCTTTTTTTGCTATCTCGGACCACACTATGTGCTTATTATGGATTTGAGGTCGCTGATTCCAAACTTGTTACTTGTTTTTCTCATCACGCGAAATTTTTCATCAAACACTGATTTTTTGTATTTTTTTAATGAAAAATATGATGTGATAATGCGAAACGGGCGCCAGATTCAAATTCAGCAAATAAAAACCCATGAGAGAAGCATAGTTTTATTTTAATAGCATTTCTTGAAAATAAAGATAAAAAATTCAACATCAAAATCTTATAAAGGGTGGGTCAATTTCACACAATAAATACATATCGCGCCCTATGTGATTTTTTTGAGTGTTAATAACACAGGACCACAAAAAAAAATGGTCTTGTAGTTGGAAGATGAGGTATAATACGGTATGTATTTTGGCGTCCTTAACACGAATCCGAGGTCAGAATATTTCCATCGCCCTCAGATTTTGACATAACCTCAAAATTACACTTTAAAATACGTTAAAAAGAAAGTCCCTCAAATAAAAAAATCAAAATCCAGATGGTAGACCTTACTTATATTGCGGATCTAGGTGTGCCAAAATAATATCTTACAATAAACACGAGTTTTAGCTTCCCACTTTTCCCCCAGCACCCCCATTTACCCCCAAAGGGTTAAAAACTCATTTCTTATAAAAATTCAAAATTAATGCATATCCGCAGGTATTTTGGTGCACGAAAACTCAGAATGTCGATAGAAACCTTTGGGGATAAGTAATAAGGTACAGGGTGGGTTTGGGGGGTGATTAGGGAGTAGAAATGAGTTCTTATCGATATTAACAGCTTTAATGCACCAAAGTTTGAACGGATATGAATTAATTTTGAATTTTTATAAGAAATTAGTTTTTAACCCTTTGGGGGTAAATAGGAGTGCTGGGGGAAAAGAGGGCAGCTAAAACTAATTTTCATTGTAAGATATTATTTTGGATATACTTTCTGGATTTTGATTCTTTTTTTTTGAGGGATTTTTTTTTAACGTATTTTAAAGTGTAATTTTGAGGTTATGTCAAAATCTGAGGGTGATGGAAAAATTCGTGTTTCGGATTCGTGTTTAGGACGCCAAAATACATACCGTATGATACCTCATCTTCCAACCACAAGACCTTTTTTTTTGTGGTCCTGTGTAATCAACCAATACACTTTTTCTAAGAAACTGAGTCGGTGATAGATGTGAAATCATCAGTGCATGTACGGACAGGCCGCTCAGCGGAAAGTGTAGCCGAGAGTTCAAGCACATTAACTCGTTATCATCCAGCTTAAAAGCAGTGGATAATCCGGTGACCTGTTGCGAAGAGGTCCAAGGTCCAAGACTTAACTGTTTGATGGAGAGTTATGACGGAAAGAGTTATAGACCTCTATTCCTTAGAATTTGAGGTAGGTCAGCAAGAATAAACCGTACCCTGTATAGGACAACGTAGTCGAAGATAAGCATGAGGTATGGTTCCAAAAGGTTGAGGCCACTCCGCACACTGCCAGAGCGAAGGCGAAAATAGACATCCTGTTTTATATCAGTTGGACTTTCAGTGGCCATTATTACATTTTATTTTACAAAATTTATACCTGACAAAAAAACAAAACTCATCAATTATAATAATTATAGTAAAATTTTGTTAGAAAACACATATGAAAAACAAAACGTTTTCTTCTCAGTTTTGAAAGTAAAGCAAATAAATAAAATTGCAAGAAAAAATTCTATCAGCTATAAAAGGCAAAATACTTTAAAGCAGCGTTTCAATTTGCTAAAAATCCATTGCTTGATAGTCAGCTACAGTCGAATGCGATGTCAACTCCTACGACCGTTATAGCAATAGCCGGCATTCGACTGCGACAACTTTTACGTGAACTATTTATTGCTTTGACTGTTGTATTTTACACAGCAGACAGCAATAGCCGACTATCGACTACGACAGCTCTTTTTAAACTGTTGTTCCAGCTATTGAATTTTACGTCAGCGACAGCTGAGTATTCATATGTTGCTATAGCTGTTCATCGCTTTTACTATTACTGCGCAGCCACATCAATTTAAAATTTAAATTTTAAACATGCCTTAAAGGAATAAAACAAATGGAAACACATATTTAAAACTTTTTTGTTTTAGTAATAAAAGACAGGTGAATAATACATTTTTTTAATAAAAAAACCCTTTTTACCAGGTTAAATTGCTCTATTTGTTATCTTTGTCATATTTGTTTAAAAAGCATTAACCGATTTGTGAAATTTCACATGAATATCGGTTACTGCAATTGACTGTAAATTCGATTAAAATTCAATTAATTAAAAAAGCCTTATAACTCAAAAACTACTGTACCTAACTTAAATTCGTAGGTGTACGTACTACTTTTAGCTTATTACATAGACATGAATGCTTAGCCACAGTATTGACAATCTAACCTATATAGCGTAGATTTTTTATACTAATACGCTCTTCAATCCAATGGCTAATTGGTTTTTATAATTCTCTTTATCTGTTACATTGTACAAATTTTATGTCCAAAATTTGACGTTAATGGCAAGCATATAAATTTTATATAGACGGGAAGCAATTTTACGATTTTTATGAAATCTATATCTAATTTTTCAGATGGTCACATATCCAAATCTAGATTCTATTGTGGCTAATATTCACTTTAAATTTAACATTTAAGAAAAATAAATAACAGACGAAAAAGGGATTTACTTAATCAATGCCGCGAATACAATAACTAGAAGCTAACGAAATCGATCTAATGATCGCATTGTCAAAAAAGCAACATACTCGTTATTAGATAACCGGATCAAGATATACTTACATTCATGATGTATGGATTATTTGTTAGTCGATAGTCGCGTTGGTACATCACTCGGTCGAAACGCTCGTCCATGTTGCGGCGGTAGGCCTACGTGTAAGAAAATCAAGTAACATTATTTTATTCAAATCAAGCATAGCCGTTTTTTTAAAAAGAAAACATTGAAAAGAACGTATTGTTAAGAAGTGAAATGTTAAATAAATTTAAATTGATACGATGTGAACCACGATTATGTAAGACTTTTGGAAGATTGAGGAATTTCTTGGCGCTGGTGCCCAGGCGAGAACTTACATTTCCAATAACCAACTTGTGTATGCCGTACATTCCGTATATAGGAATGGAAAGAGCAACAGTGATAATAGCAGCAGACGGTATGATTTCGAACCACATTTTACAACAGAATTTCTTGTATTTATTAGGAAAAATCCGACTTTTTCACAACTAATGACAACTGAGGATATTGTTGTTGTGCACAAAACAGCTGATTGCCATATGTCAAATTAGTACTAAAAGATAGCTCTGTTTGCTTAAAAAGTACTTAGACTTGCCAATCTGAAATATCTTCCTATATTAGTGAAGTTATATATGTGTTGCCAGCATCTCTTTTTTTTATTATTACGAAAAAAGCGAATTTTTTTACAAATTAATAACGCAGGCAACACATTATTAATATAATGCAGGAGACACATTAATAACACAGAAGAAGCACCACGTTTAAAATGCACTTCTCTGTGGACACTGGCCAATGTGCTGGCTAAAATCTGGCAAAATCTCACCAAAGGGGAGGGGGATTCAGTAAAAATCTCACGTCAACTTTTTAACAGTAGGTTAAGCTGGCCTATGTATAGTTTAGTTGGTCCTTTAGGCAGTTTCAAAAGTTACATTTCAGCTTATACATTGCTATTGCATGTATCGATTAAACAATTAGAAAAAAAACAGTGGAAAAATGAGTTTTGCACCTCCCTCCAACCAACATCGAAAAATTTCAATTTAAAATTGTCGTTTTTGTATTCAAAATATTTCAATTTTTTCATTTGAGAAGAGCTCAGTTTCAGTATTTGCTCAAATTTACACGTAGCTAGCGAATAAGCACCTCAAATCAGTAAATAAGTTGGTGGTACTGTGTATAGAACCTGTTGAAATACATTCATTATGAATGACTAGGTTAAATCTTCCTTTTTTATTTCAAAATTTGCAACTAAATTCTAGAAAATAAACATCTTTTTTGTTGTGAAACTGCATTAAAGGTGAAATTAAATTTACTATGAAATTTTTATATCAAAACATTCTTTTTTATTTACAAAGCAACCAAATTTTTCGGAACTAACCAAATTTGTTGCAGTGCGACTAAGACAAAAACACCATTCAATAATTTTTTTATGTAAAAAATCTATATATATGCAGCGTTCTTAATAATAAAATCACACAAAAGATATCGGATAAAAAAAATTAGAACAAAGAATAGCGTCTTCCCAAAACGCATCTATATTAAAACAGTTAAGCATGAAATATCTTCAATGCGGAAAGCAACCATGCCAAACTGAGAAAAAAAAATTCTCAGAAGAACAAAAAACACATTGATTTTGTGTTCAAAATATCCTTTAATGATGATAAATTATTTTATTGAGCTATGAAACTTCAAACTTGGCTTATTTAAACAATAAAAAATTCTAGAAGCCCAATATTTTTTGTTTATTGCACGATATTATAGTATACATTTATGTTTGAGTCGCTGAGTCTGAATCTGTTATGTGTTTTACTCAGAATTTTGCACTAAATTTGACGTATGTGGAGAAATTTTTCATTACCACTAAACTAGCTTAGTGAAAATGGAAAATTTCTAATTTTACTAGTATAGTGATAGTGGAACATTTTTTAATTATCACTATGTTTAGTGGCTTGGAAATGTTTTCCATTATCACTAGCCTTCTGTATTAATAAAGATTAATTTATGCTTAAAACGTAAATGGCCCAGGGCAAAATTTTGAATGTTAAGCTTTATATATTATTATGGTACTAAAATATGCATAAGAGAACTATATTTCGATACGGTATTTCTGAAAAAGGGAAATTTAGAAATATAATAAAAAAAATTGTTTTTTTTTTAATATAATAAAAAATAAAGAAAATTGTTAGTTATTCTAAAAACCAAATTTCAATTTGATATTCCAAGAACTATTTTACCGCCTCCCAAGCCTTTGAAGACGGCGTGGCGTGCCCCTCGGTTTCCCCTAGATGTGCACAATAACTATTCATATGCATATATACTGTTCAAGATCATCGGTGACGTGTAGCATTTTCCAAATAATTACCCAATATTGCAATCAAACCAAGCACTATCCTTGGAAAATGCCAATTTGTCAAAATTGATAGAAATGGAACTTCAAATTTTTAATTCAATTAATTAAATTATTTTTTTTCAATCTCAATTTATTTAAGTTTAGAACTTAAGTTTTAAATGGAACAATTTCATTTTGAGTCCGTAAATTTTGAAAATTTAAGTTTTCGTTTCAATCCAAATCCGTGGAAGTTTGGCAAATAATACTAAAAAATATCTTCAGGAGATTGAATTTGTTCTTCCTGAAACTCTTTCCGTTTAAGTAAAGGTTTGTTGAAAAAACAGTTTCAAATTTTGAATCGATACTTTCATCTCCAAAACAAGTGAGGTTGTCATATCTATAAAATCAAACAATTTACGTTACAACAAAATTTCAGTTAAGCAAATTGAAGAAATATAAAAATCGAAAAAGATTAAGATCTTATAAAAATTTAGTGACATCTAGATGTGAAAGTGTGGTCGAAGTAGAACTGTCATTTCAACATTAACAAATATTCACAAGTGACAGTCATTCCGCTGATTCCGCTTGTCACTTTCGATTTGAGCGGACCGACAGTCATACTTCAATTTTTTCAACTCGTCTGAACTTATTACATTACAGGAAAAAAATTAGCGAAATCAACCATATTCTTAATAACAAAAGTGCGTTATAAAAGCAGCGATATGTCGTTTATGGATAATAACAACGTTAGTGGTGGTGGAATAGTGGAAACAGTTTTTCCCTTGGGTGCTTTGGTGCCAAAGGCCGAAACGGGAGTTCTTAATTTTTTGCAAAAATATCCTGATTTCAATGGACGTGATGTGACAATAGCGATTTTCGATTCTGGTGTTGATCCCCGTGCTGCGGGCTTGGAGGTAAGTCGCACAGTTTTTTTCTTTCTATTTGTTACGTAGTGTCTGTGTTTTTGTTTCTTTTGCATTGTGTTGCACAAGCAAAGCCGTCCGCCCACTCAACTGCATTATTTGTTTTTTTTTTTTTTTTTTTGTAAGGATTGATATAGCAATTTGTTTTTATTATCTTTTTATTAATTATCTTATCTTTAACATAATATTTACTTTTTATTTTTCAAGACCATTTCTGATGGAAAAACGGTGAAGGTGATCGAACGCTTTGACTGCACCGGTTGTGGTGACGTTGACGTTTCCAAAAAGGTGACAGCTGACAGCAAAGGATATATAACGGGGTTATCCGGAAGACAATTGAAGGCAAGTTAAATATTTTGATACTTATTATTCGTCCTGAAGATTTTGTTGTCTGTTAAGGTTGCTATGTAAATATTGTATATCCATATAATGGTTAAATCAATAGATATGTATATGGGGTTAAAAGTCTCATTCGTTTTGTTCGCAGATAATACATGAACCTCAACACATAATTTTATAGATTTCACATTCTTTGAAAGGGAGCTGAAGCTCTAAGATCCATAACCAATTAGAATTGTAGCTCTGGTCCCGCAATTTGTTGTGGAGCCCGTAAATTATAAATGGATGGCTTCTTTTGGCTTAAGCTCCTCCATGTATAAGTCTGTTTCCCTTGTGTACTTTATCTCCTCACGTAGAGCCTTCATAAAACTTCTCCAACATACACGATTAATAGCAAGTGGCCTAAATTTTCTGCAACATCTCGTCGATTCATGTATTTCTTGCTCTATCATTTGTTTCCACGATGATTTAGGAAGGCCGCGTGAGAGTTCTACTGCAATGCTTGTCGGTAGACTTCAGTTGGTGATTTCCACTACGTGTGCCCAATCCACTTCCTTTCGCACCATTTAATTTGAACGAAAATCGAATCTTGTCCACAACTGGTAACCCATTCCAAATTTCAGAATTCTACGAAAACAATTGTTTGTGAACACGAATAACTTGCGTAGCAGAGTGCTGTTAGCTAATCAATTTTCACGCTTTTTTTTTTATTGATGTTGCTTTTCAGACCTATTTTATCCGAAGAAGATCTGACAGATGTACTTTTATTTGCATGTCGGACTGCTTGTTGGCGAGAAGGTATATATCATCTGCATAAGCGGTATCTTTCAGCGGTATCTTTCTCGCTGAAAGTCCATTGAATGCAACAGTTTGTTGAGTCTAGAACATTTTCCAGTATTATCAGGAACAAGATTGGTGACAGCAGGCGACTGAGCGCACACCCGACTCAGGCTGAAACGGATCAAAAAGTTTCCCTCTACGTTATACTCTGCATTTAAAATTTAAGCCTTGATGAAATTAATAACCTTAGGTGCTGCGCCTCGCCTGTTCAATCTAAATATTTCAGATGCAATTGTGGCCGATGCTATCAAAAGCGGTACTTTAATCGTAACAACGTCTGTCACTCATTTATCTGCTGCATGATAAAGCGAATAGTATTTATTTGATTAATGCACGATCTGTTTGGGCGGAAGATCAGCCTGAATTGACAGTATTAAGATGTCTTTGTGGTTATTGCATAGCGATAAGTCTCCTTATTTTGGGACATTCACCAAAGTCCCTATGAGTCAGTGTTTAAGTGTTCGATCTTCCTAAACTTGGATAAGGAAAGCATACGAGCTCTGAGGAAGTTTTCAATATAACGGCAACTGTACGATCTGCGTCCGTTGCATTGTTGGTTTTAAGAGATTTTATAGGCCTTGTTATCTGCGTTAAAAAAGGCCGAAGTCAGTTTCCTTAAGTAGTTTCTAGCTTGTTGCAGCTTTCCAATAGTTCCATATATCAATACGTATGTTATGTTTCATCGGTAAAATGTTTTCAAGACTTAAATTTATATTATTACAGTGTTTGGTTTCAGTTTCTATTGCGGTTGAATCTAGCTCAATTTAACGTGAGTTTTGCACATCCAAATCCGATATTCATGCTGCCAAACCAGAAATAGCGTTACCACTTGTGGAATCCATGATCATAGAAAAGTTTTTAAAATTGCTAAAAAAAAATTCAGGACTTACGAAAATCTTTAGAAAATTAACTCAGCTTTGAAAAATATATTATCGAAGTCAACTTAATCAGCAGTGCGAAGCCCAATGAGTAGAATAAAAGTCCTCAAATTTCGATGTGTGATATCGGGGCTACTTTTATGTTAGACACACTTTCAAAAAAGTAAGATTCTTCGTCGCACTCTGGATTGTTTAACTTACCTTCATTCTTCTTTTCTGTATAGTTTCGCTGAATGTATTAATTTAAAACTTAAGTAATTCTTTTTTATAAATTCGTTAATGACAAACTATTTTTTACTCCCAGGTTACAGCAGAAATGATATCTTCCAATACCGCAAATGGAGAATTTCGTATTGGCTTAAAAAACTTATATGACTTGTGTCCCTCTAAAGTTCGTGAAAATTTAACTAATACCACGAAAGCTAAAAATTGGGATGAACCTCATAAAAAAGCCACTGCCGAAATAACGCGCAAAATCAACGAATTTGATGCACAAAATTCAGGTGAATATATACACATATATACACATATGTACATTAAACTTAATTTTTAAAAAATCATGATTTCGATTTTTTTTTGAGCACACCTTTCAACTAAGATTTTTCTTGAAGTAAACTATCTTGAATTAAGGTGGAACAATTAAAATTCAAAGGGATACAGTTAACAGTTGCATGTAAAGTAAAAAAAAAAAACATAAAAAGTTACATTAAAATTATGGGTATCTGAATTTTAATTGTTCAACCTTGAATATTAATTCAAGATAGTCTTAACCTCAAGAAAAACCATGGTTGAAAGGTGTGATAAAAAAAAAAAAATAATAAGATCGAAGCCATGGCCAGCTAAAGTGACAATTTCTGTGGAAATGCACATATATCTTCGGAATGAATAACTTTTTAAATCGATTTTATTGTTTTTATTAATTAAATTAATTTATTTCTTAGACTCTTCTAAGTTGACTTGGAACAAAAAACTCATAAAAGAAGACTTAGACAATACACTTGAACTGCTAAATAATTATGATAAGCTTTATAACGATATCAAAGTTACATATGATTGCATCTTATATCCTACTGAATCTGGTTGGCAAACTGTTATTGATGTTACAGAAAAGGTTTGAATTAACTTTCGTTTTGATTGTAAATTACTATTTTAATTATTTTAAAAAATGTTTAGGGTGATTTACAAAATGCTCTTCAAATTGGAGAATATTCCAAAACGTACGAAGTTAAAAATGTCGATGATTATTTGTCAGTTTCCGTTAACGTGCATGACGAGGGCAATGTGCTGGAAATTGTTGGAATGTGTTGTTAGTATGAACGATTTCGCATAATTTTTATGACAAATGTAACACTGAAAACTTAATTATATTTAGCCCCACACGGCACGCATGTTGCTTCCATTGCAAGTGGAAATCAATCTACTAAGGATGTTAATGGTGTTGCACCAAATGCTAAAATTGTTTCGTTGACAATTGGTGATGGCCGCTTAGGCTCTATGGAAACAGGAACAGCATTAGTGCGCGCCATGATGAAAGTTATGGAAATGTGCCGATCTGGTCGTCAAATAGATGTAATCAATATGAGTTATGGTGAACATGCACATTGGTCAAATGCTGGGTAAATATAAATTTTCAAAATTTAACTCATTAAGTTTCAACATTAGTGCTATATTTAAATAAAATAATTCTAAAAATTTAAACTTTAATAATCTGAAAAAAGCACATGATTATAAGTCTCGTCATTTTCTTTACCCTCTAGAAACCGTGGAGGTTAAAATGTATAATTTAATGGGTTTTTATGTCATTATTTGGTTTAGTTGTATTAAAGATTGTTTGCGTTTTCTATTTTATCTTGGCTCTATTACATATTTTGAAACTTTGAAATTTTTACAATCAAAACAGAGAAAGTTCATTTATTGAAGACAAAAAGAGAAGAAGAAAAAGGAAAGTCTACATAAGGTAAATTCGTTCATCCAAGTTGTGAATAACTAATTCCAAATGTTTGAATTAAACCTATGTATTTTCTTAAAACTTGTTTGAAATTTCAAAGTATCTTAATATGGCCTACACACAGGGCCGCCGAGATTGTGGAAAAAAATGGAACTTTTGACTCGGGTCCGTATTTTTTTTGGGGGTGCGTAATATTTTAAGAGGCTCATAACTTATTTTGGAAAAATTATTTTTATTTTCATTAAATCCTATTTGTAAATAATTGGGTCAATAATGAAAGGCCTTATTTTCGTTTTTTGGTGGAACTAGATCCGAGCAATCTTTCACGCTAACCATATGTACTAATATCCTTGCAGAATTTTGATTTTGAATTTTGTGCTCATATATACATATGTATGTACGTTACTCATTCGAAATGGTTTTCCCTGGGTCGAATATTTTCTCGGCGGCTCTGCCTTCACATGTATATCGGTCATTCTTTTAATAACTGCACACTTTGTTTTTTTTTGACGTTTTTGAACATTTTTTGAAACGAAATATCTCAAAAACTATAGTAGATAGGATAAAAAATCATTTCATCATATTTGTTCTATCTTAACATAACTTTATAAAAAAGTTAAAAACATTACGGGAACTACGAATTTTTTTTCAACATAAAATGAAAAATAGCATACAATTAGACTGATGCTTTTATAAAAACTCATATTTTCCAAAGTTATGTCGGGAATTCGATTTGAATGCAGATACATTTTTATGATTGATTGAAAATAACATTACAAAAAAAAATTTTATGTCGAACTTTATGTTGAAAAAACATGGTGCGCGTCATCAGTAAAAAAATTCGTAGTTTCCAAAGTTATGACGGGAATTTCGAAATGAAAGCACATGCATTCTTAGGATTGATTGAGGAATAACATATAAAAAAATGAAAAAAAAAACGGCGGGTTGCACTCCGGGAGTGCCGACAGAAGTGAAAACAAATCGTTTAATGGCAAGTTAGTGCGTTAGTTGGTATGTGTGCGTTTTCTTTTTATATGGCAATGCAATGGAAGACAAAAACGGAATATGTATTCAAATTTTACTCTCGCTCTCATTCTCAATTTGTCAACGCAACAACGCGGAATTTGAAAGAAACAAACATGTAAGCATAACAATCGTTGAATGAGAATGGAATGTGTCAGTTAGTGTGTCTGCTTTGCTTTTTGTCTTCCACTTGGAATATTTATTTAAAAGAAACAATAGAACATTCAAATTTTACTATCGCATTCATGATGGGGAATCCCGATGACGGTCGGTGTCGCGAGTTTATACTTTTTTCCTCAGCCGCACAACGTGCCATAAGAAGTTTTCACTTAAAAAATTGCTGGAAGAAGTATATTCGGCTCAGTAGCCTCAACTGTAAATAACTAATTTGATCTAAGTATTCCTTATGTTTGAGAACAAAAATTTATTCTGATTGCATTAAGAAACATCATTGCAAATTATGTAAGTATAAGAAAAAATCAGGTAAAGAAAGTACCTGTACCTGTGACTAAATAGCTTAAACATAATTGTTCTGAAACTTAACTTAAAAATCTGCTTCTTCCTACAGACACTATGACACCACATTTATCAAAATCGGCTTATTCCTTGCCGAGTTATGGCTGTTAGAATATTCAAACTACTTATAACGCCATCTAGTAACAGTAACACAAATAACTTCAAAAAAATCTGCTTGTTCTTAAAAAAACTATGATGTGTAACATTTGTCTAAATCGGTTTAGTAATAGCCGAGATATAACGTTTTAAAGTTTTTCAAAAAACCAAATTTGCTTGCTGCTGGTTCATGGTGGCCTGGCATTTCAGATTTTTCTCTGCTTTGGGCTGCTGGCTCTGCTTTCGGCTGCGCTAGCAGAGAAGAATTTGCTGACTGAGCAACAGCAGTAGTAGTTCACATCTCATAGGGAGAGGACGTGTCGCGCGGTCCCCCTTACTGTTCTGTTGCGTCTTGTTTTGATGTTTTTAATGTTATGTCTTAATGTTGTAACGCGTGTGTTTTATTATATTGCTTTCGTCGCGTGTTCTTTTACCTATGTTTAAATACAGAAAACAAGAAATCCAATTATTACAAAACAATAACAAAATCTACCATTTAATACATATTCTATTAAACAACACAATAATAAACCGAAAAGTCAAAAACAATAAATCCAACTACTACTAAGCAACAACAAAATCTACAATTGAATACATATTCTATTAAACGCCACAATAATAAACCGACAAGTCGTTCGTTAGACGCTTAACAAAACAAAACAAAATAAAATAATACTGCAACAAAACAACAACAGCTAGCCCAGCATCATAAACTGCAGTTACAATTTTACTTACTGACGTCGCTGCCAAGTCGCAGCAGTGCTCCCAGATTATAGAGTTTTCCCTTAATTTGGGATTAATTTGACGGAAAGTTAATGTTAACGTAAAGGGCTTTTCTATGCCCTCTCCTTTGTAATTTCTGTTGTTTGGTAGCCTTTTCTCTCCCTATTCCCATCCTTAGCTATTTGTAAGGTGTGGCTGGGGCTATGTTGGGAGCTTGAGTCTTGAGTGGTTAAAGGCATAACACTTGCCCACTCTTATTCTCTTCGCTCTTAATTACTGGCCTTGACTCCACTTACAATTTGGCATTAATATTCTTCTTGGGTTTTTGAGATGTCGCAAATGTCGGAGAGATTCCGATTTGATTTTTGCAATATTTGTGGCCTTAGGTCAAACTTTTTTTCGGTCTATGCCCATGTTTCTAGTTTCCATCCCCAAGTAATGGCGGTTGGTGAGACTCAGGTGTGTGGGGATGCTGATCCACTGGATTTCCAGATACCTGGTTATCACCTTCTGCCATTATTTTCTCCCCATAGGGGCCTCGCTGTATATATACGTAGCGATGTTGCGTACCAGTGTCAGCAACATTTGAACACGACGGATGCCGAATTTAGTTCTATGTGGATTAAGTTCAAAATCCAGTCGCACATTCTACATTTCTGCTTCCTGTATAGAAGCCCGAATTTAGGGAGGATTCCTACTTTTGAAAAGATAGACGTCCTCTCTGATTCGATTTCCAAAATTTTAGAGTCGTACCCAGACAGTGAAATTGTAGTTGCTGGTGATTTCAATGTTCATAACTCTAATTGGTTGCGCCATTCTGGCCTTACAACTCCTGAAGGTCGTTATGTTGAGTTTTTTGCCGAGTCCAATTTACTGACTCAACTAGTGAATGACCCCACGTTCATTCCACGCGTTGGGGGGCATAGCTTAAGTACACTAGACCTCTTTCTGACATCACATCATGAAAAATACGATGTGTCTGTCCTTGCACCTCTTGGTAACTCGGACCATTGTACTATTTCCGCTGCTTTCCCATTTAAAAGTTTACGCACTGTTTCGCCGAAAGCCCCGAAGCGGACTGTATGGCTTTATGATAAAGCAAATTGGATTGCGTTAAATAATTTCTTTCGTAATTTCAATTGGAAATTGTGTTTCGCTGATAGGAACATAAATGCTGCGGCTTTAATGGTTCAAGAAATAATTTTCTTAGGTATGCGGTCCTTCATACCTTATAAAAAAGTTAACGTTAAGCCAAAGGACCACTCTTGGTTTAATGAGACTTGCAGGACTGCAGTCAGGTCCAAAGAGGAAGCATTTCGGAATTGGCGGCTCATTAGAAATGCTGATACTGAAAGGCTTCGCATTGAGGCTAGAAATTGCTGTAATGCCACGATTCAGCGAGAAAAGTTTCTCTACGAACAAAACCTGCGCAAAAGAATCATTTCACTACCGAAAGGTAGCAAAAGTTTTTGGTCATTTGTTAAGAGAGTGAAGAATCAGTCCTCATCGTCTATTCCAACTCTTTTAATGAACGACCAAATATTCACTGACCCTGCTGACAAAGCCGATCTATTGGCTAGCATCTTTGCGAAAAATGCTACACTCCCAGATAGCTGTCAGCCTTTACCCCCTGTTCAGAATTGGTCTTCGGCAATGCCAACTATTTACTTTCGAACAAGGGCAGTAATAAGAGTCCTTGCAAACCTCAACATAAATAAAGCCTCAGGGCCTGATGGCATATCAGCCCATGTGTTGAGAAAGTGTGCCTCAACACTAGCTCGGCCATTACGCAATCTTTTTTCCATATCCTACACTAGTGGGATATTTCCATCCTGTTGGAAGGTTGCTAATGTTCAGCCAGTTTCCAAAAAAGGCGAGGTTTCCAACCCTAATAATTATCGGCCCATTGCGATATGCTCTGCGCTCTCCAAAGTTATGGAGAGTGTAATAAACTTTCACTTAGTGAACTATCTGGAGCGCAACGAATTACTTAGTGATCGCCAATATGGTTTCCGTAGGTCTCGTTCTACCGGTGATCTTATGTCGTTCCTCACTGAAAAAATGGAACCATTCCGTTCACCTTTTCGGTGAAAGTATGGTTGTCGCTCTGGATATTTCTAAGGCGTTTGATCGAGTGTGGCATCGCGCCCTCGTATCAAAACTAATTGCATTTGGTGTCGGTAATTCCTTTGCTCGTTGGATTACGAGCTTCTGCAGTGATCGCTCTATCCGTGTTGTGGTAGACGGTTTCACCTCTAACGAACACTTCATCAATGCTGGAGTTCCCCAGGGTTCTGTCCTATCTCCTACCCTTTTCCTGGTCTTTATCGATGACCTTCTGTCATCGACCACCAACCCAATCCATTCCTTTGCGGACGACAGCAACATATGTCATTCTTATTGCTTCAAAAATCGCCCGAGCTCTGTGGAGGTTGAGAGTAAAAGGCGGCATATGAATGACTCACTCGTTTTCGACCTCAACACAATCACCGAGTGGGGTCGTACTAACCGAGTCAATTTTAATGCTTCTAAAACTCAGTGCTGTCTGTTGTCTCACAGACGAATGGATCTCTCCCTTCCTTCCCTTAATATGGCTGGCTTAGATATTGCGAGGTCAACAACTCTTGACGTTCTGGGCATATCGGTTCAATCGGACCTGAGGTGGTCTGATCATGTATTCGATGTGGCGAAAGATGCGGCCAAGTGTATTGGTTTTTTGAAACGGTGTAAGAAATACTTCACTCCAGTTGATCTTCGTACTATTTATTTCACCTATATTAGACCCAAACTAGAGTACAACTCACACATTTGGGCCGGGGCTCCTAAAACCACCTTGGAGCTGCTAGATCGTGTTCAGCGACGTGTGTTGAAACTAATAGGTGATGAATCTATCATCGCCTCTATCGATTCCCTTCACCACCGGCGCACAGTGTTGTATTTTGAGAAAAAATGGACAAAATCAAATTCCCGTCGATAGGAATGCCCAAAAAAAACGAGGTCGGTCTCATTCGAAAGGTGATTTCATGCTTTTTTTAGAAAAATTGTCCCGAATCGAAATCCCAGCTTTGGGCGTTTCTCAGAAATGCCCAAAATATGGTCTTTTTCAATTTTAGACAGTTTTTCCCAATTTTAGTACAATTTTGACTCGTATACATATCTGATGATAATTTATTTTGAAAGTCGAGAAAAATACCTTTAATTTGGTATTTTAAAAATTTTTCTAGGTGCTTGGTATCGAAAAATACATCTATATTTAATTAGGGGTAAATTAACGTTAATCTATTATATAAAACTCATTTTTTGTCTGTCCGTCTGTCTGTCTGTCTCTTTTGCACGCGGAAACTATCCAGCCGATTTTGATGAAATTTTTACAGTATGTTCGCATCGATCGGGCGGGTGTCATAGGCTATAAAACTTTTATTTAGGGTACATATTTAGGGTGGCCCTCATACACAAATATTTTAAAAATAGCGATTTCTCCAAGACTGGCAAATCGATTCTCATGAAATTTACACAGTATGGCTTTTATGTTAAGGGGCACAGATTGAATGGGTAAAAATTTTATTTAGGGTGCATACTTAGGGTGGCCCCCATACAAATATATTTTTAAATATCATTTTCACGAAGACAAACAAATCGATTCACACCAAATTTACACTACATATCTCTTATGTTAAGAAGCATAGCTTAGTCCACAAACCTTTTGTTTAGGGTGGCCCTCATACACAAATATTTTAAAATTAGCGATTTCTCAAAGACATGCAAATCGATTCTCATGAAATTTACTCCGTATGGTTTTTATGTTAAGAGGCGCAGATTGGATGGTAAAAATTTTATTTAGGGTGCATATTGAGGGTGGTCCTCATACAAATATGTTTTTAAATATCATTTTCACGAAGACAAATAAATCGATTCACACCGAATTTACATCACGTATCTCTTATGTTAAGAAGAATAGCCTTTCAACGTAAGAGCTACGTGGTGTAAATTCGGTGTGAATCGACTAACCTGCCTCTGTGAAAATTATATTTGAAACTATTTTTGTATAAGGATCACCTTAAGTATGCACCCTAAATAAAATTTTTACGATCTTATCTGTGTCTCTTCACATAAAAGCCATATGGTGTACATTGCATGAGAATCGATTAAGCGGTCTTCGAGTAAATGATATTTAAAAATATTTTTGTGTGAGGGCCACCCTAAATAAAAGTTTTGTAGCCTTAGCTATGCTTCTTAACAAAAGAAATACGTGGTGTAAATTCAGCGTGAATCGATTAACCTGTCTTCGTGATAATGATGTTTAAAATATATTTGTATGAGGGTCACCCTAAGTATGCACTCTAAATAAAATTTTTACAATCTAATCTGTGCCCCTTAACATAAAAGCCATACTGTGTAAATTTCATGAGAATCGATTTGCCAGTCTTGGAGAAATCGCTATTTTTAAAATATTTGTGTATGAGGGCCACCCTAAACAAAAGGTTTGTGGACTAAGCTATGCTTCTTAACATTAGAGATACGTAGTGTGAATTCGATGTGAATTGATTTATTTGCCTTCGTGAAAATGATATTTAAAAATATATTTGTATGAGGGCCACCCTAAGTATGCACCCTAAATAAAATTTTTACCATTCAATCTGTGCCCCTTAACATAAAAGCCATACTGTGTAAATTTCATGAGAATCGATTTGCCAGTCTTGGAGAAATCGCTATTTTTAAAATATTTGTGTATGAGGGCCACCCTAAACAAAAGGTTTGTGGACTAAGCTATGCTTCTTAACATAAGAGATATGTAGTGTAAATTTGGTGTGAATCGATTTGTTTGTCTTCGTGAAAATGATATTTAAAAATATATTTGTATGGGGGCCACCCTAAGTATGCACCCTAAATAAAATTTTTACCATTCAATCTGTGCCCCTTAACATAAAAGCCATACTGTGTAAATTTCATGAGAATCGATTTGCCAGTCTTGGAGAAATCGCTATTTTTAAAATATTTGTGTATGAGGGCCACCCTAAATATGTACCCTAAATAAAAGTTTTATAGCCTATGACACCCGCCCGATCGATGCGAACATACTGTAAAAATTTCATCAAAATCGGCTGGATAGTTTCCGCGTGCAAAAGAGACAGACAGACAGACGGACAGACAAAAAATGAGTTTTATATAATAGATTAACGTTAATTTACCCCTAATTAAATATAGATGTATTTTTCGATACCAAGCACCTAGAAAAATTTTTAAAATACCAAATTAAAGGTATTTTTCTCGACTTTCAAAATAAATTATCATCGGATATGTATACGAGTCAAAATTGTACTAAAATTGGGAAAAACTGTCTAAAATTGAAAAAGACCATATTTTGGGCATTTCTGAGAAACGCCCAAAGCTGGGATTTCGATTCGGGACAATTTTTCTAAAAAAAGCATGAAATCACCTTTCGAATGAGACCGACCTCGTTTTTTTTGGGCATTCCTATCGACGGGAATTTGATTTTGTCCATTTTTTCTCAAAATACAACACTGTGCGGCGTAACGTAGGGTGTTTAACCCTTTTTTATAGATATTATAACGGGATGTGCTCTAGAGAAATACGGGAACTGATTCCATCAGCCAGGATTTTCTCTCGCAGCACTCGGGCATCCCATCAGGCCCATCCTTTTTGCGTCACGCCGGTGTTCAACAGGACATCACACTTTCGTGATAATTCTTTCTTTGGCCGAACCATCAAGTTGTGGAACTGCTTACCTGCGTCTGTCTTCCCCGGCAGTTGTGACATCCATAGATTCAAGATTAATGTTCACCGACACTACTCCATCTTTCCCCCTTCCCTCTAACCTTTCTCCTTTTCTTAAAACCAACACGGTGCATTGCATTTATAGGGGGCATCCCCTGAGCGTTGGCTTATGCTTTAAAAAAAAAAAAAAAAAAAAAAAAACAGCTAACCGGAAGTCAACATGTGCTACAAATTTAAAAATTTTTTTCAAAAAATTGCATACTTTCATGAGCATCTCTAAAAGTATGCAACACTTTCCGACAAATTTCAAAATAGCACCTAAAAGAAGGCAACATAATCTGAAATTTTTAAACCGTTGCCTACTTTTAGGAGCTATTTTGAAATTTGTCAGAAAATGTTGCATACTTTTAGGGGCAAATTATTAATAGCGCCTAAAAGTAGGCAACGTTTTTAAATTTTGTGAAATCGAGTTCGTTTTCCAAGTCTTCAAAGTTCTAAAATCGAGATCGTTTCCCAAGTCTTCAAAATTCCAAAATCAAGTTCGTTTCCCAAGTCTTCCTAATTTGAAATCGAGTTCGTTTCCCAAGTCTTCAAATTTCTGAAGTCGAGTTCGTTTCCCAAGTCTTCAAAATTCCAAAATCGAGTTCGTTTCCCAAGTCTTCAAAATTCCAAAATCGAGTTCGTTTCCCAAGTCTTCAAAGAACATTCAAATTTTAATATCGCATTCATGACGGGGAATCCCGATGACGGTCGGTGTCGCGAAATTATACTTTTTTCCTCAGCCGCACCACGTGCCATAAGAAGTTTTCACTTCAAAAAAAAACGGAGGATGTTATATTGAAAATATTTTGAGAAAAATTTTTTTAATTAAAAAAATTAGGTAGTGTTTTAACAATTTTATTTTAATTTTTTTTATAAAGTAATAGTCTTTCTTAACAAAAATGATTAAGTGATTTTTAATCCTGTCTCCTATAGTTTCAAAAACGTCAAAAAAACAAAGTGTGCAGTTATTAAAAGAATGACGGATATGTATTTCCTCTATTTTCTTGCCAGACTTGTTTTTTTTTTGTTAAAATTTAAAAAATTATTCAGGAAACATTCCTTTTTTTTTCAGTCGCATTGGTGAGTTGATGAGTGAAGTGGTCAACAAGTATGGTGTTGTTTGGGTTGCATCTGCTGGTAATCATGGACCTGCTTTATGTACAGTTGGAACACCACCAGATATTAGCCAACCAAGTTGTATAGGTAAATCGTTTTCGCTGAAATAAAATGTTATATTGTTTTTAAGAATTAAGCAAATAAAGATCACGAAATTCATATAATAAATATCATGTCAGGTGTTGGTGCATATGTTTCGCCTCAAATGATGGAAGCTGAATATGTTATGCGTGAGAAACTTCCTGCAAACGTTTATACTTGGACCTCACGTGATCCTTGTATTGATGGAGGTCAAGGAGTTACCGTTTGCGCACCTGGAGGAGCGATTACATCTGTACCTCAGTTTACGATGAGTAAATCTCAGCTTATGAATGGAACGAGCATGGCAGCACCACATGTTGCTGGTGCTATTGGTAAATTTATTTTTTTATTTAACATATTAACATAATTCTATCCTCTGATTTACATCGTAGCATTACTCATATCTGGTTTAAAACAAAAAGGAATAAAGTACTCGCCTTTCAGTATCAAACGCGCACTTTGTGCTACCGCAACACACTTGAGTTATGTGGACCCATTTGCTCAAGGTAGTGGTTTATTAAATGTAGAAAAGGCTTTTGAACATTTGGTGCAGCATGAAAAATGCCCTAACAATATGTTAAGGTATAAAGTTGGCTTGAGTCAAAACAACATGATGTTGCATATGTATTAAAATGTTTTCTTTTTCTCTAGATTTTCTGTACGTTGTGGTCCTCAAAATGCTAAAGGTATTCACATACGAGAAGGACAATTGAAAAAACCGTATGAGTTCAATGTGAATATTGAGCCAATTTTATTCAATGATAAGGAAGCTGGTAAGAGCCGATTCTTTTATAATCAGACCGTTTTTTATTTTAATTAGTTTATTTTAATTAAACTTTCGGTAAGGGTAACTTTAAAATGTTATTATCTTGTGCCATTGTCTTCAAAAATCATATAAGGTTAAACGCTTAAAAAATTAACCAAATTACATTAATTTACACCAAAAGTCGATCCTCGATTTGCTCAACTTATAATACTTTGTCAAGAGTTTTGTATAGAGAAGCTTAGTAATACATCGTCGTTGCGACTAGAAAACAGTTATGTATATGTTTTTTGTTAACTTCTCATTAGCGGTAAAAACAAAACTATCCTTGGAAAATTTCCTCTGTAATCAATAAACTTGTGATATTTTAAATCTTATGTCTGTGTCTTTTATTCCCTGACGGTGCATATGACTTAAATTTTAAAAGAATAATAGTTCGAAAGATCACTTAAATTGTTTTTTAGTTGCTACGACGAAATTATTACTTAAATTATCATGAGTTTTTTAGTTTTTAAATTAATTTGTTTACTTATATTTTAATAAAATTGCAATTTTCTTATAATCTTTTTACTTTAATTACAGCTCGAGAGGATAAATTTAATTTTAACGTTCGATTAAACCTCGTTTCATCCCACCCCCATGTACAATGTGGTGCGTTTTTAGATCTTAGCTATTCTACACGCTCACTCGTGGTTAAAGTAGATCCAAGTGGGCTTCCACCAGGCGTACATACATCTGTGTGAGTTACAATCAAGTTCAATTATAGATTTGGATCTTATTTAAATATAACTCACACTGAAACAATAACAAATCGTGTGACAAAATTGATAGAACTTGCCAGGGTTATCTGAGATGGCAGACTTCTTAAGTAAAGTAAAGTGACGGCATAAGAAATGCACTTATTAACTCACTAATCCAGCGTGTTTACTTCAGTACTGATCTGACCCCTCTAGCAAGTCCTACTTTTTTTCAATGAATATTATCTAATATTTTTTTATCATAATTTTACAAAAACTGTTTTTTTTTTATATTTAATTTCTTTTTTTAATTTGGGGCTTATATTTGCAGCATTCGTGCCTATGATACAGACTGCATACAGAAAGGTTCATTATTTGAAATTCCGATCACGGTAGTGCAACCACATGTATTCAATTGCAAAGAATCACGTACATACAAACCGGTATCCAGTAAAAGCGACGGAAGCATAGAATTTCAGCCAAATACCATTCAGAGAGATTTCATTTTGGTGCCAAAGCAAGCAACGTGGGCAGGTGTGTTGTATATGATTTTTATATTTTATTTTAATGAAATTTTGAAGCAAAGAAGTATCAGAACAAAACCTGATATAATGATAGAAAACTAAAAAAAAAATTAAATATCAGCTTTTGCTTGAGCTACCTCTTATTATAAACATAAAAAAACGAAACTTATATAATATTTGTTTCATCGATTCTGATACAATTGCTATTGCATATTTATTTTTTCTGTTTATTTTCTCTTTGTTATGATATCTAATTTTCATGTTATTGATGTCCTTGTTCCAATTTTATTGCAGTCCTTCGTATGCGTTCAACTGATAAAAATCGTGACACGGATGTTGGAAAATTTTTCGTGCATACAATGCAATTGTTGCCCAAGTCTTCATGCAGAAAGTTAGAAACCATGAAAATATTATCAGTGAACTATGAAAACGAAACATCGTTGGCTTTTAACTGTCAGGTGCGTTAATTGAGTGTACAATTACTATAAATTGCTTTAGGAACTCTGTAATAAGGGTGATTCAGTTAGATGTGATATTTTCAAAAATAAATTTTTGCGAGTGTACTTTATTATCATACAAAAGAACCATTTGTTACATTTATTTTTTATTATTTTATTTCGATTTACGATAACACATTCGAGCATTTCTGGTATTTGGCGAATGACGCGAGTAATGTTAGCTTCCAATTCCTCAATCGTAGCTGGCTTACCCATGTAGACTTTGAAGTTTACGTAGAGCCAAAGCAAAAAAGTTTACTCTAGTCTACAACTCACTTCATAATTGGAAAAAATCATGTTTATTTCGAGTGAATTTAAAGTTGAAATTTAATGAACTTGGTAAATTTCCAGAATTTGCAAGCGTTGCTCTGATGGAAAACGCTCCATGATGAATTTCCAGATTATGCTTAACAAAAATACCGAGAGTTTGACACGACCCACGCGTTATCTATCTTAAAATCTCTACTAAAAAGTAGGTAAATAAATCACCCGATATTTGCAAGAACAAAAACTAAAATGAAGCAAATAAATCAATTTCAAGTGCTTATTTGTGCATACATAAGTATGTATGACGCCTCTGCTCTTAACTGAATCTTTTTGCCGGTTTTTTTTTAAACTTTTTACATTTTCTGATCGATACACGATTCCTATTTTTGTGTATGGATTAAAGCGGTGAATAAGAGAGCAGCTGTAACTTTTTTTGTGTCCTTTATCTCCTCACGTAGTAAAAGACCTTCACAAAATTTTCACCGTGCGCGATCAATAGGGAGTACGTTCAATTTTCTCCAACATTTCCCCAATTCACGGGCGGACAACAGCTGCAAACGGCTGATCAAAAAAACTGCTGAAATTTATGAGAAGCAATACAGATCCATAATACATTCGATTAATATTTACGGTTTTTGAAAACATTTAAACGTTTAAAGAATGATTACGTAAAGCTTTTTAAGAGATTTTATTTTCCGAGCTTTAAATTTAAATACTAATATCAAATACTAGGCCACCCTTTCTTACAATTTTTTTTTGTTATTTTACAGGAAAATAAGATTCTTGAACTCTGCATCGCTAAATATTGGTCAAGCTATGGTAATACTCATCTTAAGTACAGTTTAGAGTTCCATGGAATTAATGTGACCAATCCAAATGCATGTAAGTATATTATATCTTCTAATATGTTATTTAATTTTTCTTTGCTACTTAAAAATGTATGCATTGAAAATTAATTTAAAAATAATAAGCTTCCCTTAAATTTAATGTATCTCGTAAACAAGCAATATATTTCCATGTACCTTAGTTTATTTTAATGTTTCTATGCACTAATATACTCAGTTTATATGGCTGCCATCCCATAAATGGCAAAAATATTGCTGGCTTCCATCTCCTTTAATCCGGCAGCATTATTATTATCATAACTGCCAAGTGACTACATACTTCTATATATCAAAAACTAAAGCCTGTTAAGCATAATAGTGGTCATTTTCGGATTAAAAAGCTAGAAATACCCGAAATAGACTACTAAATACCACGCCGCAGACTCACTGATCCCCTGCAATGTTAATTTTTTAAGTGACATCATGATTTTTGTACCCTGCACCCAGGTGATATACTTACTTTGTCATTCCGTTTGGAACACTTAAAAAGGGGGCGTGACAGGTACAGAAAAATATATAGATATTCTTGATTAGCGTCACCACCTGAGTAGATTTAGCCATTTGACTATCTGTCTGTCTGTGCGTCTGTCTGACTGTGTGCCTGCCTACACACACAGTCTGTGTAACAGTCTCCCAGCAGATTTTTTCATCGATAGTAATCTAAGCTTTCATCGATCTCATAGACTTTCTATCGCCTCCAGAATACATGAATTTTAACACGGCAATGTCATAGCAAAAGTAGTGTATGATTCTTTGCATTACCAGGGATATTAACTTTTCATCGATATAAAAAAAAGTTTAAAAAAAATGTCTGACCGAGTATCGAACTCACGCACTTAGAGTTAAGAGTTCACAAACCAAACCATTTGCCCACGCTGTCAGTTGTTTTACAGGTATCTGTTTTACACTATGTTATTCACTATTGTGATTTTGAAAATTTGTTTATGCATTATGTCTTCGCTTCCCTCATCATGCATGTTTTCTCCATCTAATTATAATATATGAAATCAATGATTACAATTCGTAAAAATGGTAATGCATGGTCCCAAAAACTGCTGGGCTGCTTGTGTGTTTGTCTGTCTGTGTGTGTATCAGCCTGTCTGTATGTCTGTCTGGTTCTGGAAATCATGATTGCGGGAAAAACAAGCAAGATTATAGAATGAAACTCGGTACACAGGCTACACCTTCAAACAACGTTCTTGAGATTGAAAATGGGCGAAATCGGCTCACGGTCACGCCTTCCGCTCATAGAATTAAAACATTTAAAACGCTATGTTCAGAGCTTCATTTGATGTAGTACAACCAATGATGAAAATGTAGGAGAATTTCGACAAGACTATTGTGGCACCTCCAATATCAGCAAAAACTTTAAAACGCTATGCTGAGAGAATTATTTAAGGAAATGAAACCAAATTTCACACAAATACTAGAAATGCTAGCACCATAAAAAAGTGAACACATTTTAAATACAGGGCGTTGCATCTATCGTGTGAGTAAAAACTTTAAAACATAGAGTTATTTAAGATAGTGCAACCAAATCCTACACTAATACAGGGTGTTTTTTTTTAGAGGTATAGAGCTTTGAATTGAAATAAAACACAAGAAAATCGTTTTAATGTCCATCAATTTGGCTTTATTGGAAGGATAATTTTATGCCATTAATGTTTAAATATGATTTCGGGCATGTGGCCGCCGCGGCTGGCTCGAATAAAGCCAATTCTACAGGTCCAATTTTGAACCACTTTTTCGAGCATATGGGGCCGTATGTCGGCAATAACGCCACGAATGTTGGCTTCCAAGTCCCCTAACGTTTCTGGTTTGTTGGCGTAGACGAGCGACTTCACATATCCCCAAAGAAAATAATCCAATGGTGTCAAATCACACGATCTTGGTGGCCAATTGACAGGTCCATTCCGCGAAATTATGCGCTCATCGAATGTTTCCTTCAATAAATTGATTGTGACGTGCGCTGTGTGGCATGTAGCGCCATCTTGTTGGAACCACAACTCATCCACATTCATGCCATCCAATTCGGGAACAAAATAGTCGGTTATCATGGCTCTATACCGGTCTCCATTAACGGTAACTGACTCTCCAGCATTATTTCGGAAGAAGTATGGCCCAATGACTCCACCAGCCCATAGAGCACACCAAACAGTCAGTTTTTGTGGATGTAATGGCGTCTCAAGGGTCTCATGTGGATTCTCTTCACTCCAAATGCGGCAATTTTGCTTGTTGACGTAGCCATTCAACCAAAAATGAGCCTCATCACTGAACAAAATTTTGCGATGAAAATCAGCATCGAGATCAATCTCATTTTCGGCCCATACACCAAAATCACGACGCATTGCATGGTCTCGCGGCTTTAATTCTTGCACAAGCTGGATCTTGTAAGGTCGCAAGCCAAGATCTTTGCGCAAAATCTTCCATAAAATTGATGGACAAAGCTCCAATTGCTGTGCACGGTGGCGAATCGATTCATTCGGGTCCTCTTCAACATTTTGCTCTACAGCGGCAATTGTTTCTTCGGTGCGCACTGTTCGACGTCTCTGCGGATGCGTATTATCACATAGAGTAAACGTAGTGCGAAAACAACCCATGGTTAACCGAATTAATTGCTCTGATGGACGATTATGTCGACCATAAAATGGACGGAGCTTGCGGTAAACTTCGCGAACTGAACCATTATTTTCGAAATAAATTTGCACGATTTGCAAGCGTTGTTCTTTTGTCAACCTGTTCATGATGAAATGGCAAACCAAACTGAACATAAATGACATTAGAGTTGCCAGATTTGACCATAAAATGCCAGTTTTATCTCTATTCGAAAAACAAACCTCTAAAAAAAACACCCAGTACTAGAAATAGTTCGGACAAGTATTTGCCAAAAATTATATAAATTTCAACAAGAGGGCGTGGCACTTACCATACAAGGAATCAATTACAAGCGTTATACTGTGAAGTTATGGAATCAAATTTCACGCAAATATAATAATTCGGCGTAGTATCAGACAAAAAGTAGGCGTGACCGGTCCCTTACATGCATAAGCTTCAAAACGCTATACAAAGAGCTATGTATATAATTAAATAATGCCAAATTCAATATGGGTATGCTTAGTCAAAAGTACCAGCACGTAGCGTCATAAAAGAAATACCCTTTAACTAAATTTTAAGACTTACGCGTAATTTTACTGCTGATGCGGTGTAGGATATTTGAGTTTTGGCGAGTAATTCATTTTTAAATGAGAAACTCATGCATCCAATTGTCAATAAATCTACTTGCTTACAGCCTTGGCTTATAGCCATTTATCATGTCATATCGGGTTCAAAAACATGGTAATGTTTGTTTGTGTAATTTTATCAAAATTCGATTGTAACTCCATTCTAAATCCATCGGGTAAATTGCATTTGCTCTTGTGTCCAGGCATGTATACTTTGTGGCTAGAGTGGATATTTCTTTTTGCATTAAAAATTAAAATATGGCTTAAAAATTAAAAAAAAAATCTATGTACGTAGCGCAGTTAACATATAACATATTATGTACATTAGGATGGCTCCACTTTTCTTGTTTTAAACAGGCTTAATAGTTGCAGGTATATCAAAAAAAAATTTAAGTGCAAGAAAAGCTCATAATATTACTATTTATTGATTGCTTTTTAATTTTCCATACACTGAACGAAAAAAGTACACATTTCCCATGTGAAACTACATACGGTGCATGTATTTACATGAAAATACAGCCAGTGTAAAAGCCCTGTAGGGAAATCAACTAGTTAAAAACCAGTTGAAATACTAGTTTTTTGTACACCACATCTGGTTGAACAATCGATTTATTTTGTTTGAGAGAACTGTTTACTTTAACATTATGTTGTCCTAGGCACAAGTCAATTGTCCGTCTCTGCATATCTTTGCAACTACTTTTTAAACTAGTTTTGGTGAACTACTTCTTAAACCAGTTTCGATGAACTACTTTTTAAACCAGTTCTTGTAAACTACTTCTTAAAGCAGTTTTGATAAACTACTTTCTAAACCAGTTGCGGGTAACTACTTACTTACTGAACCAGTAGTGGGTAACTACTTTCGGAACTATTGTTTTTTAAGCAATTTAGAACTACATAGTTGATATGAAATTATACATACTAATTGAAATGAAATATGTTTACACATTTGCACAATTAATTACTATAGTTTGTAGTATGTATTTTATTATTGAGACCAGTGTTCGAAAATGTACAGTACGGTACAATTCAATCGTGATTTGTGACGATTTTAATATGTGCGCACAATTCAGTATTGTACTGTGCAAACACAATACGTTTATTTTTCCTTATAAAAATAGCGTGCCGAAGCTCTAACGAGTACACATACTTTTCATAAACGAAGAGTGCACACAACCAATCTTCTTTTGTACGTCTCTGAGCACAGAACATAACTTTATTCTCATTATGTTTTGTGAAATAGCACGAAACAAAACCAATTCGTTACCATGTCAGACTTGCTTCTTCTTGCTGTGAGAAGCTTACATAAATGTGGCCACATGTTTCGATACTTTCCGAATTTTTAGACAAATGCGACAAAAAAATGTAAAAAAGCAGTTTAATAATAAAAAAAAGTGTATTTTAAATTTTTTCAGAAAACAATAAAAAAACCGTAACTCAGACTGAAATACATATTTCATGATTATGTATTCTAAATTTTGGAATTAAAAAAAATTGAACAAAAAAAAAACAATTAAATTTTTTTTGAACCGGTGGTATCACTGGTGCAATTCGCTGTTGAGTGAAATAAACGACACAATTGCGAATTGTACCGAGCCAAAGCACGACACTCTATTTCTATTTATAAAGTACATGCTACGGTGCAAACACAAATACAGAACAAAACAAAAGCCAACAAATGCACAGAACGATTCATATTTTGTACCTTACTGAGTACACATTTCTGTTTTGTGCTGATATTGTTTTGTGCTTCGGCTCGGTACACAACGAATTGTACTGTTTATTTTCGAACACTGATTGAGACAGAAGGTACTGTTAAAATGATTGGTAATACATAATTAATAATAAACTTTTTTTTTATCGCAAACCTAATGGAATTTTTTTTTCTTGCAACTTGCAGAGCCTTACTTAGGCATTTATCAGCATCGTCTGCTTGATCGCTTCTGCAAAACACGAAATATGCAAAATTTATGAAATATTTTACTTTGAATTCATTGAACCTACCATATAGTACTTAGTACCCATCAGAGAACAGCATTGAGTGGTTCACTGAGGGTTCACATTGTATGCAATAATGATTGCGAATCTGAGTTGCGCGCTCACTAATGGCGAATACGAAGATAACATGCTGTTCATGAATGTGAGCATTTAAGTAGCTCGGGTCTCACGATTGCGAATGCATGTGAAGCTCACACTCCTATGTATTCAACATTCATGAAGCAGTAAATGGCTCGAGCCACTTGGTTTGAAGTGTAGCAAAAAACACAGTTTTTTTTTTGGTCAAATCGATGGCGAAAAGTCGAAAATTGGTCACTTGGAGTGTCCCAGTATCATGGAAAGGACCGTTTGACCCATTTTCGAAAAAAATGTTCCAATCGATAGAGAAGCATCTACAACTATTTTGGACATCACTTAGTCGTTCTGGACCCTGGAAAGGACCATTTTTGACCCATTTTTCGAAAAAATTATTGTTTGCTCCAATCGATAGCAATAGGTTGAAAATATATTTTGAACTTCTCTTGTAGTGGTCTTCTCTTGTAGTGTCACATCGTTTTTTACCCAATTTTTGGGAAAATTATTGTTTTTCCAATTGATAGATGAAGCTCGAAAAGAGATTTTGCGCATCACACTTCCGCACTTCAAAATAACAAAGTTTAAATGGAAATTATTTATTTTATTTATTTAAATTGATAATAAGATTTAAATTATGACAATTTAATGAATTGACTATTTTGTTTTCATGCAAATGACATCTTTTGTTTATTCTTTTTTCCATTTTTTCCCCTCAGAAATAAATAATTGAAACAAACTGGTTGATTTCTGCATATTTTTTAAGCCACTTTTACAACTAGTTAAGAATTAGCTACTTTAAAAATTAGTAAATATCGTCAACCAGTTTATTTGAGTCCGGCAGGGAGTACATATTATTCATGTACGAAATCATATAAATAATGTATCGCACGCGAATCTAATTTATTTTTACATTGACCGAATGTACGCTACTATGTCAATGTACAGAAAATACATTGATTAAATGTACTTTTCATGGCAAAAATGTATAATTTTAATAAAAATTTTCAGATATCACTTCCTCAGTTTACAGCAGTTAGTTTTCAAAGTTTGGAAATATTTCGAAGATTGAGAAAAAACTGTTTTTTTTTTATTTTGTAAAAGATTGTATGCTCCTTCCAATAGGCTCAGTCATGTTCGTAAATTTTTTTTTTTTCAATAACGATATCTCGATGTACTTTGGATTCCTTGCCCATAAAATTTGTTACGCAGTCCTGTAAATACAATTACATATGGGGCCGTCCAATTATTACGTGAGGTGTTTTCTTAAAAATTCGGACTCCCCCCTCACCTTGGTGAGATTTGATGAGTTCTGACGGGACTCCCCCCTCCTTTCCGTGGGACTTGCCTTATAATTTTTAAATGTAATCTGCTATAATAATGTATAGTCACTACATTAAAAAGTTGACGTGAGATTTTAATTGACCCCCTTCCTCCTTGGTGAGATCCCCCCTCTTTTTTGACTCACGTAATTTATGGACGTCCCTTTTGTGTAAATAACGTAAATAAAGAAAAGGATTTCAATATTAATAGTAGCTCTTACCTGCAACGAAAAACCACGCTTTCTTTTTCTGGAGTTTGGGGTGGTGCTAGTGGCATGAAACGTACACGGTGGTTCATTGCCTATGTCATCGAAGCTCAATTAATTTTCAATAGCTTCGTTTGTTTCGAACATTGTTGAGTTCTGCAATTCTTGTACTGCATCCTCACTTGCGGTAAGGGTATATTGGTTGAAGGGGCCACCACCGGTATCTATTTCCTCCCTTTTATTATGGCCCAATTTTTTGCGTACTCCACATTTCCAGTCGGTCCAGACCTTAGATAAGCTTTGATAAAATGAAATATTTTAAAAAAGCATGTCTCAGTTACCTTTTTCTAACCACAAGCATCTATCACTGCTAGACCTTGGCTATTTAAAAGCGTAGCCAAGTCTTTCCATTGCTGCTCTACCAGAACGCGGTCACCTTTGGTAAACCCTCGAGCAAGATCCGGGTGCTTTTCCATGAATTACATTCTTATGTTTTCCCCTAAATTTGACAATTAATTAAATTAATATAAAATACAAAAATTGCACGAACCTTATACTTACATTTTTATTTAAATTTCAAATTTGATTCATTTCACTTAGTCACAGCTGAACGAAATCAAACAGTTAGCAAATCGATAATATCGACTTACAGAACACGTTCATTTCGATTTGAACATACAATCGGAATTGAATCGATTTAAAGTCGAACAATCGAAATGTGGAACACCCAAAGTCGATTTGAATTTCGATTTCGCTCGAAAACGATTTCCAGAACATACCTGAATGACTTAAAGAAAATTACCAGTGCAAAAATAATGACATTAAAATGCTTTAAACAGCTTTTTAAAAAGTAACCGGTTTTATTGAGTTGTGTATCAATTGTGAAATCGAGATTCATCCATCTTTTCCATACACCATCTTTTTAATACAGTTTATTTCCAGACTTAACTTGGAAAACAGTATTATGACGCACCCTAATGCTTGTGTGTGTAAAAGTGGAGGGTCTGGGTCTATGTCGTCCTTAGCCTTTGTTCGCATGTCAGTTCGTATCCATGTGAGTAGTTGTGTTTCTGCTCTGATAACTGTCGCAACTTTGTAAACGTTGGTTGCATGCAATTTTCTTTCCATGTCGCAAGATAACGATGACAACTGGCAGATGAAGTAGAAAATCGCTTTCCAATGTTGAAATTTTCATAGAAAAATGTGGTATTGTTTCTGCACTCCTGTCATTATCGAATCAGATTCTTAAGTACCTCTGCTGTTTCTCCTATCGTGGTGTTTTTGTGACTTGTGATATTTAAATTGTGTTCACAAGAAAGTCGTCATTGAACTTATAAAGTTCAAACGGAAAGAAAGAGAACAAAGTTCAAAAAAGGCTTACCAGATGAAACTTTGAAGAAAACTGCAAATTGACTTCACTTTAATATGAGTCCATCAAATATGAAATTTAATTATACACCACTTTGATGTCCTTTTAGTGTGATATAATGCTTTACTAAGGAAACTTGTATACGAATATGACCGTAGACCGACAGTATTTACTGAGAACAATTTTTTCAAAATTTTATTACGTACATAAAGGCTTAAAATCAGCTTAAAACTTTAACTATTGATAAAGACATTTGAAAAAAATATATTAGGAAGTAACATTTTTATTAACGTAGAGTTAGATGATTTCGTTTTTATCTAAACAATCTTGCTACTATTACTAATATCTTAAAACTCCATTAGAAACGTAGGTTCTAGACTGACTGATGCTCTGTTATTATGTTGATTCCATAAAATACATTTATTTGACTACCCGATTGTCTCTTTTTAAATAAAAGTCGAAAACTCAAAAATGTTCCATTCCGTATCTATAGAACAATTTTAATCAATATGCACCTATTTTAAAAAATAATATTATTTTGTACTACAACTTTGAGAAAAAATATAAAGTCATCAATATTATATAAGTTGCGTTCTAGCCAGAAAAAATAGGTAATTATTTATAAATATTTATAAAGTTTTATCACAAAAGCGTTCCTGCCAGAAAAAATGTGGAGTTTGAGAGAGAAAAAATGAGAGTAAGAAACAGCTGATCACTTCCCCTCCCAAAAATAAGTTTCAATTTTCACCCAGATAAATTTCTTGTGGCTAAAAATTGAAGACTGTCAAAATCGTAGGTAACGAGACTGGAGACTAACTTTTTGCATGCGAGGGAAATGAAATTTCCTGTCTGAATTATACCTGTCCCATACTTTCCTTATAAAATAATTTTCAGCGTTGATTTTTTTGTTGACTTCTTATAAGGTTGTGTTAAAAAGGAGCAACATAACAAAATCAAAACATTTTTGGGTAAATGCTCGTACTTATATTTAATTAAATAGCTGAGCGGTTTTTTATTGAAAAGGAATCGTGAAGCTGAATGTCATCTTAATGGTTGTACGGTAGTCAACCAGATAATTATTTCTAAAATATTGTTTTCAGAGCGCGCAGTTTTAACATAAGGAATTGGAAGTGTTGCTAAATCAAATTTTTTTTCTTTGTTTTTACAATTCCATCGAACATAACTCTTTGTTTGAACAAAAATACCTTGGTGCAGAAATTTTCGAAAATTCTTTAAAAATCTATTCGAAAATGTAGAACTTTTACCTTACATAACATTTCAAGCAGTCTCGGAAGTGTATTATTCAGCTTGGACTTAGAAGGTTATGGCTAAACAGATACGTAACTAACAAAACTGTTAAACTCAAAATGTAAAATAATTTTGGCTTAAGGGGAGGGTAACGTTGATTCGCACATTTTTGTGAATTTTTTTCGACAACGCAGCTAAAATCGACTAATTAAAACCAATGGTAGATCAAAGTATAACATTTGAAGAATATTTTGAAAAATTTTCAGATAGAAATATTGAAAACTACGGCAATGGCAGCAATTATTTGAAAGCGTCTCAGAAAAAAGTAGAATTGCGGTGCACACTATAAGTCGGTGATGGATCATATGAAATTAAAATCGATTTCCCCAGGTAATGCTGGCGGGTTTTTTTTTGAAATTTAAATTTTTCAATTTTTGGGAACACTGAAGTGAAAAACGCGATTTTTGCAAAACAAATAGAATAATTTGTTATTATAAAATAATAAATATTGACAAATTTGAAAAAAATTCTCCAGCATTACCTTGTAAATTATGTACAGAAATAGTGTTCAAAACTTCAAAAAAATCGAAGCAGTAGTTTTGAAGTTATGGTGTGCACCGACTTTCAAAACAGGAGTTTGGGAAAAACGCTTTAAAGTTTTAAACATGCACTGAGTCATGTATGAGGCACGATTGCTTAAACTGCTGTATCTTCGTTGTTTTTGCTCCGATCCGTCTCAAATTTTCACATAATATTCTTGAAAGGTTTTTAACCTTCATCTGCTCCTCAAAAAAAATTACGTTGGTGGCCCTTGTGTGTAGATTTCTACATTTAAATTTTAAAAGAAATACTGAAATAGGAATATGGAAAATCGAAAAAAAGTATTATGTATTAGAAAAAACTCAAATTTTCGTAATTTTGTTGGCCAAATTCCGAAAAATGAAAATTTTGCAGCTCTGGTAGCAACCCTAGGAATATTTTTTTTTTATTTTTTAAATGAGGATATACCCGAATATGAATAAATTTTTGAAAATCGAATGTTCTTGAAGTATTCTAGAACATGCCATTTATTTGAACATGTCTAATGTACATGTGTGTAGAAATCTACACACAAAGGCCAACAACGTAATTTTTTGAATAAATTCTCAAAAAAAACTTTTATTTAACGGACAACCCATTTTTGTTTGCGGAATAATGTTGGTGACAAAGTCAAAAATTTTGGTAAATTTTCAACTGATGGTCTTAGAAAAAATCAAAAATAGATTCTCAGATGTGTAGTTTTCTACACAAGGAGCAGATGAAGGTTGATTTAGATAAAATAATATAAAAAAAGTGAAAAATACGTTAAATACGTTACCCTGCCCTTGAATTTACTTTACGCCAAATCTCCTATTTTTATACTAAGCATTGTTTTAAAATGCACTTTATGCATTTAAAATTAATCGAAGTCCAAGATAATTTATCAAGCTGTAAAAATCAGGTAGAAAATTTTAAAATCGGTCATTTACTTTTTGAGTTATTTCAATAATATTCTCGAAAATGCTTCATTCGCCTTGTATTCAGAAGGTGTTAACAAAATGGTTATGCAACTACTACGCTAGCTTTAGCTCCTGAACTCTGCCATTGTTTGTTTACTAAAATACGCGCAACTTTTTGACAGTCTTCAATTTTTACCCATTTTCCGTTCCAGCCAGAATTGTGGTGATTGGAGTAGTCAGAGAAATTTCAACTTTTACTCTCTCGAAAATCGCGAATTGACACTTTTCAATTCTTACCACAAAATCTGGCTAGAACGTAACTATATAAAGCACCACGCTACTGAATCCCTAAAAAGTTCAAATTTTGACTTATGGAGCTTATGAAATAAAAGCTGTGACTTTATGTATTTTCTTTTTTCCAAAAGAGCCAAACAATTATTTGAAAATCGCATACTTTTTTCTTATCTAGATAAGAGCTTCCATAAAATATTCCCTTCCACATTCTTTTTGAATAGGGGAACCAAGCTGTTTCACTTTATTCTGATTACTCCTAGCTTCTATACAAAATACCATACCCAATTGCTCTAACAGAAAATAAGTTTTCTGGGCTTTAATTTCAGCTTTAATAAGTCTGTGATAAAATATTTCAATGAGGGTATTCCTCTAAACGCGAAAACTCAAAGTTAGTTAGATTTAAGTAAATAAATAACAAAACATAAATAAGAACACAAACAAATTCGTGCTCTTAATACATATAAGTAATGTTAAATTTATGTGCAAATTTCAAAAGTAATTTTGAATTGGCAACAAATTATTTCGACAAACGGCAATACTGTTGCACATTCCGACGTTTCCAGGCTGCTTTCTCATCAAATTTGGCTCGCGTACTCTTTACTCTATACAAATGTTTTTCAAGGTTCAAAAATGTTCTCAGTTTACGCAGTTCACACAGTTTTCGAGGCATCTACGCGTTTAGAGGAATATCCTGAATGTCTTTACAGCCGTTAAAGTTAGAAGCTCTTGATCAGTATGCTCCCACACTTGGAAAAAATTGATCTTAGCTAGTTGAAGATCGATACTCGTACCATAAAGGTGTAATGATCGCTAAACACGAATTCACTGCATAGTTTTTGATAAAGAAATTGCTCGAATTCGAACAAAATTGTTTTTTTTCAGTTTTCCTCAATTTACTTGAAAAGTTGGTCTTAAATCGAAAATCATATCAAATTGCAGAGAATTAGGGTTCAAAAATTAATGTTTTATTCTTTTCTACGATTTTTATTTTGATAGGTTTTTTTATTTTATACAGTTTCTTATTATACGTCCATGAATGCCACAAAATTACTGCAACATTTTACTTTCAACTTATGTCAGTTAACTATAAAGTTTTAATAACTGCAATTTTCTAAAGCTCAGTAAACTGGACAATTTTTTTTAAATGGAAGCTTAAATTTTCTATCAATTTCGCAATGTTTTCTTTAAGATCCTTTATTTTTAACAATTTACGAAATCTATTAATTTGAAACTCATTGATCGATTTCTGCATTCATGCACATCGGTTGGTTGGCTTACTACTTCAAATTGGTTACTTGAATGCTTCCTAGCAAATGCTGCATCTGCAAAATCATTGAAATGAGTAAATTTAAATTCTACGACACATACATATGCATAGGAGTATAATCATACACATCACACACGCACACATACTTGTTCTGAAGGGTTTTCTACTCCAGTGTGACCGCACGTCGTCAGCTTCATCTTCATCACTTTGCTCGTTTGCTTCTTATGAATTTAATGTTCCAATTTCTTCAGTGCATTTGCATCTATTTTGGACTACTTTCGTCGATGTGTGCAGTACGTTGCATGCTCGTAATTTGTTGCATCATTTCCAACATTTGCTACTCGTAACACATGTGATACACCACCCAATTCTTATGGTTGTTGCCCCTCTCCCAAAAAGAAAAAAAAGTTGCACGTCGCTGCAACTCATCTTCCAGTTGCATGACCGACCTACCGAACGACAGAGTAAGCGAACTTTGTGTCACGGTAGAAATCGATACACATAGAGCAGACCAAGGCATCAACACATCTTGATGCGTGTGATGTTCTTTTTATACCATCTCAGCAAGTAGTATGCCATTATCCACCATGCGCTTCTTGAACCATCTGCAACTTTGGAAAATTGATGAGTTATGACGTTGTAAAAATTTATTTAAATTTAAGCAAAGTGGAACGAACACCATGTGTGATGAATTGAAAAAGTGCTTATTCGGTTAACTCGGAATATGAAATTTTAAACTGAATCAAACGCATTCACATTTTCATGCATTTAAATATGACACAAATTCTATTGATACTTTTTTCGTTTTTTGCCATGTCATCTTTTAAAAAAAATTTATTGGTGCGAATATAATAATGTTCTACCACTTCAAAATTTTCAGGAAAATGATTCTCAAGTATTAATGAAATTTTGATGCATGATATGTTGTTTATTGAAAAAGCTTACGTGAAATCATTGGAGATTTTAATGTAACGTTAAACAAGCGCTAAGTGGCTCAGATAAAATATTGAAATAAATTTCAAAAATTTAACTTTTATTTGCTTAAATACTTTTAAACTTGAAAATAATTTATGAAAAATAACTTATTCCGCATCGATTTGCTTTTCGTTTTTTCTGAGGTAGTTTTGTCATATACTCTTGAATGTCTTTTGTATCCATTCTTTTTAACTCCAATTTAATTGAATTAGTTAAAAAATCAACATTTTTGGTCAATACTCCTTACTGTAAGCAGTTGCTCATATGATATTGCAATCCGAATTTCGGTGTCTCCCTTTATCTCCCTTATCGAACTTTGCTGTTTTATAGTGCGCATTTTCTATCTGAGCCGACCTTTTTACGCTTTTTTAATCCCTGAATAGTTTGATTGTATTACAGTAATCCCCGCTTACAAGCATTTCTGAAAATGCTTTATTTTTGGTGCATATAAGCGTGAAATGCATTTAGAGAAATTTGGTTATATGCATGAAAATTGCATATATAAAAATTTGGTTATTTGCACCAGATATGCTTATATAGAATCGTAATGCCAACTATTTAGAACCTTACAAAAATATTTTTAAAGGCAAAAAGTTGTAAAAATAAATATATGGAGATAGGGAATAGATTTCTTAAACGCTTCAATTGTCTTTCCTGTTTCAACCAAGCAGATTTTTATTTATTTTTTTTATTTTTTTATTTATTTATTTATAGTCTATGAACATAAATTCTTACAGACTAGAGTAACAATAATAAAAGTTCAATAAATTCAAAAATATTCAAAAAATACTATGTAATAATAACCTCATCGAATTTTTGGAAATTGAAAAATCTAGGTTACATAACGGATTAATATCATTTAACAATTTTAGATTTCTGAAAATAGGTGCATTTGCCGCATAGTTCGTGCGAACAGTATTTAAATAAAACGGATCAAAATTTCTGAGATTCCTAGTTGGGACATTAAACTGTATCATACTGAGAAGTGCAGGACAATCAACTACACCAGATACAATATCAAATAATAACATTAAAGATAAAATTTGTCTTCTATTTTCTAAAGTTTTTAAGCCAATCAGAAGGCAACGGGAATTATATGGCGGAAGAGCACCTTCAAAATTAATAGTGCGTAAAGCAAACCTGGTGAAAGACCTCTGAACTCTTTCCAAACGCACTTTATGCAATTCATAAAAAGGATTCCATATAATTGCGGCATATTCTAGTCTTGAGCGAACAAGACTAGTAAATAAAGTTTTAAGGGTATATGGATCCCTAAATGAGGACCCATTACGTCTTATAAAAGCTAGCATCGCATAAGCCTTAGGTATAATATAATCCAAGTGAGCACGAAAGGTAAAGTTAGAATCAAAAACAACCCCAAGGTCTTTATACTGAGAGACATACAATAGAGAAGCATTTGAGATATAATATGAGGAAGAAAGAGGACTAACAGACTTAGAAAAAGACATGAAAACACATTTATTAAGATTGAGATGGAGATAATTTTGGTTACACCAATTATACAGTTTATTAACTTCACTCTGAAGAAGAACAATATCCGACTCATTTCTTATTTTAAGGAAAATCTTTAGATCATCAGCGTACAGCAGGCATTTACAGTGCACAAACAGAGATGCAATATCATTAATAAAGATGATAAACAAAAGTGGACCCAGAATGCTCCCTTGTGGAACACCTGATGTTGCACAAAAAGGAAACGACTTCACATTATCAAAAGCTACAAAACATTGACGATTTAATAAATAAGATTTAAGCCAATTCAAAAAGTTAGAATGAAAACCTAACAATTCAAGTTTTTTGATTAAAAGGGGGTGCGATATTTTATCGAAAGCTTTTGAGAAATCCGTATAAACAACATCAACCTGACAACCTTTCTGAAACGCTGATAAACAGTATTCAGAAAATAAAAGTAAATTAGAAATTGTTGAACGACCCGAGACAAAACCATGTTGGCAAGGAGAAATTATATTTTTCACTGCAAAAAAAAGTTTGTCTTTGACAATGCACTCAAAAAGTTTAGATATAACATTAATTTTAGAAATAGGCCTATAGTTGACTACATTATTTTTACAACCAGATTTATGAATCGGAGTTATAAGAGAAACTTTCCAGCAATCGAGAAATACACCAGACCGCAACGAAATATTGAAAATTATTTTTAGAGGATACAGTAAGCTTTCAGCACAATTTTTTATAAAAAAAGCACAAATGCCATCAGCGTCAACAAAGGTTGATGCCTTAAGCTTATGAATACCCTTTAAAATATCCATATCACTTAAAGAGAGTGATCCAAAATCTAACGCATGAACTACATCGTCGGGAACTTCACGATCACAATTACTTGGTAGTTCATAGTTTGACATGAAAAAATCTGCAAAAAGATTAGCTGTACTAGCAGCATTATTAGAAAATTTGTCACCATAGTACATTGATGAGGGTATGCTAGAACATCCTTTTTTAGATTTGACAAATCGCCAAAAAGATTTAGGATTTATCTTTATATTCTTTTCAAATTTATTCAAATATTGTCTATAGAGATATTTGTCTAGAAAATTGAACTCGCGCATATAATGTCTGTATTTTGAAAAATAAAAACTTTGATTCGTACTCAAAAACTTTCTATAGAATCTAGAACGTAGGTTTTTTAGTTTTTTAAGGCCACAAGTATACCAGGGCAACTTATGAATACGTTCCCTTACTTTAGGAATGTGTTCATTGCAAACTACAGAGATTACATATTTAAAAGTATTAAAACAAGACAAAGTGTCTAAATGTAGAAACTCACTATCCCAATCAATACGGCAAATAGCATTATTAACAGTTTCAAAATTGCAAATTTTAAAATTGTAATTATAATTTTTACAATTATTAGGTAGATTAAGGTAATTATAAAATGAAATTTCTAACTCAAGAGGTACATGATGCACACTTATTGGTGAAATAGGAAAAGCAGAAACATGAATATTATAATTAAAGTTACTAGAAATAAAAACTAAATCCAATAATCTATTAAGAACATTAAAACACTTATTGATTTGAATAAGACCAAGCTCTAGCAAATTATCAATAACATACATTTCAATTGTACTAGACACATTAGTTGCAGAGAGATAGTTAGCGCCGTACAGATTAGACCAAGAAACTCCACTTAAATTAAAGTCACCGAAAACCATCAATTGACTTCTTTCAGCAGAGAGCGAAGTACCTAATGCAGAAATATTATCTACATGACTTTTATACAAATCATACGTACTATTAGGCGGTACATAAGAAACAGTGATGTATACAGATTGTGACAAGCCTTTAATCACCACACATAATTGATCCAAAAGCAAATCAGTATTTTTTAGCAAAACAGAAGATGATAAAAGCGCACGATTAATCGCAATTAACACCCCACCGCCACGATAACAACCAGTAGCATTAACATCACGATCTTTCCGGTAAATATTGTAGTGCCGTAGTTGTTTCCTTATTAAGCTCTGACGATAATATGCTTTGAATGCATGAATAATTCCGGCATCTAAAGGTTGCAAAATTGAAGCCGTATAGGGCGGCAAGTACTATACATTAACGTTTTTAAGTTTGTAATTTTATTTGACGCACCATTATCCCCAAAGAGTATGACTTTTCGATTTTTTCACACCATTTTTTCATCAAAACCATTCATTATTATTACATTATTTTTACTTTTATTCCTTTGTGCTTCTGCCATCGGAATAGCCAGCCCGGACTTGAATTGAAGTCACTTTTTATTTAACAGCGAACTGTCTTACATTCTCCAATATCATATTGTGGTCTTTTGACCTTTGTATTTGATCGAACTACATTGACATTGTTTCCACTGCTTTTGATTTGCCGACTTAATTCCTTTTTCGGGCCAAATTAAATGCTTTGCTTCATTGTAAAATGCGATCTATGTTTCGCATAATCATAATTGTGTATTGGGCGCCCATATTTCTTGCAACTTTCAATTTTGCTTACGTTTTCACTCTCTCGAATGATTAATAACTTCTGTTTAAGTGACAAAGTTATTCTTTTTCGTGAATTTGTACTCATTTTGCTTTTTAATTTCAATTCGCACATTTGACAATAGGTATGACACGATTGTTTGGTACCAATATTGGATTTGCCATTGAAAAAACAAAAATTTTTTCCCTGTCGTGCATATAAGCGTGAATGGAGGAAAAATTTGGAAATTGGAGTGCATATAAAAGAGAAAAATGTTAACAAATCTAAATGAAAAAATGAAATTGCACAATTTTTGATGCATATAAGAGAGAAATGCTTTTAAACGGCGTGCATATAAGCGGGTATTACTGTATATAAATTTGTTTTTTTTATACCACATATCATTAGTGATGAAAAATTTCACTTTTAGTTTAATTTAGAAAATCTTCACAAATAGCATTACAATGCTGCAACTCGTTTTAAAACACTTTTGCGTACAATGTGAATATTACATCCTCAAAACGCGAAATCTAGAAAAGTTCTACAGCTTGTTTACAGGAACGCCATACAAATGAGCCATGGCAATTTGACAGTTTGAATAAAGAATAAAAATAAAGAAAATCAGTTTGAAAAACTTAAACTATCGATATACTGAGTAGTCTCAGAGATATCTGCACCCAAAGATGTAGCAACTTGACTTGTTAGACATAAACATTATTTGGGAAAGTTAATAAGCAGAAAATACTTCTCGGATATATTTAAGTATTGAACCGAGTGCTGGCGAATACAACCAGTATTTCGCATGAATGGATGCACTCTGATTACATTGTAAGCTGGAGAGAATAGATCTCGCCATCTGTAATTTTATCACTGAGCAGTGTGCAATAAATCTTTTGATCAAAACCAAACGTTTGTAATGCATTAAGGTTGCTCATAGCAAAATAAGTTTTTATATTCGCCAATTTTTGCATCGAAATCAAAGTCACTGATCCGTCTTAATTGATTCAAAAAATAAAACCCTATAAGAGAATTCCTTAAAAGTTACATTAAAAACTGAAGTGTCGATTGTCGCTATAGCGAAAAAGTAAAAAAATCTTGCTAGCGTTAATTGCAATTTGGCAACAGATTTGCTTTCACAGCCAGCCAACCGAAGTTAATTATCCACAACACCGTCGTTGAGTGCTGCACATACTGCAAATGTGCAGATGCAACACTTCTGGTAAAATTTACAAGAACAAATTGAATGCATGACCTTAACACCGAAGTATTGCTTGAATTTTGAATTCCATTTTGCGATTGCAATGACCTTCATTCATAGTTGTAGTTGCTTTCCTTTTATTTCTAATTTTTACTCTTTTTTTCAGACGTTATGCATGCTGCACGTGGCATTCATAAGTTGGAAATATCAGCGCTTATTAGCGAGGAACTTCAAACTCAAATTCAATTAAAAACTGCTGCCGTTGTTCTTAAACCTAGCGAAGCAAAAATTTCACCATTAAGTCCAATACGCGATGTCATCCCAGAAGGTCGCCAAATTTATCAAAACCTCCTTACCTACACATTGCACGTAGCCAAGGCACAAGAAATTGCGATTTATGCACCAATATTTAATTCTATGCTCTATGAATCGGAATATGAGTCTCAGCTATGGATGTTATTTGATTGCAACAAAATGATGATTGCATGCGGTGATGCACATTCGCATACTTTCTATAGGAAGCTGGAAAAAGGCGAATATACGGTCAAGTTACAAATTCGCCATGAAAAACGTGATGCGTTGGAAAAGATCTCAGAAGCAAATATGATAGCGCTCTTTAAAATAGCGAATCCGATTTCGCTTGATATATTCGATCATTATAATCAATGCGTTATCGGTGGTCGCAAATTCAACACAGGTGTTGTCAAAGACTTTCCTACAAAAGTTTTATATGTGGGTCCTTTGCCACAGGAAAAACTATCAAAAGCATCATTGCCAGCAAATTGCGCATGGTTAAGTGGGACTCTAAAGTTAGCCAAGGGCGATAATGGCCATCGCGTTGATGGGCAAGAATTTACTTATATCTTAAGCCCTGAAGGCCCCGGCCCCAAAAAGAATGGCAATGGCAGCAGTACTGCAAGCGGTGGTAGTTCTAGTGCTTCCAATTCTACTACTACTAAAACAAAGACGGTAGTTGCACCCGGTGGTCCAGTGCCGGTACCATCTACATCTGGCGATGTAGCTTCATCGATCGCTACCGCATCATCGCCGAAGAAGACCAAGCCTAGTAGCGATGAGTATGCAGAGGGCTTGCGTGATTTTCAATGTTCGATGATACCCAAGTGCGGTAAGTGCGTTGGATTGTGTTAACATTAGGGTGCTTTTTTTTTGAAAATTTTCAGTATATATGAAGACTAGTGGTACCCGCGGCTTCGTACGCGATGAAATGAAATTACTCTCTAAACATCTCATTCTAAATTCCCTTTCAAACGTAACAAAAAACGCAATTGAAAGAGAGTTTGTTCCTTAAACTTCGAAGCGGTACAAATGAGAAGAAATAAAAAATACAACAATAGCAATACAGAATTCAAAAAGCAGCATAAGCTTAAGCAACGAAAAATCGAACAACAATTCTTGTATGAGGTTTTGCTAAAACTTACTCCCTTAAAAAAGGATATTTAACTTTTAAAAATAAGAAAATAAGTATGCAATAACATTCTTTAGCAGTTAATTTAAAAAAATATTTTATTAAAATCGGTTCAGTATACTTACATTTCCATGTAAGCCATTTTGTATTAATAGTATAGGTAATACACCCCCAGAAAAATTTCCAAATTCAAAAATTTTGAGGTTGCCCAAGACGGAAAAATTGTTTAAACTTAATCGTTATATTGTATAAAATCGGAAACAAAAATCTTAAAAATCATTTTAAAGGATATAAAATTCTCTTAAAAAATTTTCGGAGCCAAATGTTTCAGATCTATGATTAGATATATGTATTTAAATTTAACCACATTCTATAACTGCACTATTGTCTTATATATTGTCTATAATTATAAGTCAAAATCATTAAGTATGTGTTTATAAAAACAGCACTATGTTCATAATTAAACATCTATTTATGTCTTACCGTTGATCTCACGTGCTTAACTCTGAGCTTTTTTTTGGAGAGTTTAATTTTCTTTAAAATGATTAATAAATTTTTTTGTTTCTGATAAGACCAATTTTAGGGCCACATAAACAGTTACTGCGGACTTGTGACCGAAAATTGACTTTTAAAACTTGTATCTTAAATTGTAATTGGGTTAGATTAATTAATCTCAAAATGTTTTGAAAGAACAATAAATAATCTAAAAAATGATACCAATTTCAGCCTTATATCTGATCTGGTTTGAATCTGATTCTCTCATTTTAATCAGATTTTATGATCTTATACTTTTTAATATGAAAAGCATCACCGGTCTCGGCCGAACTCTAAATGATCGAATTCGTAAATTTCCTTATGGTAGATAATATTATCAATTAAATGAAAAAAAAAAAATAAAATTTCAAAAAGAACCCGTGTTTTGTGTGAAAAATGGATCCCTTCATTTCGATTCGAGAGTTCTAGATGCACAAATCTGTGGAAAATAATTAAACGCACTTATTGATATGATTTTGATTTAAGGCTTACTTTTCAATTAAACTGACAAAAACTTAAATAAAGAAATTCCGATTTATTCAATCGAGAATCTACAAAGAATTCGTTTTCTACAAACATTAAACATTTATAATACCAAGTTTCAGCTAGCTATATCTCGTGTTGAGTTGATAATTGAATCTCAATTTGGCGCCGGTTAAGAAAAAATTGTATTCAAGTTGCATGAAATTTATTTCTGAACGTGTTCCAAAACTATTTTGAATATAATTTCAATTAAAAACATTATTTTAACTTTCTTATCACAGATCTTGAAAAAGCTGAAAAAATTTACGACGAAGTGATTGCTGCTCATCCCAAGCACCTGGCAGCGCATTTGCTGCTTATTCAAAATCTCGATTCCACAGAGCTAAAAGCTTCTTCCGCGTTTCCACTAACGTTCGTCAATTCATTTGTGACCACGTCTGAAGAAAAGAGCGATGAAAAGCCAAAAGAAGACAAGTCAAAAATATCAAGTTCATTGGAACGCATTGTGCAGTTGGGCGATTTGGTAATTAAAGAAACCGAGAATGATGCGCTTCTATCATATTATGGTCTCAAATATGATCCCCGTACTGATGCTGCGAAAATCAAAACGTAAGTATATATATCGAACATATAGCTTTGATGCCATTTAGAATCTATAGCAACCTTGGGCACTGAGTTACAGACACGCAATTAATGCTGTGATTTTATTCAGATAATTGCAATGAAAAACATATTTTTGGTTGTCTTTCGATCACATTAATTGTCTTCTGTGCTGCATCTTTAATTTTTAAGCTGAAAACAGCAAACACAAAATTTTTTGTTTGCTGTACATGTTTTATTTGAGATGAAATGTTGACATAAACGTTTTATATTCTGCATGTGGCTATAATTTTTGATTACCATTTGCCACATTTATTAAATTTGTAGTGATTGTTGAACCTACTGTTTTGTTCCGTTATAAAATATATTGCCCATCGCGGATTTATAGCTAGAAAAGTTTAATATTAAGAAATGTAATTGTATTGAATAAAAACTAAAATTCTTTTTTAAAAATTTTTATATTATAAATATTTTTTTAGGAACATGGATAAGCAGAAGAATAATTTAATAGAAGCACTCGCAAAGAAGGGTATTGCTATTGCCAAGTTAGGAGCTATTGAAAACAACACGAAAGATCGTCTTGATGAACTTGATACAATTTACGCCGAGATTCTAAAGTTTGTTGAAGCTAATGACTCAAAGGTAAAATATGTCGTAAGATTTTTATATTCTAAACAAAAAATTGAAATATTTATAAGTTTAACAGGAGGCATTTCCTTGATCGAGATTTATTTTATTAAAAAAATCATGTGTTCAGTTCACACGTGGTAGAAGTGGAACCCTTAAAAACCTAAACTGCGATAGAATGAGACGAAAATGTTTTATTTAAATTTTAAAAATTGACGGGTTCTAGAATAGCTACAGCAATAAATGATATGTCAAATTAAAGTACTCATCGAGCAGAGTACCCGAAAACTATCAGCTTCGAGGTCGCTTAACCAAAAGCTGAGATATAAGTGTGGAAAGATTTTCTATTTTTTCAAGCATTGCACTGATTGTCTACCGAAGCCTTGCCAGGAGAAAAAAATCTACTTCTCTCTCTCATTGCAATTGTTATTGTTTTCCAACTATGCGTTGCTGTTATTAAAATATCAAAGGCAATAGCAAATTACAATGAGAGAGAGTAGTAGACTTTTTCTCGTCGGTATGGCAAGGCCCTTGAATGCACCATTTATATTGTTCACATAGTTAACCTCATGACTAACTTTGATATTTGTTTAACTTAAAGCTTATTTTTGTTTTATTTACAGGTAATTCTGTTCTCGATATGGCACGCACATGCGCATTCTCACTACGGCCGTGTTTACAAATATCTGCAAAAGATGTTCGACGAAAAACGCAGTCGTGAAAATTTAGAAGAATTATGTTTAGTTGCAGGTGCTCTGAACTATGATCATTTGCAAAAAGCTGTGAAACGTATTACCGTTACCGCTTTTCCTAATGGATATCGTTTATTCTAAAATCGCACAATCAAAATCTGTATACAATTTTGTGTATTCAAGCAGCGTATCATTAAAATGTTTTAAGTTGAGGCGAGTAGTTTATATGACCCAATGCACTGATGAATGCCGATACGTATTTTAAATGTAGAATTCAGCAACAATATCAAAACAATTCTTTTTTTTTACCTTAATATGGTTATAAATAATTCATATAAAATTTAGCTAATTCAAATATCGTTTTTATATTATGAAAAGTAATGTATTCTATTCTTAAATGCAATCGTTTGGCTGCTCTTAATAAAGTTTAAATTGTAAAATATGAATTGTATTTGTTTGTAAATAATTTTTGATTCAGAAAGCGATGGCTTTACTTAAGGGTAAGTTGCGGTTAGTTACAGCTATTTTTTTTCTCCTTTCAGATCCCTTTTTAATCTGATTATGCATGTGTCGAAATGTCTTTTGGGATAAAATCTTTTCTTCCATCAATAATGCTTATCTCCTTCCTGCTTTTTAATTTTAATACGTTTTAAAAATTGCTATGCTCCAACATAAATCAGCATCAGTAATTTTCATAAAATTGTTAACTTTTATGAGGTAGAAAAGCGTCCACTTGCAAAATGAAGTCATTCAACGATTTATAACTTTCTTGTCGGGTTAACGTATTTTATGGCTCGCTCATAAATTTTATTTTTCGCTACGTTTTATTGGAGGTTTATCCATAGTAAATTAATGTATAATTTTTAATAAATATAAACGATGTCCCACTTTTTGCCTTAACATAATCGAAAGCTTTATAGCCAAAGCATGAGAGAATCTATGTAAATCAAAAAAAAAAAAAATGTTTTTTTTTATGTGAATTTATTCTGAAAAGATTCTAAAAAGCTGCTGTAGTATAAAGGGTATAAAAATTAGACTCTAAAGGCAAAACTAAATTAATAGACGTGTATGGTATCTGAGATAAACTGTCTGAGTTCATAAAATTTAGGGAAAACTAAAACAAGAGAATCCGTCCCATGTCCGGTTTCATAATTTCAGCAGTTAATATATGTATACCGAAACTTAAACTGGCAGTTTAACGTAACATTTTTTAGCCGGAAGTCAACTTTTAAGTGGACATTGTGAAATCGGCTCTAATTGGAACTGGAAAATCTCCAAACATTTATTTCGTAGATATTTTTAATTATTAATTCGTCTGTAATTTCAATTGCAAGAAATTGAATCGACTTTTTCATGGCAAAAGAAATTGATTCTTTTATTCCATTTTCAAGAAATTTATGTTTGGAATCAACTTGGATGGCGAAAGAAATTTTGGGTATGAAAAACTTAATATCAATCAAGGAAATTGAAACTAGGAGTTGATTGATCTTTTCAATTTTTCGATTTCATGCAAGGAATCAGAAATTAGGCTTAAATAATTTTAAATTCATTACAAGAAATTGAAATTCGGATTCGACTTTTTCAATTCCATGACAAAGGGAATTGATTTCCCTCTCTACGAATCAAAACTTAGAATTAAAAAACTTTATCTAGGGAACTGAAAAAATTTGATTTCTCGATCTTCTGATTCGTGAAAGTTTTAGTTTAAAAAATACTAGAAAAAACGTCCCAAGCTTCAAGCTCATTTTTCACCACGAAAAAAGGTTTTTGACGGAAAAAGTGCAACCCGCGCCATCCGCTATCAATGGACGCACCCATATATGATGAATTGAGTGCTTGCCCAAAACGGCAAAGCCAAACAGGCGTCCCCTTGTTTTGGTGTAAGCTGGACAGTAACAAAGAATGTAATCAATACCATTCTCCTCTTCGAAACTGGACTACGTATAAGGGATCAGCAACATGGAGTCAGTAAGTATACCACCGACTATGTGGAGTATTTTCAGTTTGGCAGTGCGATCCTTTATCAGAACCTTACTTGGCATCGCTTTCTGATCACGACATCTAATTCAAAACTTCCTTCAAGATTCCAAATTTGAGTGCCCAGCCACCTTCTGTTATGACTTTTTTTTGACGCGCATACTTTCTCTACGAATATTCTGACTAATTTATTTGAAACATCTTCAATAATTTCTATTATCCTTCCACAATGCAATCTGACTTTTAATTATTTGACCGGGTAATGTAAGGTAGATCACCTCATGAGCTCTTTTTGTTACAAAAGTCAGGCTTGTGCGAACACTGTATTTATGTATCAGGCAGAATCTAATGAATAAATATATATATGTATAAATAATAATATAAATAAAAATAAAACAAATTTGTTATATAAAAGCAATTAAGTTTCTAAGTTAAGTTTTTTTTTATAATTCGAAAGTTTATTATGTAAAGAATACACTTTAAAAAGGAAATGGCGAAACATTGAATATCTATAGAGTTATTGTCAAGAACGTCAAAGCCTGCATATCGTCATATCATATTATATTGATACACGATTATCTCGAAACTGTATTTGCAAAAACTGCTCGTGCTGTAGCTCAAAAAGTTATTGATCGATCAGGCTGAAATTTGGAAAGGTTTCCTTATCTAGCATTACCAGAAGGATGTACCTGAAAAAAAAAATAATTTTTTGTTTTTATTGGATTTTTAAAAATAAACTTCTATTTGACCCACCCTATATTTTACATACTACTTAGTATGTCGTCGCTCTCGGGTAAAAAGGCCATAACTCTTTTTTTTCGAAAATTTTTTTTTTGTCTATCCTAAAAGATAACCCTTGACATGATATTTCAAAACATAGCGGACTTACACCCAATTAAAAAAAGACCCTAATATAAAATTTTGAAGTTTTTATGCAGTTTTTTCGTCCTCCTGTAAAATTGCAAAAGCATGAGTAAGGTTTCTACCCGAAAGCGACGATATGCACATTGAATTCTGGATATCTGATTTGGCATAATGTGCTTCGAACTCACCAAACAAATTTTTCCTGAAAACCAGTTTTGGGTAAAACAAAATAATATCCGTTACGACTTAATGTCCTATAAAATAGATGTGGGGAAATTAGTACTACTTTTAGGAGAAACAGCTTTTGACGAAGAAATGTTTTCTTTCTTTTGCAAAAAGCCATCTGTGAGCTTCACAGAGCTACAAACAATGCTGTTGAAGCAGTAAAAAAACTGTTAATGCAATGAAAGTACAAGTTATAAAACCATAAAAAGCTTTAAGGACGCTATGAATTAGAATATAGTCAGAAAACTACTGAAGTAGTAAAAATCTGTTAAAATAATTAATGAAAAAAATTATTAAACCATAAAAATCTTTATAGGACGTAGAATGAAACTTGTTACAGTCAGAAACCTGTTAAAGCACTAAAAAGATGTTAAAGCAATCAATGTTAAAAGTTACAGAACCATAAAAAGCTTAATAGGACGCTATAAATGAAGTTATTGTAAATGTGAGAAATTAATTTTGGCACTTTTGTATATAATATCAGACAATATAAAATAAAAATAAATTCCCCCGTATTATGGCCGAACTTTCGAACTGAATATTTTTTTCATAATTACGTGGATTTCCTTGGTTCGTGCACTTGCAATATGTACTATGTAAGAAAAACAAGGTTTAGAATATTTATTGAAAACATGGTTGATAACGAAAAGTTCAGACAAGAGCTTTGAAAGTTCTGTTTTTAGAGAGCTTACATTAGCGGACAGCTCCAACAGCCGAGAAACTAAATGGTAATCGAATTTATTTATTACATATATTCATGTAGGTCTTTAGTTTTTACTTAATGTTGGAATAAAAACAAATAAATCTACATACATTCAAATGTACATTATCGCAAACGGTGTCCATATGTGGTAATAACTATCAAATAACCTCCGATTCTAATAAAATACGCCAGACAAGTAACATTTCCAAAAGTTGGTCATGTGAATGAAAACGAGTAAAGCCGGTCCAGGGTTCGCCTACTCTGGGAAGAACGAACTGTCTGACCGAATTCGTTATTTTAAGTACTATAAGAAAGCATTTTAGCTGAAGTAAGTATTATTTTTATTAGAATATGCATACGAGTAATAATGAGCAGTGGCACCTTCCAATACTTAAGTAAATTTTTAAAATGCTATACAAAGGAAAATATTATATTAAATACAATTTAAGCTTGGCAAAAATACTAGGAATAGCTTAGTCAAGTAATGGCAAAAATAGTAAGGCATGCTTGGACAAATGGTCGTGGTATATACCATACAAGCAAATTCTTAAAAATGCTATACTGGGAGGAGAGAGCTTTTTAAGCAAATGCAACTAATTTTGACATATTTGAAAAGAATGTGTTAAGCAAGCACTTAACAAAAAGAGTTTGTCTTCAGGAGAGAGGGCTGGCACATCCCACACAAACAGCAACTGAAAACGCAGTTTTTGCTACTCGTGCATGGTCGTATTACAATTTTTGGCCAGTTTGTTGTTGGAATGTTGCCACGTTTTCCCTTTACACCTTCGTTGAATCGCGTATGTGCAGCAACGAACATCGAACAACGAGCTTTTTGTTTGTGAAATTTTTGTCTTCAACGCACTTACTCAAGTTAAACAATTTCGGTTTGCTGTCGCCCCATACTATTTGATTGTGTAATTTTTGTCTTTAAGGTGTGCCGGCTCGTTCAGTTTTTTCCGTTATGCGAGGTAATCACTTTCGGTTCGCAAATGCTGCAAGCTTTTTGTTGTCAAGTCACTTCTTCATAGTGTTTCACCGAGGCCGAGGCGAGGCGAGGCGAGGTTCTAGTTGATCTCGGTCTCGCCTCGTTTTATAAATTTAAGTCTCGCCTCGGCCTCGGACGAGATCTTGCCATCACATGCCTCGCCTCGCCTCGCCTCGTTCTCGGCCGAGGCACCTCGGTAAAAAAGCGAGGTTTTTATTAAAATAAATAAAAAATTATACATGTATCCGGGCTGATAGGCTGATCAAGCCTCAAGAAATAAAATAAAATATCTGTTTTTATTTTTGGTGAATTGGATGAGATATGATGAATTTAATTCTTTTTTTATATGGGAAGGAGAGGCATTGCCTATTTTTCCAAGCCAAACTAAGCTATGAACCTTTTACAAACTATAAGCAAAATATGTACCAAATCTTATTTATCTACGTCAAATAGATATTGAGATATGATAAAGTTATTTTTTTTTCTTATATTGAAGGCATGGTACCGCCCATTTTATTAATTGAATCTTAGTTATGCCTCTACCTTTTATAAATATACCAAGTTTTATTAATCTGCATCAAGTTGTTGATAATATATGATGAATTCTGTTTTTCTCTTATGTGGGGGTGGCATCACCCATTTATCGTAAACTATATTACGGAGCATCCCAAATCATAAGAAACATATATGTAGTATGTCAAATCTTTCGTCGGTCGGTTGAACGGTTTAGGAGTCCATTAGCAACGAACATACAAATATTGATCGTTATTTATATACTAGCATTATCCTGTGCGTTTCGCTTCACCTTATCGGTTCTTAGAAAGACTATTAGAATAAATCAATTTCAATGCAGTGTTGTCAATCATGCAGTTTTGCTTATAGCCTTACATAGCCTTACATGCTTCCCTAACTGATCAATCGAGGCGAAGTCGCATAAAAGCTGATGCGATCCAAGCACTTCTGTGCATTAGCGCTTGGACCAAATCTGAACTCGTAAGAAGCACATGCGGATTAAAAATAAAACAAAGTAGTTTACTCAAAATAAAATACTAAAATATTAGTTAAATATAGATTTTATTATAAAAATTATAATAATATATGAATATATTTTGAATCTGCATATGGGTCTTACGAGTTCAGATTTGGTCAAAACGCGCCTCGCTCTTGGTTTCGAAAACGAGGCTAGGACGAGGCGAGGCGAGGCGAGTACGAGGCGAGGTGCCGTGTGATCTCGCCTCGCCTCGGTCAAGCGAGGAAAATTTATTTTTCCATCTCGCCTCGTTCTCGCCTCGGTCTCGGCTCGTTCTCGTAGTCAAAAACGAGGCTGCCTCGTAGCCTCGGTGAAACACTACTTCTTCAGCTTTTGTTTTTATTTTATTTGCTTGCAATTAGCTTGCGGAAACTATTAAAGAAATTTCGTCAACAAAAATTTTTTTTCGGAAAATATTTTCGAGTTTTTACCCAGCGATTTTGATTTTGTTGTAGCCAGCTCTCGAATCAGATTTTTGTGTGCATCTCTGCAGTAACGATTCATGCAGAAATTGAATTGTTTCTCGTGCTGTATGGCATGTGGCACTGCTTTGTTGAAACCACATGTCGCCTACATCCATATCTTTTAATTTAGGCACAAAAAATGGATTATCATGTCGCTATAGCGGTTACCGTTAACTTTTATTGCCTGACTAGCCACATTTCGCTTGATGCCTCGAGCCAAAAATGCTCACCAAACAGTGACACGTTGTGAATGCAATTGTTTCTCAACCATCACTCGTCGATTTTCTGAACCTCAAATGTGACAATTTTGACGACTAACAAAGCCATCAAGATGAAAATGTGCCTCTTCACTGAAGATGATTTTGCTCGAAAAATCAGTATAGGTACAATTGATCCATAATCGATGCAACGAACTCTCTTCAGTAGGCTTCTCGAATCAATTGAACTTTGTAAGCATGATCATGCAAATCTTTCGTGAGAATACATTGTAGAGAGCTTTCCTAAATGCTAAATTTTTGACCATGGTACCGAATTGATATTTCTGGATTCTCAACAACACTCTCACGAACTGTTCTGATGCTTTGTGTTAAGCGACTTGTTGAAAGACGACCAGAGTTTCAAAGATCACTAATTTAGTCTGCCTGAACTTTGTACCATAATTAATCTCTTCACAGTTGATGAAGCTAAATCACAATTTCGACCATATTTTGGACAAAAATTTCAAAATCCAGCTGCTCAACCGTCATTATTTTTAAGAAATTGCTTAACAATGAAAAATCGTTGCTCTTTCGTGTAGCGCTCCATTTTTAATTTCCCTGAATTATCAGCTGGCACGCTGTCTTATTTTTTCAACAACAACAACACTACCGCATAATTGGCGTGAAATTTAAAAGCTTGCGTGAATTTTGGTGCACCCTTTAGTCTCTGATATAAGTTTCAGCTATTTCATTGCATTATAAGCTGTTAACTTTATCCAAGGAAATGAATTGATGGCACTGTGCGTGATAAAGTTTACACAGAGTGAAATGGATAAAAGAAAATCAAAAAAGCTTTTTCATTATTTTAAACTAACAATAAGTTGGTACTGAAACCATAGCAATACTTGTTAAAACTTTGCATCATCATCACAGTCCATATCCCATATTGTCTAGTGGTTAGGATACCCGGCTCTCACCCGGGAGGCCCGGGTTCGATTCCCGGTATGGGAAGAATGTAATTAATTCTTTATTTTTTTTCAATTTGAATGGAAAATATGTGGTTGTTTTCCATAGTTTTCATTTATAAGGCTCATGTAGATGTCCACCAGATACGAACATGTAAAGGCTGATTGTTTATTTAGTGAGATGAAGGAAATCAGTGTGCAAATAATGGTTTTATTATAAAATAAGCAAATTTAATATTGCAGAAATACAGAGAATATAAAGCAAAACATACTGATATCATTAGTTTAACAAAATCCGTTCTACATTATTTTGTCTGTTTCAGTGTCAGTGTACTTTACTTGCAGCCTATAGGTCTATGGGTTCGATTCTCGGTTCAAGCTTGGTAATATACACTTCATATTTCTAATTTTCCTTACTCGTATTATTTCATTCTCCTCTCCTAAAATTTTTGAAGAATTTTTCGAGGTCTATCCCAATTAGCAACACATGAGCCTTTCCAGTTGTGATAAGAAAGTACATTATATGGGCAAAGCAAGAATAATTGAAGGGCTTTGAAGTTCAAAGGCATAACACTTGCTTCAACCTACTGTCATTCTAATCGTTGCATCAGAAAAAAAAAACTCGTCACTGCATAACTTTTTTCTCGACCGATTCCACAATATTTTTACTTGACTCCAAAGTGTCTGTTCTTGCGACATTTTTTGTTGCCAATAATGTCCACGATATCCCAAAAGATATCGTCAGACATGGTCGTAGTCCCATTTACCTCAAGAACTATCATTTTGTTGGCAAGTAGCTGGTTGAAACTTTAAGGAAAATACGAATATGAAGGATGCACACCAGTTTACGTTGTGCGCAAACACGAAACTTAACAAAAACCAAATTTCATGCAAAATGTATGTTCGGGACACATTTTAATCGGACGATGATTTTGTTCAATAAAATAAGTTTTAAGTGCATGTTAATTAACAAAAATATGTGTGCAAGCCATCGAACTAAAAACTATATAAAGGAAAAACTAATATGATTTATATCTTTGATGAATCACGTTTAGATTGTGATACATTTAGATTTTAGATATATTTGCTTGTTTATATTAGGTCACATTATTTATACTTTATGTATCAGGCACGTTTGTAGGTACTCTTTTGCGTGGTCACATTGAGCAGAGTTGTGAAATTTCTTAGGCGGACAATTTAAGATTAATTCATTCGAAACACATTCGAATACCAGACCTGGATAAGGGTGACATGAGTGTGGCGCCAATTGCTTTTCCAATTTTTTGATCGCCTCATGTTGTAGCATTCCAGTAGCTGAATTATATTTGTTATGAAAAAATTAATAAATAAAATTTGCATCAAGATATTATGTAGAGTTTACCATGTTCTGCACATTTAAGGAATGTGTTGTATAGTAAAAGTTCTGAATCGTCGTCACCATGCAATTCACTCAAATGACTCTTGATCACATTCATTCGCAGTGATTTTCTATCTGATCCAAGATATTCAGTTTTATTGTAGACGCACTCTGAAAGACACTAATTTCCCAACGTGAGATTATCTCTTCATAGAAAATAAAGAAAATATGAAATTTACAAAATTGAAAATCATATCCTGTTCATCGGTTGTGTGATGAAATTTCTCGCTCCATTCTATTTGACAATCCAAAAATTCAGCATTTTCATCATGGATATCACAGCAGAACTCATGCTATAATATTGAAATTATTAGAAGAAAATACTTCAATGTAGGCCAATGATTTAATGAATGTTTTACCATTGTGCTTGATGTATGCAATTCACAGTCCTCTTTATCCATGGCAGCCAGCAAAAAGTTTGGTGCTGCGATGATCAATAGCGCAAAGTATGCAAAGGGCTTACTCAGTACCATTTTGAGAGTTTATTTTCGACAAAATAATGCAGAGTTTAAGCTTTTATACTGTTTTCATTAGCAATGGGTTTAATCGTCCGTTGAAAGACATTAACATTTTAATGATTTCATTAAATTAAATTAAAGACTATTAGCTAATATGCAAAATGTAGGTAGTAAAAATACACTGTTTTCACAATTTTACGATTCTCTTAACCTTTAGAGGGCTGACATTTGTTGTTAAGTTTCTTCAAAAGAACTATCCAAATACCACATATGTGTGTACCAAGCAGCTTTAATGGCTTACGGCCCTAAACGGTCAACGAAAAACTTAAAATTTTTCCAATTTTCTGATGTTTTTAAGGTCACTGATACGAAAGTGAACTTAAATTCCAGAGTTTTATTTTTAAATTGAGGTGTACTATAAATAATTGCAGTTAAAATTCTTTAGCGTGCGGCATCTACCCGTGCGGTATCTATCAGCAAAATATTATTTTGGTTTTGTACTTGATCGCTTGAAAAACACGAATCCGTGGAAGAATATAATCGATTGCTCAAATATCAGGGATGCGCTGAGATTGGATTTTAAATAACTCAACATCCGAAAATTCGCTAAGTTAAATTTTTGAATAATCCAAAAATCGACAGTTTGATTTTTTAACAATCTAAGATTAAAAAATCCATTACGAACAACTCGGATTTTCGAATAACGTAAGCACCAAAAGCAAAATAATTATAGATGTCGAAAGTATATAGAAAACCTTCAGCGAATATTGGAATTTCAAAAACAAAATTTACAAGCGGTGCTGTCAGAGACTGAGACTGAATCTTGATTTCCAACTTGAGGTCCAATGAGAAACCACAAGGGAATCAAGTGTATGTTTATTGGATTTGGTTGTGTGAGGTTCTTCAAAACTTCGCTCTTAATACTGAAATCCCAAATACGGCAGGAAAACTTATGTGGGCGAATAATCGAAATAGTAAGGGTGGTGTGAGCGTTTGCCTGGCCATGGCATTTTTTTTTCGAAGGGGTATTTTGATGTGCTATGTGCAATAGTGTCTACTATGAGTACTTTTTTTTTTCACTAAACGTCGAATTTTGATTGCATTAGTTCACATCAGTTTGGTCGGATCCAATAAGCAACCGTTCCTTGTGCAAAACAAAAATAAAAAAAAATAGTTTAATAATTTTGTTATGTAATAGCCAATATTTTAATAGCTAAAAATTTTTTCCGATCGACCTCAAACTTATTTTCCGCCATTTTTTTCACTCGACTTACCACTACATTACAATTTTTTTAAAAAAAAGGTATGTTGAATATTTTGGTACTATATGGGTTAAAGACTATTTGAGCATCTCTAGGGAAACCTTATATCTCCTAATGAGATGGCCGTTAGTTTAATTTTCTTAAGTTCCATGCCGGTAATTAATTTTCGACGTTTTGTTAAAACAAAAAAATGTTGAAAAATCAAAATGTGTTGAAAAGTCGAAAAATGCTAAGAAACTTGAACGATTTTGAAAAATTCGAAATTTATTGGAAAATACGAGAAATGGTGAAGACGTCAATAAATGTTAAAAAAAGTCGAAGAATATGTATGAAGTTGAAAAATGATGAAAAAGTCAATATATTTTGAGAAAGGCGAACAATTAATTATACGCATTATCAATCCTGTTTTTGAATATCTGAGGAACTTATTCAAGGAAAAACGACTTAAGAATATTAAAAAATAAGTTCTTTTTCATTTAGTCGAACCAAAACAAGTACATTTTTTGAGAATCGCTCCAATGTATTTTTAAAGGTTGAAGTTTTATCTACCCAAATTTTGAAAATTTAGTAGAAGTAGAGGAATATTGGAAATATTGCATACCCAATGAACTATGTTTAAATTGAGACTTATTTTTATAGAGAAATTGAGATTTATTTTTATAGAGATAAATTATTTTTCATATGTGAATTTAGATGGAATACCTTATTTACAAAAAAGGAAACCTAAAGTTTTTTGTAAGAAACATACTTTTCAACTTCATTTATGTCATATATTTCACTACATCGAGATCACGTCAAGTTTTGAATAACTGCAGTGAGCTGCAATTAATTAGTTCGAGTGATTAATGTCTCCATCACATTGAGGTTACGTAAATATAAATCATTGACATTTTTATCATTCCTTAATGATCACTTAGCAAACCCCGAAATTGTTCAACTATTTTGAAAAAGACATTAATTAAAATTCAAGCATTTCAACTTTGGGTTGTTTGAAAAGTTCACATTTAACAGTTCAGCACACTACCTAAAAGAAGCATTAAAATTTAATGGATTATTAGTGAGTTCTGGTGGCAACTAACGATCAGTAGCAGGCGCTATTTATTTTAATAAAACACAAAAACAATATTTACTTACTATTAGCATACGTTTACTAAATTTTTTCTATTTTTAGCAGTTTGGAGTTATTAGAACACATTACCTCAATCTTTCGCGTATATTTAAATATTTGAAGCGGTCCAGTGGATTGCATGAAACGTTTGGTATGCGTATCTAAATAAACAGTATAGTAAGCTATCGCAGATAAGCATCTGTTGGAATGACGCTGCTTGAACATTGCTAATGATCGAAACAAATACATCATAAAAATAGATTCGTCTTCGATGCATTGGAGCATAAAAGGCTTCCGATGAACACCCTCAATGCTTTCTCACATCCGTTAAATGAAAGCAAAAAATCATGTTTTTTTTCTTAATTACATTTAAAAATAAACAAAAATAAATTCTTTTAAAAAATCTGAGTTTCCTAATCATTGTCGTGTTCATTTTCATTCAACAGTTTCTTTCATTCATGTACAATATATTCTCAAAAGGGAAGTATCTGTTTATCGAAAAATGTCAGTTTCTATGATGATTCAAGATGATGGATATTTGTCCCAGTTTTTGAAGAAAGATTATAACATTAAGATAACAGCGATCCCCTTGTTTAACGAAATTGGTACTTTCAATTATGTATGTTAAATATATTTCACGATGGATTTCAAGTCAAAAAAAAAAAAAAAACACTTCAAGATGTAAAGTCACATAAGTAAAATTTATAGAATATCTATCTATTGCATCGCATATACTTCACTAAAATTTGTCAAATATATATTCTTAAAATATGTAGTAAATGTACTTCGACCCATTAAATAACTATTGAAGCAATATGTTCTCGTGATATGGATCTATATAAATGCGTCATAGCATTCAATTTCATGCTAGATGAAATCAAGCAAATTTAATCTCCTTTTAGCAATCTTTTATTTAATAAAATTATAAAAAGAATCGAACAGAGAAGAATTTTCAAAAGCCCATCTCTAACAATTATTAAAAAACAGTTATATGATATTTTATTCAAATTTGAAAATGAGACTAAATCCATTAACGATGATAACGATAACACTAAAATAAGAAACTAAAATCCTTTCGCAAGTTTAAAAGAAATGTTTTAAATAACACTTAACAATAGGACAAGTTATTCCTTAGTTGATGTTCTTATTGAAGAAATATATATATTTTGTAATGGTGGGGACAGGGCTTCTATTTACAACAATTTCCTGGCAACAATTCAGCGGACAAGTGTTGAAGCAGAAAGGTGCTTCTCATCTGCCGGGTATATTTTTAACAAATTTAGGTCACGTTTGGAGGATGAATGCTTTAATATATATCATATTTAAAAAAAAATCTTTATATGCAATTTAATTTTATAAAAGTATGCCCTCATGTAGAAAAGACTTGATTACTTTAACGTATAATAACACAGGACCACAAAAAAAAAAGTCTTGTAGTTGAAAGTTGAGGTACCATACGGTATGTATTTTGGTGTCCTGAAAACAAATTCGGGGTCAGAATTTACTTATCACCCTTAGATTTTGATATAACCTCAAAATCAAACTTTAAAATACGTTAAAAAGAAAGTCCCTCAAAAAAAAAAAAAAAAAAAAAATAACAATAATAATCAAAACCCAGAAGGTAGACCTTACTTATATTACGTAGTTAGGTGTCAGAAGTAAGCATTTTAAGCAACTATGTATATTCATCTAATCGGCTCCGCGTTTGTTCCAAACTATTGAAGATCACCGTCGCAAAAATAAGTTCATTGTAGATCACCTTAGACTAAAATTATTATTTTGATAATTTCTTACAATCAAGTTAGATATACATAATGTTTACGTTGAATTATTTTCCAATTTTTTTTTTAGATAGCTAATGTGTATACATACGGTGACCATATTTTTCGTAAGGAAATCGGTGACGCCAATAAAATAAATATCTATTATTATAACATGCAAACAGCTAAAATAACAAAATTTTGATATAAAACCAATACACTATTTATTGAAAGAAAAAAAAAAAATTCATTTAATGAAAACAAATACTAAAGAGCAAAACTGTTTAAAAAAAGTTTTGCCGAAACAAGTCATCGTCAGCAACTAGCGAAAAACATTCTTAAGATTCAGTCTTCAATTTACTACAAATTGAAGCATATGAATGAAAAAATTAATTATTATTTAGTCCCAGGAACTTAACTCAAATTTAAATATTATAATGATAGAATTAAAAAAAAATATTTCTATAGTGCAGGAAAATTGGGAAAAATAGCATATTAGAACCAAAAGAGTTGACAGCTCATAAGTGTGAACAATATCCTTAGAATTCATGTTCAAGTTCTCAAAAAGGGCAGTATTTTGGTCTCATAATTTTCTTCTAAGGCACTGCTCAATTGGCAAATTGTTTCAGTATAACAGCAGTTCAATATTCTTGTGAGCAAGTGAATTCTGTAGAATTCAAGGGCTGAAAATAATTTATTTATTTCATTTTTGTAAATGGCTTGAGGATCAAAGTTTAAGTTTTTCAATAAATGGCCATGTATGTAAATAAAGGCCAATATTTGAATCTTATGGACTTCGACGAATCTACATAAACTTAAGATAACTACATATGTAAGCAGCACGATTGACGTTCATATTTGGGTCCTCCTAGCACAAAACGATTAGGAGAAAATTAATTAATTAAAAAAAAACGACAAAAAATTTAGTTTGCTTATTATTTTTAATACACAAAAAAACTTTTGAGGTAATCATTCCATTTAATTTAAGAAAAAAAAAAAAACGATAAAACTTATTTAAATAAATTTCTAAATTTTAATTTTGAAAATTGATCGCGGAAGAGTGAAGCCGACTAACTTTAATGATACAAATTATCATGATACTTCACCTCTTTGCTTAACTGAGAGAAAGAGATTGATATAACGATCGCACGTGATATATTTATTTATAAGGTACTAAGGGGCACCCTGTTACATAAAACAAAAACATTACAAAAAAAAAAAAACATATCAGGCTTAGAAATTCTCACTAATCGATTCAAAGGTCACTGATGATTCCATTTAGCGAATGAATGAAATTGGAATCTCTAACTTTAGCCGTTTTTGTTGTTGTATTATTTTTGTCTTACTTACTTACTTACTTAGATGGCCATAACAACCCGTTGTCAGGTTACGGCCGACCTCATTAGCTCTCGCCAGGCGCCTCTGTTTTGCGCGCGCCTTCTCCAATTGTTAATGCCAAGCGCATGAGGGCTTCCTCAGCTTGGTCTATCCACCGGAGGCATGGTCTCCCTCTTCGTCGTTGACCGGGGACCTTCCCTTCGAATACCTTTTTCGCTGGAGCTTCTTTATCCATACGATGGACATGACCCAGCCAGCGTAGTCGCTGTATTGTTATACGCTTAACTATGTCAATGTCGGCGTAGAGCTCATACAGCTCGTGGTTCATTCGAATGCGATAGTCGTCGCCAACTCGAACAGGACCAAAGATTTTGCGGAGAACTTTCCTCTCGAACACACCAAGAGCGGCTGCGTCTGTTGTCGAAACCACCCATGCCTCAGCGCCATAAAGAAGCACAGGTAGAATGAGCGTCTTGTAGAGTGTTAGCTTTGTCGATCGAGAGAGAGCTCTGCAACGTAATTGCTTACTGAGACCGTAGTAGCACCTATTAGCAATTGTTATTCTCCGCTTAATCTCCAGACTGACATCATTTTTGCTGGTTACGGCAGTGCCAAGGTAAATGAATTCCTTGACAACTTCTAATTTACAGTTGCCCGCTGTAACATGAGGGTCTAGATCCCGTGCTCTCTTGTTGTTGTTAGTAGACATCATGTATTTCGTCTTGCCCTCGTTTACCGTCAAACCCACTTTGGCTGATTCCTTTTCAATAGCAGTGAAAGCAGCAGTAACATCTCTCTTACTCCGACCGATAATATCAATATCATCAGCGTACGCAAGGAGCTGAACACCTTTGAAGAAAATGGTGCCATTATGATGCACACCGGCTTTTCGTACGATCCCCTCCATAATGAAATTGAAGAGATCGCACGAGAGCGGGTCGCCTTGTCTGAAACCTTGCTCGGTATTAAAAGTTCCGGTGAGGTCATTCCCTACCTTGACGGAGCTACACGTATTGCTCAACGTCATCCTGCAGAGCCTTATCAACTTTGCAGGTATACCGAACTCAGACATTGTTGCGTATAGGCAATCCCGCATTGGGCTATCGAACGCAGCTTTATAATCGACGAAGAGATGGTGAGTGTCGATTTGATATTCATGGGTTTTCTCCAGGATTTGGCGTAGTGTAAAAATCTGGTCTATGGTGGACTTACCAGGTCTAAAGCCACACTGATAGGATCCGATCAGCGTTTCTGTATACGGCTTCAATCTTTCACACAATACGCTTGAGAGGATCTTATATGCGATGGAAATAAGACTGATACCCCTGTAGTTGGCGCAGATTGTCGGGTCTCCTTTCTTTATTACAGGACAAAGCTCGCTGAGATTCCAATCGTCGGGCATGCTTTCCGCTAGCCATATTTTGCTGATGAGTTGATGCATGCACCTTATCAATTCATCGCCACCAGCTTTAAACAACTCAGCTGGCAGGCCGTCAGCACCCGCTGCTTTGTTGTTTTTGAGTCGCTGGATAGCAACTCGAACCTCTTCATGGCTAGGTGATGGTACTTCCACTGCGTTATCATCGATTGGTGGTATCGTACTGCATTCTCTCTGGGCGGAATTGGTGGGATCATCGCCCGTAAGCAAGTTGGAGAAATGCTGCCTCCATAACCTCATTTTCGTCTTACATAATTTTTTTGATGTTATCACACTCTTTACTGAATAGAAAGCTTAGTGAAATAATTATTTGACCTTAATTTATAAAGCCTGAACTATCTCGAAGACTGTCAGCAGTAAGCAGGGCCGAATTGCCGCCAACGGCATGACATTAGGGTATAGATGAATTGTTTATTTTTAAGAAATTAATTGTAAAATTGTAAGCATCCCAGCAAAAAAAGAAAGAATAATGAAATCAGCCTTTTAGTTGATTCTAAAAAGAAAGGTCAATTCAAACCTTATAACTTTTTTTTTCGATGTATCGCCTCGATAGAGCACCAGTAATGTGGTTGCCTTAGAGGTGGCAAAACCATAGGACATGAGTCCCTTCCTAGATTACTGCCATATACATTTGTGCTTCGTATCACACTTGCACATGTATCATGATTATATAAATCTAATATATAAATTAAATTCCTCACAAAACATATTTTCCTCAGAAATCCGTATATGGCACAAAATTACGTTGTATGTATGTACTACTCGCATGGTAATCAACTCGAAAAAACTGTCACGTGCGATCGTTAAACCAATCCCTTCCGTTCATTTCGATTTTGTACACATTCTTGCATCGCTATCTCGGCAAACTTTCTTTCTCAACTTCGTCTACGAAGTCAACAGCATTTGCAAACGAAAATAAAAGTGATCGCGCATTCAACGCTCAAAATGAAGATCACTTCCAGAATCTTAGCGGAACCGATGCGCGCTGCTGATGTCGTGTCTGTCTGTTCTATCTTTGTACTAAACATAAGAGGATCCACTCGGTTCAAATAGAAATCAGTTGTAAAAGTGTAGCAGCAGCGAGCAGTTCGCTGATCGGTCTAAAAATTCGTGAAATAGAAAACGCGTTCAAAAGAATTTCTTCTTCGAGTTATTTATAAAAATTATATTTTTGGAAATTTTGGTTTTACCAAAATGTTGAAGTGAAATTTTATATTAAAGTGTTTTTTGTGAAAGAAAAAAAAAAAAAAAACGAATAAATTCGTTAGTTGGTAGAAAAATAAAAAAGTGCGAAATGGCAAAAATCAATAAAACCATGGCACATTTTTTGTGTCTAGTGCTAGTCTGTGCCACATGTGCTTCCGGTCAGTATCAGCACTTCCTAGATAGTTTAAATTTGAACGAGTTGTATGAGAATACCGCACAAGGTACGCCCACGCAATACTTAGCAAATGGCGACAGTGAATTCGCATCCCTACAATTGAGCAGTCCTGTGAATTTCTTCAGCGAACAATTTGATCAAATTTTTGTAAGTTGGTTTTGATAAATAATGATTCGTAAAATAGCAACATGAGTCTTAGTTACTACCGCCTCAAAAGAAAACGGCAGCAATGGAGCAGTTTTGCTTTAATAGATTCTATTGCAACATTACATTGAACTTTATTGTGTTTTGCCAAGACCAGACCTTATGCATCTTTAGAATACAAATCCGGAAGTCTTTAGAGCCATTCATTTTGGAGATAACCTAAACGCCAAGTTTTTATGTGTTATTTCATAAATAAAAAGCAAAAATTATACATAAATATATGTATGTCAATATCACAAAATTTATCAAATATTTGAATTTTGCGACTCAAAATATAAAAGAGAGCTATAGTTTCCTTTGAGTAACAAAATTATATATTTCTGAAAAAGGACGAAACTTAAGATCTAAGAAAAAGAAAACAATGTTTTTCAGATAAATGCCTGGTCGCCGATCCAATATTTCTAAGCAGGGCCGTGCGCAGAATTTGCTCGTGAAGGGGACTTTCAAATGATCAGGAAGTTCTAAGAGTTTTAGCTAAATCATTCTTGAAGGGTGTTTGAACACCCAAAACCTCTCTTGTGCAAACGGGCCTTTTTCTAAGTATGACATTTTACCAACGTATCAAGGGTCCGTCCATTAATTAAGTGAGGAGTTTTTTTTTGAAAATTCGGACCTCCCCTCCCCTTGGTGAGATTTGCCTTGTACTTTGAAAATAGAATCTGCTATAATAATGTATACTCTTTGCATTAAAAAGTTGACGTGAGATTTCCATTGACCCCCCTCCTCCTTGGTGAGATTTTGCCAGATCCCCTCCCCAATTTTGACTCACTCAATTAATGAATGGCCCCAAGGCTAAGGTGTGTGCCTTAAACATGTTGAAAAAGTTTTGTTGAGAATCGTTTGAATCGTTTGGGTGTCTGAGCTTTAAAAAAGTAAAATGTATATTCTTGATCAGCGTCGAAAAGCATTTTCAATTATAGATTGTGAGATTTTAAATGTGCGAAATCTGTGCACAGACACGCGTATCACCGATTCACAAAAGACATATAAATCGATGTACTAAGTAAAAAAATTACTCAAGGATATGCATTGAAATACATAACAAATATTAGAAATGATTTGACAAGCACTTGTCATTAAGCTAACGCATTTCACCTGCTTTTTGACCAAGAATTTGAAAATGCTATACTGGACAAGGCATGATCTAGGCAAGCTTTGCAAAAAACTATACTAGGCCAATGATAACACACTTAACAGTTTTTGCATGATATTTTCCATGTGTCCAGGTGTCATAGAGTCATAAGCCGTATGTCCTACTTAGAAGAATATATGACATGTGTGATACGACTCTCTCAGCAAAAATTTGTTGATTACAAAAAAAAAAAAATCTTTTGCCATTATCTTTCTCTATACGATTCTCTCATTAAAATAGAAAAATAAATACATCACTCAAAAAAACACATTTTATTTTCATATAGAAACCAACAAAAACATTTTTACAACTATTTTAAAGTAATACGATATATGATTAAGATTGAGAATACATTTATACTTACGTATGTTTGTGGTTATTATACGAGTATCTTATCCTTTTTCAGAGAACTTTAAATTGAAATTATACATAAATTGAGTTTAGCCATTAGCTGCACCACTTAAATTTTATGACAATTCGGCACATTGGGGTCTTTCACGACCCCACGACAAAAAAAAAATTTATAAAAAAGCGAAAATTCCAGGCTTCATAACTGTGAACGAGTGTTGAAATGACTTTACTTCATGAAATTCAATGATTACTAGGGATATTTTTCAAAAAATGTTTGTGCTACATCAGGCTAAACTTGAGTATTTATTAGCTCGAAAAATGATTTCAAAATTTTCGTGGTTATTCACGATTTCACAGTTGTTGTTGGCTTATCATCATAAGCTAGTGACATCACATATTTTAATAGAACAAAGTATGATGGCGTTAGACCATACTACTTTGGATGCAAATCCACAGGTCCATTCCTTTAAATAAATTGTTATGGAATCATTTCAGTTAGTCAAACGGCTTAAAAATAAATCCCAAGTAAATTTGAAAACAAATAATCATTTATCATAGCTTCGGTTGCATTTTTGAAAAAATATTATGATTCAAAGATGCAAAGCCACACCATACAGTAACCCATTAGAGTTTTTATCATTCCATTTATGACAATTTTGCTTGTTTACATAACCATATAACCAAAATATAACTTCATCATTGAATAAAATTTTTCATAACGCTACTCTATAATTTTAGAACTTTGATTTTCTAATTAAATTTCCAAAACTTACAAATTTTGATGTTAATTCATGTTAATTTGTCACACCCTACTAAACACTAATGTCATTAAGCATCCGTCGTCTCTGTCGAAATTTAAATTACCATCTACTAACTAAAGGTGACATTAGAAATAACGCTTGCTATCGATTGTAATGTATAGGGCACTTATTTCCACTGATATTTACTTCCATGAAAATGGCTGAAACGATGCTGTTACCTCAACAAGTCACCGCTTAACTCTATTCCCTTTTATTATGAACTTTTAATTATAAACTATCCTAAAGAAGTAAAGGTTTACGTTTTATAACAAAGGAAATGTACGGAGTCGCATCCGAGTATTATGGGAATCACAAGATTTCCTAAACGAGTTCGGTGCATAAATATTAGCTATCGCTGAATTCTAGAGCGGCTTAAGACTTTCAGTAGTTTTTTACTTTAGTCCAGTCAATTGTCAATTTTTTTATAAGAAAGGAAGAAAAAGAAGAAAAACAAATCCCTACTTTGTTGAAAAATTTTATAACTTCTACAAATTGCACCATTTTTTAAATCAAGATTTTTGAAAATGGGTTGTTTACTTAAAACAGTGGGCGCTAATCCAGTTTTCAATATTAACCTTAATCCTAGTAATGGGGCTTGTCCAGACATATAAGGCTATTGTAATCCGCTAAAACATCGTGAAAAAATCAAAAAGTTTTTTTTTTTTGAACCGCTCTACTGAATACATATCGCTAGCATACCTTGTTTAGCTCCCCATTCAAAGGTTCTGCTCAAATTTAACAAATTTTTTTTCATATCTCTATCACATGTTTCATTCTACTTCATAGGTCTTCTTTGAATAAAGTATTCCGACAAAGAGAAACGTAGTATAATTTAAAGGCTCGTGTTTTAAGGAAATTTTATCTCGTTTTCGATGAAAGCTTAGATTTGTGTAGGTGGTAGGCATGTGGACTTATTTCTCCTATTTTCATATATGGAATTTTATTTATGTAAAACCGTTTTTACAGACAGACAGACGTGTAGCAGACAGACATGTCCAAATCAACTGAAGAGTTAATACTGATTCAAAATATACACTTGGTTTGACCTCAAATGTCGGCAACAGTGTTTAAGGCACACACCGCCCCCTAAAATTGTTCCTTTTAGTGAAAGAAATAAAAAAAATGTCCACAAACGTTTTAGTCTATTGAAAAAAACCCAAATAAAGGCCTTAATGTTCGTCAATGTGGTATGATTTTTTCTAATATAAACATTTTGTATAAAATATTTTATACCAAAAGATACATCTTAGGGGGGAGAGGGGGACCTAATTAAACTTGAATTCACTCTTACGCATGCCTTCCGTGCGCCACACCCCCAACTACTATAACTATAAATGGGGAAACAATATAAATAAATCTGATGTTCTTGAATTGATAATAAGCGAAACGATTGCTTTGAATTCTGCAGATAAGTAAGTGGATTAAATAGATAAGACAAATTAGAACAAAAAAATAATAAAAATCAAGAATGAAATTCAATAGAAAAAAATACTTGCAACAACTTCACATCCGTTGAAGCTTTAAGACAACTTTGTTGCGATTTTGGATCGAATTGTTCCGAGAAATATTTGCATTCGCAGTGATAACTCTGTGACCCCTAATCAGCAAGCCGTAAAAATAAAATCAAAATAAAAAATAATCTCTCATTCGTACAAACATCGAAGCTGAGTAGCGGTGGTTAACCTTTCGTAACTTTCGAATTCGAAAATCCTCATTTTACTTTCATAGCAATTTGTCGGATTCCTAATTGCTTCCACATTTTCGAAGGCACATTCACTCAAGCGGTGATAAGCACATTATCATCAACATTAGTTTGTACGGTTTGTGCGTCCACCGGTCTAGAAAATCACACTATGCATTATCTTTTCGTATATATATTCTGTGCTTCGAATAGTTGGACGCTTGGTTGTGTGTGGGCATTATACGCTCAATAAAATGAAAACAAATAAATAATCTCTAATCTAATTTTAGTATCTCATCGTTGTTCGCTGTCAAATATATCAAAAGATTTCAAAATATTTTAGTGTTTTTAGCGTACATTTTTATGACATAATTCACGGGTTTGCGACATCATTCGTCGCGGTGAAGGTGGCAACACTACTCTAAATGCAAGCATCTTAAAGTTTGTTTTCTTCACATCTCAAAATTATATTGTAATTAAATTCTATAGATCAAATGTGCGCCTGATTTAAAATGGCCGTCTGCCAAAATTGTGCTTTCTTTTGAGTTAATATTAATATCTGACGTATTTAAGTGGTAATTTAACTAATTTTATTTGTCCACTGCAAACCTAATAACATAAATTCAAAACTTTTGAAGAACCCGCGAAAATTATTTTTTATATATTTCATAAACATCACACATACATATGTATGGACGTGGCTGGCGCTATTGATTGCCAGCTAGGGTAACCATACGGCCTTGAATTTAATGAAGTGTCATAAGATGTCGTTTTCGAAAACCTGTAAGTGTTCTAGTTTTTTTTTTTTGGCTACGTTTGGATAGAAAACAGGTAAAACTTAAAAATTTTCTGAATAACCTTGATTTGCCTCTGGCCATCTGGTAACCCTATGTAAGCCAACAGTGCGATTAGTCTGCAAAAATTGGTTTTGTAACTCTTACTATAATAGGGCCCACACTATGTTTTGTTTATCTACGACAAGCGTCATTTGCAGATCTGATGTTTTGCCATGTAGGGTCAAGCAGCAAAATACGTCTGTTGTCCAATTTAATTTCTTGCGAATACTCAAATTTTTTTAAACTTGACTAGGAGTTTCTCGTAGCCATTACGTCGCTGAATTTCATTTTTAAAATTTTGGTATTTTGTATTCTATAATTCTGGCATTTTTCCGTATAAGAAATTTCATTATCCATTCTCTTTTTCGCGTTTTATGATTTCTTGAATATCCGCTTATGTCTTCCTATCACATCAATCACTACATAATTAACAAAGTGAAATATGTCAGACAACCGGATACACTATACGATCTGCAACAAAAATCGACAGAAAATAAAAATATTTTGATTTTCAATCAAAATACGACAGCGCCACACACTGTCACGTAGTTCAGATTTGCAAATGATGTCTTAACGTACATTAGACCTTTGTATGAGCCTTATCGGGCATCGAGACGGCTTTGTCAAGGCAGCTCTTTCTTGAGCATCTATCCTGTAATCTTTTACACTCGACTTTTCTTTAGTGGATTCTCCGTCTATAAGTTAAGAAACACATTTTTTAAATGCACCGATCATAATGTGATTTGATTAGAAAATTTGCGTAATATGACCTGTTATCTAGAAATATTCTGTCGTTGACGTGGTAAAAACATAAAGCCAGAAGAATCGAGAATTGAAAACTTAATTCAAAAATAAACATATTGTAACATATTGTAAACACGTTACCTGAGATCGGCCTTATTCCTAAGTCCAACGGCGCCTCCGTCTTAGCTACAAACGAATAATGTGGTATTCTTATAATTTCAAAGGATTCTCTAATCGCGTTTTTCGTTCATAGTTAAGATGGATGCTTTAAAATGATATGTATGTCACATGACATACTGTATATAGACTTACTGCTGCAGTATCAATAAAACATATAAATTTTAGCCAAAAAAAAAATTTCAATAAATCCAAACACCATAGCTCTCATAAATACTTGTGAAATTTGTGGTATGTAACTTTAGACTAAAAGTGCAATAAAGTCCTTATAAATGAAATACATACATACATACAGGTGCCATTGTTTAAGTTTGGTGTTGTTCCATTTAATAAAAAAAATTGTTTATTTTGTTTCTCACTTCGGTATGCTCTAAATTTCATTAAATTGTGCGTCTTTGTTTACTTTTCGAATTCCACAACTACCAGCAAAAAATATTATTTCTTCAAATGCAGTAAACCCATTTGCATGCTCGTAAATATCCCATGCACACACGTAAAAATACTCCGACAGACAGATAGACAAATAGGCGACATGTGCTGCGGTTTCAAAGACTAAGCCATAAAATCAAAAATAAAAGTGTGTTAAATACATTTCAATTTGTATATTGGGAATATTAAGAAAAACATTAATGCGTATGAACAACATAAATTACAACTAAATTTAGCAAATACATATCAATATGCATGAGAAGTGCATTACACTGTATGCCTCTAGCAAGAAGTGCTATAGCAAGTGCTGCAGATAATGAATTTACTTACACATACACATGCACATATACAGCAATATAACGATACCAAGTAGGAAATTCTTGTGGTAACTGCTTTTCCTGCTTATATCCAATATAACTTTGGATGAGCAAATTTTCGTCCAGTCAGAAAACAAATTGACATAAAAACCTTAAAAAGGATAGTAAATCTCACATTTTTTGCTTGAATGTGTAATAAGCTATAGCAGAAAAGAGCGGAAAACTGTCAGAAATACTAAAAAAAACATTTTGTCCAAGAGCCCACTGTAAAAAAGTCGAGGGTGTAAGATTACAGGATTGGATGTACAAGAAAGATAAGCTAACCAGCGTTGTTTTGCCAAAGCCCGCCCCCGCCTTCCGAATTTTTGACGAATTTTTTTTTATTTAGTTGAAAATGTATGAGATTATAGTTTCAATTGCATGCCAAAAGTTAAGACTTGAAGAGCCTAAATAGACTATAGAGGGTTGCATTGTTGAATCCTTTTCCAAAAACGGATTGTCACCTGTTTTATGGGTCAATTTTTTTATAATAAAGATTACAACTAGAAATGTGTGCCAAATAATAGAGCTCGATTGATTTAAAAATAAAAGATAGGATTGTCTTGTCGAATCATGTACCAAACCCGTTTTTCGTATCAACAAACTCTATTTGAGGTAATGCAATCAAACTTAACATAAGTAATACAAATTATCTCGGCAAGTACGGAAGTGGTATTGAGCAAATACGAACAAGAGCCCAGTGAGCCGAACGGATCCAATTCGAAATCGAGATGTACTCGCTTCTTCGCATATTATATCCGACATGAACTCCTTTACGGATTCGAAATGGACTCGAATCGCTTTTTCGGATTCGTCTCAAACTCGGAACGGACTTCATATGCGAATCGTTAAAGAACTCGTTTTTTTTTAAATAATACGGATTCGATAGAGACTCTTTTTTTTAAGTAATACGGATTCGAGATGGATTCTTTATCTTAAATAAAACGGTTTCGAGACGGTCTGTCTTTTTTAACCAAAACGGATTCAAGACGGACTCGTTGTTTAAAATTAAAGACACACTTAACTTGTTTATTCATCAGAATTATTTTAAAATTCTGACAAGGAATTCAATTCGGCTTGAAGATGAGCTTCAGAAGCACGTTACTAGTGATATAAGAAAAGTATTTAAATTAAAAATAAGTACAGAATTGTATTTCGTAGCCCTGATACATTGAAAATAAAATAAAAGTTTTGATGAAAACTGTTATTTATGTTAATAATCTGTGCATTGTTTTGACGGGTTTGTCACGGGTACGATGAGTGGATGGATCCGCATCCGTTTTTTTCCACGTTGGGAGGGTACTCCCCAACGGCTTGCGCCTACAAGCAAAAACCTTAAAACTCTGTACTGAGGAAGTTATTTAAGATAATCCAACCAAATTTTACACAAATACTAAGACTGGTTCAGCTAAGTATTACATAAAGAGTGTGCGGATTTCAACAAACTTATTAAATCTACACTGAGGGAGTTATTTATGGTAATACAACCAAATACCACAAATTCTTTTTTTAATAATGATACCAAAAAGTGTTTTATTCACAAAACTCAGAAAAAAAGTGAAGCAAATATCTACCATATTTGAAAAGGTTTTATTTTAATAGTCAACAGTATTCTCACGAGACTTTTCATTCCAATTAATTTCTCACTGGGAAGATTCGTGCCCACATTCACAAATTTATAGTAATACGTACATGTAACAGAGCTGCTGATGATGAATTTGCAGTGGCAGTATTTGCCGCATGCCCGTTGTTGAATTCCGATACCAAATGCAACTGTTTTTGTTTAGTGCCGAATCGGGTATTCAAGCATTTTAATTTACAAACTCATTAAGAATGAAGCATATAAATTAAGAAATTTGTTATTGTTTTTCTTCCTCTTCCACATGCACTTAAATCCATTGCAATATACCCAGCAAACACTTTTAATCGCGAAAGAGACATATTTCAATCGCAAATGCATTGGATTCAATTACGAGAGAACTCATTCCTAATGGCTAGCGATAGTTTGTTCAAAATATAATATTATTGGACATTGTGAAATTGGAGCTTGAAAAAAAAAAAAAAATTTTTTGTCCATTAAATTTTTTAAAATAAATTTTACAACATAATATATAGCAATATTTATTCTTCAATCTGTGGGTGAACTATCAAAGAAATGCTGATTTAGATGTCATCCACGCTTAAACATAAGTTGACAGCTATTCTTATGATACCTTAGGGCCGGTTTCACAGTTTAGTTAACTATAGATTTGAGGTTAACTGTCCATTTTCAGTTTCATAGCAATTAGTTAACCAACCAAATTTGGCTGGTTAACTAATAGTTAACTAACAGCTGTGCTGTCATAACGAAAAAGAACATAAGAAATAAAAACACAAAGTGTCAAAAAAGTAATGGTACCCCATATGTTTTCCTTCTCGTCTAGACTAACTTTATCGGTTTTTTTTTGCATTCGATGATGTTTTCAAAGTTGCCGACCAGTTCCAATTAGCAATTTATTTCGTCTGCCGAAAATTTAGAAGTTTTTGTTGTTCATTCCATTTCGCAAACTATGAAATGTCAAATAAAAAACAAATGTTTTGTGCAGTGATGCCAAATTTTGTACAAAAAATTATCATTAGTTAACCAATGGACTGTGAAACTAAACAACTTAAATTTGGTAGTTAACTAACAGGCATTAGTTAAGTTAAATAATTGGTTAACTAAACACTGTAAAACCGGCACTTAAACTTTCAAGAGCTAAATTGCATTTAAGTTTATTTGCTTACTTATCAGTTACATCCAATAATTACAATAATATTATTGCTGAAAGAATAATAATATAAAAATTTCTATCTTTACTTCTATTGAAAAATATGAGTAACACTTTTTTAATATGTAGCTAACATTTATTTATTTATTCAATATTTTAAAATATCATATATAATGTAAGTCATAGTTTTTGGAAAACTAAGTGGTGGTTTTTTGAAAAATTTTCAACAGAAATAGCATTATTTAAAAATGTAGGTATAATATAATTGTAAGGTATTGAGGCATCAATCTGATTTCCGCAAACGTATAAAAATAAACACAACATAAACTTATCTGTTTGTGTGAATCCGCTTATTAATTTCAAGTCCACGCTTCTAACAGCTTCAAAAATCTTCCAAATGAATGTTAACTGGGCAAGTATGCATGCAATATATTGTTGTTGTCGAAGATGCATATTGAGGATGAGTATTTGTTGACTTCATTCCCATGCCAAATGAGGCGTAAATGGAATGACACATCGTAAGTGCTCTTGTTTCTCTCAAGTGGTGTCCCAGTGTCGTTGGGCGAACGATTATCTTTCTAATGATGCGCGATACATAGACATTTGTTTGGGCTTTAGCTGCACCCTTAATTAAGTGTCCAATATTCTTCCTCTTTGTTTTTTGCCTTTTCACATATTCCACTTGAAACATCAAAGAAACTTGTGCGCTACAGAGTGAGAACTCTGATACTCTATACAAATGATGCATCTTATTATTAGTTTTTTCTCTTGTTGATAATGTAAATTACAGTACACCCTTGCTGTATTCTTAATGACAAATGATAGATTAGTAACACTTGAATGGGAACAGTCATTGCTTCTTTGAAATATTCGGAAATGAAAGTAGTAATTCCTAAGGCTTAACTAGTGTCTTTATTGAAAATGTCTGTTAAGATACTACTTAAGAAATTCTTATTAACAAATTTAAAGAGCTATAGCTTATGTTTTTTTGATTAACTTTAGATGTTTGGAATATGTTGAGTTTCTTTAAAGTTTAAACATCGATTGTTGTCATGCAGCGAGTTTGATGAATTTCGGACGTGTTGCCAAAATTAAATTCTAAAAATGTAAATTTATTATTATCTGTCATAATTTTGTGGAAAGGGCTAAAAATGTGTGACGGTTATCTGATTTTGGACATGAATTTAATTTTCCACATTAAATATTATAAGAATTTGAAATCAAACAATAAATAGTTTCAATTTGCGTATGTTGACATCCATATGAATGGAGATTATAAAAGTTCAACTCTTTTTGGGATTTTCAAAGAGCGTTATTTTCGTATCCCACTTGTTTAAAAATATTCTTTCAGTATAACTAGTCACTTGTTTTATAAGTATCATTATTTAGTGATGCTTCCATAAAAAACTATTCAATAAGATTTTCAAAGAACGCTTTCAATAACAAAATAATATAAGTAAGTCAATAGATATCTTTAACTAGCCTTAATAGAAAACAGAGGGTTATGTACAAAATATGGTTTATTTTTATAAAAGTTTAATGATAATTTGGAAATGATTATATATTATGAAGAGACAAACATTTTAATATGCAAATAAATTTTGGAAATTATATGTACCTCAAATTACAAAAAAGAAAAAATAACCCTGTGCAGCATTCGAACCACATACAGAAATTTCATCAGGATTGTTTGACGTCTCCCCTATTATTTCAAATTGCATTGCATTGCTAAACCGCTCTAAACTGGAAATCAAAAGATTCAATGTGACTTTTAAAGTCATTGAGATGAACTGACTTAGGCCGATGATATTGTCATCAAGACCGTCCGAAATGCAAACCATCTCTACATGATATAGTCAGCGTTTACACGAGAAAACTTTTTCCGCAAAGTTTCCTTGTTTGTGGGCAAGAAGGGAAAAACGAAAGGGATGAGGTAAAAAATTTGTCATATGTCGCAAACGCAAAACGAAAAACACAAAAGAGAATAGATAAGAATTTGTCTCTCAGACTTTTCTCGTGTAAACGTCGACATAGCAACAGACAGCCACTGTTGGCCCACGTGTTGACACTGCAAAGTCTAAACAAGAATCACCAAAGCTAGAGGTTTCCTTGCACAATTCCGTAGCATATGAAAATCAAATATACTCAACAAGATTTTCCACAACAAATTCCGATAACATTTTCTACAGTGAAATTTTCCGTAGAATCCGAATATCGTAATGGTTTTTTTCGATTGATCCCAATTTCCCATATAAATGGCAAAACTCAAAAAAATGCACTGTTGAGAGCACATATGTACTTCACATAAATGCTTGTAAGAACTTTAATTGATAGCCAACCAACCTTAAACTTTTCTATAGTGTAGAAGATTTGAATTATGTAGAATTCAAAAATACATTTAGGTCAGTCCTTTTTAAGACAGCCCCACTCGAACATTAAAGCTTTTCAGATAAAAAATATAAATGCCGTGTGGCGTTTTTGCGTATTTTAGAATGGCATAATTTAGAATACAATTGGACTTTAAAATTTGATCAAAATTTTACCTTTTATCACATCTTTCTCCTAAATTACCTTTCAGTAAAAAATTCCTTAAAATTGAACAAAATACATTTTTTTTTTGTTTTAATTGCAACAATTTTTATATGTTGTCATTAGTTGAAAAAATAAAAAAAATCAATAAAATAAAATTAATTATTTGTTGTGTTTTTGACATCATGGAAAAAAAAAATTCCTGCAATAATAAAAAAATTTATATCTGCTTATTTTTACCAATTTTTTTAATTTGATAAATGAATTTTCAAAAATTTGTAAAATATGGCATGAGCTTAGAAAATTTTTATTACGATAAAAGTAAATAATTTTTTATTTTTAATAATATTTATTTACGATCTGTCAATATTAGGAATAAGTAAATTTTATGAATGGAGTTTTAATTAACATAATAGTTACAACTGAGCGGAACTAAATAAAGAAAGAATATTTCGGAGTAATTACAAATATTCACAATACAACATTACATTCTTCATTATGTACATTAGACATGAAAAAAAAAATTTAAAAAAAAATGTATTATAAATGAGAATAAATCCAATTTTCTTTATTTTTTGGCCAAATTCCAAAAAATTAAAACTTTGTAGCTCTGGTAGCAAACCTTGGACTATTTTTTTTTATTTTTAAATGAGGGTATACTCGAATATGAATAAATTTTCGAAAATCGGGTGTTTCCGAAGAGTTCTAGAACATGCCATTTATTTGAACATGTCTAATGTACATACATATATGAATACAACCAATAAACGATCAGACAAGTTAAGGACATGCTAGTACTTTAGTCTCCTCGTTGTTAAGTTGTCTTCTAATAGTTGGAAGACTAATAACTAAGACGATTTGTATATCTTCTGCTATGTAAATTTAGCTATTTCAGTTTATATTAAAAGAATATTTTTTAGGTATTTGCTCGTTTGTTACAAATTAGGGTTCATCAACTAAGTAATTATATAATACCTTAGTGTCCTTGATTGATAGCGTTTCATTAACTGGATAGTTGAAATGCTTAAAATTTTTTTATTTCGAAAGTGGTTAAGTTCATTGATTGCTGTTGATCTTTTTTCTTCAAAAGAATTTCCAATGATTCAAATAAGTAGATAACTACGTATTTTAAAAAAATATATCACACAAAGAAACTTTGTTATCTTTTATTAAAAACGTGAAGATTTATGTACTTATTTTAATTAAAAAAAAAAATAAACTTAGTTCATTTTTCAACTATACGGCTTATACATACATGTAAAAAAACATATTAAACTTACACTATATTGTTATATAATTCAAAAGTTATTTGACTATTATTTATCAATAAATAGCTTCATTACATTCATTATTTTAAAGTTCAATTTTAAGTTAAAAGCAATTGAATAGATATGAAATTTACGTAATGGTGGAGTGTAGTCAAATGAAGCTCAAATAATCGTTTGTATTTTTTAACAAAACGCTCTATAATTTCAATATTTATTGGAATGAGTTACTGGATATGCAATAATACTAAGCTATCTAATCTGCCTGCGTAAAGCTGAAAACGAAATTTTTTCGGTGGCCACACTAACCGGAAATGCGGCTAAAATTTTTAGGATCATATGTTCTCCATGGAATAAATCGACAGCGCATATAAAGGATTTTCCAATAGTTGTGATATGTTTTCAAATCAACACTGTGGCTATTTAATAATCTTAAAATCTTGTAGTAATTACTTGTCAGTTATATTCAATCTATGGTTCGTTAAATGAGCAAAATTGTCATTACTGGCCTCAAGCCAGTCCGCAAAGTATTGACTGTATATATATCCACATTTATTGTTGACATAATTCCCAAAAACTATTTGGCCTTATGTCCTCAAATATTTGGGGATTATGTCCGATCTTAGAAGTGGTCATAGCCCCCCAAATAAATGATGATTATGACCAAAAAAAAAACGGACATAAGGCCCAAAATTGTTTGGGGTTTTATGACCATGGGGGTTATGACTGGGTATCAATTTTTTGTATAGAGTGGCTTTTGTCCCAAATTTTTTCGATTTTTCAAGAATTTACTGTTATCCATGCGATAAGCTAAATTTTTTTTGTTTTCGTTTCTATTTATTATTGAAATATTAATTAACTGCATACACCCAACTCTCTTTTAACATGATAGATACGTTCCTTAGAAAACCGGGCAAAAAAAAAATCGTGTAAAAAAATACATGCGATATATGGTAAATTTGGGGATTCGTTCCACAACCTTAAAATATCGTGTAAGATGAAAAAACTTTCCGAAAAACCGTGCAAAAAAAGTAATGAATGAAATCCATATTACTTAGAAAACTTAAAACAATTCATTTTTGTGCTTTCTCTTTTAAAGTTTTTCCATCAATAGGTATTCGTTTTTTCATTAAATTTTCCATCCAAAACACCATATGTTTTTCCGTTTTCTCTAAGGCACGATTTCGACAAAAAGAAGATGTTTTGGAACTGAGTTTTGATGCAGAAACTATTGGTTGTCGAAAAGAATTTTAATTTTTTCTTATTGTTCTTATAGCTTAAGCCAACAGCTTTACCGACCTTCGCCTCTCTTTAGACACAGTCTAAAATTTTATTTTATTTTCTAACGAAATTGCTCTTCTCTTTGGTATATTTTGTTGTTGTATATGCATTTTATTAATCGTAAATATGTAAAATAATATTACATATTTATAGAACTTATCTAAACCGAATACTTAAACATTACCTTTATTAGTAATAAAATATTAACATGAATGCAAATTATACTTTAAATTTTACCATCGAATTAAAAAAAAATTTTTAATTTGAACATCAACATTTAAAGCCACGATCTAAACGCTTTTACACAAAATAAACACTGAATAATCTAATGTTGTGTTCAAGTTGAAATGCAATGAAATAAAAAAAAAACTGATTATAACATTCGGGTATTCCCCCAATTGTATTTTTGTTGCTGTATACATAACTTTGCTGTACAACTTAAAATTAAAATTAAAAAAAAAAAATCTTTTTTGAGATAAAAAAAATCTTTTTTGAAATTCGTGCTAGAACAAAAAATTCGTGTAAAAAAGTTTATTTGCTCTTATTTTTGAACCGTGTTATTTCAAAATCGTGTGAAAAAGTACCGTGTAAAATGAGAGTTGGGTGTGCTTACATTTTTGTTGATATACTTTTTTTATGTAAAACAGAAGTTTTAGAGGTGCATTTAAGCTTTTTGTCCCTGATTGTAACATCCTATCCAAAATAATACTTTGTATTTCTTGGTTTTTTAGTATTTTTCCATAGCAGAAATTAAGAGATCACAAAATAAAGCATGCTATCCCCTGCTGCAATACTGTTAAGGTCACTTCAAAAAGTATTGCTGTTCCGGTGGCCTTAAAGTGCTTTGTTATTTCGGCTGAGAAATATGTACGTTCTCTGACTGCAAACTTAAGTAATTACTTGAACACTAGGATTTTATAATTTTCGAGAATGTTAGTTCCCGAAATTACAACCAGAGAGTGATGAAACGCATTTTCCATACAAAACCAGTGTATCTATCTTTTGGTTTTATAACCAAAATTTCCCAATTTTAACACTTTGTAGCGACCAACTCCATCATCATTTGCAAATAAAACAGAGTATCTGCAGTACAATTTTTTTTTGCGGTTTTTGCGTGAAAATACAAGTCACTATATTGCTATATAAATTTTCTAGTTGGTTTTCCTTTTTTGCTTGCAATGTTGTATAGAAAGCTATAGTCTGGTAAATGTCACTTAACTCAAAACTGTTCTATTTATATAATTTCCAATATCATTGGTCGATGAAAAGGAATTTGCTGATAAGCCAAGATCTTCTTTTAAAGAAAGTTTTAGCCATATTTTTGATGAATAGTAAAATTCTTTACAGAAATTGTTAGAAACAATTTTTAAATAAATTATATTTGTAGATTAGCAGAAATGAAGAATTATCTAGAACAAAAATAGTACTTTCTTATTATTGATCTTATTAATAATCTGTAACATTTTATTTCAGATTAACACAAATGGGCTTCTCACCTTTAATATGGAATTTGCCGAGTACCTAAACCAGCCTTTTCCACTGGAATATCCCTCTATTGCACCATTTTACTCAAATGTTGATACATCTGGTGCAAATTCCTCAACATATATATCGCTCTTTCAATCGGAAAGTCCAGAACATTTGCAAAAAGTAAACTACTTAGTAAGGTATGCTTTCACGGATAAGACGAATTTTGAAGCGAAATCAATTATTGTAGCAACATGGAATAAAGTTGGTTACTTTAATTCGAAAACAGATAAGCTGAACACTTTCCAGGTAAGAAAGATAACATATTTAAGTAAAATTCATATCAATATCGCCCTTTTCAATATATGCAGGCCGTTGTTATACTTAACGACAATGAGACATACGTGCAATTTATCTACCCAACTGGAGGATTGAATTGGATTCAAGGTGAAACAGGCTCACTAGGTTTGCCAGATATTCGAGCACAAGCTGGTTTTATTGCTGAAGATGGGCGTTCCTTTAATTTGGATGGCTCTGGATCAGATAATGTGATATTGAGTTTTCCTGACTCTACCTACTTATATATCAATGTTTGAATTAATTTCTAGGCAAGGTATCTGAATGAGAACTCTAATTTGGGTGTTCCTGGCGTTTGGCTATATCGCGTTGGACCACTGGATTATACTGAAAATGTACAGTCCCCTAGTAATGAAGAGACAACCACAGATCCACCAAGTGTCTTGCCATCATGTGCAGAAGGTAGCCATAAGCATTGCCACTCTAATGCCAACTGCTTTGATAAGTCAGAGGGTGTCTGCTGTGTTTGCAGGGAAGGCTTCTACGGCAACGGACAAACTTGTATTAAAAATGATTTTCCAATTCGCGTATCTGGTTCTTTGTCGGGAGAAATCAATGGACAAGTAATTGATGAACGTTCTAAGTTGCAGTCGTATATTGTAATGGCCGATGCTCGTAGCTACACTGCGATAAATCCAGTGACACCTGATTTGGGTACCCAGCTTAGATTGGCTTTACCCATTGTTAGCACTATTGGGTGGCTTTTCGCTAAGCCCGTAAATGATGCATTAAATGGCTACCAGTTGACTGGTGGTATTTTTCTCCACACATCGAGAATTAGTTTTGAATCTGGTGAGATTCTGATAGTAAATCAAACTTTTGAAGGTTTAAACTATTGGGATCAACTATCTGTGCAAATCGATCTCTTTGGCACTGTTCCACGCTTAAACAGCGCAGCTAAGTTTCACATGGCGGACTACATCGATGAGTATCGGTTCGTTACCCCCAGTGAGTTGTATTCTATACACGCGCATCAACTTGAAATACCGGAGGAAAATCGTGTCATCAGATTTCAGGTGGAACAGAACATTGTCTTTGGTCGTTGCTTGCTTGACGACGTCGCTGATCCAACAGGCACTTCTGTGCTACAGAAAGTGTCGAAAATTGTTTTGGACTATTTTGAACGTGATCAGGCTTTGCGAACTAGCGTTTTGACTAAAATTGGTGTGGATGGAGAATCCAATGTTTGCACTGATGGTTCCGCGAGTTGTGGTGCAAACGCACTCTGTATACCATACGAGGATACCTACCGGTGTGACTGCTTGAATGGCTTTTCACCAGAAGTCACTGACAGTGGCTTGGAAACTTGTGTCGATATAGACGAATGTGAGACAAATACCCATGTTTGTGATGAGAATGCTGAATGTAACAACAACCTGGGTGGATTCTCATGCGTCTGCTATGAAGGCTACGGAGGTAATGGATACAAGTGCTCACGGTATGATGAAACTGAAGAAGTTGTTGGCAACGTTGAGTCAACAACACCAGAAGACATTCGTGAAAATGAAAATGTCAATAGCAATGTCAATAATGCAGAAAATGGAAATGATGATGATAGAGGCTATGGTAATGGCTATGTTGATAGTCAAGACGGTGAACAACCCGAACACGAGCCTGTGAATAATCATGTTGATGAATGCACTGTGAGTATCAAGTTCTTTTGGAAGCGGCTGCTTATTTGGCTTTTAAATTTCTTATCCCCTTGCTTAGCATTGTTCATTAGATGCTGATTGTATCGGAGGTCGCTGTCAATGTCGTGATGGCTTCTCCGGGGATGGGGTAATATGCAATTACAATTGTGGACATGATGAAGTGTGGGAGAATGGAGTGTGTGTTCCTGCTGCCTTCGATGATCATACCCTGGAGCCACAGTGTAACTTTCTAGGCGATTGCACATGTCCAGAAGCTTTTGAACTTGAGGAGAACGATCAAATGTGCCATTTTATAGGACACTATGATGTTGACTCAAAATCTGAAGAGTTAGGTAATTTAATATGCAAATATATGAAATCGTGTGCTATTTTGTAAGATATTTAGCAGTGATTGCTGGTATTAACTCATATGTTCTTTTCGCTGAACTTTCCTTCAAAGAATTCAGCTGGGAATAGGCAGCAAAATGGTTTCCATACGTAGACCATTTTATTGTTTCAGAAATTTCAGTACAGGGTGCCACATTTCTCATTATCATAAATCGATCTCTTGTTATTGAATTTATTTAATAGTTGATTTAATTTTCTTAGTACCTTGCGACGTTGATTCCAATTGCCACAGTAATGCTACCTGTGACTGGTATGAACACGATATGCGTCATATTTGCACCTGTAATCGTGGATTCAAAGGTGATGGCTATACATGTATACAAATTGATGAGAGCTGTGCCACTGTAAGCATCTAAATAAATTTATAACATTTCCATTGTGTTTTTATTCGTATAAATTTTTCAGATACCCGGTATTTGTGATTCCCATGCCAGTTGTAAGTACAACGAGGCCATTGGTAAATCTGAATGCGTTTGCAATCGTGGCTATGAAGGTGATGGCTTCCGTTGTCAACTCGCAAACGAGTGTCAGCAGGACATTCATTGCGGACAAAATGCTATTTGTGACAATGGAGTTTGTCAATGCATACAAGGTTATGAAAGAGACATTCCGGATGTTTGTGTACCGGCCGGTAGCTGCGGCTCTGTATTTTGTGGTGTCAATGCTGTTTGCAAATGGGACGCTATAAAATCAATTCAGTATTGCGATTGCATGGAAGGCTATGAAGGTAATGCGCAAGAGGGATGTAGGAGCATTCCTGCTCAGTGTAACGTCAGGAATAACTGCGGTGTTCACGCTACTTGTGAGCCTACTGAGTAAGTAACACAATGAAGTGATGAGCTTTCTGTTTTTTATTGATAACTTGATAAGGCACAATTTTTTGAGAAAACCGGAGGAATATATGTTAAAAAAAGAGAACAATACCCAACATGACTGCTGCAAATATAATACAAAATATTTGAGGTGCCGATTTTCAACGCCAACTATTGGGAGTAATAAAATTTTCACATCCTGAAGTTATGTTAACAATTCTTCAAGCGCAATTATATGAAATAAAACAAACTTGTAGGGGTGTTGTCTATGATCTGTCCAAAATCTAAATACTCTGCGTTGCATTAATACTAGAAGTGCACGTGAAAGTTTTAGCATTTTGGGAGCAACGCAGTATAAACTTTAGTAAGGGGCCGTCCATAAATTACGTGAGACAATATAGGGAGAGAGAGGGCCTGGCAAAATCTTAATAAATCTCACCAAGGGGGAGGGAGAGGGGTTCAACGAAAATCTCACGTCAACTTTTTAATGCAGAGAGTACAGATTATTATAGCAGACTATATCTAAACATTATAAGGCAAATCTCACGGAAGGGAAAGGGGGGGTTCTGACAGAGGAAGTTGTAAATTTCTTCGAAAAAATACGAATAGAGTCCCACCTAGCATTTAGATGATAATTTTTTTTTAAATCACCTATACGAGTCATTTTTGACTACTATTTATGACCAAAAAGTGATTACTAAGAAAAAAAATTCCAAAAATCACATTCCGATCTACCCAATGATCTAAAACTGATTGCACAGGAAAACAGTAACAATATTATCACTTTTTGATCTACGTAATGATTCGAATATGACTTTAGAACTTATTCTTTTTTGAATTGTGTTCTGTTTTGTAGTTCATAATAACTTTACTAGAAGTAGATAATATATAAACACTTTTACAATAAGTAAAATTATGCATATAGGGCTGATGGTGAAGAAAAGAACGGCAAGGACACGCGAAAGAACGTGGATGCGAAAAAATTTAAGTCATATGACTAGCAAATGATTAGAAATATGACTCAAAAAAGACTCGTAAATGCCTACAAATATGACTCAAAAAGACTCGCATATGACTCGAAAAAGACTCGCAAGTTATAAGATATATGACTAAAATATGACTCGAAAAATGACTCGCAAATGATTAGAAATATGACTCGAAAATGAGTTTAAACTGATCAGAAAACGAGTCATAAACGACTCTTCAAGAAGAGTCGCGGATAGGGTACCATTTTCTCCCAACAAAAGTATCATTTATGATCAGAAAATAAGCGCATTTATGATCAGACAGAGGACTCAAAAAAGACTCGAATGTGATCGGAAATTTTATAAAATGCTGGCTGGGGTAGAGGGCTGTTTCCAAAACTCGTACGATTGATGATTGATTGATTGATCGATTGATGCTCACAATTCCAGGGTCATCCTGTTAAAATGAATGGAGTTTTTCTGTTCTCCTTAGACTGAAACCTTATTTGAGATCGGCAATGTTGCAAGATCGGCTCAAAAATGTTGCTATTTGACATATGTTTTCATACATGGCCAACCACATCGATTTAGATGAATGAGTTGATTTCACGAAATTCAAAACGTGCAAGTGTTTTTGCTTTGACGAAATGAGTTTTTTGTTGATTTTTTAACTTATTATAAATAAAGAACACTACGGACCATCTTGAATATTTGAACAATTTTGTAACGTCATTTCAACATCCATAAACATTTTCTTCCAGACCTCCCTCCTTCATATACTTTTTTGATTTCTGCCCTTCCCTCTTTCCTCTTTTACTGACTAACTACCCACTCGGGCTAGGCATGATTTGCCGGGCCAACCGGTAGGTGGCGCGATGTTGTATGAACTCATGCGATGGAATATAAAAGCGAAACTGCCCATTTTTTAAGTGAAATCTACTTTTATCCCTACTCTTTTACATACACGTAGTAGGCGTGTTTATGGCCTCACTGCTAAGTGGTTTAATTTGTTATAGCCTTTGTCTTTTATATAATTAACAAATCTCATTCATCCATAAAATTGTTGCTGATATATACAAAATGTTGTTTTAGTCGCAAATGGAAAATATGGCACCACCTAATTTTTCATTGAAACTTATTTCTGCCCGCTTTTGGCCGTGGTACCACTAATTTTTTCTATTGAAATTTACTTTTGCCCGTACCTCTTATGTACGTACCAAGTCAAATTCATCCGTGTCCAATTGTTGATGAGATATGATGAATTTGAATTTCCTCTAATAATGGTGGGCGTAGCAACGCCCATTTTTCCAAATTAAACTATGCTTAGAACCTTCCATAAATCATTAGAAATATCTGTAAGAAAAAAATGTTTTCCATCTGCGTCATTAATAGTTGCTGAGGTATAATTTTTTTTTTTTATATTATAGGTGTGGCAACATCCATTTTTTTATCGAAGCTTTATATTGCTCGTACCTACAACATGAGTACGAAGTCTTATTTATCTGCGTCAAATAGTTGGTGATATACGATAAATTTGATTTTGGAAGGCGTATCATCGCCTATTTTTCTAAACCAAACTTTGCGAAGACTATCTATAGATCATAAGAAGCATTTTAAAAATAATTAGGAAAATCCGTAATTAAGTTCGCAAGTTTATATGTGACAGAGAAACTGTTTTCGGTTTTCGTATATGGAGGGTGTGGTACTATCCATTTTTTTTTATTGAAACTTACTTTTGGTTGTATCTCTTGTACATGTACCAAGTCTTATTGATCTGCGTTAAATTGTCGATAGTAGTTTTGTATGAAGGCCACCCTAAGTATGCCTTGTGGTATAAGTTCCATAAGAATCGATTAACATGTCTTCGTAAAAATGATATATAAAAATATTTTTGTATGAGAGCCACCCTAAATAAGTTTTATAGCCTATGACACCCGCCTGAATGATACTAACATACTGTAAAAATTACATTTAAGTCGGCGTCCATAACAGACAGACAGACAAAAAATGAATTTTATATATCTGATGATTTTTTTTTCAGGGATCCCGCCAAATACGAGTGTCAGTGTGATGCAGGTCACCACGGTGATGGTTACGTTTGCATCGAGGAGCAAAATTGCTTAAACAATCCAACGTTATGTGACTTAAATGCTCGATGCCAGTCCACCAATACGGGCTTGGTCTGTGTGTGCAATCAAGGCAAGTAGATTTGGCTAAGCCTTTGCGTTCAAATGTTAAATGAAAACTACATTTTAAGTGTTATATCTTAGTTCAGCATTTATTTCATTAATTTTTCTTTCACCAAAACTTATCTGTATTTTTTATTTCTTTCATATGATACTTCTGTTTTTTCGGGTCTGCAAGCTGTACAAAAACAATAACCGAATAGAGCCAGGCCAATGAGAACGTTGAAATATCCATTATTTCTATCCCATGTTAAGGGATGCATTAGAAACTCTCGTAGTCCACTCAAAGTTGAAATTCTCTTAGGTGTTGCAGCTGGTTGGTTTGGCACGGTTTTTGTTGCATAAAAAGCTGGCATTCCAGGATTTGAGATGAGCGGTTGTCGCATCAAAATTGTATTTTTATAGCCATTGATTATAAAGAATTTGGGAAAATTAGCAAATTTTAATATAAAATTTTGAATCATTTTTAAAAAGATTGCCTAAAAATTTGAAGTAGAAAGAAAAAAATAAAAACACAACTTTCGGAATGTGTGTTTTGTTTTGAAAATTTTGTATGAGAATATTTTGTAAAAGGTTGAGAACAGTCGAGATATAACACAGATAAAGTATTCCTTTATGCAAATATATCTTAAGGCCAAAAAATATATGTATAAATGGATTTTCCATCTCATGAAGAAATCGATAGCTCTATTCGAGTAAAGTTCCATAGCTATAAGACATGCAGTTAAAAACAAACCAACTATTCTAGTTCTTTCACTAATTACTCATTTTCATACCAAAGGTTATTTCGGCAATGGTTCTGTCTGCCAGGAACGTCAACAACACGATTCTGGTTTCTTACTTGTCAGTCAGGGTGTTGTCATTGTGCGTGTGCCTTTGAATGGAAAGAACGTACGCCCAATATCGGTTGCATCAATGGCTATTGGCCTGGACAAAGATTGCGTTGAGGGACGCATTTACTGGGGTGATATTGCCACAAAAAAAATCATCAGTGCTAAATATGATGGCACAGATAGTCGTCCGTTCATTTCGGAAGGTATTGATAAAAAAATGATATGTTAATAATAGCACTAAGCACAAAGCTTTTGGTTTATTCCGCAGACATCGAGTCACCGGAAGGCATTGCAATTGACGCCATTTCACGTCGTATCTATTGGACAGATTCGGTAAAAGATACCATCGAAGTGGCCAGTTTGGATGACCCCACATTGCGTGCTGTATTAGTCAGTAAAAACTTGGTCAACCCACGTGGTATTGCAGTTGATCCTTACAGGGAGTAAGTGTCTGTGTGTAAACTCTAAAATAAGATTTCCTTATCTTCTTTTTCTTTTAGAAAACTATATTGGTCTGACTGGAATCGTGATTCGCCCAAGATTGAAGTATCTGATTTAGATGGCTCTGGACGCGAAGTTTTACTTGATAAGTCCAGTGTAACCCTTCCAAATTCTTTAGTTATTATTGAAGGCAGCGGTGAACTGTGCTATGCTGATGCTGGTACCAAAAAAGTTGAGTGTATTGACACATACTCCAAACAAAATCGCACCATCTCCAACGATTTACAATATCCTTTTGGACTGACTTTCACAAAAGAACAGTTTTATTGGACTGATTGGTCAACGTAAGTCCTTTTCTTTTACGGTGACCTTATGTCAATTAACCGGAATTCTATCTTATAGAAAAAAACTGGAGAGTGTTGATGTGTTTGGAAATCGTCAGAAGGGCATGCAAACACCATTTTTTGGTAGCCATAAAATGTATGGTATGACTGCTGTTGAAGATAACTGCCCACAGATTGGAAGCCCTTGTCAGATCAAAAACGGTGGTTGTCTAGATGCTAGAATTTGTCTGGCCAATCGTAAATCTCCATCGGGTAAGAGCTGCAAGTGCACAAAGCAATCAAAATTGTGTACCGTACCACAATTAGGTGGTCAGTTTTAGATGTAAAATGTTAATGTTCCATTCAACTTAACTCATTTATTTATAAAATATATACATAATATTTTGTTAAATACTTTAATAAACTGTTCTTGTATCAAAAAATCGGTGCCAAATTAAAAACTACATAAGCCATTTTATATATATTTAATAAATAACACTAAGAAACATTTAAATGTAAAATTTTACTTATGGATTACACTCAATGGCCTTCAAGGAGCGGCTAGATCAAAAATAAGCTTAGGAAAGTACACATCTGATTTGTTTGCAGTTTCTTCATAGGCACTTCTAAATTGACTTAGCAAAAACTTCCAAAATAGTTTAAATATAGTGTGATTAATGGAATTATGTGTATAATGGAATTATACACGAAGACTTTCAGGTGTAGGGGAAATGTTCCAGGAGTAATGCTTTAAATGCAAATAAGCTTGAAAAGCAAATTCGAAGATTTTTTAGAAATTTGACGGAATACCACCTGGAAGAGCTTAAAATGATAATTTTATATGTTCAAGACTTTGCTATATATGTAGTTGATCATTACGTATCGTTTAGTAAACAGTGGCGTATTGTGCATATTTTGCGACTGGGGCGAATAGTTGAGTTGCCGTTTTTTTTCATCATTTCAAGAAAAAATTTATATTGAACAAAAAAAAAAAGTTCCTCACTTTTTCTTCTCCAAAAACTTGAATTACAAAATCATCACACATACCCATCAATTATTTATAATTTGCTAAAGAAAAGGTCCTCACTTTTGTAGATATTTATATATACGAGGACCAAGTTATAATCACCAGTGCCTAATAGCCTTTCGTTAAACTTAAGCGTGGAATAAATGATAACCATAGCAAGGGAGTGGCCATTATAAATTTCTATGGCAGACTGAGCTTTTAAATTTTTTTGGTTCAAAAATGGCTAGAGAATGCAAATCTTGTCAGAAAATACCACTTTTTAGTTTTAATTAAAGCTTACCAAAATTTAAATAAGTCCTCGTAGTTCGAATTTTGAAAAAAGAGTTTATTTTTTTGAAAAAGTCAAAAAAATATTTTTTTTTTAATATTTTTAGGCTTAAAAATTCGTAGACTCCGCAAATTTTGTCGGAAATTAACTAATTTTCTGAAAATACCAACAAAACGTCGGAGCCCGAATTTTGAAAACAAATTTTTGTTTTTTTATTATTTTAAGTTAAAACCCAAAAAAACATTTTTTCGGCACTTAACTTAAAAATAAAAACCGGAAGCTTTTTTCAAAAGTCAGGCTCCGACGACTTATTGGCGATTTTTTTAAGCTTTCAGTTTAAAACGAAAATGTTCATTTCCGATAAAACTTGCACTCTCAAGGATTTTTTGAATCCAAACTTTAACCTTTAACTTAAAATTAAAAAAATTATTTGTTGTTAATATAAAAACGAAAATCCTTCATTTCCGAAAAAATTTCTGGTCTCTAGTAATTTTTGAAAAATGTTTAAGATAATGTTTTTGGCTTTTTCCAAAAAACAATATGTATAGTAAGTAACTTCGGGTATTGTGATATGGGTATTTTTGTATTTTAAATTACTTGTAAGTTTTACAGCATAGCTTCTACTTCTTTATGTGTTATGGTTTGTTGATGCATTGTGCAGTATATTACGACTTCGGAGATCAATAGCGTATGCCAATCTGAAGCTATTTCAACGAGATGGAAAAAAGCCAAGTGACACCTCTAAATTAAATTGGCGGGTAATGTGATATAAAGCGTTCGGATAATGTGATATACCATCATGAAAAGAAAAACAAGTATAAAACAGTAGGAACTAAAAGTACAATAACATTACATCTTTCAATAGAATTTCCATAAAAAGGAAACTAGATTTAAACTGAATCAATAAGCAAAAAGCCGAACATATTAAAGTCAGATAGATGACTCGCGTACAAAAATTGGAAGACAATCGTTGTGAGCCCAAATTAAATCGCATTGCAGGCATTGAACTCAGGTCTGACTCCTTGTATCTCTCTGGAAGAATTTGCTACAAAAAGCACAGGTAATGTCCTTACTGGGTGGAATTTCAGTTTTTATACACTCAGGTTATTTTTATTAAAACACACTTTAGCAAATAAAAAACTCACATTATTTATGGCAAAGTGTATTTACCCTCTAACAAATTTTAGTACTTCGGCTATAATACTTACTTTAGTTTGGACTTAATTCACACATGAAATGCACACAGATAAAATCTCGACTTGTGTCTAAATCCATTTCACCACACTGAGTCCAAAAACAGAGAAAGAGAAAGCACAAAGCCCTGCAGCAGTTATCTTTTTCCGTTACTGATATGCTGACAAAAAAATTTTTGTCGAGAGTTGTTTATTTAAGGAAATATGATGGCATATCACATTACCCGACCATATCAAAATAATAATAATACTCAAAAACCAAGGCACCACATTACTTGAAGTCCAAACATACTCGTTTCTAGAAATAAGTGACAGAAGCGGCAACAGTAATGTTAAGACTGTGTTCTCACACCTTCCACTAGTCAAATTTTTCTAAAAAAAAGAATACAAAAAAATTAATTGAGTTTCAGTAAAACGCTTCGCCACAGCAGAAATCACGCTTTTAGTCGAAATGAAATGCAAATATGCTCTATGAACTGATAAAAAACTTCCTGACTATTGTATTAATGGTGCAACAAGATCTTTTAATTTATTTGAACATATTGCTTGTAATATATGTTAAAGAATATATTAAGATACATATATGTATGTATTGAGCTATGGCTGAGTTACAGCTCGAATGGTGCAGAAAAGGTAATGAAAATTACCCAAAAATTAAGTACAGTAGGCGGTTTTGAGACAAATATTTGAATGTCCAAACAACATAATGAAATACAAATTTGATCGAACTCTAAGCTGAAATTGCATTTTTTGAATATTCTCAATCCAAAGCACAAATTGAATAACCCGTTACTTTTGATGTCTAAGTTTATAATTTTTGCTTGATTAAAGCCCTATAGCTCCAACATACTTAATTCGGGCGAACGGCAGAAAAGCCACAACGGTTACCCGCTGTCAAAATTAGAATACACTTGATCGCTTGAAATGGAACAAAATTGCGGCGGACGACGGAGAAACCGCTGACGGCTAGCCATCGACTTAGATTTAATTATATTTTTTTCGACTGCGGTTCACGGATCGGTGTTGCAATTCGAATCAGCTGGATCAATTCGTTGATTTTAATGAATTTCAATTATCTATCTACTATTATTAAACGAGCTAAAATTGTATGTATATAAATATATAAATAAATATGTATACGACTGAACTTTATTCCGAAAACGGCTGCAGCGATTTTAATGCCCGGATTTGATGCATATGAAAACAAAATGAGAATTGGGCTAGATTTTAAGTTCTTAAGGACTCTAACAGGGACGTGGCACTGCCCTATACTTTAATTTTTATAACATTATAACTCGCAAACTACTTAAGATATTTTGACGAAATTTGGTAGACTGATGCAAATAATAAATATTTTTAATAGAACTAAAAGTGGGCGGAATTGGAGCAGAGGGCATGGCATCTTTCAACAATTAAAAATTTTTATTCAATATTACTCAAAAAAGCGCCTACGATTTTCATTAAAATTTTGAAGACAATACTGCTAAAAGCAGTCATCATAACAAGCTATGCCACTATGCTGGCAAAACTCGTTGAATGGCGTGGCACAGCCCACAATATTTATAAATGCTATAATAAGAGATCGAACAACGCAATCGTTATGAAATTTAATATGGTAGATATACTGGCTACAAGGTATCTTATAACCAAAAGTGGGCGCAATGGCGTCTGTGGGCGTGGCACCTTCCGCACAAGCAAAAATTGTTAAATGTTGTATTTAGTGTGCTATGGGAGTAATATTTTTTAAATTTGGCATAGAGATGTTGCTTACCTAACTAAATAGATTTCGACGGGATTGCATCAGTGAGCGTGACGCCTCCTATACATTCAAAAAATGGTAAGTGTTATATTTAGTGTGCTATGGGAGTAATTTTTTAAAATTTGGTGCAATGGTGTCGGTCACTATAAGTTTTGAAACTATATGAATTTTGACGGGATTTCTTTAGTGGGAGTGGAACCTCCCATACAAACTTATAACGTTACTGCCATATTTAACGAACTAAAGGAGTGATCCTAATAAAATTTGGTCTTAATATATTCAGCCTCTTTCAACTTTGTTCGAGTTTTTCAACGTCTTTCAACTGCTTTATTATTTTTCAACCTCTTTTAACTTTTCTCAACGATTTTCTACATTTTTCAAATATTTTTAACGTTTTAAATACATATATGTTTGACTTTTTCAACCTCATTCATTTTTTTTCGAGTTTTTCAACTTCTTTCAACATTTTTCAACCTCTTTCAACTTTTCTCAACATTTTCCAAATTCGTTTGACTTTTTCAACCTCTTTCAACTTTTTTCGAGTTTTTCAACCTCTTTCAACTTTTCTCAACATTTTCCATATTTTTTCGAGTTTTTCAACCCCTTTCAACTGCTCAACATTTTTCAACCTCTTTCAAATTTTCTCAACATTATCCATATTTTTCGAATTTTTCAACCTTATTCAACTTTTTTCGAGTTATTCAATCTCTTTTAACTGTTTTCGAGTTATTCAACTTCTTCAACTTTTTTCCATATTTTTCGAATCTTTCAACCTCTTTCAACTTTTTTCAACCATTTCCATATTTTTTCGAATTTTTCAACCTTGTTCAACTTTTTTCGAGTTATTCAAACTCTTTCAACTTTTTCAACATTTTTCTCCCTCATTCAACTTTTTTTGAGATTTTCGACTATTTTCGAGGTTTTCAAACTCTTTAAAATATTTTAAACATTTTCCATGTTTTTTTGGACATTTCAACTTCTTAGCTTAACATTGCTCATATATTATCAACTTTATTAGCCTTCTTCACCTGGTTCAACCTCTTTCAACTGTTTTCAACATTCTCCATATTTTTTTGACTTTTCAACTTCATCAACCTCATTCAACTGTTGGAAGATTTCAACCTCTTTCAATTTTTTTCGACTTTTTCAACCTCATTCAATTTATTTCGAGATTTTCAACTTTATTCCAAGTTTTCAACATCTTTAAGTTTTATCGACTTTTCAACCTCATTCAACATTTTTCAATCTCTTTTAACTTTTTTTAACATTTTCTATTCATTTTCGAATTTTCCAACCTTATTCAACTTCTTTCGAGTTAATCAAACTTTTTCAACTTCTTCAAAATTTTTCAACCTCTTTCAACTTTTTTCAATATGTTCCATATTTTTTGAACTTTCTCAACCTCGTTCAACTTTTTTCGGCTTTTCAACCTCATCCAACTTTTTTCGAGCTTTCAATCTCTTTCAATTTTTTCAACACTTTCATGTATTATCGAGTTAATCAACCTTTTTCACCTGCTTCTACCTCTCTCAACGTTTTTCAACATTCTTCATTTCATTTTTCATTTTAACTTGTTTTCGGCTTTTCAACCTATTCAATATTTTTTAAACATTATCGACTTCTCATTCAATTGCATTACATTTTTTCGACTTTTTCAACCTGAAAACGAAAAACCGAATTTTGGTCGGTCTCCTGGTCCTTTATTTATAGTATCAATTTTAATTCTATGAAAAGTAATTCTAATATAAATGACTTGCCAATAGAAGCAAAACGTAAATAAAAATGGGTTTCACTCTGTCACATTCACAAATATATCAATACAAAAATTATTTTCTTGTAAGCACAAAATGACAGCTGAATTTTCCGTCGTCCATCGAAATTGTGTTTAAGCTATTACTCCACTCAATAATATGACTAGCAGTTCTCGTTCTGAGAGCCGGGTTTCAAAAAAGAAAAGCCAGAATCATATGGCATTGCAGAAAATGATAGCAAAAGTCAATATAACAGAGCAATTTATAAACAGCATCAGTGATCAGTCGCTTTAGTAGTGATGTGGTAGATAGACATATTTATTTTGAAATTGAGAATTTTAAGTACTCTCATATATAATCAGATTTGAATTAATCATACCATTCACATTGTTTAGTTCAAGGTTTTAAATAACTTTTAAATGTAGATTACACAAAATAAGTAAGAGTTAGCTATCGACTTAGGCTACAAGAAACTAGGCGTTATTTCGTTTGTGGCACTGTTTGCTTCAGGTTCATAAATACTCAAAGTGTGTGGTATCCATATAAATTGGAATTTAATCTGCATAAGTGATAACTCATACGGCTTTTTCAACAATGGAACACTGTCGAAAGTATCGTAAGTTTTACGTAAAAGTATTTGATTATCTTAAAATTAATTGTGTAAATGCGAGTTTTCATGATATACTGATTGAACTTAACCATACGAAGGCTTGCTGAAAAGTGATCTAGTACCAAATCAAAGTTCAATGTCTTATTATAAAAAGGCATTTAAAACGAGCCACGTTGGAATTTGACAAAAATCGAATATTGTGCAGCAGACATGTTGAAAATAATCTCATGTTCAAGAATTCTTTTGTGAATAAATGTAGTGAACTTGGCAAAGGACTTGAGCTATTAAGCAAGAAAAGGGAAAGGTCTACTTGAGTAGAGATCACAAATTTTTTCCTTACATATAGGATTAACAAATGGCAGTAAATTTCTTTTGATAATTCCTTGTGAGTACAACAGGAATATGGATAAACAAAATTTGAAATATATAATTTTAAGTAAAAAAAAAAATACAATTTTCTAATTTTTTTACTCAAATGTCGAACAATAAAAATTTTGCAGCTCTGGCAACAGCATATTTTCTTTTATTGAGGATATTCTTGAAAATGAGTAACATATCGAACTTTAAAGTGTTCTTAGAGAATTCTCAAACATGAGTTTATTTTGAACATTGGGTGAGATTAACATGGTTGATATATGTACATATTTTGGACTCTGTATCTTCGATGTCATTAATAATTACACTGTATGTAGTGAAATTGAGGAACATCGACATGAAAAGACAAAATTTTTTTTTCCATTTACATTACCCCTTCAGAGTCACTTCTTAACTCACCTATGCAGAGTTTTAGTCAAGTTTTCTGTAAAAATTTACATACGGTACAAACGACTGAGAGTTTTTTAACACGGTTTTCGGCAAAAACGCTTAATAGCGGAGCATCAGGAACAACTTTGCTTCAAACGCCATACTCTCGTTTGTTAATTCAACGTTATCTCAGAGCGCTGACACGTTAGCCAAAATCTGATCTCAGATTCGAACTTTGTGACTCTAAATTACTCTTTGTTGATAACAGTCGATGCTTCTCCAATTTCAATGCTTGCAATGTAATATATTGAACAGCTGATGTTTAACGTATTTGTCAATGAACATCTTATTCTTTTCGGTATTTAAAGCATTAATAATTTTATAAATGTTTAGTTTACATTGCCTAGTATGAAGGAAGATAAGCGACACTATCAAGATGATATTCTATAGATGCAAGATTCCATAGTAACTGGTAAATTATTTTTAAATAAAATTTGCTTATAAATTTGAAACATTTGAATATACTTTCAGCATTTTAATCGTATTCGCTTATCTAACGAGAGTTCGCAAGAGGCTGTCAACCGAGTGCAAAACAGTCAACTGATAGCGAACCATGGAGACGCTCTACTAGCAACTAGTGTGCCCGAATTGAAAATGTAATAATATACTGAATAATAATTACTTTTAAGCCTTAGTTGATTTCCTTTAAAAGAGGACGCCTCTGGGGAAATCCTTGTTCTCCGGCGCACTCTAAATATCATAAACGATTCCTTGTCGGCTTACACCTATAACATCAATATACCACATTCCGTTACCGAGTTCACAAAAAGGACGAAATGAGGCATATGGATATTATAAGTGTAAACCGACAAGAAATCGCTTATGATATTTAGAGTATGTTGGAGAACAAGTATTTCTTCAGAGGCCATATCTTTTAAAGGAAATCAATTTAACTTAAAAGTTGTTTAATATTCGAGAGATTATTACAGAAATTGCAATCAATGGAGGTTAATCCGCAAATCCCTTGGCTGGCCGCTATTTATAAAAACTAAACAACTGAAATCATTTGCGGTGACTCGCTTGCGTCGTGCGCAATTAAAATGGCAGCAGCACATTACTCTCAGGGACTAAGTTTGACTTAGTTTATAATTAAACCAATTGTAAAGAGAATTGTTTTGTCGAACACGAGATTGAAGACCTTACCTTATAACTTGCATACAGGTTTCAGTTTCTCAGGTGCTAACTAAACATTCCTAAAAATGAAGGATGATTTACGGTAATTAGAAGAAACTTAAGTGATTCATCTGTTATACTCCTCAAATGTTACAAAATTTTAAAAACTCCTGTTCTTTCTGAGTTCAGTTTTACACAATTCATCAAATCAAAACGCAGTGACGTCAAAAAGATGGAAATCAATATCGTTTCTAAAAGGAAACGTCTGCGTTAATTTTCAGCATATATTCCAATTATATCATCACGCACTTTCTGTGCTGAAAGCCGTGATGGCTCTGAGCCCTGTGAAATTACTTTAATATTTTTTATTATTTATATTAAATTTACAAATGGTTTCATTAGAATTTACGAGAATAAACGAAAGAAATTATTGAAAAAAAAAAAAATTATGAGACATTTGCTTCTTATATTTTCAGTGGATCAAAAGTAGAGGAAGTAGATTTCAACAGTGGGCGTAGCTTCTATCATTCACAAGACATATTGTGAACTTTTGTCATGAGAATTTTACTGTAATGCCACTTTTGGTAAATTTGTGTCTCTTTCTCACAATCGCATGCCTCAATGACTAAACGGTCAATTTTTTCTCCTAAACCATCAATTTTTAGTTAAGAACTTGGTCAAAATATTCAGAAAAAAAAAATCTTTTATAGACCAAATCCATCTCAAACCATGCACGCGGATTATTTCATGTTACGGAATTGGTTGCCGATTAAATATGTTGTTTTTCAAGGGATATAAGGGGACCCATGTTTCCCCGATTTGAATAAAAAAATTTTTTTGTGAAGTTATGCCCATTTTAGGCCAAAAATGGTTTCAAAAAAGCGGCATTTCCATTCAAATCAAAATAATTAATTTTTGTCTTTTGATTCTTATAGAACTTCTTAATCTAGGTTAGAAACTTTAAAAAAGAAAAAGAAATGATTTCGATCTCCTACGACCAAATAATATTAGCCAACCGGGGGATCAAATTCATGTTTTTTCAAATGGCTGTAACTTTGCGAGGAAACATCGCAGATTACCACTTGAAAGCTCATTTTAAAGAGCATTCCTTTTTCCGGAATGGACATTTTCCGGAACGACCAAAAACCCGAAATTCGTTTTCCGGAATCGGTTTTCCGGAACGACTGTTTTCCGGAATGGACATTTTCCGGAACGACCAAAAACCTGAAATTTTTTTTCCGGAACGACGGTTCTCGGAATATTTTTTTCGTAATCGATTTTCTGGAATGTATATTTTCCGGAATGATAATTATTCGTATGCATAAAATCCACAACTCATGTTGCTATAGTAACGCAATCTGTTTATTACTTTCCTATTTCTATTTGATATTGTAACGTCTTTTATATTCCAAAATTCTACGCAAAAATGGACGCGAAAATAATGGGCACAAAACTTTCTATAAATGGTTACTTGTACACTCGGGGCAAAAGTGAAAATGGCAAAATTTACTGGGAATGTGTGCAATATCGAGCACGGGAATGTCTCGCTAGAGCTGTCACCGCTGATATTACACCAGGTCGTAGTATAACAGTCTATCGAGGTCCGGATGATTCAAAGCAGAAATGGTTGGACTTTCAACGTAGAATCAGATCATTCGTTCAAAATTACGCGAAATGTGCAGATCGCGGGGATAGTTCTGTGAAAATTTCAAATTTATACAAATTTCATACAAATACAAAATATTTTACTCATGACGCAGAAGTTAGTATGTAATTATTATTTCCGGAAAATAGTCGTTCCGCAAAATGTATATTCCGGAAAACCGATTCCGAAAAAAAAAATTCGGGTTCTTGTTCGTTCCGGAAAATGTCCATTTCGGAAAACGGATTCCGGAAAGTGGGTGGGAACGCATTTCACTGGCCAAAACTTATAACGGCTTTATTATCATGGCGATTAACTAGAAATGTATTTTTTATGTTGACTCTAGGCTAAAAGAAGAACTCTGAGAAAAATCTTAGCCCTTGTACTACGGTGTCAAAAATGGCACGTAGTAAATTTTTTAAAATTCCATAATTAATGAAATAAAAGATTTGTTTTTATTTTTAGATTATAGTATTAGGTTAAGAAATACATAACGTTTATTTAAGCATCACTTTCTAACAATAAATTGGTTAAAATGTTTAAATACATTGAACTTAAAATTTCAGTTTCCCCAATTTCATCTTCCTCTTCTTCATTCTCGCATGCTTCATAGCTTGTTAAGTTAATTTATTCGACTGGGATTTCACACCTATTGCTAACCTATAACTCTTTTAGCGCGTTAAAAAAGCTTAATTTATTCCCTTTAAAATGGTATCTAATTAGTTGTAAATTTTTTTATAGTTATACCCTTTTTAAAGAAATATAAAAAAATTTATTCAATGATTATAGATTTCGATTTTAATCGTTTGGGCTCAAGGTGGATAGCAAGCGATGTTGAAAAACATCGATGAACATCGATATTAATCGATTTTTCCCCACCCCTATTAGGTCGCTCAGTTGAAATGATTTTGATTTTTTTATCATTTCTCCCATTATCCGTTTTGACACACATACATATATTTAGTTGAATTGACAGTATATGTTGCTGCTGTTGTGGGCTTGGGTTTCGAAAGTAGGTACAACAGGTAAACGAACTCGTTGCTGAATATTTGTGGATGTCGTTCGCCACGCTTCAGCTTGGTTGAGTTGGCTTGTAACCACTTTCTTTTGTACTAATTACGTTCGTCTCGAAATCTTATGGTAACTACATAATTTGATTTTTGAAGTGAAAACTTCTTATGGGACGTTGTGCGGCTGAGGAAAAAAGTATAAACTCGCGACACCGACCGTCATCGGGATTCCCCGTCATGAATTCGATAGTAAAATTTTAATGTTCTTTAAAGACTTGGGAAACGAACTCTATTTTGGAATTTTGAAGACTTGGGAAACGAACTCGATTTTGGAATTTTTAAAACTTGAGAAACGAACTCGATTTTAGAATTTTTAAGACTTGGGAAACGAACTTGATTTCAGAAATTTGAAGACTTGGGAAACGAACTCGATTTCAAACTTGGAAGACTTGGGAAACGAACTTGATTTTAGAAATTTGAAGACTTGGAAAACGAACTCGATTTAAAAAAAATTTAAAAAACGTTGCCTACTTTTAGGCGGTATTAATAATTTGCCCCTAAAAGTATGCAACACTTTCTGACAAATTTCAAAATAGCGCCTTAAAGTAGGCAACGATTTTAAAAATTTCAGAAAATGTTGCCTACTTTTAGGCGCTATTTTGAAACTTGTCGGAAAGTGATGCATACTTTTAGGGGTAAATTATTAATAGCGCCTTAAAGTAGGCAATGTTTTTGAAAAAAAAAATGGCCCTTGCAAGTATGCAATTTTTTGGAAAAAAAAATTTTAAATTTTTAGCATACATATGTTGACTTCCGGTTAGCTGTTGCTCAGTCAGCAAATTTTTCTCTGCTAGCGCAGCCGAAAGCAGAACCAGCATCCCAAAGCAGAGAAAATCTCAAATACCAGGCCACCATAAACCAGCAGCAAGCAAATTTGGTTTTTTGAAAAACTTTAAAACGTTATATCTCGGCTATTACTAAACCGATTTAGACAAATGAGGTGTAATAGTTTTTTTAAGAACAAGCAGATTTTTTTGAAGTCATTTGTGTTTTGATAAACTGTCACTAGATGGCGTTTTAAGCAATTTGAATATTCTAACAGCCATAACTCGGCAACGAATAAGCCGATTTTATAAATGTGGTTGTCATAGTGTCTGTAGGAAGAAGCAGATTTTTAAGCTAAGTTTTAGAAAAATTATTTTTAAGCTATTTACTCACAGGTCCAGGTACTTTCTTTACCTGATTTTTTCTTAAACTTACATAATTCGCAATGATGTTTCTTACTGCAATCAGAATAAATTTTTGTTCTCAAACATAAGGAGTACTTAGCAAAGAATTATATATGAAAGAACTACGCTCCCAGAAATGTCGATAATTGGTTCGCTTCACTAATTTTCTGACAATAAAATTACAGTGTTAGAATGAGGGGAAATGTGATTTTGGCTTATGCTGCGTATTGGGGTTTTTAGCAACGAAGCTGCAATTCCCTCTGATCTGATCTGCTACCAGGCAACCAGCAAATCCAACAACATGATTTTTATTTTGACTCCTTCAAACTTGCAAATTTGCAAGTGATCCCGCGTAAATTTTGTTGTTGGTTTTTCTTCAGAAAAATTCAGTTGAAAAAATCCTAATAAAATTGCGTGTATTTGTTGTTGCTTTTTTGTAGTTTACAACTGATACCGTTATTTGTAATTTTGTTGGTATTTTTTCGGCAGAAAAATCACAAAAATTATATTTATGTTGTTTGCTTGTGTGTGTGCTCAAATTAGGCTATTTTTTTGCAACCAGGTTTTTTCCTTTGGGGGCTATAAATATATAGAAATTATGAACTTATATTTTTCAATTTTCTTGTTTTACTTGAAACAAATCATTAGATGAAACAAGTTAATACTAAATAACTTCAATAGGAATAGCTTAATTACTAGACCTGATCCTGCATTTAAAAAAACACGAAAATCAAATTTTCAAAGATAAAAAATGGAGATTTCTTTAAAATTAACACGGAAACTAAATCAATATGCCAAAATACACTACTGCTATCGCCGTGTTATTTTAATTTGGGCTTAAGCCTTTCCGAATCCAGAAATATTCATATAAGGGGCTTAGCACCCTTGATCCCTTGATCAAGTACGTACATTTTTCGGCTCAAACTGAAAAATAAAAATGATATTCATGTTGTTTTATTTGCTGAGCGCCTGCTTCAAACAAAATTTCATTCGTCTTACGGATTGAATTGAAATTATTTTACAAAACTCAAAATATTTCTATAATTTCTATATTTTTCAAAATGGTCATGGAAATAACAATAAAGGTTATACTAAATTGTCACATTAAAATTTGACAGCAAAATATGGCTTCGCAACTGTCAAAAAATTCTTCAACTCAATTTCTGTTGTTTACATTTTGCACTGGATTTTGACAACTATGAAACCACATTTTGCTGTCAAATTTTAATGTGACAGTTTAGTACAACCTTTATTTTTATTTCCATGATAATGTTGAAAAATATAGAAATTATAGAAATATTTTGAGTTTTGTAAAATAATTTCAATTCAATCCGTAAGACAAATGAAATTTTGTTTGAAGCAGGCGCTCAGCAAACAAAACAACATGAATATCATTTTTATTTTTCAGTTTGAACCGAAAAATGTACGTACTTGATCAAGGGATCAAGGGTGCTAAGCCCCTTATATGAATATTTCTGGATTCGGAAAGGCTTAAGCCCAAATTAAAATAACACGGCGATAGCAGTAGTGTATTTTGGCATATTGATTTAGTTTCCGTGTTAATTTTAAAGAAATCTCCATTTTTTATCTTTGAAAATTTGATTTTCGTGTTTTTTTAAATGCAGGATCAGGTCTAGTAATTAAGCTATTCCTATTGAAGTTATTTAGTATTAACTTGTTTCATCTAATGATTTGTTTCAAGTAAAACAAGAAAATTGAAAAATATAAGTTCATAATTTCTATATATTTATAGCCCCCAAAGGAAAAAACCTGGTTGCAAAAAAATAGCCTAATTTGAGCACACACACAAGCAAACAACATAAATATAATTTTTGTGATTTTTCTGCCGAAAAAATACCAACAAAATTACAAATAACGGTATCAGTTGTAAACTACAAAAAAGCAACAACAAATACACGCAATTTTATTAGGATTTTTTCAACTGAATTTTTCTGAAGATAAACCAACAACAAAATTTATGCGGGATCACTTGCAAATTTGCAAGTTTGAAGGAGTCAAAATAAAAATCATGTTGTTGGATTTGCTGGTTGCCTGGTAGCAGATCAGATCAGAGGGAATTGCAGCTTCGTTGCTAAAAACCCCAATACGCAGCATAAGCCAAAATCACATTTCCCCTCATTCTAAGACTGTAATTTTATTGTCAGAAAATTAGTAAAGCGAACCAATTATCGACATTTCTGGGAGCGTAGTTCTTTCATATATAATTCTTTGTACTTAGCTCAAATTTAATTATTCACAGTTGAGGCTACTGAGCCGAATATACTTCTTCCAGCAATTTTTGAAGTGAAAACTTCATATGGCACGTTGAGCGGCTGAGGAAAAAAGTATAAACTCGCGACACCGACCGTCATCGGGATTCCCCGTCATGAATGCGATAGTAAAATTTGAGTGTTCTATTGTTTCTTTTAAATAAATATTCCAAGTGGAAGACAAAAAGAAAAGAAGACACACTAACTGACACAATCCATTCTCATTCAACGATTGTTATGCTTACATGTGTGTTTCTTTCAAATTCCGTGTTATTGCGTTGACAAATTGAGAATGAGAGCGAGAGTAAAATTTGAATACATATTTCGTTTTTGTCTTCCATTGCATTGTCATATAAAAAGAAAACACATACCAACTAACACACTAACTTGCCATTAAACGATTTGTTTTCACTTCTGTCGGCACTCCCGGAGTTTTTTTTTGTCTCTTGAAAGTGGAAATAACGAAATTTCTTTGTATACTGTACCAAAGTGACATGTCATATTCAATGCTGTTTCATCTTCTATAGAACACTTCTAGTTTGGTTTGTGCACAGTAAAAGACGAGCGGTCAGTGGCCAGATGATCAATGACCATGTTAGGTTTTCATAAAGAAAATCAGCAGTTTTAAAAGACAGAAACTGCACCAAAATTTTATATTATTTTAAACGTTGTTTAATGCTTTATTGAACCCAACTACTTAAGTATATTAATTCATGCGCCCTCAATAATTTTGAAGCTCTGGACTATTCATTGAGTTGCGCTTTAAATCTGCTTTGTCTTCGCACAGTGGTTCGATTTCATACAAATTGAGGAAAAAATAGGAGTCGCGGTGCTACAGCAAATTTCGGCACATACCTTTCTAAGGTCAAGGATAAGAACATGCACGCAAAAGGCCAATTGCCACGCTTACGTGACATTTCAAATAGGTTCTAAAAATGATAGTAAAGTAACAAATTTCAGAACAGACTTTCCTAACCTCAATTATATGCAAATTTCAATTTCAACAAAGCTCTAAAAATAATAATATAGCAATGAATTTTAGTATGTAACTCTCTTTGGTTAAGAAAAAAAAAGAAGGAATTTATATAGTTAGGCATGGCAGGTAAATATGGAATCTATTCAGGCATTCTCAACTTATATTGATTTTTAGAAAAGCCATATTCACAACTTCCCATGGCTATATATCGGAAACTAGATCTGAGATTAATTTATTTTTGTTATATTACTCTTAAAATTAAGAATACGTAAAAAATAGTACAAAAAAATGGCGGCTTAGACCAAATTTCACATTGGAATAGGGCCAGTATGGTTTGCAGATAAAAATTTTAAAAAATTCCTAAAATTGTTCTATACTATTTCAAGCCAATTGAGGGCTGCGTCGCATTTGATTTTCGCAAAAAATGCAAAAAATAACCACCTTAATGTACATATTAAGAAAAGTACTTACTATCGAATTAAACAAGCTTACTTCCGATAAACAAACCCATATAACCGTACTTTGAGACACTTAAGGCAGACAAAAAAAAAAATTCTACTTTACTTCCAGAAATGATCAGAATTCCCGACAACTCCGTTTGTAAAAAATAAATGATAAGAAACGCGATATTGCAAAGGAAATTATATTTATTTAAATAATTTTTTCTGAGTCAGTTATTTACTTTAATTATTAATTTTAAATTGGTATGTATATTGTTTTTTTATTTTTAATTTAATACAATGTTAAAATTAATTGTACATAACATTACTTATTTGTGTAATCGATACATTTTAAATTTGTATCTGCCTTGTGATTTTGCATAACCATGAGTTTGTCCCACAATCAGATAACTTTTCTTTAATTTTTGTTTTTATAGTTACATCTTTTTTTTATTGAAAAGTTTCAATTAAAACTCGCTTGTTAAAATCATATTCTGCGTACTTTTAAGGACTTTTAAGTCTCAGCTACATTGATCCTCTTTTAAGTCTGTTATAGGTTTATTTTTGCATAAATTAAGGGTGCGCAAATTATTATAAATCCGATTTATTAATTTAACATATGCATTTGAAAATGTTATTGTAAGCAATAATGGTTCTCAAGGATCTTATATTATTTTGTTTAAATGAAGCTAAACTTCGCTATGATGTTTTCAGATAGAATGTAATAGATATTCTATTTAGTTAATTTAAGGCCTTACAATTAATTGTTCACATTTAATTTCGAGATATCAATTTTTCTATTTATAGTGGTATTTGAATTATATTTTGTCTGTACAGAATTGTTCGTTTATTTTATAAATACATTAATATAATTGGTTTTTGTATTTTTTAAAAGGTACTCTTTTAAAAGTTTTTCTAAGTTTCTATCCGTGTAACGTAACACAATTTATTTATGTTTTATTTCAATAATCTTTACAGTTCTTTGAAATATTTAATTTATTCTAAATTCTAAGTACTAAATTTTATTTTGTAAAGCGTTCTTAGTATACCAAAGCGTTTTGTAAGATTTTCTTCTCAAAGCTGATTTTCACTATGAAAACTTAACTTTAGCGTGAGAATGGTTTTCTTTCTTCTATTAAATAGTAAATTGCATAGACAGGAGCATATGAAGTTTACTAATAATAAATATCGAATAAAAATTATATAGAACTTTCAAGACAACCGTACAAACTTACATAGGAGACAATGGAAGTGGCTGAAATTTAAATAAAATTTATTCAATAATTTAATTTCAACTCAAATTAATTACAATATGCCTTAATGATAAGGATATTCAATTCTATTGAGAAAAAATGGAAATATTTTTTATTAAGTTTATCAATTGGCGGATTTTACTCCGGATTTTATTTGGGTACAAAGGTAAAAGAAGCTCTTAAAGGCTCTACCACATGGCTCTTATCGAGTACAGAACACAGAAGAGCATACCGAAAACATTGATGCTGTCCTTTTTTTTGTAGGCTAATATTGATGAATAGATATCACATGTGATATTTTTTATACAAAAAACATGATGGCAAATTATAAGGGGATAATTGGACTTTAGGGAGTGTTCATAAGCTATGTGGCCTCATTCCGCCGACGAACTTTTAAGTGACTTTATTTTGAATTCACTTTTTCCGGTAGTGCTTCATAGTTTTCTTTTAGACCAAATTCAAAGATACCATAAATGGCAAAGTGCATGGGCCTGTAGCAGTGTTGGTATGTCACAAGGATTTTTAGGTTAACAACGGTCATACGTCATAAATTGTCGTAAATGTCACAAATGTGACAAAAGTCGCAAACTCCAGATCAACCTCGTTTTCACAACTAAGTACTTAAGTAGTTTGCCAAACAATTTGACGTACAAAAAATTATATGTAATTCGATGAATATGTTTGACAAACAATTTGATGATATGAATCAAGTAATGAATAAATAATTTTGACTAAAACTTCATGTCCGTCCTTATTGATTGTTTTACTGTAGTTTTTGACAATTGAACATCCATATAAATGAAGGTCGTAAGTTAAAGTTGAAGCATCCAACCAAATCAGAAATTCAAGAAAAAGCACTTTTCAAAGCTCAATTTTTTCATTATCTCATCAGGGCTGTGTAAAATAATATAATTTTTTTCACTTTTAAATAAAGTTTGATGTCTACGAAACTGATTTTGTTCGAAAAATCATTGTTTTGATGGTTAGAAACTTTATTGAATTTTAAAGCATATTTCGGGAAATCCTACAATTGTGGTATGCATTCCGTAAGCCCATATTTCTGACTATCTGGAAATCGCATATGCTCTGAAACATAAAATATGTGATTTTCAAATATTTACAGTGTCGCAGTATTTTTGTCCGATTATGAGAGATGTCCGCTGAAGTTATGGGGTCATCAATTTCTTCATAAGCTTCGTCTTCAGACTCGCTTATCTCTGGAGTGGCACTTTGATTTTCAAATTGCACTTCAGTATTGTTGTCTTCAGTTAATAAACTTTCATCGATTTTCGAAAACTTGTCAAAACCTGCGTATCCTTTTTGAAATTTCGCAAAGGTTGCCGGGGCTAATTAATCCTCGACATTAAAATCGGCAAGATAAATATGTATTAGTTTCAAAGAATCGATCTTACGGAAGCAGTTTCTTATGTTTGTTGCATCAACTTTTTCCCAAGGGGCTTTGATGAGGTACAAAGCTTCAAGAAAATTAATAGATTTTTACAACTCTGATTTTAAAGTCGCTGTGTCAACTTTTGGTAGTAAGTGTTTTTATAGAGAGTACCTAATAATTTTGCATTATGGGTTGACAAACTGCAGTTATATTTGGAGGCAAAAAACAACCGGTAGTGCAATATTAAGAAGATATTTAAATACTCAAAGGCCAGCTGCTTTACCCACGGCCAAAATCAGCTCTTTCTTTCCTACCATGTTTGCACACAACAAAACTGTGACCCTTCCTTAGAGGATTTACCACCGATGCATTTTTCGAATTTAAGTGAAATAGTCTTATCAGGTTATGCGTGATGGATAGTGCATTACTTTTTAGAGTTAGTTTATGGCTCTGAGATGTTAAAAAGAATCAGTAACACGAATTAAGGTGAAGAAAGGTGACCCGACAATTTGCGCTAACTACCGGGGAATCAATCTTCTTGCCATCTCTTACAAGGTCCTGTCGACTGTACTGTGTGAAAGACTTAAGCCGTTTGCTAACACACTGATTGGGCCTTATCAGTGCGGCTTTAGACCTGGTAAGTCCACCATAGACCAGATCTTCACACTACGTCAAATCCTGGAAAAAACCCACGAAAAACAGATCGATACCCATCATCTCTTTATCGATTTTAAAGCTGCTTTCGATAGCCCGATACGGGATTGCCTGTATGCCACCATGTCTGAGTTCGGTATACCTGCGAAGCTGGTGCGGCTTTGCAGAATGACGTTGAGCAACACAGCCAGCTCCGTCAGAATAGGAAGGGACCTCTCCGAACCATTTGATACCGAACGAGGTTTCAGACAGGGCGATCCACTATCCTGCAACCTCTTCAACTTTGTGGTGGAAGGGGTGTTGCGAAAAGCCAGTGTACATCGTAATGGCACTATTTTCTACAAAAGTGTCCAGATCCTTGCATATGCCGATGATATCGATATCATTGGACGTTGTAAGCGAGATGTTACTGCTGCGTTCTCTGATATCGAAAAAGAGTCAGCGAAAGTGGGTTTGACGGTGAACGAGAGCAAAACAAAATATATGCTGTCCACAAACAGGGAGACGCGGCGTATTGGAGCCTTTGTTACTGCGAACAACTATACTTTTGAAGTTGTCAAGGAACTCACCTATCTTGGCACCGCCGTGAACACTCAAAACGATGTCAGCCTGGAGATAAAGCAAAGACTAACTCTTGCTAATAGGTGTTACTATGGTCTCAGTAAGCAATTGAGTAGTAGAGACCTCTCTCGCCCGACAAAACTGACACTCTACAAGACGCTCATCTTACCCGTGCTACTTTACGGCGCAGAAGCATGGGTTGTGTCGCAGACTGATGCAGCCACGCTTGGGGTGTTTGAGAGAAAAATTCTTCGCAAAATCTTCGGTCCTGTTCACGTCGGCGACGACTACCGTATTCGAATGAACCACGAACTGTACGAGCTCTACGCTGACATTGACATAGTCAAGCGCATCACTATACAACGTCTGCGCTGGCTGGGACATGTTGTGCGTATGGACGAAGAAGCTCCGGCGAAAAAGGTGTTTGATGCGGAAGCCGCTGGGCGACGACGAAGAGGAAGACCATGTCTCCGATGGAAAGACTAAGCCGAGGAAACCCTATCCACGCTTGGTGTGAATGATTGGAGAAGGCGCGCGCGAAGCAGAGGCGCCTGGAGAGGGCTTTTGAGGTCTGCCGTAACCCGGTAACGGGTTGTTATGGCCACCCAAGTAAGTAAGTAACACGAACTAAGCAACTAAACTGCACCAAACTTATTCACAGAATTAAAGAAAAAGTCCAACTCGACTCAACATTTTTGACATACATATTTATGTATGTACGTTCGCATTATTAGGGGAACCGCCAAAATAGTTTCTTACAAAACAAGATCAATTAGAATTTGTAAAAAGGGTAAGTAGTACAAATTTAATACAATTCATATTTAATTATGTCCGTTTAACAGAGATATTTTGATCAAAACAATATAGAATATAGTGTCTGAGTCCGGTTATTGGAATTAATTTTGTATGGAAAAGTTAATGAAAAGTGAGTGTCGCGGAAATGTGTCCGGTTATGGGAGCTGTCCGGTTACGGTGGCTGTCCGTAATGGGGAATTTCAATGTATATGTTTTATCGTAAGAAAATTTTCGAATGAGTCTTTATTTGCTTAATGATGTGACTGAAGTATGGGCAAAAAATCATATCAAATAGCCAAACAAATCGGACTATCAACTCAATATCACACATTGAGAGGAGGGCCTTAAATACCAAAAAGAAAGTCATTGAAGCCAATCACTGTGTCTCAAAGCAAAAAGCAATATGCAATTAATATGAAATATACTGAAAATACCTATAGATTGCAATTTATTTTCTATTCTTCTTCAATTTCAGTAGTTAGTTAAACAAAAAATGTAGTTTGTACGTAAACGAGTGGATATGCTATAGCCGCTTTGTCATTTTACTTCTGTTTTGTTTGACATTTTTGGAAAATATTTCAACGTTGATCAACAGTGTTTTTTTTTTTTGTAATTCTAAGGCAAAATTAAATATTTACAATGTTGTATTTTATTGCGCTTGATATTTAGCTTGCAACTTTTACTTTAATTTTTTGTTGTTTTAAAATTGTGTGTAGGTATAACAATAACGCGAAAATAAATTTATTTCAATATAGCCATCATAAATATTTAATTATTTTTAGTTTTTTTTTTTTGTACATGGAAATGCATCACGGCATTTTATATTAATTTTTAGCACTCATGTTTGGAATTTTTATGTGTTATTTTTGCTTTACATATTTTGAAATCAAATTTTTTCCGTTTGTTACATTTGATTGGTTTAACTACAAATTTGTTCCCAAAACACTAAAATTAACTATTAATTTGATTTATTATACAAATTTCTTTAAAAATCATAGTTCTTATTCATTTTGTCAAAAAATTTATTAGCTTCATCACAAACAAATTGTGAATAATTTTATCATTAAAAAAATACCATGTGACTTATATTCCGAAAAAAGCATTATTTATCTTCGAAAACTTAGTAAAAATAACTAAAATAAAGCTTTATGTATTGGTCTATTTTGCAAACTGCAGGTTTTTCTAAATTTTCTGTAGATAATATAATGAAAAAATACGGATAATTGGGGAACCTGTGGCATAACTAATGAGCCACTTAAGCATTATTATCATTGAAGTTTTATAAAATTTAAATTGTAATAAAATGTATTTATTTACCTTCATAATAAAACACACTCGTATTCCACTCTGTGAGTTTAAATACAATTTTATTCAAAAATTTAAGGCTTTTCAGAAATCGCCTTATTTCTTCCTCACTCCCAATATAATTCATATTTTCTTGGATTGTCGCTTGTGCCTTAACTATGGTAAAATAATCTATACCATTGCTTTATATTGCAAAAATTCCATACTGGAGAATTTTGCTTCTACTCGACACCGCTCTTCCCAAGTGGGCATCGCCAGAGTATTCTGAAAATGGATTTCAAAATGTTTCGACACAAAATCCAAATGGTGCAAGCTTTTTCCACCCCAAGATATAGCACCCCCTGCGCCAAAAAACTCTAAATTTGTTTAGCCTCCGTGTTAACCTGATTTGTCGGCACTATACTTTTTTATGTGAAGCTTTTCATAGAGCTTATTAATATAAATAAACCTGATACAATTCTAAAACATAAGGAAAATGTTTGAGCTCAGATCCGACACTTAAGAGCTAAATCCTTGAGTAAGGCCATAGAAATGATATTGAAAAATGCCTGTATCTCTTAGCAGGAAAATGATAGCAACTTGACGGACGTTGTTTTCCACACAAAAAAATGGAAAAATTTAATAACTATGCTTCAGCATGCATTTGTAAAAATAATTCTTTCTGTTTAATAACATCCCTTCTTTTAGAGGGCCACCTATTACACTACTCAACAAAATTAACTTTTTTTTTTGTTGCCCTGGATGTCTCTGCGGATTTCTATAGTTTCAAGCTCACAGTTTACGAATATATTCATGAAAGTGCTGGATTGGCTTTAGTTTTTATGATATTGAGGTATTTATCACTCATATATAAAAATCTCCTGTCACAGTGTTTGTTACCGAACTCCTCCGAAACGGCTTAACTGATTTTTCTGAAATTTTGTGTGTATATTTGGTAGGTTTGAGAATAGCTTGCAGGCTGTATAAATTTTAATTAGGGTGCATATTAAGGGTGGCCCTCATACAAAATTATTTTTAAAATAGCATTTTCACAAAGACTACTACATCGTTTCACATGGAATTTACACCACGTGTTGTTTATATTATAAAAGACACGTGCTGTAAGTTCCATATATATCGATTAACCTGTCTTCGTAAAAATGCTATTTTAAAAATATTTTTGTATGAGGGCCACCCTAAATATGCACACTAAATAAAAGTTTTATAGACTCAACTATGTCTCTATATATAAAAGACACGGGGTGTAAATTCCATTTGAATCGATGAAGTGGTCTTTGTGAAAATGCGATCTTAAAAATATTTTGGTATGAGGGCCACCCTAAACATGTTCCCTAAATAAAAGTTTTATAGCCTACGAGCTATTCTCAGACCTACCAAATATACACACAAAGTTTCATAAAAATCAGTCAAGCCGTTTCGGAGGAGTTCGGTAACAAACACTGTGACACGAGATTTTTATATATGAGAGATAAATACTTCAATATCATAAAAACTAGAGCCAATCCAGCACTTTCATGAATATATTCGTAAACTGTGAGCTTGAAACTATAGAAATCCGCAGAGCCATCCAGGGCAACAAAACCACTGTTGACTAGTATTATTAGCTTATACGTTAGGGATGGATTCTGAAATTTCTGAACCGATTTATGTATAGGTTATATCTGATTTTGATAAAATAAGGGAGGCGTAGCACGGACCAGAAAGTACCTTACGCAAGACGGCGTGGTACTTCTAATGGATGCAAAACTCTGAAACGCTATTCGCAAAAAGCTATTCAAGCAAATTTGCCAAACTCGTTAAGAAATTATTCGGTGAGAAAGCAAGCACTAGACAAGAAATACAAAGGATCGTAAAAGATAGCATGATTCCTCGCTAACCGGATGATATCACACAAAGCTATAAAAATCAACTTCTAATTTAATTACCACCCGGAATATATAGCAGTTGAAACTTTCAGATCGATAATGAATAACTTAAGACAGAAATCTTTATTTGGGATATGGTTGTTTTGTACTCCACTAGCTAGATATTAAATAATTTCTATTGAAGAAGTTTTGAGTCACAAATAAAACGGCTCAAAAGAGCAATTTCTACCTATATATTTCAAAATAAATTACCTCACATCTCTAAATCATACCAAGCGTCTCATCAATTGAAGTAAAATTTTACTAATATTGTAACTGGATAGATTCAAAGGATAATGCAGTGAAAGTTGATGCAAAGGGAATTGATAAAATATTGTACGGAAAATATGTGGGGGTTGGTCCTCAGGCATGGCACTAATACTGATGCGGATCCGTTTCGAAACCGTTACGAGTCCGTCAGCTCGAATTTCGCTTTTTTTAAGCTTTGGCGGATCTGTTACGAATCTGTCAAAACAATGCACATATCATTAACACAAAAGACAGTTTTCAAGTTGTCATCAAAACTTTTCAATGCATCCTAGATACAAAATACACTGAGTGAACAAGTTACGAGTGACTTTTATTTAAAAGAAGAGTTCGTCTCGAATCCGTGTTACTTAAAAAAAAAAATCTAGTCCGTTTCGAATCCGTATTATTTACCAAAATCGAGTCCGTTCCGAGTTCGAGACGAATTCGAATAAGGAATACGCGTTTTTGAGAAGAATTTCATACAAAAACGAATCAGTTTCGTGTTCGTGACGGATTCCGTTTAGGATAAATATACGAAGAAGCAAGGTCATCCGTTTGGCACACTGGGGAGACACATGACAATGCAACTAAGCTTTGAAAATTGCAAGAAAAGGCTAGCAGTGTTTTTTTTTTTAACAATACTGTCTCTCAGATCAGTGTCTTTTCATCGTTTGCAGGTTCCATGAAGCTGTCATGTAAAAATTGAGATCCAAGTTTTTTTGGCAACAATTTTTTTTTGTATTCTTGAATTAAAAAGATAGAGTTTTCGCAATTGGCGAAATAAATACGGAAATATATGTGACCCGTGCCTAAGAAAGACGGTTAGTGTCTGAAAATCGTTTTTTTTTCATCTTATACGAAATTTCGTGCTTTTTCACTTTAAACACGTTTTTCTCAAAAACCAGTTTTAGACACTAACCGTCTTTCTTGGGCATAGCTCACATATGTAGATCTACGTGTATCTTATCTAGAAAGGTTTTATTTAATTTGTTATATTTGCTACAGGTCGTCATGAGAATTGCTATAAATTGTTAATATATGTACTAAATTTTTGAAACAATAATTATCAAATTACATGTTTTCTTTAAATTTCACAGTTTCACATTGTTTGGTCACAAGAAAAAGCTTTTTCTTTAGTTACATTTTCCTTTGGTAAACGTAACAAAAATATCTTTTTTGATAAACGTAACAAAAATAACGTCAATAGACTTTAAATAGGATAACAATGGATGCTAAATATTATAGCATCATGTATATATAAATCATTTTAAAGAATTTTTGTTAAGTTTTTGGTGCCTTATTTACAGGGAAACAAAAAAAAAAAAAAAAAAACCCAATACTAAGTATACCTGCATGTAAATATTAATTACATTATTCTCTAAACATCTACAAACTAAATGATAATAACAAGATAAAATTAATAACTCGAAACTTTTTTATCTTAAAAAATGAATAGCTAATTTATTCGCTTGAATAGCGAAATTTTCGTTGATTTAGTGATTTTACTTAGTTAATCCCCCTTTCTCTTCAGAGTGTACATAATTTCCGTTTATGATGATTTAGCCTTGTTCTTATACTTAAGTTCCGTTTCCGTTGTGATATCGACGATTTGTGATTCTGTACAGCATCGAACATTTGATTTTTTTTTGTTTTGTTAAATTTTTGGTGTTTCGTCTTTTTTTTATAGATTTTTCATTTTACGATTTTTTATAGGGTTTCTTTTTAAAATCTATTCATAGCTCTTTATGTGCTTATTATGTATGTATATAACTCCTAAGTAATTAGGCTGCCTACTATTTGTATGAATATTAAATCCATTTGTTTTTCTTCGATATGGAGGAGCGGAGTCTACGACCCCACATTAGGTTGTATCATACAATTGTACCTTGTAGATGTTGCGGTGATTGCATAGGTCCTCCTCCCTGTGATTGTTCTTGTTGTGGCACTTGAAGCGGTGAATTATTACCCATAGATCCGCTACTGCCACCGCCACCAAAGTCAGCAGTGTTGATTGCCAAAGAGGATCCACCCCCCAAAGAGGAGCCACCCAATGCTGATGGATTAATACCACCACCTTGTCCACCGGCTACAATGCATGGTACTCCCAGAATGGGGGTTGGTTCTTCCGGTGGTGTGACCTGCAATGAGATATGATTCTGTAAGAAAAGAATGAGAAAGAACGTTTTTTTTTATCATTTTAAAATGAGAAGATGTTATGCATTATATATTATGTTGCAAGGTCGCGAGTGCGTTTTTTTTTTGAAGTGAAAACTTCTTATGGGACGTTGTGCGGCTGAGGAAAAAAGTATAAACTCGCGACACCGACCGTCATCGGGATTCCCCGTCATGAATGCGATAGTAAAATTTTAATGTTCTTTAAAGACTTGGGAAACGAACTCGATTTTAGAATTTTTAAGACTTGGGAAACGAACTTGATTTCAGAAATTTGAAGACTTGGGAAACGAACTCGATTTCAAACTTGGAAGACTTGGGAAACGAACTTGATTTTAGAATTTTGAAGACTTGGAAAACGAACTCGATTTAAAAAAAATTTAAAAAACGTTGCCTACTTTCAGGCGGTATTAATAATTTGCCCCTAAAAGTATGCAACACTTTCTGACAAATTTCAAAATAGCGCCTAAAAGTAGGCAACGATTTTAAAAATTTCAGAAAATGTTGCCTACTTTTAGGCGCTATTTTAAAACTTGTCGGAAAGTGATGCATACTTTTAGGGGTAAATTATCAATAGCGCCTTAAAGAAGGCAATGTTTTTTGAAAAAAAAAAAAAAAAAAAAAAAAATGGCCCTTGCAAGTATGCAATTTTTTGGAAAAAAATTTTAAATTTGTAGCATACATATGTTGACTTCCGGTTAGCTGTTGCTCAGTCAGCAAATTTTGTTTCTTACTGCAATCAGAATAAATTTTTGTTCTCAAACATAAGGAGTACTTAGCTCAAATTTAATTTTTCACAGTTGAGGCTACTGAGCCGAATATACTTCGTCCAGCAATTTTTGAAGTGAAAACTTCATATGGCACGTTGAGCGGCTGAGGAAAAAAGTATAAACTCGCGACACCGACCGTCATCGGGATTCCCCGTCATGAATGCGATAGTAAAATTTGAGTGTTCTATTGTTTCTTTTAAATAAATATTCCAAGTGGAAGACAAAAAGAAAAGCAGACACACTAACTGACACATTCCATTCTCATTCAACGATTGTTATGCTTACATGTTTGTTTCTTTCAAATTCTGTGTTATTGCATTGACAAATTGAGAATGAGAGCGAGATTAAAATTTGAATACATATTTCGTTTTTGTCTTCCATTGCATTGTCATATAAAAAGAAAACACATACCAACTAACTTGCCATTAAACGATTTGTTTTCACTTCTGTCGGCACTCCCGGAGTGCAACCCGCCGATTTTTTTTTTTGGAAAAACAACTTTCAGTTAATTCTCTCATGTATGAAAAGAGGAACTTCGGCGCATTTCCCCTGAGTCTACTTATTGGGTGTGATCAAAATTGTTGAAATATTAAGAATATTTCATGAGATATTTGATAAGTATCAACGCGAAAAACAGTGTTTCCACCATGTTTTCTTGGATTTAGTTGAACATGACATATGTTACTATTAGTACTACAGTGTGAATCAAACTTTGAACACCAAAAATATTCCATGGAAATTTTAATGTTATCAAAGTCTTGACTAATTTTAATTTAAGATTAGAAAATATATCGGTATGAGTAACTAGTTCGGCCTGCAAGTAGTAAGATGGTGGTAGAAAGTTTCATAAGAGTAATAGTTATATCCTCGTGGACATCATTCAAACAAAATGATTGCAAAAATTAAGGAAAGGTAAGGCAAATATCCAAAAATTACAATGACTTCAGAATACCCTAATAATTTCAAACGAATTTTCAGCTCATCACTTAAAATCCGAAATTTTATGGGCTGTTTTTAACTTTATTGAAACCATCGAAAGTATTTGCGATGAGTTTTAAATATTTTGACAATGGCATTCCTTGAATATATAGAAAAAATCTCAGTGTGTTGCTCGTTGTCGTTTTTCGGGAGATTGGGTGGACGTGAGAAAATCTTGCCCCAGGTAAAATTTTAAAAAAAATTAAGTTCCGTTCAGTATTTTGTTCAATTCCGTGTCTGTTTAGCTTTATAATTTCCTTTCCGTTTTTTGTCGCTTTACAGAATTGCCAGAGCAATCGTAAATGCGGTACTCATTTCAAAAATCACTTGATTGAAACATTTTCTGCGGGCTTTAGCACAGTTTAATACTTTAGGTTGTTTTCTAAAATAACCGTTGGTTAAAACCAATGGGTTGATAACATTTCAGTAAAAGGTAAAATGCAACAAATATGTGTTAAACATTTTTCAATTCTTCTTCGAAATCAAAATTGCATCAATGAGTTATCGAATAAATCCGAGCACAGCAATAAACCGAACTGATGCCAGTTACTTACCTCCAGCCCTATACTGCCATTCAATGCAATTTTTATTGGATTCGAGTGATTTGATGCCTGCATGAGTGTTGTAAAATGACTGATGCCAATCTCTTCGAGTGAAGATTTCCGACGTCCATGACTGACGCCTACACTTGGCAATCCTTGACGCAACGAAGATGATCGCCGTAATAAAATATCATTATCGATCTGCAAATAGAAATAATGCGAAGCAAAAAATCGAAAAGAGGTTAATTCAGTCAACGTAAAAATAACGTAACAGATACCAAATAACGTAATAACGTAAAACTCGTAACAAAAAGAAATATGTATTATATATTGCAAGCTTAAACAACAACACGATGCATAATCCTCCAAACCGTGGTGTAGATAGTGATGGTGGTAGTAGTGGCGCTCAATCTGTGGACGACATCTACTGGGTGCGTTGACGCATGTGCAACTGATTGATTGACTGATTGATTGAATGTTGCAAGTGGTGGATGAACTGTGGTAGAGCTGACAGGTGCGTGAGTGGGTGGCTTTTTTTTTGTTAACTCTCCGTGATAGTGACAGAGAGAGAGAGAGAAAGAGCGAGCACAGATAGAGTCGCTGGTAAACTGAATACATTTAATAATTTTGGTGCTAAAACACAAGTTAAGTAGTTCAATGCCAATTGGTAACGAACAAAATGTTTAGAGTGAGCCGAAAAAAAAAACAAAAGTATAAATCGGTAAACAGAATGTGAAGGTGGAAAAGTAGTATAGCGTAAATATTTTTAGGTGTCTTTAAATTACATGTCATTGCAAAACGTATAGCTTGCCACGAAATTGCTCTCAGGAACATCAAAGTTTCAAGATCTTGCAGCGTAAAGTTCTAAGCACAATGAATGCGAGTGCGAGAAAAAAAAAAACGATAAAACATGATTTTTTCCATATGTTAGAGCAAGATGCGCAATGGAAGCCCAAAAAAAGAGCTATTGCGCATGTTGCTCTAACATATTGGAAAAATCATGTTGTCTCGTTTTGTTTAGAACGTAAAGGTTGTGTCAGTCAATTACTGCGTTTCATCGCTTCAGCGACTGGACAGCTCAAGTCAAATACATATTCTTGTGAGCAATGTCACAAAGTTTCATATTGAATGGATTTTAATAGTTGGTACGTTGAGCACCAAAGTAGACTCCGGCGAAAAAATGATTGGGGATTTATTTGTTTACTTATTCTCAATCATGAATATATGAATAAATAAACTACAAAAGAAAAATTGTGGTGAAGATCAAGCTACGGGCCAATGCGATGATTGTGACGACATCTCGCATCTTTTTCATTGATTCGCTTCGAGATGTCGTCGCCTTGTCGTGGCATGCAGCGTACACGACAAGTATACTTACAGGCAGCCTCCACTTGAGTACTGCCGCGATTGCCCGCGGGGGGCAGAATGCCTTACACTGCTTTGAAGCGATGCAACGCAGCAAGCAGCTGATTCTGATGTGGCCCTAAAAGTTCTAAAAACGCTATTTCCAGCTAATTTTCATTATCTAATAAACTCTTTTACATTAAAACAAAAATGTGATAAAGAGTGAGCATCTTATGGATGAGGAAAATTAGCCAATAATGTACAAAAAGCACCAGCTTACGGTTAGGCTGTAAACTAAATCCCCGAGCACAAGGAAGACAGATCCGTATTTTTTTTTGTGCGATCCAGGAAAGTAATTGAATAGTGATTTACAAAGATTGTTTGTGCTAAAAAAGAAAAAAAAATCAAAAGCGTTGAGCGAAATTCTTTTTTTTTTATTCTGAGTCCCTTAGCTCGCCAGAGAGGTTAGGAACTCCACAAAACTCTTCCATCATGCACAGTAATTAGCATTAAGTAAATCCAATTACGGGTGGTCCATGCATTTTTGGCAAGTTCGAGCTCTTTTTGAGCTGTTTTCGTTATTCGAGCTTAATCATTTTAGTTCGCAATCATCGCATGGTTTTCCCCAAGTAGCATTAAAATACTTGTTATCTTTGTCATGTTTGTTGAATAAAAAATAGCATTGATCAATAAGTAAAATTTACAATATTGGTCTTTGCTAAAATGACTGTAAGTTCATAATGTTTAATTATAATTAAAATACTACTGTGCAATAATTGCTAGGAGTAAGCTGTAAAAACACTTTTAATGCAATTGATAAGTAATTTATTAGTTTTTTTTTTAAGTTTTACTTAAAAGAACATTTTTATTCTTTAAATCGCTTTTATAGCTTGTGTCTAGCTTAGTATTAGCATTGCTTCAAAATATTTTCTTAACCTCCTTATATAGCCAAAATAGATGTTGAGAACAAGCACACCTTCGTTGTTATTTTCTTTAGCTATGAGTATACTCTAATGAAAAGGTTTCAACTAAACAAATCAATTATATTTATTGTTTTGATCTGGCATTTAGAGTTAATTTACAGTAAAAGCAATGGCTATATTTTATAGCTTTTATTTTCCATGCATACTTCAAATGATTGCTAAAAAAAAACCACATACATTTTTTTTCTCTATACTGATGCACACTGCTCGAGAGAGCGCTGAGAGCGCCAGCTCGTTATGCTAGTTCTTGGCTATAAATCAGCTTTCAAAGTCAAAAATTTTGCTGAAAAACATCAATGTAGTAAAGCTTATTGTTCTGCAATTTATTAGCTATTTTTTGAAATATTTAGGCTAATTGAACTCAAAAAAAGCTGCAGCGCTCTTGCTGTTCAATTCATATTTTTTGGCTAAGTTTTAGCTATTGATGCTTCCACGAGTGTTGTGCAAAAATTATTCGAATAAGGAAATTTATTCGAACAAAACGCTCAGCACTGATTATATTTCAATGCATGGGAAATAATTTTGCGAACTGAACTAGTAGGTACTATTAAAGCTCATAATATAAATTACCATTGCTTACATATTTTTTATCACTTTAGAAAATGTTGGATTATTGCGAAAGGGAAAATATGCATTTTAATAAATTTTTTTGATTACATTTTCTTTTTAGTGTTTAAAAATTTATAAATATAAAGAAACTTTGAGGCACATTATTTATCTAAGAGTTTCCGAAGAAACTAGTAGAAAGATTTTTATTCGCACACAGTTTGTAGTTCTGGAAAAATGATTTTGATTGAAATTTATGTAATTGATATTATATTAAAAAATTCTCATATTTTTTCAAGAAAATAAAAGAGAAGTAAATTTGTTCAAATAAATGCCAATTAATATCACAAGCGTAAGTACTTGTTATACATATTTAAGTATATAATTAACAAACACATTCATAATAATACCAATACAATTTTTTAAAGCGCCTTTATTGCTTGGGATGGCAAAAATAGCGCTTTAATGGGGAAGCAGATTTTTGTGCACACTCTCTCTTATTAGATGGTTATCTCTCTAGCCTAGATTTTCTATTGCCGGCCCTGGTCACAGCTAATATTATAATGTACTCATTGTTTTTGAAAATTCTGTTCCTCGCAATTCTTTTTTTTTACAAGGTTTCAGCTACAGCGATTTCAAGAAATATTTATATCTACAGTCAACTTTCGACCCGGCTATCTCCTGGTAATGTTAGAATTAAATCTTTGTATGGAATCGGTAGTTCGGACGTTTTGAAAGTATTCTGTCATAAATACGTATTTTAATTCTTAGAGATGTTTTAACTCTAATTGGTACATATGGTGTACCATCCGGGTTAAGAGGGTTACTAATGGTTTGCATCATAATATCTATATCGGTATTTACGATCCATAGCAGTTAACGTGACAGATAGATAGAGTAGCAAATTAGCTCTTAATAACAACAAATTACATGTGTAGTAAATGTACTTCGTAACTGCTCTGTTACTCTGCAAAAACCTTGAGTTAAACGCGAGAGCAATCCCGCTACAACGAAACCCTGTGTAAGCAAATCTGAATACATTGCCAACAGAAAACAGCTGATTAATTTGCTACATTAACAATATTGTCATATCCTAAAAAAGGATCGTGAATACCGCTAATATGTAGTCATCGCCAAGTAGTTGTCAGTCGCCCTCATGCACAATATTTCCAATGCCGCAGTTCATAGCTTATCGGCCACATTACGAACTGAAACATTTTCGGGAAAATTGCTTACATTTAAGACTTTCGTTTTTTTTTATTAAGGCTATACAACTTCGAACACCTGAAATATACTATTTCCGATTTCGACACTTTGTTTTTTTCGCAACACCCTAGCAATGTTATCGAAACTAAAACGTATGTTGAACAAGAAGAAGAAAATTTGTACAAAACACACAACAGTGAACGAACAATAGATTGAAATAGCAGAAAATAATGAAAATGAAACGATAGTTACAAAAACAAAAGTAAAACGAAAAAGAAAAAGAAAAAAACAATAACATGTGGATGAACGTAATGCAAAAACAAAGAGTAATGATTATAGCCAACCCGTAATGAGTTACTCCTGGCGCGCTGCGAACCAACAACCGTCGGACTGTCGGGTAGAGAAAGAGAATTGGATTTAATTTGTTGTATGGGCGGCGTGCAGCGTGGCGAACCATACCCGGCCAGTGTTTGCACGCTTTGCATTTGCATGGGATTCAGACCACCCATGCCAGATCCGCGACGTGAACCGGCACCGGTAACAGATCCTACTGATGGTCCGCACGGGGCGCCCATATTCATGTTTGAGCAAAAGGAGATGTTGGACTTGCGGCGTGAGTTGTGGCGTTCAAAGGTTTTCTGTGCCGAAAACGGGGATGGGCGCACCAGATAGCTATAAAGGCGAAAAGAAAATAGACAATTCTTATGTAGTTATTTCAAGATTGACATGATTGTCGAAATGGTTACTTACATCAGATCACCTTCTTCCAATTTGAGATCACAGCTTGGATTGATTATGACATACGACAAATGATTTCGCTTCTCACTAACATCGTCGTAATCGATTGTGGGCAGGTTAAGTGACTCCATGCGACTGCGCACCAGATTTGCAATTTCCGCACGTTCGATTTGTTGGGCGTGATTGTCACGTGCCTCATCTGCCAGATTGATTGAGTACTGGAAAAATACGGAAGACTGGTTTACAATTAATTTAGTAGGAATGCTCAAAGCGATTTCAGCGGATTTTCTTTTGATTTCAATATCTACATGTTCATGAATAAGTGCAAGTGTGTTCCTGGCTTAAACTTAAATAATCCAAATTGTTAAAGAAATTTTGTTTATGTATTTTCTACGTTATTTGTACAGCATTCCGAAATTCATTCCGTAAAAGCGTTTAAAGTTCTATATTACAATGTATGCCTGAACTTGAAAATTTCAATCCTTAATTTTTTATTTTTTTTTTTTTTTGAAAATATGGCAACATTACAGTCAAAGCATTTAAAAATGTTAATCATTCCTTAAAGTTTCGAATTAGTTAATTCTTATTGAATTTTGATCAATTCGGTCGTGCTTGAATGAATTCTTTACTACTCTCTACGGCGTAATGCATTCTAAGTTAGAGCTTTGTAATATGTACATATATTGAAGACGTTACCTTTCCAACTGGGACAGTGTCCGTTAATTAGTCACATTACATTCCTATTACAACAGGAAACATTTGATACCTACCTTGAAAATAGATACACATTTATTGTATGTATGTATGTACTTAGTAATGAGATTTGATGAATGTATTGGTTAATAGGTTTGCACAAAATGTGCTTCACACCAACGACCTTTTCCATATTTGAAGCAAAATGTTTTTCACACGTTAATCGACAAAAAAAAAATCAAGTTTAATGAAATTGATATGTAGCCAATCCTTTTCAAGCTACAATGATCTTTCAGTGAAACCAGTGCTGGATTAAGGTAGGGCCAGAAGGAACTGCCTCGGGTTCCGAGCTCAGGGGGGCGCTCATCAAGCTATGTAGGCAGCTGAAAATGAGGACCTTTTTTTGTCCCACCACAAACCTAGTGGTGTGGTCCTTTGATAAAACCATTTCTATGGTTTTTGCGATGGTCCGCAATAAGTTTTTGGCTCCGAGCCGCGCAAAGTGTTAATATAGCGCTGAGTAAAGCCTATAATACGTCCATATTAAACGATCGCTGATTTCTCTATTTAAAAAAAAAAGTTATCTATATCTATACATTTATGGAGCAATAGTCTTAGTGTTTTACTTTAATTTTAAAGGAAATCAGTTACCTAAGCCACATTTGGCCAAAGTGTTCTAGTGGCACTGCAAAGATTTATTCACCATTTGGGTCTCGCAGTGACATAGGGAAAGTAGCAACGTCGTTACACCATGATTGGCAGACGGACACGCCTACCGCTCATACAAGTAAAGTATTGAAAACGCTTTATTGAAAGAGTTTAACCAAAATATAACTAAGGCATCAGACAAAAAGTTCGAAAATTTCGAAAAATGTGCTGGCACCTCGCATAAGCGAGCATAAGCATTAAAACGCTACACAGAGAGCTATTTAAATAAATATTGTGAAGCTTAATGCGGGTACGTTTAGTCCAAAGAGTCAGCATGTAGTGTGGTGGAACGAAATACTCTTTTTTATAAAAAGTAGCACTTTTACTGCTAACGCGGCAACGCCAAAGATAACACTTTTACTTACTTTGTTATAATTTTCACGCTGAATATTGGAAATTCTTTCTGCAAGATGGGCTAAGCCAGAAATGGGGACAACTGGATACAGATATTTTTAAAAAAAACTTAAGTTTTGCAAAGATCAGGGAACTCACCAGCTAAAAAAGAACTGACTTAACAATTTTCTGATGTGAGAAAAGGTTTTAAGTAGGACGATGTCTCACTTCCATACAAAAAAATCTTTCGCTGTAGACCTTTTATAACTGAAAATAAGGCATCTGGTATATCAAAGCCCATCCAAGATTTCAGAAAAACTGAATTCTGCCAATTTACGATACAACAATGAAAGAACTACAAGGTGTACTATACTGCCCTTAGAAGCGAAAAGGGCGTATCTTAAAAAAATACGTTTCGAAATACATAATTGAAATGTTAAATGCTTATGACAATTTGTTGAAATTGAGAGGGAGGAAATTCTCTTAGGAGATTTTTTATATGTTTGAACTAAGATGCCTCTTTCTAGCATTAGTAATGCTTATTTCTCATTATGATCCTATTCCAAAAAGGTTGAAAACAAAAGTCTTGACGTTATATTTGTGTACACAAATTGCAAAAGCGCTTATTTTACTATTTGTGACTCTACTTTTATGAAATCCCTTATTTTATCTGATATTAAAAATTTCTGCTTCTTTGAGAACAAAATAAAATCTGTACTGCTTGGACTATTCCCAACTCTTAGTAAATTTCAAAAATGTAAAACAGAGCAAAATCGGTTCTGAATTTTCTTTAAAGTGGACTAACAGTCATCAATGTCTGCAATGCTCTAAAACTTGGAGGAGAACTGTATGCACACGAAAAGATTTATTGGTACATTTTTTTTTATTTATCGTAATTCTTAAGACTTTTCTTTGATAAAAAGGAAGGATGCTTCTAAACAGCCGCCATTCATATTCTAGCTTTGGGGCCGTTCAAGTATTACGTAACGCAATTTTCGAAGATTTTTGACCCCCCCTCCCCCCTATGTAACGCACCGTAACGTTTTCCTCTACCCCCCCCCCCTAAACGTTACGTAACACCCAAGTGACCATATTTACCTAAAAGTCACAATTATGTTGCGAAAAGTACCGGAAATACATGCGTATGTTGTTTATTTTCTTTATTATACCCTACACCGAGGGTATATTCACTTTGTCATTTTGTTTGTAACGCATAGAAGAGGGCGGTGGTAGGTATGAAAAAGTATATAGATATATTCTTGATCAGCGTCACCACCTGAGTTGATTTAGCTATGTCCGTCTGTCTGTCTGTTCAAATCAGGTTTACGGAAAAACCAAGAAAGCTAATTGAATGAAATTAGCACACTCAGGTCAGACCTTCTTGCAGGCATCTTGCTATTCAAAACGAACGTAATCGGTTCATGGACACGCCTACCGCCCATACTCTATGTATATTTGCCCAATCCCATTTTGAAAAAAAATGCAGCGATTTTGATGAAACTTGGTGATTAGGTGTACATTTGAACTAAATTAAGATTAGGCTAGGTTTCAAGTTTCCAAAGATTCGCGTGGCACTGTCCTAAATTTTAACCTCTATACCACCATATCTCGTAAGCCGTGCAAGATATTGTGATGAAATTTCTTTTTTTTTCGACTTTTTCATCGATTTTAAATTGTTTAGACTTTTTCAACCTCTCTCAACATTAACATTTTGCATATATTTACGACTTTTTCAACAGTTTTCAACCTCTTAAACATTTCACACTTTTTTCGAATTATTTAACCTCTTCAACGTCTTTTTTTACTGAAATATATGTACCTGCTTTGAGTGCAGTGTAGGGTATGTGAGTTTCGGCCTGACTGAAGATAACACCTTAACTTGTTCATATTGTTATTTAATAAAAATAACACATAATGTAATAAACATTTGCTTAAGCTTAAAATATGTTAAAATGGCGAAAAATGAGACGAACATATTTTATTAAAATGATAAAAGTTGATGGGATCTAAAACAGCTACAGCAATAAATGAGAAAAATAGGAAAATTTCCACGCTTACATCTCTGGTTTTGGTTAACCAATCTCGAAGATGATAGTTTTAGAACATTCTGCTTGATAAGTGCTTTAATTTAACATATCATTTATTGCTGTAAATTATCTAGATCCTATCAACTTTTATCATTATAATAAAATTTTTTGGCTGTAGCTATTCAATAAGCATACACATAAAGAAAGCGTTTCATTATACACACCTCATTTCAAATCACCACCCGCTAAAGTAGTTTCACTTCTAAAACAATGTTACGTAACGCGTTGTTCGAACCCCCCCCCCCCCTCCCCAGTAACGCATCGTAACGTTTCATAAGACCCCCCCTCCCCCCCTAATTGCGTTACGTAATACTTGAACGGCCCCTTTGATAACACGTGATTGAAAGATTTTTGGTTAATTTCCTCAATAATAGTCGCCTTGAATACGAGCTGATCAGGGTGTGATAATAAAAATATATGTTTACGAGTGCAGTCTCAAAATCTTTGCTTTCATTGATTATACAGAGAAGTAGAATTTTACCGGCAGCAAGCAAAGAAAAGTTACGCTTCAGGACATTTGAAAACTTTTTTTAGCAAGGTGTTTTTTTAGTTCAGTAGGTGTATGACATGATGGTATTATTTCAGATGATTCACGATCAGCCTCGTTTTTAATAATTAGTTGATTTTCTTTAATTCGCGGAAGTCTTGGAAATTCAGCATTGCTGTGTTTTACTAACAACTGTAAACGATCACAATGGCCTAGGTTTTTTTACGTGACCGCCTGCCTCGATAGGCTTAAGGCCATGGTGTGCCAACCGCCTTCTATAAATAGAATACTGTCAAAGTTTGTGTTTGACAACCATTGAAAGCAGAAAATCTCGTGAGTTTGAATGAAAATGGAAAAAAGTGAATTTCATGTGCGTAAAAGCACCATAGCCGAAACCAAGAAAAGGCGTGATAAATACTATGGGGGCTCTGTACCATCAGTTTCAATGGTTAGGAAGTGGAAGTTCCGTTGTGGTCGTACCAGTACAAGTGACGCCAAATGCTCAAGTCTCCCAAAAGAAGTCGTCAAGCCAGAAATCGTCGATAAAGTCCAAGGAATGATATTGGACGATTGGAGAATGAAAATGCGTGAGGTACATCACATTTTACATGAATATTTGGACATGAAAAAGCTATCCGTGCGATGGGTGCCACGATTGTTCACACTCGACCATAAGCGCAACCCTGACTGGTGACGTGGAGACGTGTGTTTGGCGATGTTTAACTGCAGTCCGAACGAGTTTTTGAGCCGTTTCATTACCGTGGACGGAAAACATCCATCACAACACAACAAATCAGAGACCAAAGAACAATCAAGACTAGGTGGGTCTGTCGGCCGATAAGGTCATGGAAACAGTTTTTAAAGATGCACGCGGTGTTATTCACATCGATTATTTTGAAAAGCGTAATACGATAACCGGCGAATATTATTCAGAGCTTTTCAGCAGATTTGATATTTCCTGTTTCCTAACCTAAAGAATTGGTTGCCCAAACAAACGCTTATTCTGAGGGCTTTGAGAAAACCTATTATTTGGAAGGAATTAAAAAATTGGAAAGACGCTGGACTACATGTATCGAGCTAAGAAGAGAATGAAATAACGGGTGTTTTTTTTAGAGGTTTGTTTATCGAATAGAGATAAAACTGGCATTTTATGGTCAAATCTGGCAGCTCTAATGTCATTTATGTTCAGTTTGGTTTGCCATTTCATCATGAACAGGTTGACAAAAGAACAACGCTTGCAAATCGTGCAAATTTATTTCGAAAATAATGGTTCAGTTCGCGAAGTTTACCGCAAGCTCCGTCCATTTTATGGTCTACATAATCGTCCATCAGAGCAATTAATTCGGTTAACCATGGGTCGTTTTCGCACTACGTTTACTCTATGTGATAATACGCATCCGCAGAGACGTCGAACAGTGCGCACCGAAGAAACAATTGCCGCTGTAGAGCAAAATGTTGAAGAGGACCCGAATGAATCGATTCGCCACCGTGCACAGCAATTGGAGCTTTGTCCATCAACTTTATGGAAGATTTTGCACAAAGATCTTGGCTTGCGACCTTACAAGATCCAGCTTGTGCAAGAATTAAAGCCGCGAGACCATGCAATGCGTCGTGATTTTGGTGTATGGGCCGAAAATGAGATTGATCTCGATGCTGATTTTCATCGCAAAATTTTGTTCAGTGATGAGGCTCATTTTTGGTTGAATGGCTACGTCAACAAGCAAAATTGCCGCATTTGGAGTGAAGAGAATCCACATGAGACCTTTGAGACGCCATTACATCCTCAAAAACTGACTGTTTGGTGTGCTCTATGGGCTGGTGGAGTCATTGGGCCATACTTCTTCCAAAATAATGCTGGAGAGTCAGTTACCGTTAATGGAGACCGGTATAGAGCCATGATAACCGACTATTTTGTTCCCGAATTGGATGGCATGAATGTGGATGAGTTGTGGTTCCAACAAGACGGCGCTACATGCCACACAGCGCACGTCACAATCAATTTATTGAAGGAAACATTCGATGAGCGCATAATTTCGCGGAATGGACCTGTCAATTGGCCACCAAGATCGTGTGATTTGACACCATTGGATTATTTTCTTTGGGGATATGTAAAGTCGCTCGTCTACGCCAACAAACCAGAAACGTTAGGGGACTTGGAAGCCAACATTCGTGGCGTTATTGCCGACATACGGCCCCATATGCTCGAAAAAGTGGTTCAAAATTGGACCTGTAGAATTGGCTTTATTCGAGCCAGCCGCGGCGGCCACATGCCCGAAATCATATTTAAACATTAATGGCATAAAATTATCCTTCCAATAAAGCCAAATTGATGGACATTAAAACGATTTTCTTGTGCTTTATTTCAATTCGAAGCTCTATACCTCTAAAAAAAACACCCTGTACTTATATGACTAAATAAATATTTTTCATTCAAAAAGACACTGACATATCAAACTACCCTCATATTTCAGTGCTTTTTTTTTAAATTTTTATTGACAAAAAAATTAAATAATACGTAAGAAATTTTTCGACCTCTCATCGTCATTCTTTAAGGGGAAACAATTGTTTTTAACTATCTCAATAAACTACAGATAAATTGAAAAGTCTGAATTATATCATAATAAAAGGCATCCGTTAATAAAAACATATGTAATTCAATTGTATGTTATAAGATACTTAAAATTTGTGTAAAAGAAGAAAGTAAATACAACAAGTTTTTTCATTGTAACCACCTTGATGAGGACTAAATATATCAGTGGAACTAATTTTCCACTGCTGAGTTGCTATCTACAACTTTGGTTTTGTTTTACTTTTTTATGAAATACCATGCGTAGGGTGGCTGGAAATGGCCCCTGGCTACTACCGTTGTGAACGCATGAATACCTCGGTACTTTTTTTTTTGTTTTGAAATTTTGCACAGCAGTTTTTTATAATTTGGCCCCAAGAGATTTATTGTAAACATAAAAATTTAACCAATTTTACCAAATTGTTTTTACAGGGGCACGCTTAGAATGTGCGCGAACCAAGCGCTTAAAAATTTTTAATTCAATTCAACTTTTCAATTGAACCTTTGGAAATGCACTCAAGTTATAGTGATATATTGAACAAACTCTGTATAGATGTCTCTCTCTCACTCACTAAACTTCCCTTGATTGTTGGATAACTTCTAGCCCTAACACAGAGTCAACACGATTCATTGTGCATGGGGTGGTGCAGCTTTACTTACTGATGATCCTTTTCGTTCGGAGCAGCCACCCAAGCAGTTGGTTGGTTTGGTCCGGTGCGTATGCTGTTGTTGCTTGTGGCTACCCGCCGGCCGATATGTGACGCCTCGTAGGGCTTCGCTGTTGTCCTTAGTTGATTCGGACGTGCCCGTTTCCTCATCATACTGGACGCAATGCATAGAATTGCGCATTTCAAGTATCAAATCGCAAACGAGTGCAAAAACATTTCAAAAAGTAGTCAAGTTGTTAATCAATAATGATTTTTTGATTAGGTGATTTCAATTTGTTTTAATGTTTTTTTCATATTTTCTTTCTTTTTTTTTTTTTTTTTGCTTTAAACGACAAAATCTTGTGGAATTGAATAAAAAACAACGTTCTCGCAACTGAATTAAAATCAATTTTGCATGCTTTGGAAACAATTCGATCCAATTATATTCAATCAGATGCAAATAAAAAAAAAAGTGTTCAACTAAACATGAAAAGTTTTTCTTTGGTTTTGAATTTTCCGGGCTTATGTGAGGTCAATTGAATGAACTAAGAAAATGAAAGGAAAACACATCACAACATTCAACGAAAAAGAAAATTTAAATTGAATTCAAACGAGAAAAAAAAAGGAAACTCAAACAACAATAAAATTTAAATTTCAAATGAAACACACGAAAAGCACAAACGAAAATCGGGAGCGAGAATCATATTGATTTTCTGCTTGATTTGAGCAAAGGCAAATGAACACGAAAAAGCGTCTGCCATGCAACTTTTTGTTTTGTTTGAAGTTTAGGGCGTAATAAAATAAAAATTTTCAAAATCAAGGGAGCAATGAGCAAATTGGTGACAACTGAGTTTATGTCTACAAAAAATTATAGGAATTATTTTGAGCAACATTTATGATTAAATTAGGTGAAACTGAAATTTATATAAAAAGTAAACTCTTCTACTATTTCAGATGATTTGAAGTTCAACTTGGGTGTCCGTATCTCCGATTTAAATGACAATTTTTATGTATCCCGACAAGATATAGACAATGTAAATTATTTTCATTTGTTAATTTTTCTAGATTTTTGTCATCTACTAGTACACAGTTACCTAAAAATATAATGAAAGCGAATTTAAATTGTGTTTGTTTGTTTATAATCATCAATGAATGTTTTTGTGTTATTTTCGAGCGGTTTTGAACAGAGTTAAGAAATTAATTTTTTTTATCAAAACTATAGGTCGAAAAAATTTGACCTCATCTTCTACGTAATGACCCAATCACTCAAAAAAATTTTCAGCCAATTTAAAACACCTCAGGGTAGAAATAGGCAAATTATAGATAGAATGACCAATCTACTTTGGAATATTTTATTTGAGAAGGGATTGAATCTTACGAGGCCCAAAAGCAGCTGTTTTCGGGAAACATTTTTGGAAGAGAAAAAAAAAAAAAAAAATGAGCCCGACGAACTTTTTGCGAAATTTTCAAAAAAATTTATTATAAGCAGATTCGTAGATCGCCTCGCCAACGAAGTATCCAATTGGCGTCAAAGATACAACTCAATATTTTTGTCTGAAACAAAAATTAAAGGGGATTTTAATTGTCATATAATTTTCTTCTGAGTAAACTAAGAAAACCAAAAAAAAATTAAAAATCAGACTTTTTGAAAGTTTTAAAAAAGTGTTTTTGAAAAAAAAAAAGAAATATCATTTCAACACGTGATAAAAGTCGATTTAAAATACTTTTCTACAATCTTTTTAGTTCAAATAGAATAATTAATTTCGAAAAATGGACTCAAAGCAGACTCTTCCAATATATGTATATAAATAATTGAATTTTTAGATTTCGAGGCCCCTTGATAATCTATTTTGAATACTTTCCCAACAATTGCTACTAACAATTTCTTTTTAAATAATTTCGTAGATTATTGATTGGTATCCCTAAAAGCATAGGTGGGAAAAATAGGACAAATAAGCCAATTTTAGCACATTGAACAAACACGTCGATGTTCTTGAGAAAAATTAGCAAAACAACAAACACAATCAATCTAATGTGCTACATTTTTATTGTTGTGTTTTTTTTTTTATACGCGCTATACAGTAGAGTGACAAAAAAAAAACTGCGGGTGCATTCCGGGAGTGCCGACAGAAGTGAAAACAAATTGTTTAAAGGCAAGTTAGTCTGTTAGTTGGTATGTGTGTGTTTTCTTTTTATATGGCAATGCAATGGAAGACAAAAACGGAATTGTATTCAAATTTTGCTCTTGCTCTCATTCTCAATTTGTCAACGCAACAACGCGGAATTTGAAAGAAACAAATATGTAAGTGTAACAATCGTTGAATGAAAATGGAATGTGTCAGTTAGTGTGTCTGCTTTGCTTTTTGTCTTCCACTTGGAATATTTATTTAAAAGAAACAATAGAACATTCAAATTTTACTATCGCATTCATGACGGGGAATCCCGATGACGGTCGGTGTCGCGAGTTTATACTTTTTTCCTCAGCCGCACAACGTGCCATAAGAAGTTTTCACTTCAAAAAGTCGAGTTTTCGATTTTGATGTTGCTAATATGAAAAGTAGTTACGGTTATGTAAAAAAATAAGACCTTTAAAATTTTATTAAAAAATATTGATATTTAGAGGTAGCTAATGTCCGATTTATGAATAAATTGCATTCAATTTATTTGCGAGTGATGATAACTCTTCCTAAAAATTTTTTCCGCATGAGATACGGGCTGTTGGTATCGATTCTTATATTTTCAAGTCTGCTGAACACGATGGTGATAGTTGTTTTGTTATACAGTGGCTGAGTATCTTGGTAGCATCAAAAAACTACCAGAAAACAGCGAAAAAACAGCGCCAATTTGGGTTCAAGTGAGGTAAACTAGAGGAATAAATTTTTTTTTGGTCTAATGCCCTTTAGCATTGTAGTCCGAAAGCAGACAAAGAAATAGTGACCAGTCTTGATGTTCCAGTATTTTTTATCAGAAGACCAGAGTGATAGAAAAATTAAAAACCCTCGTTAAAAAGCCAAAACTCAAGCTTAAATGAGATATATTTGGGTAATTCATTTTTAAAGATGGTTTTTCGAAGTATTTTTTTGCGATGAATCCGAATTTGGCATCAACATTGACCCATCACATCAGAATTCTCGATTTTTTTTGGTCACTCTACTATACAGTAGCGTCATTTCTCCAAAAGCTTGGAAGGGCCGAGAGTTTAAATAACATATCGAATTGATGATATTTTGAAATGAATCGATGTAATTAATAATAATATCAAATCCTTTGCGGTCTATGCCCCCTAGCCCTATCCAATTGACGCCTCTGGCGCTATATTCAGATTAAATTTACATTGGGATTTAAATTGTTGTTGCATCATTCAGAAAAAAAAGAAGCGAGCGCACAAGCAAACAACAATGCGCACGTTGACGACTGTTTCTCTCGTTTCTCTTGATCAGTGCACCCTTATTTTTGCACTCATGTTGCTCTTATTTGATTCTTGGAATTGGCTCTGGGCTTATTGCAGAGTTTTTTTTTTTGCTAACGAGATCGATTTTATGGTGGGATTTTATCTGTTGTTACAGTTGTTCATGCTTCCAAAATTTTGTCCACCTACGCCTAAAGGAGTTACCATCGGACGTTGAGGAGAGCGTAGCTAGAGCAACGGGTTTACGATGCTTCCCAGGAAATTGACGTGCTGTTAAACACAACAAGCAATTCTATTAGATGTAACGATATACCGCGCAGCGTTCACATAATGGCTTTTTCTTTGATACTATTGAAAAAATAATGCAAAATTTTAATTCAAAAGAAACATTTTTCAGTGTATGCTACAATAAAAAACTGGTTACACTCGTTATTAAAACTGTTTGTCATAAAAAAATTGATGGTTATCATCTGAAAAGTTCTCCGAAGCACATTTCTCACCTCAATGATTTTGAGCCATAAACGATAAAATCAAACATAAAATTGCTTTTAAAATTACAATGAATAATAAAAATTTAAGGCAGGGCAAAAAAAAAAAACAAAAATATTTCATGCATACCATTAAAAATGTATGATTATAAAAATTTTTTAATTATTAAAATGGATTTATATTTAATGAATGTATTGTAATTTTTTGCAACGTAGCACATGCAAGGGTTTTACAAAATAAAAAAAAAAACAACACTTACACACAAAAATGTGTACATTTTATTTTCATTATTTATTTGTATAATAATTGTTTTTAGTTTTATGTATTGTTAATAACATGTGCACAACAAACTACAACAACAACAAGAACAAGAACAACACAAAGTTAAGAAAGTTAAACTCAATACCAAATTGTATAATCAACAACAATTAATTTTAATTTAAAATTTCAAATTTTTGTTTTGTATTTCAGTTTAGAAAAAAAAAAAATTAATAATCGATAGCGAAGAAAGACTCACTGCGTGCGTGTGCGTAATTCTCAGGTTAAGTCCAATACAATCAAAATTTTTATTTTACTGTTTTTTTTTTGTCACGTTGTTTTTATTTGTTTTGAAAATGTTGTTGTTCATTAGTAAAGAAAAATGTTTGTGTGTGTTTTTTTTTTAGTTTTTGGCATGCAAAATGACTGCCAAAAACTTACACTTTTTATGTTCGTGTGCGTGTAGTGTTTCGTTGTTGTCGTATGGGTGGATGGAGCGCAAAAAGTATTATTTTATTACCTGTTTTTATTACTCAGTTTTCATATTTCGTTTTATGTATTTTAAAAATAAGCGTAAGTGAAAAGTGCTATTTTATACGATATATTCTAATGGGTTTTTTAGAAAGACTTTTGGAAAAATGCAATGTATTTTACTTTAAAAACATTTAATATAGCAATATAGATTTTCATTGAAATTGTTGTTACTCAGACAGAAATGGAATAAATAATAGCTGTTGTAACTGTTTTATAACAACGCAAATAGCTCTTTACTAAGAACAACCTAAAAATCAAATCATTCTTAAAATATTCTTATCAAAACAATTTTTTCCAGTTGTAATTTTTGAAAGAACAAAACCTATTGACTTTTTTGAAATGCTATTATAAATTTATATGTATTGAAATTTTTAAGGTACCATATTGGCAAAAGGTGCATATGAGGCGTCCAGTTGTAAAGCCAGCCTAGTCCAAGAAAATCAAATTTTGAGATATTCTCATGTATCAAAATCTAGACTATACTTTATCTTTCTACTACATTTTTTAAATTTATTTTTGATGCATAGATATCAAAGCCGGCCAAGTCCATGAACTTGCTTTCAAAACCGGTTCAGGGACTTGAGATCAAAACCGGTCAAGTCCAGTACATTGATATCAAAACCGGTCATGTCCACTTTTTTTCAAACAAAATTTATTGTCAAAACCAGCCAAGTCCATCTTCAATGGATCATATACCGCCAAATCCAAAATTGTTTTCTCAAAAACATAGGCAGATGAAACTTGAAAAGTCTGATTTGAAGTGTTTTGAGTAAAGAACTTTATAAGATAAGTATTATGTGGGAAATACATTTTCCACTTCGTGGACATAAAGATGATGGACCTTTATTGACAACATCTCATCTTACTCAAAATGACGGAAACTTTAGAGCATTATTGAGATTTAGAATTGAATCAGGAGATAAAGTCTTGGAGGAGCATCTCAAGACAACGTTAGCTAAAGCAACATATATAAGCAAAACCGTCCAGAATCAATTGATCGAATGCTGTAGGATTGAGATATTGGAACAAATTTTGAAACGTCTTGCTACATCAAAGTTTTACGCAATTATCTTCGACGAAACGCCAGATTTGTCAAGCAAAGCTCAGGTATTTATCGCAAAAGCGCAGTTTTGTAGCCCTTGCTGAATAGGGTGATACTTTACAGAGTTTTCTTAAGTATTTCAAAGTTTTTTTGTATTATTTCTATCCCAATAGCTTAAATAAAAAGGTGATGAAATAGTAATTTATTAACTATTTAAAGCTTAAGAAAACTATATAGTTTCACCCAACTTGCTAGTGTCTATAAAAAAAATTTCTCCATTCCTCAGATTTTGCTAGTACTTCGATACGTCGACTTTTCTAATGGTAATGATAATCCTTGCATACGAGAAGATTTTGTAGCGTTTGTGGACGCTTTCGGTGAATTGTCAGAAGATGCAACTGAATCTGACGATGAAAATGAGGAAACTTTTGAAGATTTGTCTGCAGAAATTGTACCAAGTACTAATAAAAATAGAGCTGAAGCTGTTCATGAAATATCTTTGACTGGCGTGGCTCTTGGACAAGTGGTTCTGAAAGAATTGAAGAGAATGAATTTAGATTTGAAATATTGTACTTCAATAGGAACACCATGTTTTTCGCATAAGCTAAACAGTAGAATCTCAAAATCTTCTGGAATCCGCTTAATTGAGAAGACTACAAGCGTTATCAAAGAAGTGACCACATTTTTTCAAAATTCATTTCCAAAACGTACAACCGTATTAAGGAAATTTCTCAATCACAAACTCATTCGGTTATGCGAAACAAGGTGGGTTGAGCAACATGACGCTGTTCTTGAGTTTGCTACCAGTATTCCTGAAATTGTTGAAGCCTTGTCTGAAATCGGTGATTGGAACAACAAGGACACAGCTGGAAGAGCAGCAATTCTTATGTCCGCTATCTGCAAATTTGAAATTTTTATTGGGATTTTTTGCCTTTGCGATATTTTGGCAAATACGCGCTCTCTTCAAGCGAAAAGTATTGATTTGGCTAAAGCGTCGGGGATTGTAGACTCACTTGTTGCAACATTTGATGATCGCAGAAAAAAAGTCGATGAAAAATTCAAATGTATTTTCACCAAAGCAAAATTATTAGCAGAAAAGCTTGATGTTGAAATATCGAAACCAAGGACTTGTGGGCGCCAAACAAAGCGAGATAATTACATGGTGGAGAGCTGTGAAGATTATTATAGAATATCTGTTTACATTCCCCTGTTGGATGCCGTAATATTTGATTTGAAATCTCGGTTCTCTCGAGAAGTTTTAAATGGTTTCCAGTTGAGCTTGTTAATTCCAGAAAAAGTATGTGATTTGACAATGTCGGAAGTTGCTGATCTCACAACTTGTTTGACTAGCAGATTTAGAAACTTGCTTGGAAGTATAGAGGAGTTATTACATATGAAAATTGAAGGAGAAATAAGTCATTGGCAAAGCGCATGGAAAATGGAAAAGGCGATAAAAAAAACAGAACTACCAGGCTCTGCTTTGGGAACGCTTCATCGCTGCGAAAAGGACGTATATCCAATAATTCACAGCTTGCTGCAGATTTTTTGTGCAATGCCCGTGACGAATGCTAGTGCTGAATGCTCATTGTCTTCTCTTCGGCGCATCAAAACATGGCTCAGGACAACAATGCTTCAAAGAAGATTAGTTGGTTTGGCGCTGCTACATATTCACCACGACATCCCAATTCAACCTGAAGATATTGTTGAGAGATTTTCAAAACTTGGAAATCATAAAATTATATTGTAAAAGTGTACGAACATTAAAATAAAACTCATTTCATGCATACATCTAAATTAAATTTTTTTGGACATAAATTTAACATAACCAATTTCCCCCCCCAAAATCTTGTCTTGGATCCGCGCCTGAGTGTCACACTCCCTCAGGTGGAATCGATACAACAAACAAATATCCGCTTAGGAGGGTCTGAGCACAAATGTTAATGTCTCAAAACTTTTGTCAACTTTTCCCATCGATTGATGCAATAAAAAGTGTGCCAAATCACTATAGGTATATCACCTATCACCTATGAATTTGTGGAATTTTCAACAGCTCAAATCAAAGTTATCTTTTCGTATAGGTTTCTGAACATTAAATCCAAATCCAGTGGAGGAGTTACTATTTCATGAGATATCTCACCCATAACAACACACACACATGACAAATTTTTTATTGTTCACTGAAAACTTTAGGATGGAATATGGTATGTCAATATTCTGATTATACAAATTAAACATTTGAAAGTCTATAAGAAAAGTAAATTTTTATTTGGATCTCAACAAAACTAGAAATGCTTAGTTTTTTTAAATATCAGAAATTTTCAGACGATGAAAGAATTCCAACTATGGATCCGGCTTTAGTGAGTTAAAATACATATAGAATAGAAGGCTTAATACAAAATAGAAAGAATGAAAAATAATTTCGTGGTGGCTTTTTTATTTATTAAACGTACCATTTTTTGGCATTAAAAAGAAAATGAAATTACGCTAACTTATAATAAAAAAATCTAACATAAAATAAGTATTTTATGCAACAGTGTACGGTGACCATATTTTTGGGAAGAAAATCGAGGACAAAAAAAAATCTTATTGTAACAAACGAACTGCGAAAAATTAATAAAAATTTGATGTTGTAGGACTTAATACACTATAATTTTAAGTAATAAGAGAAAAAAAATCATATTTTATGAAAATAAAACTTCAACTTTTTGCTCATAGCAGAAATTATTCTTCGTGACGTAACAAAAGCTAAACGAGACAGCGCAAAGTATTCAAAAGAATAAAATAATGAAGCCTTCGTGAGCTTCCAAAAATAAAAAAGCCTTTACAATATAAAAATTAAGGTACAAATTTTGATAAAACTAAAAAACATACATATATTCAGAATCAGTCTACATTAAGTGCCTTCACACATAGTCTTGTATTTGTGTTAAAGTGTCAAATTACACAGTAAACGCCGCAAGTCAAGTGATGATTGTGCAATGTGGTGTGTTTTATGTGCTTGTGCTGTGGTTAACACTTAACACTTTTGCACAAAAAAAAGATAACGTGTGAAGTCCTCTATTGTATTACAAAATTCAAGCAAAATATCACATTTAAGTCCCAAGAACTTTTGATTTAAACAAAAAATTACATGATATCATTTCTTACCATTAGTGCAGGGAAATAAGTCAAAAAATAGTAAATGAGAAAAGAAAATTCAAAACGCTTGAAATTACACTTAACTAACTCATAGTGGTACAAATATAAAATGATTCAATAAATTACTTATACAGAAGAATGATAAATTTCAAAAATTAGTGTTAGTGCTCAAAATTAATTTAATTTTTCCATTTATTTTAATTGAAACTATATTTTAGAAAGAAAATTGTCGCCTTTAAATTTTACAAAACAAAATGACCATTTTTTTGCAAAGCTTTAATTCGTAAGATTTTTAGTATAGCAGGTTGAAATTGTCAATTTGGTGGAAATATATGAATAAAAGTAGTAAGCTTATATTTGACCACTGAATCTTATGTATCTCAATCTATGGAACAAAAAAGTACGCCCAAAATTACAACAATTATTAAGCACATTTACAAGTCTTTTATAGTTCAGTATATCGGGATCTACATATGATATTTAATAGTCAGATATTGGCTAATTCACTTGGAATTTTCTTTATCAACTGAAATCGAGCACTTGATGAAATATATCAATATTTTCTTCAATTCCAGACGATTGTATTCTAAAAACTCAATGAGCTTGCTTAGTGGATATGGAGCGGCTGATTGCATTTTGATAAATATGAAGTTGCGATAAAAGTTACACACAAAATTCAATATTCATACGTTGCACATTTCATAAAACAGTTTCAGGAACAGATCGAAGATATACTGAAAAAGGACATACCCATTAGTGAAGAGATTTTGCTATACAGACGTTTAAAGCCATAATATCAGTTATATTTATATCGACAAATTATTGCTGTTAGAAAGCAGTAATTATTACTTAAGCCAAATAACCAAATTTAGTCTGTAATTATGTTACTGAGCATACTGTTCAGTAGGTACAGTGTGTCAACAATAAAATAGTTACACAAAAAAAAAAATAATTTAACAAAAAAAAGGGCGCTAAAGCTAGTCGTACTAGTTGCATCCATTGCTAAATGGAATCATCAGTGACTTTTATGCCAAATAGTTGTAGTAGATTTTGCTTGAGTTTTTAACAGATTTATGCAAAAAAGAAAACACATCAGGCTTACAAATTCTTACTAAAAAGTCACTTACTATTCCATTTAGCATTGGATGAAACTAATATGACAACTTTAGCTCTCCTTTTTGTTGAATTAATCCTTTTTGTATAATTTGGATGATCTGAACAGTAAGCTCTATTAAATAATTATAAATTATTTCTGTTCCGATACATCACAATTTAATCTCATCTATACTATTATATAAAGAGGTAAGGTTTGTTTGTTTGTTTGTATACGTATGTTCAGGGTAATCTCTGGAACTACAGAATTAATTCCAAAAATTTTTCTACTAATAGAAAGCTACACTATTCCTCAGTAACATGGGCTATATTTTATTTTGATAAAATCAAGGGGCGTGGCACTTTACGTGCAATTAAAACCTTTAACTCGCTATATCTTGGTTCATATGATAGCAAGAGTCTTAAAATTCGGTGTCAGGATGCACATAGCCTATGTTAAGCACTTCACAAAATATGAACGGGATTAGACACCAGAGGTGTGGTGGCTATAGGACTTTAGGGTGGCCCTCATTCGCAAATATTTTTAAAATAGCATTTTTACAAAGACCACTTAATCGATTCACATGGAATTTACAGCACATGTCTCTTACATTAAGACGCTTCGCTAAGACGATAAAACTTTTATTTAGGGTGGCCCTCATACAAAAATATTTTAAAAATAGCGATTTCTCAAAAAGAGGTAAATCGATTCTCATGAAACTTACACAGTATGGCTTTTATATTAAGGAGCACAGATTAGATTGTAAAAATTTTATTTAGGGTGCATACTTAGGGTGGCCCTCATACAAATATATTTTTAAATATAATTTTTACGAAGACAGTTGAATCGATTCACATAGAATTTACACCACGTATTTCTTATGTTAAGAAGCATAGCTTAGGCTACAAAACTTCAATTTAGGGTGGCACTCACACTAAAATATTTTTTAAATATAATTTTTTTCAAAGACCGCTAAATCGATTCTTATATAATTTACACCATACGACTTTTATATTAAAAAGCACAGATTAGATAGTAAAAATTTTACTTACGGTTCATACTTAGGGTGGTCCTGATACAAAAATATTTATAAATATCATTTTATCGAAGACCGCTCAATCGATTCTCATGGAATTTACTCCACATGGCTTTTATATTAAGAGGCACACATAAGGTAGTAAACCTTTTATTTAGGGTGCATACTTAGGGTGACCCTCATACAAAAATATTTTTAAAAATAATTTTCACGAATACAGGTTAGACGATTCACACCGAATTTACGCCACGTATCTCTTATGTTAAGAAGCATAGCTTAGGCTACACAACTTTTATTTAGGGTGGCCCTCTTACAAAAATATTTTTTAAATATCATTTTTTCAAAGACCGTTTAATCGATTCTCATGGTCTTAACACCACACGGCTTTTATATATAGGGTCACAGATTAGATAGTAAAAATTTTACTTAGGGTTCACACTTTGGGTGGTCCTCACACAAAAATATTTTTAAATATCTTTTTCACGAAGACAGTTTAATCGATTCATATCGAATTTACACCAAGTAATTTTTATATTAAGAGGCGTAGCTAAGGCTTCAATACTTTTATTTAGGGAGCATATTAAGGGTGGCCTTCATGCAAATATATTTTTTGAACATCATTTTCTCGAAGATCGCTTAATCGGTTCTCATGGAATTCACACCACGAGGCTTTTATATAAACAGGCACAGCTTAGAATAGAATGGGTGATGCCACGCCCCCTTATCTAAAAGAAAATAAGATTCATCATATCTTATCAACTATTTGATGCAGATAAATGAAACTTGGTACATATATAAAGAGTAGAGAAAGAAGTAAGATTCCATGCAAAAATGGGCGGTACCACGCATCCATATGAGGGAAAATCAACTTTTTATGTATCAACAACTATTTGACGCAGATGGATAAGATTTGGTACATATGTTTCTTATAGTTTGTAAAAATTTCTTAACATAGTTTGGTTTGGAAAAAATGAGCCAAAGAGAAAGAAAGTAAGATTCAATGAAAAAATGGGTAGTGCCATGCCTCCAAAATAAAAAAAATCTATGACTATGAGACTCAGTACATATATAGAAGACAAGGACAAGTAACCAAATTAAACTAATGCAAAGGTGCAGATGCCAATTCAATTGTTAATTTATGAGCCAAATAGAAAAACCAACAACGTTGTTTATCCACTCGCAATAAGATAAATATCAATAAAAATAATTTTTACTTATTTAATCCAACTAAAATAAAAACACATTATGTTTTATTTGTTGAGGCGTAGCAATGCGCGCCGGGTTTTGCTAGTCTTAAATAAAAAAATGTTATGCCTTTGTAATGGTAGTAAATTTAAATATCTTACTAATTTTCATATGTATATTAATCTAAGGAAATCAGCAAACATTGTGTTTAGATGTGCTTGCAAAAAGCTATATTATTAAACAAACATAAAATTTCAATTCTAACCATATTCTAATAAAATCCAAGCTGAAGATTTTTTGAATTTAAAACAATCTAAGTCATATTCTTTTCAAAGGTTTGTTTATACGACGTTTTTAACTTTTGGACCCATCTAAATGAGTAATTAATTCATTTTCTTTCAATACCTATCAATGGAAAAGTTGAAAACGGATCTTGGTCATTGCCATTGCATTGTTAAATATTAATTTCACAAAAAATTTCCAAAAGCCTTTCTTACAAAAATATATTTTTACAGTTGAAAAATATTTAAAAGATTATAAAAAGAGTATTTTTCGTTAAATAAAGAGAAAATTCATTTAAAAAGATGAAAAGGGTGCCAAAGAAGAAACTCTAAACTAAAAAGATTCCTTGTATTAATTTTCGGAGAAAAAAGTGCATTAATGAGAATAAAATAATTACAGGACAAAATGCACTGAAGCATAGTAGAAAAAGAAGAGGACGCAAAGAGAGAAAGTGAAAAAAGTTAACAAAAAAAAAGTGCAAACAATTTGCTAAATAGCCAAGGGATTTTGCTTTTGAGCTTTGGATGGTAAATTAATTTTAGTTTTTTGCTAAAAGTTACAAAAGCGTTTTTTAAAATATTCGCATAAAAAAATATTTGAAAATAAATAGAAGAAAAAAATAAACAAAATGCGTTTTACAATAGAGACAAAAACCAAAATTATTTGAATAGAAACTAAAAAAAAAATTTCCAAAAATCAAAGTTGTTTTCGTATTGCTTGTTTTGTTGTTATGGTGAGTGAAGATATTGGTTAGACATGCGAAAAACCATCTCATCGGTAGAGACGATAATTATGATTCGTTTAAAATATTTTTCAAAAATTTGATGTAATTGTGTTGTTCTTTAAAACTATTTCAATTTAATTCATCGATTAGTGTTAATACACATTATGTGCACTCATTTTTCTCACAGTGTCGTTTTGGGAATGTGGCACCTGTTCTGCACCTGACACAAAAGTATCTTAAGCACGCGCGGATATTGATTGCATTTTGTTGCTTTTATTTTTTTGTTTTGTTTTGTTTTGTTTTTTTACGTTAGTTTTTAGTTGTTAATGTTGTTTTTGTAGTTTTTATGTTTGGACTCACCGATGGCCGCAATCGCACACAGTTCTTTCCGAAAGCTGAAAATGGTCCCCATTTGTCTACAGGCGAGTTACTCACATGTGACACATCCGTATTCGATGTATCCTGCGTCCTGTAAATGCCAATAGGTATTTCACACGTTGTCGAACAGAGCTTTTGATACAACCGTCCATACGTTCGTATCCACATGTCGTCCTTTGTTATGCGCATCTGTGTTATGGGGAAGTACAAAGTAAATTAAAAAAGATTAATTTGGCTCAAGGTTTGCAATCACTTTATGTATATATGTGCATACTTGATGAAAACAATATGAAACAAGCTTTTTCAGTGCTAAAAAAGGCACGGCTACAAATAATTAAATCAAGTGTTCAATCAGTGTTGCTTCAGGCATGACAACCATGATCCCTCACAAGCACACTTGCATGTTAATATAATAAGTTGCAGAATCTTTGCGTCTGAATGGACGACCTTTATTTAGCTATACATCTATCTCAACTGATATTATAAAAAATATTATCAACGGATCGGACATATGTTCAGGAAACATGCTATAGAAACCTATCAAAATGCAAAACATATCATAAAACATCGCGTTGAATGAAAGAGCAAGATATGGCAAAAATCGGACTAAACTAAAAGAGCATCAAACAAAAAGCCTAGGATAAAAATAGTAATATAGCTTTTTTCAGGACCTAAGCTTCGGCAAAGAAGAACTATACAGATTGACGAATTACCCACCACTTTACTTTGGCATCTTGTGGTAGACGATTTGCTACGAATAAGTACAAGGGGTGTTAAAGCATGATGGATGGATGATCTACTCTTTATTGCTTCTGATAGGAGCTTAAATATGGTAAACTTGGCTAGAGACTTCCAATCCTCAATAGTGCTTGTCTGCTTCCTTAAGAGAATGGAAATATTAGAGTTTATCCTTAACAGAACATTGTCTTCAACGCTCAAAGAAGAGCACACAGGGCATGTAATAAAATTTTAAAGGCTTACGCTGTCATACAAAACTCCGATCTTGCGGAAAATTTTGATTATGCGAACCTTTGAGGAAATCTTATCAAATCTTAAAAAATTACTGAGATTGGAGTAAGCTGAGCAATAAATACTGTTCCATATTTTGCTTTCAATACTTTGCTTCACTGTAAGCCTCTTACCATCTATGCTAAGAATTGCTGCAAAGAGTGCTAGCAAGTGAAAAGAATCTGGTGCTTAGAAAAAAAACCTTATGCCCAGAATTGTTTTGCTAATGACAGCAAGTTCAATATAAAAAATATAGAATACTGAACTATGAGAAGCTTTTAGAAATATTTCACATTTTCGTCTTAAATCTTCAACTTACCGATGTTAGAAAACCGCTACCTGGTGCTTGATCGATGCCCAGTAGCAGTCTTACAAATGTTATGACATAGTCCTTTACAAAAGCCTGATACAGCAGAGTATCCAACATCGAGGCACTAAAAACGCAGCCAGCCGCAAAAGGTAGCCGAAACATGTAGGAAATATGAGATCCACGTTCTTTTTCGCGCTAAAAATATTTAATAATAAAAATAACAATTACTTAATAATGTAAGAAAAATCATTGAATTATTTGCAAATCGCCCAAAATACCTTTTCCATTTTGCTAAGATGCAGCGCGTATTTATCGTGTGCTCTGAATTGCATGAACCTCATATTGGAACTTTGTGATAGCTCTGTTATACTCTTGATGCTGGGAAAAAACCTGTAAATGCAGTTAAAATTTACTAAACAATATTGCTAAAATGGAAAAACATACATTTCGGAGAAGCCAACCCAAGTAATGCACTTACCAAGTCTTTCTTCAAAACATTCTCTAATAAGAATATTCGAAAACTTTTGATTGAACGTAGGATTGACTTCTAAAAGCAGACACTGTAGTATCTATATAGACCTATTGTCCTTGACATATTCTAGCAATTGTTTACTTTTAAGTACAAAAAAAAAAAAAAAATGCTGGTCACTATATCGGAACTTGTTGGTTCTTTCACAAAGTTGTGAACATTAAAATTGGATTTTAATCAATTAATCATTTTTTTATAAAACCAGCCGTTCATAACGAAAATAATAAAAATTATTCTAATAGCTTACTATTGTCCTCAGGAACTCTGAAATTAATGCTTTGAGGGTTACCGGATCAAATATGTCATCATTTTCGTTCGTTTATATATCAACCCTATGACGATCCTAAAATAGAAGTTAAATCTTTTGAAACTGATCTACCAGGATTAGCCTAGCATGTCACGGATATCAGAGATTTCGCGCGGCTTATGAAAGTTAGATCAGAGAATATATCCCGTAGACAATCAGTCGTCCAACTTCTTCTCCCTTTTCACAAACGTACTCAATTTCTTTAAGGAATATCACAGCGGCTGACCCCGTTCACATTCATTACACAAAGCTCTTTAACATCTTTATACCAAATTGGAATATATTATCTCTATGCAAATGTGTATTAAAATAATGTTAAAGTTTTAGCTTAAGACTCTATATATCAGACAAGTTTTATAAAAGAAATTCCAAAGCATTCGTTTTCACATTTGCTTCAACTTTTAACTTTTTAAATAAGAGATTTATAAAAAAAAAACATTTGTGCTTCAAAAAGGCGTGTCTACAATAAGTGATCAACGAAATATTTTATTTTTCATCAGCGAATTCTCTGAAAATATCTAATAAGCATCAAAACAACTGAAAAATCGGAGACAACATCCTGTTTTGTTAAGATTGTTTTCAGAAGCACCATGCATGCCTCATATGACGTGTATGCATCTTTACTGACGGCTGTGGAAGAAAATCTATACTGGAGTGAATTGCGCAAGCAACGTTAATATAACATTTAATCGAGGGCGAGGTCCCTTCCATACAAGCAAAAAATGTTAAGGTTATTAACGTACTATCAGACAAATTCAAATATAATTTGATGTTGAAATGTCGCTTACTACAAGCTTTGATATTAAATAGAATTAAACGGGATTGGATCTCATATTAACTAAAGTCTTTTTCTGACTTTTTCAGCCTATTTCAACTTCATTAAATTTGAGTTTTTCAACATTTCAACACGACTTTTCAACCTTATTTAACTTTCTTCATCATTTTCTAATTTTATGGAATTTATGTTTCAACATTTTGAATTTTTTTCTCGACTTTTTCAACATTTTATGTAAACAACTTTTTTTGTACTTTTTTACTTTCAACTTTTTCAACATTTTTCATATTTTTTTCTACTTATTCAATCTCCTACACTCTGTTTCAATATTTTTCACATGTAATTAATATTATCAGGCTTTTTCAACTGTTTCAACCTCTTTCAATTTTTGTAAACGTCTTTCAATATTTTTCAACTTTTCAATCTTATTAAACTTTCTCCGTCATTTTCCATATTTTACCGATTTTCTTACTTAGCCTTTTTCAACTGTTTCAACATTTTTCTACCTTTTTAACCTCATTCAACATTTTCGGCTTTTCAACCTTATTAAATATTTTTCAAATATAGCCGACTTTTTCAACATTTTTGAACTTTTTCAATATTTTCCATGTCCAACTATTTAACCTTTCGACTTTTTTTCAACATGTTCTATATTTTTTTCGACTTTTTCAACTTTTTTAATTGTTTCTTTAATTTTAAGACCTCATCCAACTTTTTTCAAGACTTTCAACTGTTTCAATCTATTTCAATATTTTCCACACTGTTTTAATATTTTTCAACCTCGTTCAACTTATTTCAACGTTTTCCATGTATTTTTTTTTTGAATGTTTCAGCCTATTTGACCTGTTACACAATTTTTCAACCTCATTCAACTTGTTTCAATCTTTACCTTTTTTTCGAATTTCCCAACATTTTTGGGCTTTTGCTTTTCAACATTATCCATACTTTTTTAACTTCTTTCGACGTTTTTCAACATTTTCCATTTTCCAGCATTGTCCTGTATAGCTTAAACATTTTTTATGCCCATTTGTCTATGATAATCAAGAGGTATGGTTTGGATGAAGCTACTGCGCATACTATTTAGTAAGGTAGCGATAGACTTCCTGCTTTACATCATTCAGTCCTTCAGTGACATTTTTTTTGAAGCTAAATACATTTTTTTTTTTTTAATTAAATCAATTTTTTGTTTGTTTTTTAATCAATGCTCTGTAAAGTAATTAACGCATGAAAAGGTATTCTGAAAATTAATTATACCTATTACATTTAATTGCCTTTATTATTCGTGGACAAAACAAAATTTAATTTATTTGAAATTTAATATGATGCTTTTTTACTTGCAAACTGAAGCAAATTGAAAAGTGTTGTATTTTCAAGTTAAAGCTAATTAAGTAACTCTGTTCATTTGTTGTAAAGTGGAACCACTGTTTTTCGAAAACTAAGAATACATTATATAGGGTGTTTTTTTTGGAGGTATAGAGCTTCGAATTGAAATAAAACACAAGAAAATCGTTTTAATGTCCATCAATTTGGCTTTATTGGAAGGATAATTTTATGCCATTAATGTTTAAATATGATTTCGGGCATGTGGCCGCCGCGGCTGGCTCGAATAAAGCCAATTCTACAGGTCCAATTTTGAATCACTTTTTCGAGCATATGGGGCCGTATGTCGGCAATAACGCCACGAATGTTGGCTTCCAAGTCCCCTAACGTTTCTGGTTTGTTGGCGTAGACGAGCGACTTCACATATCCTCAAAGAAAATAATCCAATGGTGTCAAATCACACGATCTTGGTGGCCAATTGACATGTCCATTCCGCGAAATTATGCGCTCATCGAATGTTTCCTTCAATAAATTGATTGTGACGTGCGCTGTGTGGCATGTAGCGCCGTCTTGTTGGAACCACAACTCATCCACATTCATGCCATCCAATTCTTTGCACAAAATCTTCCATAAAGTTGATGGACAAAGCTCCAATTGCTGTGCACGGTGGCGAATCGATTCATTCGGGTCCTCTTCAACATTTTGCTCTACAGCGGCAATTGTTTCTTCGGTGCGCACTGTTCGACGTCTCTGCGGATGCGTATTATCACATAGAGTAAACGTAGTGCGAAAACGACCCATTGTAAACCGAATTAATTGCTCTGATGGACGATTATGTCGACCATAAAATGGACGGAGCTTGCGGTAAACTTCGCGAACTGATCCATTATTTTCGAAATAAATTTGCACGATTTGCAAGCGTTGTTCTTTTGTCAACCTGTTCATGATGAAATGGTAAACCAAACTGAACATAAATGACATTAGAGTTGCCAGATTTGACCATAAAATGCCAGTTTTATCTCTATTCGAAAAACAAACCTCTAAAAAAAACACCCTGTATGTATGACTGAAAGCTGCATGTCGAACACTTTTACAGGTTGTCAGATTCAAAATTTTTTTAAAAATTTTTCAAGCATTGTAATTGTTATTGCTTACATATGGAACAGTCATTTGGTTCTAAAGAAAGAGGTTACCTAGAAAGTTTTCCAAGAGTTTTGAAAATATGTAATTTTATAGATTTCGATGTGCTCTTTTCGAATTTTAACTTTGCCACCTTGTATTTTTGTCGCTCGCGCCGTCATATTGGAAAAATGGCGCCTAAAAGCAGTTTTTTGACAATATCTCCTATCCGACTCATTTCACGATAAAACATTCAGATGCAAAATAAAATTAAAGGAAATTGCCTACAATTTAACTTGTAACCTTTTTACGAAAACTCAATAGTGTACTTCCTCATGCGTTTTGGCAAAAATACTTATTTCCACACCACCATGAGGCAGAGTAAGCGGCGCGTTTTTTTATCGTAGTATCCCCAATATACACGTAAGTACCTAATCCACATATAATTCACTATTCCAAAGTTGAGCGCATTCTCCTACGCTTTGCTGTTCTTGACGGACCAGGTATTGCGAGTTCATTGTCTTTAGTACCGATTAAAACGTCACAGACCCATATTTCTTTGACATCATCCGTGATGGGATTATCGGTTTTATTGCAATTCTCTTCATTCACGATTTCAACATACGTTTGCTCGAGCCGCTTAAGACTTAACCAAAATAGACGTGACGAGACGGTAGCAATTGAACGAACGTTTCCACTCGTTTCGTCTGAGTAGCAACGTTTTGAAGTTCGGTTCTTACGGAACAACTCGTCTCGTCAAAATGTTTCGTTCACTTTCGATCAATTACGTTGGTTCATTTTGGCTATCAACATTTGTTTACATACACTCGAACTTACTCGTTACGTCTCGTCTATTTTGGTTTAGGCTTTACCTCAAGGTGTTGTAGAAATGAGTGTTTTGGCCAAAACGCTTGTGGAAGTACACTTTGCGGCGCTCGTACGCCAAAACTATTGATTTTTCGAAAAGAAAGGATATAACAAGGATATAGCAATTCCCTATAGTTTAATTTTGTCTATAAATGTTTTATCGTGCAATGAGTCGAAAAGGAGATATTTTCAAAAAACTGCTTTTAGGTGCCATTTTTCCAATAATGCGGCGCGAGCGGCAAAAATACGAGGTGGCAAAGTTGAAATTCGGAAAGAGCACATCGAAATCTATAAAATTGCTCATTTTCAAAAGCCTCGGTAAACTTTCCAGGTAAAACTACCAAATGATTGTACTATTATTCAAAAATAAAATTTTCCACTCAAAAGAGTTATTCTGGCAGAGGGAACAAAGTTTTTTCTTAATGTTATGCCAAAAGCCAAAAATCAAAATCTTCATGGTTATACCACTGACTTTTTAATCCACAGTGTGACTACTAAAGTTGAAACCATTACAGACCAGCAGAAAAAACTAGGGGACACTTTGATGTTATAATGCACAAGGACACAATGTGCTCTTGCAAAGCTACTCAAAAACTCACTTGAACATGGTCTGCACAGCGACGATAGTGTTGCAATCAGCAAGCGAATCCTCTTCGGCTGAGTTGGAGAGCTCCTTGTTCACAACAACGACACTTTCCGCCAACGTGATACCAGCACGTAGTAGGTCATCTAAGCAGTCTATCGATCCAAGCATCCAGTACACCTGCGAATGCATCAAAAGAAAACAGAGCAAAAAACAAAAGTCATCAGTATTTACACATTTTAGCACTTGACTTTAGTTTTGGCTTGGAATAAAAGGAACTACTTTGACATGTGAATTGTGAATTCTTACCAAAGGAAAGTAGGATAAGGCATCAAGGAAGGCAACATCTGGTCGGCGCTCCAGCAGCAAGATGATTGGATTTAACGAGGTTTTCGAACGGAAATGTGCACGTAGAGGGATTATGAAATTGTAGATGCCATTCGACGCGTAATCTGCGGCCAGAATAATCGTTTTATTCTGCCACTGATACTCTTTAGCATTGCGGTAGCTACAGTGCTCACAAACCTGTGTGGAAGAAAATAAAAAAAGGGTTTTTCATGATTCGAAAATATGGAGAAGCTGTGCATTTGTTAAACCACCAGACTGCTATAACAAATGAATACGCCTTTATATAGCTAGAGAGTTTTAAAGGAATTGCTGCATTTATTTGAGTTATAACTTTAACAATCAAGTAATAAAGTTGCAAAATTTACTTGTCCACATTCATCCTTCATCCTTACCTGAGCCAATTGAAGGCAGCAAAGTGGCTTCTTCTCCTTCAACAGGTAGCAGAGTGTCGGACTGACACCAATAAAAGGTGAAACCGGAGGAAACCCTTTAATAATGCTGCAATTTTAGGTAAATTCAAATGTATCAATATAATGAAAGACCATTAATATGTTTGGCGCAAATTTTGTTAAAGCCAATTTAAGCATTATAAAAAATTAAATCAAACATAACGAAGGAAATCTGGAACGAAATCAAAGTCGGAACTGTGCAATTAATTGAAAATCATAAATAAAAATGTAGGCCAATTAAAGCTACCAATCGGTAAGGAACACATGAACTGTTAATACTTAACGAGCCAATGCTTTTTTTTGTGGAACAAAAAACCAGGAACAAAAACGTGGAACAAATCAACTTTTACTCTAAGCACTTAGTAGTTATGTTTAATTTTTAATTTAAGGTTTTGCTAAATATGAAGCTTATGGAACTTGACAGAACAACAATTGCGCAAATAAATGAAATATTCATGCTACGAGTATTTTATATGAATGTTGTGAGTGGCTTCAGTGAAGTTAATGCTGCTCAAAGTTATTATTAAGGTTTAGGTCTAAGAAGGAAACTATCTTGATTAATGTTCACAATTTTCATTTGTAGATGAATCGATGTTCTCTACTTGAGAAATGGCTCTTAGGTACCATGAATTTCAGTACAAGATTACAGCTACTGTATGTGGTTAAAAAGAAATTTCAAAGCGTAGTTTACTTTTTAAATAACGAAATTTATTTATTATTCGTCCGATCGGTAAATTGCTTTGCAATCAAAAACACAGTTTTTATAGTTTAAAAATATATAAACACTTTATTTATTGTTCACAATAATTCACAAGTTTCAACACGACGTTGTTTATCTGTCATTCTTGCTATATAGCAAATTTTTTCTTATACGTTAACATCATTACTAGCGGGTAGGAGGGAATCAGCTGATGCTGATTCTATAACGCCTTACGGTTACTGTTGCGATCGCGTTGAATTTATATACTGTAGATATCATATATACTTGCATACTTTATACAAAGACAAAGAATTAAACAATGCCCCCGTCAAGAACTTATCTGCAGATGCTATCGCTAGCTTTTTTATTAAAGTTCTTGGAAAAAAATGTTTATTTTTGATTTACACTTTTACTTTCGGTTTCTTTCAGTTTTCGTAGATTTCTAGGGTTGGAACACACGCAGATACTGGAAGGTGATTTTCTCTTTTATTTTCTAACTTTTTTTTTGTGGCTTCTTTAATAACTCGTGCTGAATCGAACACAGACACTGGGGTCTTCTGATTTATCTGCATATCTTCTTGATTTATTTTAATTCACGGATACCAAAACGCAGGTAAGACGTTGAGTGAGGAGATGCCATCAGAAGCTCATCAAAATTTCAATTCATCTAGATCTTAGTCGGCATAAGAAGCTATAAAACAAAATTTGAGAAATTTACCAAACCGCTCAAGATTTTTCCTGTTTTTACTAAAATTCAACATCTCAGAAAGCTAACTATATTGCAAGCAGACTGGAGTTGTCAAATGTACGATTCGAGTCGCTATCAAAATATTTCGTTCAATAGGGAAATATGTAACTTTTAATAAAGTAAGAATCGCTATGGTGTATAAGATATCAAAGCTTGAAGCAAAACAAGAACCAAGTAGTTGAATAGCTTCAGGTAACTCGACTGAAATCTTATCTTGACAGGTCGCAATTTGTTTTTACATCGATGGTTTTTGTCCTTGGCATTGACCTTTGTAGATATCAGTTGAGCAGAATATTGTGATTCGAAGGCTTAATGTCAAATTGTTTCGTTTCTGGATCTAGAATCACTTCCCTGTTGATTGGTTACTTCGTACTAAGTTAAGTCATGGCTTTGTTATGCACCGAAATCGCTTACTTTAATGCTGGTCACACGAACCTCCGTTGCTGTTTTCACAAGAACTGATGCTGCTGTAGCACATGCATAAAAGCACTCTTATGTCAGTAATGTATACATACATATAACGGCACTTCTATTGCTTATCGGTTGCTTTGATTTTAGCTTCACGCTTTTAATTGAATATATGTTTATGATAGATATGTCTATTTATTGACAAAAAAATATTGTCATCATACCTAAAATTTTCCCAACACCATATTTAAACTAAACATTAAATTTTTAAATATTATTTTTTTAAGAATGATACCTTTAAAGACGTTTCGATAATTTTTCATACTATTCGATACTTTCCGGCTTTTAATAATTTTTCCAGTACATAATTGTTGACACTTTTGAACTTTCACTAACCTTTACAATATTTAATTATAAATATTTTTATAATTCGATATAAATAGTTCGACATTCAATATTTTTCACAATTTTTCCATTGTTTTTGTTTTCTAATTCTTTTTGGAATTTCTCGCTTTTTCGATAATTTTCTAAACACAACCTACGTTTCGTAGTCCAGTAGAAATAGGGTTTGAACAACAAAATAATTCGTTACAGCAATCTGGCAGCGGAATATTGTTGAACAAGCTCTTGTAAAAGAAGACAAAAAAATCGAGCCGACAGCAGCTATCCGGGGTGGAATAAGGTGCATTTTTAGAGGTCGAACACAGTTTTTCACGATTTCTGGCTAAACTGTGCATCATATCAAAAAAAGTTAAATGCTAAAGTTGTAGGAAATAAGAAGATCTACAACTTTTGTACTGATCATTTTCACCTTAACCTCAAAATTTTTCAAAAAAATAGCCTAAAAACCGGTTTTTTGGTTTTTATTTTTTTTTCTTTGACAAATCTGAAACTTGGGCAGAAGATACTTTTCAGTGTTACACAAAAGCAGTAATTTTTTCTGACGGAAATGTTTAGAGGTTGTTGTTAAATTTAGTTTTTAAACTAAAAAAACCGAAATTTTTAACTACGATTCCTCTTAAAACTACACCTCCTAAGGAGTTCTGTTTTGGCTCATTTACTCGTTGATATGTCTTCTTTAGATAAATGGTAAAAAAAGGTATACTGCAATGGAAAAAATGACCGAAAAATTGAAAATCTGTGGTCTCTCCGACGAGTAGAGCTTTGGTGCTTCTTGTGTAACAGCTCAAATCCTCTGTTTTTTTCACTGTATTCACCTTTTTTTGATATGATGCACAGTTTAGCCAGAAATCGTGAAAAACTGTGTTCGACCTCTAAAAATGCACCTCATTCCACCCCGGATAGCTGATGTCGGTTCGATTTTTTTGTCTATCGATAAAACACAGAAATCAAGTTTTCTACTTATCGGAACACAATTTTATTCACAAATCATGCCTTGGGCGCTTGCGCTCAAACGCTTTATTTTAGCTTGCTTAAAATCATACCACATGATCAAAAAGCTTTTTATTACAAGCAAACTGTCACTCAACTGTTTTTCATATTGTTACGAAATTTCTGTCTCTTTGACGATAATTTCGATCTCTCACACTTTTCTGAGTTCGATCACTGGATTGTGTAACAATTAAAAACACACAAACTTATTTAGTTATAAAATGTTTTATTTTATTATCGTTCAAATTCTAATATTAATTTAACACTGTATAGAAAACTGTTTTGTTCTACTACGGATCACACTGTATTCACTTTATTGCTTATTGCTTCGCTGTTCTAACTCAACTGTGTCCTCAGCTCAGATGACAACCCTTTTATACTGCAGTCATCACTCTCTCGAATAATCCAGTACCTTCTAAGTGGCGTATATTCTACCATTATCTACAACCCACCAGTGCTACTTTGTAGCGTGCATTCTACCACTATCCACAATTCACCAGCATGGCGCACTGACGTTGAGCTCACAATTATCCAGAATGTGCTATTATTAAATGGCGTTGTACGACGTTGAATTTCACAATCTAGATGTCTCTATGTTATTGGCTTTAATAGTGTACTGCAGCGTCTGTTCGGTTTATTATTTTTACACCATTACGCTAGATGGTGTATGCTAGCTAGTATCGTTTAGTTTCTTTCGTTGGTATTTATTTCAAGAGTCTTCTAGCATAAACCAAATTTCGCTACAATATAATACTTTGTTACATAGCTCTTTTTTCGTCTTTTTTCGTCTTTTGGTGCTTGCGGTTGAATATAAATTGATTGGGTCGAAGAAGTTTTACTTCATTTCATTCATCAGAAGTTCGGATTCCTGGCCATTCGCATTCCTGGCCATTAGCTGCATATTGAAAATTTTAATTTTTTCTGATCGGTTTGCCAGTGGATCAGTATCATTTTTATTTATATACATATGATCCAATTTAAGATAATTTTCAAAAACTCTTATAACGTTATAACGTTGATTCTGAACTTCATTTCCTTCAACAATTTTGTTAGCCCAAAAAATTATTTTGATGTCATGTAATTGTCAGAGAAGTATTGTTTTTTGGAAAAAAAGGTTTTCGACAAAACACGCAACACCCAACAGATGAGTTCATTTATTTAATTTGGGACTTGATCTTTATTTAGTTTGCGAAAATTATTTAGTTATAAGAGTGTACCAAGGCTATAATTTAAGAATGTAACTTAAAGTCACCATAAGAATTCGATTTATGATGTATTGTTCTAGAAACTTAAAATTAAAAAGTCCAACACTCAAAAATCTTCAGCAGTTATTCGCTTCTCGAGAAAAATTTTCATACTGAACACCTTAGGCAATTAATTTTAAAAAAAAGTTGTTTTTGCTGCGATAACTCAGTTTGCTCGTCCGCAAGCTGAGCGTTTGTTTTGCTTGACAACACAAGGATAATTTGACGTTGGGGTATTAACTCGAGACAAACTTTTATTCTGTTTTAATTACAAGTGACAACTTGATGTTTTACCAATTGTACCTTGTTTTGCTACTAAAATCAATTCAGATGTCAATTCCAAATTCAATTTGATTCTGGAGGCGCGCCAAGTAACAATTAAAGTTAAACACAATAATGAAGTTAAAACAAAAGCGAACATTTTAAAACAAAAAAAAAATTCATTCCAGGCTGTATGGCATCCAACATTTGTCAACAAAAGCGAAGCTCAACGGAGCCGTTGGTTGATGTGTGATGAGTGTGAACTGCAAAATTTTATCGCTCATTCCACAAACAAATGCATTAGTTTTTTCATTATATTTAATATTTTTTTTTATACCTCAACACTTAATACAAATTTGTTTATATACCAGAAAGCTAGGTTTTGTTTTCTGTTTAATGTTAAAAAAAATCATAATGTAAGAAAAGTCAGAAATCAGAATTTGAAGTGAAGAAACTTACACCTATCCCTCGTTTTACACGGTAGATACGTTCCTGACGAGATCGTGTAATTCGAAAAAGTAATTTTTATATCGAAAAACCGTGTTAAACGAAAACGACTATACATAAATAAGCTTTTTTAGACATATATTGTACACAAAATATGTATGACTAATACGCTTAATAAAATATAAAAATATCATTTAAATTAGTGATGCCCATTTCCACACATATGGGAAAAGAGCATGCATGATTTCAGGTGAGCACGGCGGGGTTTGACGAGGGGAATTTTTATGTGCAGAGGAAAAGAGTATGAAGTCTTATACGTATGTGTTTCGATTTTGGAACGAAAACGAATGCCAAACCGGAAAAAAGTACAAGTGTATATATTCTTGTTTTAGATTTTTTCAATAAAACCGCTTTTCCGAACGGGTACTAAGAGCGAGAGCAAACATCGAAATACTGAAGAGCGTAACTCACAAAGTGAAGATAACTTGAGCAAAAATTACAGCATTTGTGCGGTTGATTTGTTTATTTTTGAGAGATGTTTATTATAAATTTGAAAATAAACTCATTGTTTGATACATAAATTTTCAACACAGATAAGGTTTTCTTGTCTCATATTAAGTTCACGTTCTCAATTCTTTGCTTGTGCTGTGTAAGTGTACTATGAAGCAGCCTCTCTCACGTTTTATTTGAAAATACCCCTAGCCTTACACTGTTTGGCTCCCAAGTATCATTTCGTGCCGTTGAACTGGACATCACTAATTTAAGTCATAGAAAACATAAAAATAGTTAAATTTACTTGTAAAATGAAAAAAAAAAGAGAAAAATCTATTTAATAAAAAAAAATACTGTAACTCATATAAGGGGACGTCCATAAATTACGTCAAATTAGGGGGGAGGGGGCCCGGAAAAATCTCACCAAGGGGGAAGGGGGGAGCCCCCCCCTCAATAAAAATCTCATGTCAACTTTTTAATGCAGAGACTATACATTATTATAGCAGATTACATTTAAAAATTATAAGGTAAGTCTCACGGAAGAGAAGGGGCTCCCGTCAGAACTCACCAAGGGGAGGGATAGAGTCCAAATTTTCAAAAGAAACACCTCACGTAATAGTTTATGACAGTAGAGCATGTGCACGTCTGAAGTGATGCCAGATTTATAATTAAGTAGAAATAAATTCGCGTGCAGTCAATATTAGTCATTTTCTCGATAATTTTTTTTTTGTGAGCAGAAGCATAAATTTGGTATTCTTCCTTTGATCAAGGTATAAGGACATTGGATGCGAGAGCGAGGAAAAAGAGATTTTTGTCGTACCTTTTTTAGTGCGGTCATACACAATGAAGCAGTTGCGAGAATAGCTGATTAGCAAGTTCAAAGTAACTTACGTAATTTGCTAATGTGTTTTCTTTTTTTAAATCGAACTAAAAATAGAATCTTTCGCACAGCGAGAGCTTTTATAAGTGACACTGACAATTCTCCTCAATGAAAGGTCCATTACGCATCTTGCTCTCACACGTAGAAAAAAATCATGTGTCCTAGTTTTGTTTTTCATTGGCATTTTCCATCCGCCTCTTCCCCGCGGTGATGTGTATTGTCTTATAGCAGTCTCTTGGTAAAGAAAGAAAGCTCTCATAAGATCCATTCAATGAGCAAAATGTGTGTTTTTCTATGTTGTTGCAATTTAAGAACTTAGCAAGTGAATGGTGTGAAATCAGGCGAATTTTCTGGTAGGTGCACTAACTGCTCGGCCCCACTCTAGACATAGATATTTTTATAAGAGCAAATGAGAGAACTTCATAAGCTGAAACGCTAAGCACAATGGATGCGAGAGTGAGAAAAAACAAAACGGGACAGCATGATTTTTCCTGTACGTTAGAGTAAGATACGGAATAAAGCTTTTCTTAAGCTTCCATTGCGCATCTTGCTCTAACATATAGAACAAATTTTGATATCTCATTTTGTTTTTTCCTCGCAGTCGCATTCATTGTCTTAAGCAAATGAAAGCGAGCAAAGTAAACTGAGATAAGCTAAAAGTTATTGTCAAGAATTACATCCGATGGAGAACTGGCATCAAATATAGACAATACTCCAGGTAAGACTTGCTTACGATTGGATATATGGAAGGAAGATGTATGATATTCTTCTTTAAAATCAAAAAATATTGTAAACGCGGAACTCCATGACGCTCACAACCTAAGTAGAATTCTACAAAGTCACGATATCAAGTTCTTAAGACCGATTTCAGTGAAATGAAATTTGAAAAGTGACCGAAACTAACAAAAATTACGTAGGATAAAGTCGTATATTGTCCTTTCTGAAGCATGATTACTCAGCGAAAATCCAACGTATTAAAATCAAAAATAAAAAGTTTTGAGTATAAGCTTTTTGAGTACATTAACATTTTGTATTATGTGGCTTGCATCGTTTCTTTGATAAATAACATAATTTCAATGATCATTTCAATAAATGATATGACACCCTTTCGTGGAATGAGCCTTGTTTCTTCATGTCAGGTGAACAAAAGCGGAAACTGTTGACGGCAACTGCAGCACTCGCCGCTATCAGCACTTACCGTGAGTAGTCTGCTGCCCAAATTGGGCGTGCCGCTTTCGCAACGCCACCAGAACTGCTCGAAGAGGCTGTCATTGCTCCGGGATGACGTTGTGCGGCAGATGTAGTTGTTGTAACTGTTGCCGCAGTTGATGAGGCAACCATGGCAGATGAGGAGCATGAGCTACTGCAGTAGACACCAGGGGCAGCAACATTTGCACTTGAAAGATGAGCACCATGTGGTGTTGCTGCTGCTGCGGTTTCTATTGCACATTCTCTGCAGTTGCTCACTGTTTTTTGGGTGCGGTCGCGGTCACGGTCGCGAGCGCATTCACTGTCACAGCTGTAACTTTTTTTCATTGAGCGAAAACGTGGGGCGTCGTTGGGTCGATTGCAGCAGCGAAGGTTCGAGTCTTCGGATGAACTCATAATAAGGGAATAGGTGCGTGACTGAGGGAAATGACCACCCAAACAGCTACGATAATTTTGCATTATGGCGGAAGAAAGCCCAGTCAAATAACAACGGTAGTATCGATAATTGCGAAGGCAAAAAAAAAAGCAAAAAAATTAACAGTTAGCCGATGAAGGATGAGAGGTAGAGAGCGAAAGGACGATTGAACTCGTTAGTTTCCCTTGATTGGGCTTTAATCAAAGAAAAGTAATTCATTCGTTACAATTTAAGCAAAAAAAAGCGAAGAAAAATTAAATCGAAAATAAGAAAAGGCCTTGTTGAAGTATAGAAGAGATAATTTTAAAGATGAAATATGCAAATAATTACAATTAATTTAGGAAAACCTGCTTCAATAAAATACAAAAGAAAATAAAGCAAAATGAAAGAAAGAAAAATAATTATTTTATAATAGAACGCTAATTAAAAAAAAAATTTAAGGTCTGGAAATTAATCAGAAAAGTAGATGAAGCATTGAAAAATTTTTACCAAAATAAATTTATTTGGAAGTAAAAACCGGAAAAAAATGTATATATTTATAATAAATTTACTCAATGAAAAAGGTTCGATAAAAATTTGTGGAGCGTTTTCGAAATCAACGTACGATTTGACGTAGGAAATGACAGTTCAAGAAAATATCCAATTTGTCTTTATTTACTTAGACCACTTAATAGACTCATTATTAACTCGATACTGTTCTCCCATATGTATTTAGGACAGCAGCAAATGAGATGAAGTGCGCCTACGGCCTTTTGCACACGATCCGTCGTATGATTGTAGTATACATACACAAATCGCAGAAGCTCGCACACGAGTTGTCAGCGTCGCTTCCTTGTCATTGTGCGTACCCGGCTTGCCGACAGGTGTACAGTTATGGCGGTTTTGATGGGGCTATGGTATAATTCTATACCTATAGGTAAAAATTGTTGTTTTGAAATGCAAAACGAGTGGTAGTGTGCGGTAGTGGTAGTGAAACTCAAAATTTGTTAGTTTATACTAATCAATGGTATAGTTCTTTTCAAACTTATAGCCCGAGTGTTTTGGTGTCACAGATCATGTGGGCTTTGAAATGTAGTCTTGTTTTGTCTTTTCTTCTCGAACTTGGCGACTTTAATTGAAGATTCTCTAAGCTGTATGCATTGGCTCAATATGTCCAAGTTACTTCAGTTAACGGGTTTTCAACCTTTTGAATATCGATGGCAATATTTTCTTGCAAGTGGTGTTAAATGAATGGTTGATTACTGATTATTTGTGCTTGGCTTTGTCTTCGTTGATTTCTAGATCCCTTCTTTTGCGATTTCTTTAATCTCAACAAAGGTTTCGCAAAGAGTTCTTTTAAAGGCATTGAATCAAAAGTAGACGCATATTTTCTACGTTTAAATGGTAAAGTGGAAACTCTTTGTTCTGAAAATTCATGCTTCTACAAATCCTATTGTCTTTTATTTCATATTATGATAAAATAAAATAGGGATTTTATTTGGTCTTGGGATTTTGTCTAAGATCTTTGCCAATGTCAAATTGTTCTTCAGATGCTGTCAAAACCAGATATCCATGCAAATCAAATGACGAAATAGTTGAGTAGAATGACAGAAAACGCGGCGATCGTAGATAATCGAAGTGGATAGATCATGTTTTCGGTGTGTTGAAAGAAGCGGCCAAGTGTATTGGTTTCTTAAAACGGTGTAACAAATTCATGACTCCAGTTGACCTTTGGACTGTCTATTTCAATAATATTAGACCCAAGCTAGAGTACAAATCACATATTTGGGCCGGGGCTCCAAAAACCACTTTGAAGCTGCTAGATCGACTTCAGCGACGTGTGATAAAACTATAGGCGATAAAGTTTTTGCCTCCTCTATCGATTCCCTTCACTATCGGAGTAACGTAGGTTTAACCCTTTTCTATAGGATCTGTTCTAGAGAGACACGCGAACTGGTTTCATCAGTCCAGATGTTCCAGATTATCAGGTAGCACTCGAACGTCTCATCAATCCCATTTCTTTTGCGTTGCGCTGGTGCTCAACAGGATTTCACACTTTTGTGATAATTTATACTTTGACCGCACGATTAAGTAGAGGAAAAGTCTGCCAGCTAATGTTTTCCTAGACAGCTGTGACATCGATAAGTTCACGATGAATGTTTACCAACACTACTCCATCTGTTCCCCTTCCACCTTCCCCTTCCTTTAAAACCAACACGATGTATTGCAAAAGTATCCAATCAAATGAGTTAATGTCATCGTCTTTTGATAGCTGTTTGAAAATCTCAAGCTATGCTACGGTTTGACGACAAAAATTTGATGCAGATCGATGAAAATGATTTAGTTTCGTGTTCCTATTAAGCTCTAAATTGAATTCGCGGCATTTTAATTACTGTGCAGGCTTGCAACGAACATAGACAGGGGCTGAATTTGGCTTAGAGAGACTGTTATTTTCTTAATGCTAAGTAACCAAATATTAAGAATCGATTTGACGACGTTAAGGATCTTCACTGTACCTCGGTTTATTTTGTGCATCGAGAGTTTGCGGATATATGTTATAGACGCGTTACACACAAATAGGGCAGGTGTTTTCGAATGGTAAAAATAAGTTACAAAATGTTTAACACGGAATGGTTTGCACCCACTGCTATATAATATTCAGAGTAAAAGATTTTCTTTCTTAAAAGTATATTCACATCAATTTGTAATCCATTCATACTAAAAAACAATGCAAAAATCTTTAAAAGCAAAATTATATAAAATCCTTTTATGATGGATCAAGTTATTGTGCATTTTAAAATGCTGTGAAGAAAAATATGCAACATAAATTCAAATCAAAAACAACAAGACAAATAATTATAAATGAAACATTAATTTAAATTCATTTCAAAGGGAAATTAAATGCGATGTGGCTGCAACTCTGGCCACTGCACGTACAGCACTAACTACGAGGAGGGCAACACTTAACAATTCAACACTACGCTTTTAATTTTCTTTTACGACTCTACATTTGGACAGCACGTTTAGAAGCTATAGCGCCAGAGTTGCCAATGCTGTATAATTGAATTAATTAAAGTTGCTACAACTGAAAGTGTGATAATGAGCCAAAACGAGATAGCAAGTTAAGGTTAAGGTCGTGAAAAAGACAGCAACAATATGTCACCCACACTGCTGTTAACTTGGTTAAATAAGACATTAACTAAATGTTGCGCTTTTGTTGCCAATCTATTGCAGGATGAGTCCTTCGTTCGCGCATCCAATGCAAAAGAACAAGACGTTGCTCCGTTAAGTATCCACAATGTGCAGTCATTGCTTAGGGACTTGGGTTGGAAGGATGTGAAAAACGGTGAACGAAGATAAAAAGCACAACAACAACAAAAATTAAAACACTTTATTGTAAATGAAGTTGAAACATCCGACATCTATAGGAGTGGTAAGGACACCGAACTGGGGAAGGGAACGTGTTGGTGATGTCACAAAACGACATTCAAAATTTCTTGCTTCATTTAAGAAATCAAACAAAAAAAAAACTAAAGAAATCTGTGAGTTGTTTCAAAGTATAATACATATTTCTTGAATACTCTGGGGAAAATGGAAAGAACAAATTAAATAATAAAAGTAGATCCCTTTGGGTACAGCTAAACGTTTCATATAAAACAAAGTAAGGAAGATTCTCATGCAGCTCAATACGTACGCAATTTTCTCAGACGGAGACCGCCATGGCACATCATCATCAATTTCGTCTTCACTTTCATCACCCTCTTCACCATCATCGTTGCCTGTTATGCTAAATGAAGAGGAGGTGAACATATCCGGCACAGGAAGAATTGATGGTCGTCGACTTCCTGAAAAATATAAGAGTAAAAAATGGTTGACAAGTAAGTTTCAATTAATTTTAGTTAAGCCACATTCATCTAAAATTTCTGCTGCATAATGCAGTAAAATATAATACTTATACTTATGAAAGGAAATATGGAATCAATTTGTTAGTTTTGTAGAACTTTATTGACTTAAACTAAGTTATTTTTCTGGCATTTTCCATCAAATTAGCCAGCGTCGCAGGCGATATCACTGTCATTTTGGCTCGAATGTTTGCCTTTAGCTAGATGACACTCTTCAAAAAATCCACACAAAAAATACCAGTGAAATGAAATCTGGAAGTCTTGGTGGCTAGTATATATTGCCGTTTTTCGCCACCACACCTCTCGGAAACATCCGACGTGCGTGAAAAAGTCCACGGAGTGTGGCAAATTGCACCGTCTTGTCGGAACCAGAAGTTATCCAGACTTTTTTCACACGTTTGCGATTTGACTGTCTCATTAACTCTGAAAAAAGTGCCCCAATGATTGTTTGGAGCAAACACCGGCCCAAACAGTAACTTTTTCAATGGTGTTTTGTGAATTATGTGAGTTTAATCGGTGCCCCAAAAACGACAATTATGTAAAGAGACGAAGCCAAAATGAAATGTGCTTAGTCGGTTATATATGGGCATTTCCGCCAAAAAGCCAACCGTGACAGAAAAATTAAAAGTTATTATAAAAGCGTTACGATCTGATATTATCTAAGGAAAATATTTAAATTTTGTTAATTCAAACAAACTGCAAACTGGCATAAATGCAGATTTTCTTTTTTTTTTTGTAATATTGAATAGTATTTTGCCTTAAATATTTAAGTGTGTAAGAGAGGTGATACATGATGATAGTCTTACCAAAAAATCTCTCTTCCAACGTTAATTAGCTAAAAACAATGCAAAAACATGAAACCAATCTCTATTAAATGTAAAATTTTAATTTGCTTAAGTTCATGATCTAAAGTCACAAATAACATAGTAAAACATCATATGTTCTCATTTCGAAATTGATAACAGCAGTAAGTGTGTCAAAATTTTCGCACCAACAGAGTTTCATGTACATAATTAAAAAAAAAAGGCGAGTGCAAAAAAAATTATATATTAAATTTTTGGAGCTGTTTGAAGTTGGTCATGTTCGCAAATATAAATGTAATAAATAGGCAGTTGAAAACGGTCAAACCAGTTACTTACTGCCATAACACAACATAACCGCATAGTGTTTTTTTGTTGGAAAGGTTGTGAGGTGAAGGAGGGACATGTATACTTTTTTCAATAGTAGGCGCCCCTAACGGGATAAAACGTTTCCACGGCTAAACTAATGGACCGATGTTGATGAAATTTTGCTAACAGATACATATATTGAATCTTAAGAAAGATTATTAGAAACAATGATTCTGTAAAGGGGGCGTGGCATCGCTCCAAATGGAAAAAAACGGTATCACGGCTGTGCCACTACACCGATTTTGATGAAAATTGATATGTAGATAGATTGAAAATTGAGTTTAAATGTATTTTTTAGTGGGCAGTGCCACGCCTCTTACAGGAAAAACGTTTTAGCAGCAAAAAGACAAGTTTTATAGTCGCATTAAAAAATGTTCCCAGGTTTCGCTGACTTCTGCTTTCTTTAGATGGCAATGAAAAACACTTCCGTTTTTTTGTCCTGTTCGAATGACTTTTTTATTGTCTCTATCTTGGAACCAGTATTACGTCTGGCATCAACTTTACCACTCAACATAGTGCTATCAAAGGGCTATTCCTTAAAGTAACAGAAAAAAATAAAAGTGTTTTACTTTGACTTTTATTTCACTTTAAAAGTGTACTTCCGTCCCGTTCAACATGAGAGAAATGTCCATATTCATTTCAGTAAAAAAATACTATTTCAATAGCTAAAATTCCAATGGCCAAAGGGTACACAGTCCAAATATGTTTTCCTTTAAAATGATGAGGCTTAGCAAGGGTATCACAAAGATTGTGTGAAATGAGAGAAAACTATAACCGTGCAGTGTTCCTGATGATCCCTTACAGAATATATTTCGGGTTGACAAGAAATGTGGCTTAATATTTTTGTGTGGTTAAGCAATTTGACTTGCTTCAAAAAATCAAACTGATATGATTTCGTGTTCGTAAAATGTTTCTTAAGACTCCTTTGCGCAATTCATATGAAGTTAATGTATTTTAAATTTTTTCTCTCGTTTAACTTCATCCCCTTTCCCCGCAGAACCGTTATGAGAAAAACGTTGGAGCAGTAAAATAAGATAATCAAGTTAAGGAGTTATCTTCGGCCAGGCCGAAACTCACATACCCTACACTGCGCTGAAAGTACCTTTTAAATAAATGTTAAAAAGGCGTTGAAAAGGTTGAATAAGTCGAAAAAAATGTGAAATGTTACAAAGGTTGACAGAGGTTGAAAAATGTTGAAAAAGTCGAAAATATATGCAAAATGAAGAACTCTAAAAAAGTTGAAACAACTTGAAAAAATTCAAAATGAATGAAAAAATAACGAAACTAATGATGAAAGTCGAACAAATACATATAGGATATATTGGAAAAGGTTATAGGGTTGAAAAAGTCGAAAGAATAAGGAAAATGTTGAAAAAAATCGAATAGAAATGAAAAATTAGAAATATGCCACGCCCACTTGTCCAATTCCGCCCAATTTTGGTTCAATAAACTATATTCGTGATTGACATCCTCATATTAAATTTCAGCACAATAGCTTGTATAGTTTGCGAAATGTGCAGCAGTTAAATTTAAAATTTGGGGCGGTGACACACCCACTGGTACAATCCAGCCCGGTTTTGATCCAGCAATAGCTTTCCATAAGCAAACCTCTTACACCAAATTTTGGTATGATTGCTCACATATTTCGATAAATATGCCACTTATCGTATTTTACTTGTATGGGAGGTGCCACGCCCACTGGTGCAATTTCAACCAATTTTGTTTCAGATATACTCTATAGCAACTGAACCACTTACATTAAATTTCATAGCAATTGCTGCAATAGTTCACTTAAAACAGCGCTTACAAATGTATGTTTATATGGGAGGTGCCACGCCCACTGATGCAATCCTGTCAAATTAATTTATTTTTAAAGCTTATAGTAACTGACATCTATGGACCAAATTTTATGAAGATTTCTCTCATAGCACACTATCTATAACAATAAACGTTTTTTGCTTATATGGGAGGTGTCACGCCCACAGGTACTATTGAACCAAATTTTTGTTATAAGAGACCTTATTGGAAGTATATCTAGGTTAGGTTAGGTTAGGTAGGAGTGGCAGTCAGTTACAAAAAACCGACTCACTTAGACCAAGTTTGGTCCATTGTGATACCACAGGGTACTTGACTATACCCTCTCATTGAACCATCCAGATTTCGTTATGAAACTAAATAACTGACCTATGCTAACATGTCTAAGGTCCTCCAGGTCATCAAACAAAAACGAGCCAAGTGTTTTGTGGCGTTTTCTAGCAAGTGCAGGGCAGGAACAAAGAAAATGTTTAATGTTTTCCTCCTCCTCCACATCCCCACAACTTCTACAGTAGTCAAAAGACCGAATACCTAATCTCTCCGCATGTCTGCCGATAAGCCAGTGGCCAGTTATTACTGCAACAACGGAAGTATATCTACCTCTTATCTTTATATAACGTTTATAAATACTGTGGGCGGTGGCACGCCCTTGAGCGAGTTTTTTCAGTAAAGTAGCTGAGATTGTATTGATGACTGCTTTCAGCGGCATCATCCCCAAAATTTTTATGGAAATCGTTTGTGGCAATTCTGAGATATACGGAATCAAAATTTCTAACAGTTGAAAAGTGCCACGCCCATTTTCTCGATTCCGCCCACTTTTATCTCAATTCAAGATATATTTGATATGTATAGGTTTACCAAATTTCATCGCAATATCTTGAACGGCTTACAAGATATGGTAGTTTAAATGATAAAATTTAGGGCTGTGCCACGCCTCTGTACGACCTTTTGGAAACTTGAAACCCAGCCTAATCCTTATTTGGTTCACATGTGCACCAAATCATCAAGTTTCATAAAAATCACTACATAGAATATGGGCGGTAGGCGTGTCAGTCTACCGATTTCGCCCATTTTCAATAGCAAGATGCCTGCAAGAAGATGTGACCCGTGTGTGAAAGTTTCATTCAATTAGCTTTCTTGGTTTTCCCGTAAACCTGATTTCAACGGACAGACAGACAGACGGGCATCTCTAAATCGACTCAGGTGGTGACGCTGATCAAGAATATATATACTTTTCCATACCTGCCACGCCCCCTTCGAGGTGTTACAAACGGAGAGACAAAGTGAATATACCCTCGGTGTAGGGTATAAAAATTATGCAAAGTAAAACAAGATGGAAATATGCTGGAAGCAATTTTAAAATTCACAATTATATATGTATAATGCTAATTTTTCAACTTTAATTTTGGAGATAAGGTATCGAGTAGACCTCCTGTTGTAAATTTCATTATAATTACTGTAATATTCACTTAAAATCATGTTTCCAATTTTATGAATATGGAAGGTACCATGTCCACTCATGTAATGCTGTCGAACTTAACATCACCACACCAAACTTTATTGAAACCGCTCTCATAGTACAATACAAACAACGTATAACCCCCACGTTTGCTATTTCACCCACTTTTGACTTAGAGATAACTACAATATTAAATTTCAAAGCGATTACTTTATTAGTTATCTTTATATGTCGTTTTAAAACATTGTGGGCAGTGCCATGTCTTTCAAAGAATTTTTGAAAAAGATGATGACCAAGTGAATGAATTGGCCCAAGCGCGTGATTAATAGACGCCCCATTTATTTACATATCCAAATTTTTCTGCAATATTTAAAGATAGCATTATTCGAGAATTTTGTAGAGGCAACTTTAGTAGAGAACTATCATCCACAAAGATTGCATAATATATTTTTCATATAAAATTTAATAAAAACTTTTAAGGTACAAGACTTAAAGATTTAATTTTTATTTCAACTTTGGTATTGCCAATGACAGTAAAAAGTTGAACAGCTTGTACCAAAATTAATAACGCAACACATTCTACTCGTCATGTCCAATTCTTTCGCACTATCAAAATTATTGCCATTTGTATTGTTGCAGATAAAATTTTTTGTTGTTATGTAGTGTACACATGCAATCACAAACTCACATGCAAATACTGCATATAAGTTGTTCGCTTGTTGTTAAAATATCACAAGAGAAGGGACAACATGTCTGACTGCATGCGTACCAAATTGTTTTTCGTCAGCTGTCAAATCGTGCAGTTCGGCGAGTAAGTAAAACTTTCATGATGTACACTTGAACTGCCCTTCCCAAGGCTGCTACAGAACGGTAGCAGAAAAAGTTGATAAAACTTTGTTTTATGCTAAAAGTGACGTACAAAAGGACATCACTTTAACAGCGTTGTCAACACACATGGAGCAAAGTTTGAGCTTTGTCCTTCAATATAATAAAGTATTAAAAGCACGGAATTTTATAAAGCACAAAATTTCAATTTCAATCAAAGTCGGGACTAAATAACTTCAAAACGTGTCAACCCGGACAAATAAAGTACTTAAACTCTGTGTGGGGGTTTTTTAATTAACCACGAACCGGCTAAAATTAAATTCCCATCATCTCTATTTATATGCATTCCTCATCATCGTAAATATATCACTCACCTCTTCGTTGATTTAATATGTCCGGACTGAGTAAATTCGGATTTCCCGCTTGTGGTACATCCAAATGATTCCCTGTCGTAAGGGTATTGCAACCAGCGCTGCCAGCGCTTAGACCACCACCACCTCCACCTCCACCTGTTCCACCACCAAACCCAGCATTACCACTCAATCCAAATGGTATCGTTGTGGCTGTTAATGTTGTTGTTGTCGTTGCGGTTGGTGTTAACGTTGCATTAGTCGATGTCACCGTTGTATCCTTGAGATTCTGCTTTGAATCTGGTATTATCACAGATGTAGGATTATCGGTTGCTATTTTACGAAAAATAAGCAAGAAGAAGCATATGTTCGGAAATTTGTTAAAAATGCACAAAATTGAATCAAAGTATAGAAAAAAATGTATTTAATCCTTAACTCATACGAGATGCACAATTCTAAAAATATCATTGCTACTAAAAATATGTCTCTATAAACTCTACTTAATAAAAAAGAAATATGTTATAATACATAATAAAATGGAATAGAACATGATAAAAAATTTCATACATTAAAAAATGTTAAAGAGCCAATGTTATCAGTCTTGTACTGGTGGTGTACGTAAACTTATGACGCGGTTTAGATAAAACTGCCTCCAAAACTAAAGATCTAAATTTCAATATCTCAGTCAATTTTTAACCAATTTTATTTTAAGAAGTCTTTTCAATCGCGTATCACATATACTGATGTTTCAATAAATTTGATAAAATCGTATGAAAATTATAATATTTTTTAATATTGGGTGTAAATTTTTGATTTTTTCGAGACCATATATGGTTTTAAAGTTATTTTATTCACTTATTATCTAAAAATGGCAGAGTGCCATTTATTTGGTCTGGGATGAAAAACCCCTTAACCACCAACAATTGACGATTGGTAGGCCGACTCTAAGAAGCAGGGACAACGTCCGATAACTTACGAACAGGAAGACTACGGGAAAAGTGTTCACTAGAAAATATGAAAGTGTGCAAGTATGTAGATCCAGAAACATCAATAAGAAGAATAGCGCAGCAGTTGATCTTTCAAGATCGTCACTGCACCGAATCTTCCAGTCAGACCTGCACTTATTTTCGTACAAGATGCAGTTAACTCAAGAACTGCTGCTAACTGTCCATCAAAAAGCCTCTGGAATACTGCCAACTTGTACCAACTCTGCATAATGAAATTCCAGATTTTGTTTCAAATTTGTTAATGTCACTCAAGGCCTTTACATCTTTGTCAGCGCTTAAATGAGGCTCATTTATAGGACATTATTTCAAAAACTTGATGCAAAAAATTTATAAGTAACATATTTTCATTTATTGTTAACAGTTTGTACATTGGTAAATCCAATAAAAAGATATAAGCAGAACAAATCAGATAGTGAGGTTTGGGACACCGTGTACTTTATGAAGTTCTTCATTTAAGAAAACTGATTTAATAAATGTGATAAAGTGCCATCCAAAAACAACTTGATGGATTTAAATCTGATGGCAGATTCGAGCTAATGAACCAAACTTAGCCTGTATTGACACACGGTTGAAAATATCAGTATAAAATTAATAACTTTTAGTTATTCATATAAATCCATAAAAAAATCGTATAGATTTTATAAGTTCCGAAGTTATAAAATTTTATATGAATTTCATATTTGTTTCTATATTGAAAAGTATAGAATAGGTTGACGTATAAATTCTATTTTATAATAAGAGTTTATATTTAATTTTAACGACAGTAAAAAAAAATGTATATTTATGTCGGTTGTTAGAAAGTTTGACTGGGACACAGAATTCATGGGTTCGAGTCCGGGAACAGATACTTCTTTCTGATTTAATTTTATTTACAATTTTTATTTATAAAATGATTTGAATAACAAAACTTCAATGGACAGTGATTTGAACCTGCTTCATTTCTAGAATAGTTTGAATGTGACCCCGTTCGTTAGCTAGCTCGGCTACAGAATGTTGATGTTTTACTAGACAAAATTGAGCATAAACAACTGGCCGCATAGCTGGTTTTTATATGTTGAAAAGTTATTAGATTTATACCTAAATTCATATAAAACGACCCTTAAACTGATATTCGTATAAAAATTTATACTGATTTTTTCAACCGTGTATAATTTTTTTTTTTACTATTTATTTAAAGAAGTCAGTAAGTCTGGATTGGACTACACTCTTCCAATTTTCTCCTTCAACAAAATCTACATTTAGACAACCATACATATTAGTCGGTACGTCGCTCCTTTTCTCCAGAAGTTTCGAAATTCGTCGAATATCACGCCTTCTACAATTTTTTCTACTATTAATAACTTTTTTTCGAGAGAAAGGCTACTTCGTTGCAACATTTTCACTTCTATCACTGACTGAACTATAGTCACCATTAATAGTGAAGTAACTTTCTTTTTTTCGATTATTTAAAAAAAAAATTCGCTTAAAGGAGATCAGAAACTCATAAAAGTTTGATTTTCAGCAGCAAAACTTCTTCGTTTTAAAGGAAATCTCGCTATAAGGCAAATCGCTGTAAGAATATCAAAATATTTTGAAAATGGAACGAGAAAGCTGTGTACTTGAACTCACTTCGTAGTAGAGAGAACTTCGTTATAATGAAATTTGACTGTAAATGGAATTATTTTTGTTTTCAGAAATTGTTTTAATATTGAATGTTTAAAAAACAGCATTCATAACGAAATCGAAGGATTGGCAAGTTTATTTTCCCGACAGCTGTAACATCTTTAGATTTAAAAGAACTGTCCACGTCTCCATTTATTCATCTTTCTTTTGACCTACTTTCCTTATATAAAAGCCAAGAACACGGTATATTGCATTTAAAGGGGGTCACCCCTGAGCGTTGAAATAAAAATGCAATAATTAATGGTTTAATAATTTATTGTTTGTGACCAAAAGTCTTCATGATTTAAGGCCAAAAACCGTCAAAAAGTGCAAAACATATAACTGTATTGGAGCTTGTAATCTCCCTTAAAAAATTCCTTTTCATTTCCTATGGACAACATAGGAATAAAACAAAAGTTTAAGCTTCGCCTTTTTTTTTGAATTGAATATAGCACAATGTTCCTAATGATATTTTGAGTTACATCCGCCATAGGCTTAGCATAGACCACAAATTGCATTACTTCATGAAATTTTTATTTAATTTTGCTTGAATACAAATAATTCATACCTAACGCCATGAATATATTTTGAGTTTTGTAAATTTTGTAAATAAATCAATTGTAATCAATGGTAAAATATAAAATTCAATCAACGAAACCGTAAGCGTGAAAAAAGGGTTTGTGTGTTTTGGGCAAATCGCTCATCTGTACCAAAAATGACACATTTCAAAAAATAATTGTTCATACATAGCAGGTAAATATGCAATGCAATCCATTAGGTATTGTCTGTTTTGGCCATATGGTGATACTGATTAATTTATCTGAAATATGTCTTAACACAAAGAAGAAAATCGAACTTCTATTCCATTAAAGTTTTGCTTAAGCTTTGAATTTCAGAAATAGTGGCATCAATTCGTCAGGAGGCTATTTCCAAATATAGTTCCTTTCATTTGGAACTGTGCTATTATTTTGACATTTATGCATAAGAAAATCTTAACTTTTTAATTTTATGGATGGCAAGAAATAAGATAGCAAGTAATGTCATGTTCTAACAGTCATTAGCAAACACCGATATTCATGTAAATTTAAAAATCGGTCAATTTGCTTTCACAAAACAGAAATGAAAGCTGTGTGTGATGTGCCAAAATTGGCTTAATGATACAAGAAGAAGACATATCAGTAAAGAAAAACAGTTAACGTTTTAAGAACAGATGAAAAACTAAGCCGGGAAAATAGGCTCAATATGAACCTATATCACTTTTTTTGATAGTCTCGCTTACAACTCATCCTCCACTCACAATGGCTTACTTTTATCGATAGTTCTATATAAAGCTTCCTTTACGGAGCGAAGATCCCTTAGGGACCAACTTCTGTATATGCGCTTAAGTTAGCGATGTTAATGACTACAACCGCTACTACGAACACACAGGCCAACAACATTTCAGACCTATAAGCGAGACCATAATTTTCCGAAGGTTTTTGTCTTTCGTTCAGACCCATCAGCTTTCGTTTTTGAAAAATCCTATCCGAAAAGTGCACAAAAAGCTAGTTTTCAAGGATATCTTACATTGAAATGTAATTTTTCCTATTAATGACGTCTGAAAACATTAATCATGCTCTACAAAAAGCATTTAGATTTGTCCATATTTCTATTTTCATCTTTGAGAAATAATGTGTTTTAACACCAATGTACAAAATGTAACACCAGCAAAGCAAGGTAAAATAGATAAATAATTTCAACATACGATTCTCAAAGATGAAAGAAGATATCCGGCCAAATTCAATCGTGTTTTGAAAAAGAAGAGTAGTTCTTTTGGTCCTTATTAGAAGTTTTATAAAAAAAGCTTTCGATATAAAATATCCTCAGATATCTCGAAAAATCGCGATTTTCGCACTCTCAAAAACCGAAACCATCAGAGTAATTCCATCGAATTCAAATTCAGGGAATTTAATAATTTTTTGGCCTGTGTTACCTTCGAAATCGAATGCGACGGATTTTATAGCAATCATTTTGTTGATGTCGAAACATTTTCACACGATTTCCAACTTTGTGCATTAATAGGGCTCATTTCAACTCGCATGCAAAGAAAAGAATTAGCAACATAGTCCGGGTGGTAGCGTTGCATTTTTCGAAGTCAAGTCATCTCCTCTCGCTGATTTTTTTTTTAAATGATATTTTAAGTAAGGCTGATAATCAAAATAAATATCAGTCGCCAGAATCATGGTAGGCCTGGTTGTGAGAGGCCGACAAAAAAAGCTCGCTGAATAACTCGGAAAGTAAGCCACAAGCAGAAAAATATGTTAAGACCAATGTTGTCGGGAATATAAAAATACATCGATTTATTGCAGAAAAATTCCTATACGACAATATTTGACCCACCCTTCAGCGTTTTAAAGTTTTCAATAAATTCTCTAATTTTGAGCACAAATAGTTGTTTTGGGCGAAAAATGCGGCTTTCATATATCAAAGAGTAATGTTAAACTAAAAATTTTTAGTTTTTAGTAATTTTGGGAGGGAGTATAATCTTGTCAGACGTGTTTTTTTTTAGCATGAAATCGATGTGTTCTCATCTCTTCTACAACATTGATCTAAACATATTTTTCTACTTGTGGCTTACTTTTCGAGATATTGAGCGAAATTTTTACTGTCGGCTTCTTACACCACAGTTCTGGCAATTGACGCTTATTTCGATAACGACGCTACCTCCCGGACTTAAAGGAAAATACATCCTTTTGATTGCCAATACTTCATATAAGCTCGTTTTGCACAAATATTAAGCTTTTCAGTTACAGGGAGCCACAAAATTGTTCATAAAAAAATATGTTTCTAGTTTTAAGGCTGTTTTTGTTTTTTTTGGAAAAAAAAGTTTTACAGAAAACTTTATTCTAGCTAAAAAAAGGCAAATGTATGTATTTACATATATTGGTTTTCTTTACTGGTACTTTGCAAATATTTAGTTACAAACACCCGTTTCTAGATGGTTTTTCGCATAAACCTCACTATGACTTAACGCCACAGTTTAAGTTTAGCAAGTTATAAGAAATGTTGATAATTCGATTAGTGGTTTCAGACAATTTCTTATTAGATGTTTGCATATATTATTTCATTTTAGTCTCGGGCAGGGCCGCATCATAGGTGGGATGAATGGACCTAATCCTCTCGGTGCCAAACTTGTAAAATGGTTCCGTACATCCGGTGAGGACCCACTTTTCTTACATTATTCGTTTGTCCATCAGTTTTTTTTGCTCATCAAATTTAAAACCGTTCCGAAATAAAAGACGTCAAAATTTATAAAGAAAAATCTTCACTTGCTCCCAAGCCCCACGCTCTCACGGTATGGCTCTGGTCTCAAGAAAGTGGCTTTCCGTGTAGAGGTGTTAACATCGCATGCTTTCTATGCCACAATTCATTGATTTCTTTTAGAGTCTACAACGGAAATCACGTCTTAGCGCACATAATTAATATGCCATAACATACGGATATAGCCAACAACAATAGCGGCAATGTGAACAACAATAACAATTAGTGATTCAAGCGACATGCAACATGCAGCACCATTTCGATATCGTGCAAGCAACTATAAAAGAATCAATTACAAGTTAAGGCCAGGTCCGAACAGTTGGAAAAATGGTCAACATGCAGAGGAAATGTAAACAAATTGGCAACTGTTGTAGCCGTTATTGAATTGAAAAAGAAACAACAAAAAAAAAAACCATAAAACCAAAACAAAAGCAAATGGGGCTTATTAAATACATTTGGGACAGGGGCGTGTTAGATGTAAAATGGGGATGGGGAGTGGTGGAAAATAATAGGTACTTATGTCACACTCACGCACAAATAGTGTTGTGAAATCACCGTCTGACGGATGCCTTTCGATTGGGGTACCAGCACCAGAATCATAACTGGGACTGTGGGGCACACGCACACAAACCGATGGCACTGGGGCCATGTGAGTTGTTGTTGATGTCACATTCACTGTGGTGTTGTTGTTTATTGTTGTTGTTTTAACTAAATGCAATACCGATTAAATGTTTTCTTTTTGACAAAAAATTTGACTTTATGGTTTTAAATTGGTAATAAAATATTTTTTGAATCTTTTTTCGTCGGAAGTGTAAAAGGAGTAGATTTGATAAAAAAAAAGTTAGTCATCACAAAAAAATCGAAAAATTTGTATTGTATGTGAGAGTAAGTCCTTTAAATTAAAGTATAAAAACAAAACGGTGATATCAAGTTTACAGGCAGGCACAAAAGTGCTGTATTTAGTGTTACACAGTACTACCAACAAGTTCTCAGATTCTCTCATCTAAATATTCCACTAAGAATTTTTTTCTTCAATCAATTCGCACAACCCACTCTGCCACTTATTTCGCGTTGGAAGTCTGCAGCAGACTTACGAGGATCCAATTTTGCCTTGTGCACAATCTGGCGATCCCAGTACCCAGAAGTCTTACGAGGTCTCTTTTTGCGAGGAACATTTTTCGCTGTGTCATACTTATTGAAATGATCAAGTACATTGAATACCATCTTTTTAAAGTAATTTAGCTGTGTTGCCATCGCCTGATATCTCATGGCCGTTTTTCGAAGCTCAACAATTGACTTACGCGTGCCCGGTGTACAACTTTTGGCCACAACCCATGATTAAGGATACGCTTATAAGCGAATTCGGTCAAAAAGTGTTCTTACAAGCAGTGACAAGATCACTATATCATTTATGGTACTTTTATCAAGTTTTTCTTTTATTTTTTGCAAATTATTTTTTTGTTTCCAATTAGCTGACTCAGTCAAATATGAGGTTTGAGCAGAAAATCTCTTATAAATCTTCTTATACTATGAATTTGATTTCAATTATGCTCTTTTTTTTAGAGCTTATATGTTCCAAATTTATAATATCCATAAATTTTCTGGTTCAAATAGAAAAATAAATGAAAAAACTACCAATAACACAACGAAAGATTTCGTTTCCAATTAGTTGACAACAGCAGTATGTTTGAACTAAGATTCCGGCAATTGGAGTATTTCATTAGACGCGTAATTTTTTTAGCTATCCGATGTCATAAGAATCTCGGATATTTCTTTTTTTTTTTGAGATACTCCCTTTTCGCTTAATACAGCAGCACTGTTCTTCAAAAACAAAATTGCTATGCCATTGTGAATATATTTGATTGTGGGCGTGGCATATTTCAACTTCTTCATCTCTTTAGCATTATTAAAAAAATGAAAATGTATACAAAATATACCCGAAGTGGTCTTTTTTTTACAAATTTGCGGTCCTATATGCCTATTTTATAGAGTCGTGCTCGAAGAAAATTCTCCGAAAAATTCAGCTTTCTATATCAAACCGGTGTACGGCGCAATCAGTTTATTTCCTTTTACAATTCATATGGAAAAAATTAAAAAGAAGATAACTAAAGACAGATTTTTTTTTTGCGTTTTAGTTCAAAATTGTAGAGAAGAAAAAAATCTTATACATTTTCTACCAAAAAGACGTTCAACCACAAACATTTTTGCAGCCCGAATATTTATATAGCCAAAGTTGTTATTGTCTTAACCCTGGAACGTTATACTTCGTCGAATCGTCGACGCGCTCTCACTCTTTGTTCATTCCCTTTGCTTATACCGCATATTATGCTTTCATTTTTTTCAACAATGTTAATCTATGCCGAGAGCTTGTTGTAAACGGACGTTCGTCACGTAAACAGCCACTAAGCGTGGAATTCAGCGGGACAGCGTCGTCAAAATGAGACGCTCAGTTTTGTAAGTCCTGCTCAAAAGAAACTTAACTATGGATTTTTATTTTTTTATATTTTTTAATCTATATAAATAAAATGATAACCGTTTTCAATGAACGGGATTCACGTAAAATCTACTGAATCAATTTTGATAAAATTTTTTTGGTCATCTTTCTTAGACGCTTGGTCCCAACATAGTATTAAAGTGATCACGATATTCCTGTTAAATATCAAAATATTAAAGTTCTAAAATTGCTAAAAAAATTAATTTCACACATAGAAAGAAGCATGTAAGCATAACAAATCGTTTGATGGCAAGTTAGTGTGTTAGTTAGTGTGTGTGCGTTTTGTTTTTATATGGCAATGCAATGGAAGAGAATATTAAAATTTTACTCTCGCTCTCATTCTCAATTTGTCAACGCAGCAACGCGGAATTTGTGAACAATGAAAAAAAAAAATACAGTACTTTCACACATAGAAAACACACATGTTGTCCTAAATGGCTTGACAACATGTGTGACTGTCAATATTGCTTTGCGTTCACATTTTCGTGCATGCCATCAAACATCAATTGCAGAACAATTTATGAGAGTTCACATCGAAGTGAACTGCATGAAATCCTATTTAAAATGAAAAATGTTTACTAGGCTTGACAGTCAGTTCACACAGGTTGTATGGTTGGACAAGCCAGCAGGAAAATCAACAATTTTTGAAATCCATCCAACATGTGTGTCAAGCGGTCGTTCCTAGAGTTCACTTTATCGAACATTGATGTTGGACAACATGTGTGATAATGTGTACTAGGCTAATTGAATGTGTTAGTTTGTGTGTATGCTTTGTTTTTGTCTTTCACATGGCAATGCAATGGAATATTTATGGAAGAGAAAACAACAAGAACTCTAGATCTGTGAAGAAGAATCCAAAATTGATTGTAGTTCTATTTAAAAAAAAGTAAATTGTTTGCATTCGTAGAAAAACAAGCTACGCGTACAAAGTCGCGGACATCTGCTAGTATGTAATATTAAAAGACTGTAAGTGTACTAAGTCAAATTTGTTTTTGTTTTCTTATTTTTCGTACTATGAAAAAGTTCCCTTAAGAAAATAACTTAAAACGTTAGTACAAATACTATTGATTTTAAGCCTAAAAAAAAGAATTATTTTGAATCTCATTTGTTTCTGTATAAATGAGTTAAGTGAATATGATTTTTGTGGATTTTTAATTTGAAAAGCTTAGCCGTAATAATTTTTTGAAAAAAAGTTCGTCGATCCGACGAAGTATAACGTTAAAGTATGTAAAATAAGTATAACGTTCCAAGGTTAATTTTTCTTGTTACACTAGAAAATCATTCCAAATAAAAAATTATTGTGTTTAAAAAAAAAAAAATTGCTTACAGGTCCTGCTTTTGCTCAATGCTTTTACTATTAACAACGAAAATGGTTTTTTTTACTTAACCCAAAATAAGTAAATATTGTTTTCAGTTTTCATATCAGCATACTGGTGCAAGATTATTAATTTACATTTTTTTTTTTCCATACAAGATAATAAAGTTTACTTAAAGACTTAACGCATCTTGACATTATAACGACTGTCAAACTTATAAAAAGATATAAGAAAATATATATTTTATTTAAGAATTTAAAACTTTTTTTTAAGATAATAAAATCGATTAAAAAAAGAGCTGAATTAAAGTAAATGAAAATACGTAGTCGAAGAAAATAACAAAAATTTAAGAATAAACAAACACACATTCAATCAAAACGCACACATAGTAAAAGCGGTTTTTGACAAACTTGATTCATTCTAATTTTGCGTTTTTTTTTTATCGATTTAAATTCTCAATTCTTGCGTCACAATTTAAGCAAACAAAGTAAATATGGATGTGGGCAGGGATGCAGGGATATTGTAATACGCACCACCATCTTTACCCGTCGCCAAATCCGCATTTTGATTTTGGTTTTGATTAACGACAAACGCCGAATTCTCCTCCTTGGTTATGCTCATGTAATAGCAAGTGTCATCCTTCTTCATGATGTGTCGTGGTCCAGGATTGAGCAGTATCGTGTCCTCATAGAACTCTGGTAGTTCAGCTGGGCGCACACCAACTAAGGCGACGCCATATCTGAGTGGAAAGAGAGAAAGGTAGAAATGTTATATGTAGATATGTATGTATATTAAACATTTGTTTGTAGATAAGTTGAAAATTTGTCTTATCAACTGAAGTTTCACTTATTTATATCCAACTCGAGATAAAAAATATTTATAAGCTTACTAACTGATTTCATTAAACTGATATAGCCCTTGCATGTCTGATAAGTTGGAACTGCCGAAAATTGTATCAAATAACCTTCTTAGTCAAGGCATCTAAACATGGCAATAGTATCAACACAGATTTTAGAGATTTTGAAATCATATTTCTTCAATGAAAGGAAGATAACCATCTTTGCGGATGGATCCATGGATTTTGACGCAGGAGCGGTCGGATAATATTGAAATGGAAATGTCTTTTAAACTACCCAATTACTCAAGCTGAGATCAATGCAATAGACCAAGCCGAACAGATGATATGGTACAGAGAGCTCACTCCCTATATTATAGCCATATGTGTGAACAATCAGAAAGCGATCAAACACTGAACGCCAAAGCGTCTAGGTGAGTAGAGCACTGCAAGGATTCAATACGTTCAATTCGACAGTATACCATAGGGCTCTGCTGGATGCACAGTCATAAGAGTATTTCTGCAAATGAGAAAGCTGTCGAATGTGCAAAAAGAAGATCAAAACAACCGGAGAATCTACAAGTGGTAGACCTAAGGAACTACGTAATCTGATAGAAAACACAATCAAGAAACAATTGAACAGAGGGTGTAACATTACCGCCGGATGCAAAACGTCTCCCAACATGTGGCCTAAACTGAACCTAGAACGAGCTCACACTCTCTTAAAGTTCAACAGAGGAGAGTTAGGAACAGTTGTAGGAGTGCTAACGGAGCATTGTGTCAGTGGCCAAATATGGTGCCTCTATCAGAATTTTCTGCAGGAGTTGTGGGGACGAATTATATTAATTAAAACTGGATGATTTGAGTTTATTCCTTGTTTCTTTATTTATATTAATTAATTATAAATTGATTAGTTAACAACTATATTTTCATCAGCCACATTAATTTTTCCAGTTCTTTTCTTTTCTGTCTCCTCCTGTCACACATCACGTTGCGTTCGTTTACACCTGGTTGCTAGATCTCCACATCCCTCCTATATTTTTCAGCTTTAACGTCAATCGAAGATTCTGGGTGCTTTGCGCCTAATGAGTGAAATAATTTCAGTTGAAGGGCAAAATGACATTATATACTTTAACAGAACATTGACATATCACGATCAATGGATTCCGCCACTTTATACTTGAGCTCAGCAGAGTAATTTTAATTGATCTCAATTCAAAGATGAGATACTATAAATTTTTTGGCATATTGACGACACCAGTGAGATAAAATTACCAATTTCAGTGGCGAAATAAAGTGTTAAAGTTTTAAAACTTTTGTACAAGGAACTACGTTTTGAATGGACTCTGTCATAAATCACGCTATGTATAAGAAATATAGCTACAGTCAGTAGCATCATTTCACCCAATGCTTGGGGAGGGGGCTAGAGTTTAAATAACATATCGGATCGATGATATTTTGAATTAAATCGATGTTGTTAATAATAATATCAAAGAGGTGGCACTACCCTCGCACCCCTACCCAATTGACGCCTCTGACAACAGTAATATCCCACATAGAAAACGGGATGATTGCAAAAAAGTAGGTTTTTATTAAGAACAATAAAGTTAAATAAAATTTTTTAACTGAAAAGTAGCTATGTTCGGTAATCAGGGTCAAAGCCAGTGGCCGGTAGAAATTGGAAAATTTCTGAAAAATTCAGGAATCGGATTATTATATTTATATTTTTTTTTATGAGCAAAATAGAAATAAAGAAATGGTCATCAAGTTTTTCCGTCACAAAAATTTCTTTTTACCAATGAGTCATTCCAGATGAAAACGTCTAAAAAATGGATAGCTATTTCGTTGCTGCACTACTTTGAATTTTACTCAGACTTTGTGAGAATCTTCGTTAGGGTTCCAACGAAGGAAATCCAAGGGCTCTTAATTTCCGGATGCGCCAGTCCCCGCCAGGCCGAATTGAAGCATATGAAAAACGTCATTTTTAGGCTTCTATATTTTTAGCTGGAAAAATTTTTTTGTTTATGATATAGACACACTTGAGATGGCATCTTAAAGTTAAGAGATGGTAGTATTTGTTCAATGAATATAAATTCACACAATCAGTATACGCGAAAATTACACTGTGCTGAAAATACATGTATTTTGTTGATTTTTCGTGATTTTTAACTGGCTCCAGTGTCGCGACTGTTGAATACAAATCATTAATATTTCATATAGATCAAGTACACATATCGGGTAAGAAATAAAACCTACAATTAACTCCTTCGGCCTACTTTTTATAAGAAAAATCTGTGCTTGAAATTTCTAACTTTTGAAAAAATTCATTTTTTAGGCCATTATATCGGCGTGTGGACCACGAGATAAAAATATGTGACTTACAGGACTCAATTTAACATTGAAATTCAAAAGCCTAAAATCTCGTTAACCAGTTTTTATCCTTTCCACAGTTCAGGTGGCTTAAAAAAAGGACAAAAAAAAAAAAAAATTAGAATTAGTTTTTTGTTTGAATTTCGAACACAAACACCAATGGTACAAATGAGATGGAAAAAACAACAATTGAGAAGTGTGAGAACAGAACGGCACATGTCCAGTTGCAATAATTTGAAGAAATCGCGAAAAAAGGCCTATGTCTCTGAACTAAATATTCACTTCCACTTATGCAATCCCGTCAAAATTTATTTATTTTTAGAGCTTATAGTAACTGACATCTATACACCAAATTTTATGAAGATTACTATCGCAGCACGCTATCTATAACAATAAACGTTTTTTGCTTATATGGGAGGTGTCACGCCCACAGGTACTATTTGACCTAATAGCAAGTATATCTACCTCATTAAATTTCATAACGATGACGTTGTTAGTTCTTTTAATATACGTTTTAAAATATTGTGGGCGGTGCCACGCCCTTCAACGAGTTTTTTCAGTAAAGTGACTGAGCTTGTATTGATAACTGCTTTCAGCGGCATAATCTATACAATTTTTATGAAAATCGTTTGTGCCAATTTTGAGATATACGGAATCAAAATTTTTAATAGTTGAAAAGTGCCACGCCTACTTTTATCGCAGCTAAAGATACATTTGATATGTATCTGTTTACCAAATTTCATCGCAATATCTTCAACGGCTTGCAAGATATGGTAGTATAAATGATAAAATTTAGGGCTGTGCCACGCCCCTATACCATCCTTTGGAAACTTAAAATCTAGCCTAATCCTAATTTGGTTCACATGTGCACCAAATTACCAAGTTTCATCAAAATTGTTGAACCTTTTTTCAAAATTGGCCTGGGTAAATATACAGAGTATGGGCGGTGGGCGTGTCCGTAAACCGATTTCACCCATTTTCAATAGCAAGATGCCTGCAAAAAGGTGTGACCTGCGTGTGAAAGTTTCATTCAATTAGCTTTCTTGGATTTCCCGTAAACCTGATTTCAACAGACGGACAGACAGACAGACAGACAGACAGACAGACAGACAGACAGACAGACAGACAGACAGACAGACAGACAGACGGATATCGTTAAATCGGCTCAGGTGGTGACGCTGATCAAGAATATAAACACTTTTCCATACCTGCCACGCACCCTTCTATGTGTTACAAACGGAGAGACTACCTACCTACCTACCCTACCCTCGGTGTAGGGTATAAAAAAACAGAAAACGTTTTCTACTGCCAAAGTTTGGAAAAAATTTGGAGACTAAGCTTTGCGACACAGACTAGGACATCCCAACATCACTAATTTTTATAATCGAATTTTGCAGTTATTTTCCTACTGTCACCAAAGTGCGATTTATAATCGTGCGAGTTCGTTTGTTTGTATTTTCTGCTTTTGTATGTAATTGCTATTAATACGTTGTATGTGTATGGAGAGTTTTACGTTAATCCGCTTATATGAAATCGTGTGTTTGTAGCGTGAAAATTGATAGTAAATTACATTTGATCAAATATTAATTAAGGACTTGACCTAAATTTCCGGCCTGGTATCGACAGCAGTGGGGTGCTTAATAAGGTAAATAAATACAGCAAAGTAAAACAGTTGACCAGAGATGGTGTACACAAAGCGAGTTCATAAATCAAATTCGAACATAGAATTAGTAACGATTTTCTGCTCTCTTGAAATAGTGAATACTTGCGTAAATTACTTTTTCATGTCCTGTGTGATAACATGAAAGTCTCCATTACGTTAGGGCATTACAGAACTGTTAACTTATTTTCATTATATCGATTTATCATATTGTGATTGTTTCCTTTTCGGATTGCTGTATTTTAATCGTAGATTAATTGTTAAATTCACTTACTTTCGATGCGAATGAAAGCTGGCGTAGGTGAAACTCTTTCCTTCGTATTCACCAAAGAATCGACTATCACCGAGTACGATGTGATAAATTTCGTTGCCCGAACATTTGCCATAAAGTCGATGCCATTCCTCACAGGACTGTTGACCCTCTCTATAAATAAAAGTAAATCAAAGTAATTTATTAGGTTTTATATATTGATTTATGCAAATGGTCTACTTAAATAATAAATGGTTTAACTCAAAAAGATTTTTGTTTTTGTATGAAAAATAAGTTGGCTTAAGTTAGCTTGTTACAATAAAAATTTATTTTTTTGTACAAAAATAGGTCGGCCCAATTTTTGCGCATGAAATTACGGTTTTTATAGTTTTAAGTCCATTTATTTTCTTACGTAATGGAAGCGTAAAGGTGCTTGGTACACTTAGTGTGCGTCCACAGTGCGCGCTCAAAGCGGAGCCGAGCGCAAAGCTGATCAAAGCTGATCAATGCGAGAAGCAATGCGAGAAAACTGGCTGCATACAATTTCATACGAAATCGCGCATGGTGGCCACAGTGAAAGCCGAGCCGAGCCGAGCGCAAAGCGGATTGAATGCGAGAAAACAGTTTTGAAGTGTTTTTCAGCGCTGACTCGCATTGCAGATGTTGATGATGTTATATGTAATTGCTTTTTTCAAGTGAATTTGTGTTTTGTTCGTCGTTATTGTTTTTCATTATTCTTAATTAAAAAAATAAAATGGAATGTGACTTATTGATTAGTCAAATTTTTTCTCATCCTGCTCTATGGGACCAAAAAAATAAATGTTATCATAACAGAAATTTAGTAGAGAACTTATGGAGGTCAATTTCAACAGAAATGAATGTACCAAGTAGAGATTAACAATTAGTCGTTCACAAGGAGTTATGGGTATTTTTAGTAGAATTTAGTAGAAAATTTCAATTTCAACAGAAATGAATGTACAAGTAGAGAGTAACAATTAGTCGTTCACAAGGAGTTATGGGTATTTTTATGAAATTGGTCCATTTTTTATCAATATGTTGCGAAATTTTTTTGAGAATGTAGTCAAAAGTTTCGATGCTCATTCGGGTATATTCAAAAAATTTTTCTGGGTATTTCCTCAAATCTTCATATAAATGATGAAATTCACCAAAATCGTTCCTTTTTACGTTTATTGGATGCTTTCCAAATTGTCTTTCTTTTAAAAAATAGTCCATGACAATCGGAGAAACAAAATACTCTTCATCAGACGAATCCATTGCTTTTTACTTCAATAAACACAAATGAATGAATGAAGTAAATACGAACAGCAAATACGAACATGAAAATACGAACGACAAGCAGAATTTCAGCGCCGATTCTCGCATTCACTGTGGCCACCCAAAATTCCGCTTCTCGCATGAAAAATCAGCTTTGCGCTCGGCTCCGCTTTGAGCGCGCACTGTGGACGCACACTTAGCGCCTTTACGCAGAACAGAATGTATGTACAAAAAAAAAAAGAGGACAGTTTTCGTTCATTATCCCTCGTACTAATATACAATGAATAGCGAGCGGCTAATGCAAAACGACTGTCTAAGCAAAAATTTCAAAAATAAACACTGATTGTTTGATGTTTAACGACCCGCTAAATGGATACACAACATTAAGAGGTTGTTTAGCAAGCGTGTAAAAATGTTTGACAGACACAAAATTAAGTTTCGAAATTTTAGTCAGTACGCAGTATTTTAACTATATGTAGACACAGAAAAATTAATCTCTATTCCTTCGAGCTTTATTTTTCAGGTCTTTTTGTACTCTACACTCAGAGTAAATTTAATTTATCATTCTATCTCTAACACACAATAAAGGGGCGTGGTAGTTATAGAAAAGTATATATATTCTTAATCAACGGAAACATTTGAGTCGATTTAGTCATGTCCGTCTGAATGTCTCTCTGTCTGTGAAAATCACGATTACAAGATGAATAAGCAAGTCTTGTGAATGTTTATAATTCGATACATATGCCACACTTTTAAAAGTGCTCACAAATACTAAAAATAGTTTGAGCAAGTTCTGGATAAAAAGTTGGAGACTAACGACAAGAGGGAGCGGTACTTCTCATACAAGCAAAAACTTCAAATCCTTATACGGCAAAAGCTATTTGAGGGGTAATGGAACCGAATTTCACACAAACAGTAGAAATGATTCGGAAAAGCTCTGGCGAAATTCTGCAAGTAGGCGTAGCACCTTCTACAAAAATTAAAACTTAAAAACGATATACCGAGAGAATCAGCTTATGTAATGAATCCAAATTCCACACATATATAATAAATGGTTCGGTCTAGCATCAGACAAAAAGTTGTTGAATTTCGAAAGCATACGCTTCAAAATGCTTCACATACAGCTATTTAAGTTAATGTTATCAATTTCAAATTGGGTACGCTTACAAGACCTCAAGAAACTTCAACCTCCTTGAGGCATGTGTTAACATTGAGATATCAAGCAAAGTTTCAAGGGGGCGCTTGCATTAAAATAAAATAAAAAAAAAAAATGGTTTTGAAAGACACCCTAATGTATGTGTACACTATATTCCATTACCTTGCAGCAGAAAGTACTCTAAGGCTAAAAAAAGCCAAGCTTTGGATACAATACATGAAGAAATGCGTCAATTCTGACACAATATAGTCAATACGATGTGAAGGTTGCTTCTGACCATACAATTCCTCTGCAAATATAATTCTGATAAAGGCGAAAGGTTATCTAATGCTGTTCTAGAAGTGCATATTAAACACCAATTACACCGTTGGGTCTAAAAATCTTTACTTACTATACTGATAGGGAGGTACTATAGCTATCAAGATGTTGCATTCTACCTACACTTAAAAAACAGGTCTATACGCATTGCTGAGATTAAGAACCCTAGTCAAAATTATTACATTATGCTATGTACTTAGGTAGATTGGAATAAGATGGAAGCAGCGACGGAATTAAGGAAGAGTTTAGCCCCGGGCCACATCATGTTTGATGGAAGCGGAAAATATGGACTTTTAGTTTTAACACTACTAATAGACATCGTAAAAGCTTACTGAGAGGACTCCCTTTGATATCGTCACGATGATTTTTCTGATTCTCAATTTCAAAACGTATTGACTTTTTCAAAACATAAAATGCCCTCATATTTTTCTGTACTTTCTATTTTGAATTTTTCCACAAAAATCTGTAAAGTGGCATAAATTTACGAAAAGTTCTTGTATGACAACTTTTCTTAATAAGAAAGGGATTCATGGCATGATGAATTATTTATTTCGTAGATTCCACATCGAGGCAGAGGTTAACTTACCCTTTCTACGAAATTTTTCCTTAGGTGAATGAATTCAAGATAGGCAAGGACATACTTATTCTTATTAAATAAGTACCATGTTTAGTGCGGCAGAAATCAGTAATTGCGCCAACAATGAATGACGAAATATATGACATCGATGTTGCTAACTGACTACTTAATAAAAGTATCTGAAATAGTTACTCACGTGAAGGCATTTATTATATTTAATTATTCATTCACAAATACATTAACAGAATTTATACAGACGTACATATGTAAGTTTATATCACATGAAATGCTTAGGGTTTGTTTGCTGGGGAATTTTAGATTTGCTTGAGTAAATAACTACATATTTAATGAATGCAGAGTAATTTATGTCAATATTTCTATAATTCGATTATATTTTTAGTCTTTCAAATTTAATAATCATTTTTAATTGCTCTAATTATTTATTTTAAAATAAAAAAATTGACTTAGAAGCATTTCAAAATATTCTAAATATTATTATTGTATGTAAAATTATTTGATAACTTTTTTCTTCTTGGATAATGGTATACATTTGATGGATTTATTGGTGGCTTATTTGGTATGGTAGGTAGTGTGACTGCCAGTTTGCAAGATTTGAATTGTGCATCTTCTTGTGCAACATTTTTTCACCTCGCTACGACAGGGCTTTGGTAGTTAATCAGTGGAATGCTTGAAAGAATTTAAAAAATAGGAAAGCTTTCCACGCTTATACCTCAGCTTTTGTTTAACCGATCTCAAAGCTGATAATTTTCGGAGGCTCTGCTAGATGAGTACTTTTATTTGATATATCACTTATTGATGTAGCTGTTCTATGTCACGTCAATCAAGCCTTACTTTCGAGAAAAAAACTATGCTTAGTGACAGTAGAAAAAAAAAACGGCGGGTTGCACTCCGAAAGTGCAGACAGAACTGAAAAAAGATTCTTTAATGGCAAGTTAGTGTGTTAGTTGGTATGTGTGCGTTATGGCAATGCAATGGAAGACAAAAACGGAATATGTATTCAAATTTTACTCTCGCTCTCATTCTCAATTTGTCAACGCAACAACGCGGAATTTGAAAGAAACAAACATGTAAGCATAACAATCGTTGAAAAAGAATGAAATGTGTCAGTTAGTGTGTCTGCTTTGCTTTTTGTCTTCCACTTGGAATATTTATTTAAAAGAAACAGAGTCCTTTGTTTTTTATGTGATCACCTGCCTTGACGGCTTAATATCACAGTGTGATTTTCACACACATGAATTAATTTATATTCGTGCCTAACCTAGGTACGACTGCATTTAATACAGTTACCCAATAAAGCTATGTTTATGGACATAACTTCACCCTTGGTTTGAGCCGAGACCTATCTAGGATCTCTTGCAGTTCTAAGAACTGCCACTTGGTTGAGAATGCAACTCCACATCGGGCAATTTACAATAGCATGTAACTCTTCCTACAAGTTAGGTTTCAACCACAGCCACCACGAATCCTTCCCATGCGATCTGCCCAATTGGGCTTCACGCACTGTTGGGCTAGGACCGAAGTCCTAGGGGCTCCAAACAACCCGTGGTACCAGATTAGTTTGCACCTTCACCTCTGGTCAAGCTTAGTAGTTTGAAAAAGGACTATACAGTACAATTTCCTGTCTACTACCAGTTTAGGCTTACCATAACGCCCAAGGGCACTGGTAAGCCCCAACAATAAACAATAGAACATTAAAATTTTACTATCGCATTCATGACGGGGAATCCCAATGACGGTCGGTGTCGCAAGTTTATACTTTTTTCCTCAGCCGCACAACGTGCCATAAGAAGTTTTCACTTCAAAATTAGTGTCGCGTTTTGCGTTTTAGTAAACACATCTAATTTCAAAACACAACCGTGCTAAAGAAGTTTCACTTAAAAATATTTTTGTTACAAATGCTCAAAGTGATTATTTAATTTTAATCATCTGACTAAGCACAAGCGATAGAATGACTATACAAGCAATTTATATTATGGCAGATTAAATAAATTTAATTGCAAAGGATTTGTGATGGTTTTGCATGGATTAATTTAGTTTTTCTGTGCATTAATTGATAGTCCATTATCACGCGACCATCGGGCAATGATGTAAAGCTCCTGCTACATATGAACGAGTATGTATTTCTTGTTCCTGTATTAATATCCTTGTGGTGTAGCGGTAACGCCCGCACAGGCAAATGCAGTAATGCTATTTAATGCTTTAACATAGAGCATTAAACGAGTAATAGACCAAGCTTTGATCTTGCGACACTCAGTGGCTAATCTTATACATTAGGGCTACCAGATGGCCTTACTACAAAAGTAGCACATATCAAAAAATTGGAATTTTGTAAATGAAAACCTTAATTTTTTTTTAATTTCATACAAATATTTTTGATGAGCAAAAAAAAACAAAAAACCCCAGCAAATTAAAACAATATTTTCAAATAACTTTGATGACCAAAAAAAAAAAAAAGGTACTCACTTCCTAACAAAAAACCCCAGGAAATTAAAACAATAATTTCAAATAACTTTACTGAGCAAAAAAAAAAAAAAAAAGGTCCTCACTTCAGTTCAAATATTTTATTTTACGCAAACATCGAAAGTAGCAAAACCAAAAAACAAAGTAGCAAAGCCTTGCAAAAGTAGCACTTTTGCTACTTTAGTATCGCATCTGGTAGCCCTATTATACATGCCACTTATTTTGTTATAAACTTTAATTATATACCAGCTTGATCAAAAAGTTTTAGGACTCGTCACCGTGTGGCGCTCTCGTTCGTCCGATTTCAATTCTCTTTTTTTTGTTGTGTTGGTAGAAGTGTCATGGACGTTATGTCAAATTTTCAGCTTGACAGCTTGACATTTCTTGAAGTGACGCCGTATTGTGTGCATCTACTTTTGTGTGTGGTTTCGATTTTTTACAAAAAAAAAAATGTCATCAACTTTGCAGCAACGAGTTTGCATTAAATTTTGTGTTAAAAACGGATTTAACGGTGCGCAGACGTTGGTGGATTTACGAGTACGACACGCAATCCAGACATCAAGCGAGTGAATGGCGTTCACCCAATGAGCCGCGACCGAAAAAACCACGTCGTTTTCAATCGAAAAAGAAGGCGATGCTCACGGTTTTCATGGACTACAGAGGTGTTGTGCATCATGAATTCCTCCCAGAAGGTCAGACCGTCAACAAAGAATATTATTTGGGCGTTTTGAGACGTTTGCGTGAAGCAGTTCGCCAAAAAAGACCGGATTTGTGGGCAAACAACTCGTGGATTTTGCATCACGACAACGCGCCGTCGCACAATGCGATCATTATTCGTGAGTTTTTGGCCAAAAACTCCATGAATACCGTCCAACATCCACCGAATTCGCCTGATTTGGCTCCCTGCGACTTTTTCCTGTTCGGCCACCTGAAGAAACCGCTCCGCGGATCGCGTTACAGCAGCCGAGAAGAGGTCATCGAAAAATCGAAGATGGCCCTGATGGCCATACCGACGGTCGAGTATAAAAAGGCTTTTGAGGACTGGGTCAAGCGTTGGCATAAGTGCATTGCAGTCGATGGGGAGTACTTTGAAGGAGACAATATCGATTTTGATGAATAAACTTGTATTTTTCATTTTAAAAATAAAGTCCTAAAACTTTTTGATCAAGGTAGTATGACCTGAAAGAAAGCTAGTTCTCAAAAAATTCTCAGCAATCTCACATTTTGTAGTAATATTATTGATTGACTCTGAGACGCAGTGTTGAATGCTTTGGTGAAGTCAACAGAGAAAGTTAATCATTTTATTTGTATTTTTACCCTTTGGAAATCCATATTGACATCTGTAGATGATTTTATAAATCACCTAAGCCTAACTACTTACAACAATTTCCTCCAACATATTTTTCATAATGGGTTAAATTGCTATTGGTCAATAGCCACCATAATTCAATTTGACACTCTTTTGAAATCTTGAACGAATAACAGATTATTTTAGGGTCATGTCGATCTTATTTTGTTTTAAGTTTGTATTTATTTATTTTAGTAAAACGGAGGTAACGACATTTGAATTATTTGTAAGATTTTATTTATCTTATTAAAAAGTTCTAGCTCATTTGTATTTACTATAAAGATAGAGTTTTGTATTGTAACTATTCATTATTATACATTGTTTAAATATCAGATTTATTTATTGTTTTTTTAATATTTGCATTAAAGGTTTTGGCGAACTAATTTATTAAGGGCAATAGCATCATGTTGTTTGTTTTATGGCAGTATAAATATACAAATTATATGATAAAATGAACTAACAGGCAGTTAGTAATAATCAACATTCCTGTAAAGTTTAACGAATTGATTCCGAAAGCAATCATTTTCAATAGGCAGTGCTGGATTTATAGTAAAGCCTTAACCAAAATGGACGTAAGAAGACGGTAGCAATTGAACGAACGTTTGCACTCGCTTCGTCTGTTTTGACATTTAACCCAAAATGTTATGCTAGCCAACGAACCGAAAAAGCTGTTATGACGAGTAGCAACGTTTTCAAGTTCGGTTCTTACGGAACTCTTACGTCTCGTCAAAATGTTTCGTTCACTTTCGATCAATTACGTAGGTTCATTTTGGCTATCAACATTGGTTTATATACACTCGATTACTCGTTATGTCTCGTCTTGTCTATTTTGGTTTAGGCTTAAGGCACACAAGGCACAAGCTTAGGGCATCAGCGCGGAGGGGGCACCAAATACATCTTGAAATTCTGATATAAAATTATATGTTTTATTATAAATTTCATTTTAGCTTTTGTTTCTAGCATGAACAATTTATTTTAGCCTTTTTAGCCTTTTTTTAATGTGGTATAGCTTGCAGCGTTGTCATTTAACTCTCTTTTGAAGTTTGCGCTTTGCCGATCATGGTTACTGCACTGAAAAATGATGCCACTTTCTCTTCTATTTTTGAGTTCAGCAAATGTCAAACGATACATAATAATTTTGTCAACTAGGGCACCATTTTCTTTAAAAGCCTATGGCATCAAAACTTTAAGTCCGGCACTGTCAATAGGCAATCATGGCAACAAAGGCTAACGACAATCAATTCAATTCAATCATGAAGATTTCAATTCTGCAATCTTAAAGTCTTATAAAATATATGCAAATATTTAATCAGACTCAAGCACTGACATAATTTTTGGATTGATTTTCTTAACCACAAACACACAGCACTTTATTAACTAAACTCCCATAAACATGTTCATTTATCAAGTAGTCTTATATTATCATCTAATCAATCTTATATCCTCAAAGTCATTTTTTTCAGACTATGATAAAAAAATAAATAGTCGGAGTTTAGCTTTAATACCTAGTTATTTTTGTTATTTTCGTTACAGGTTGTTCTTAACCAATTCTTGAAGCTCCAAGAAGATAGCATTTGACAATAGAGAGGAAGTGATCGGCTTGGTTGAAGAGATCAAACAGCGAATTGTCAACGGGCCAGTGGAGCTCACCGATCGTTCTTGTCAAGAAGAATATGTTAGTAGAAGTAGTAGTTAGAAGGAATTTCGGCAATTAACCGCTTCAGTCGATTTCAAGCAACTTATGGAACGATGTCTTGAAGAGCTTGGATTGGAGAACATGCTCAGAGTATCGACTTTATCATAATAGGTAAGGATTATCAGTACCACCTGAAAGAAGTGCGCTTGAGTGCTTGGTGACAGCTCGACAAAAATTAAGTGTGAAAAAAGCAAACTTTCAACTGACAACGGAGAAACTACACACAGATGAAGAGGAATAGAATGGTTTCAAAGATTGGACATGACCATCTAAATTTCAAGAGCTGCATAGTTATCTGGTCGAATGTACTCACTACGCATGTGCTGATACAGAAATATTAGAAATTTGTATGTAGTAGCGTTAACAGATGCGATCCAGAAGCTAAAAGAATCATAGTGCATAGAACCAGTGGGTTATTTCGGTATAGGTTAAATTTTTTTCAAGTCATCAATGGGAAAGAAAAAGATATGGCATACTTCAGTAAAATTGTGTTGAAGTCTGAAAGAAATTATTATGTTGTTCGGATAGAATGCTCTTGGCTAGAGCTTAAGGCTTCTATTCCATAGTACTATGTGCAAAACCGGTTTCGCTAGCTGTAGCATTATCCCATTACATTTGAATAATTGTTGGAATATGTTCAGGCTGAAAGATATCTTCTTTATCCTAAGGATATTCTGAACAATTTTTAAAGGCAACTTAATAATTAGTTTGTTCTGACACGGTTAGGATGTTCGGATGTTTTTTCTAATAATATTTTTAGGCGGTGATGTTCATACAAGCATTCCTTAAAGTAGTGCGGTTTTTTTTTGCGACAGTCATTTCTAATTCTGACATCCCTTGCGTACTTGTCCGTGAACTCATTTCAACAGAATGTAACAGCTTGTCACTATGCTTTGCTAAAACTCACAACTATTCACCTAAAATTCCCTACAGAATGGAGTCATCTAACTTTAACACTTTGGCGTGTGCATACGTATTTCCATTGCGTGTGTGCACTTCCGTTAAATTAATTTCGTAAATAACACACGAAAAAACATATTAATCTAAATGTAACAACGACAATAGTTGCAAAAAGCATTTTCCAGGAATTTCACCATTTTTTCTTAACAACAAAAACTCTTGTATACTTACTGGCCGCGTGACGTATGCAGCAGTAGAGTCACTAACGTGCTGGCACCAGGACATGTGCAGTTGTTGGCCAAAAGCGCGTATTTGAATTCGTCCTCGCAAACCACGTGTTCAGCGAATTTTACGTGCAGCTTATGCTCCGGCCTGGATGGAGTTCAACGGTTTTTATAAATGGTGTCGTTAATCAAGGTTGAAATGTTGTCATTTAAGCCATGGCAAAACAGTGTGTGAATCACATGTGAAAAGTAGAGAACATAAAGAAGCAAATAAGTGGAATTTTATATTCTCTTAGTAGGTACTAAAACATTTTTTGATGAGTGAACCCATATGCTTTAAGAAAAATATAAGTTTTTTCATTTAAGAAGCCTTTTTCGCTGAATTAAATATATTTAACCCTAGCGGCTACTACATATGTATGTTAATTTGAAACACATTTGCGCTGCATTTATGAAACGCAACTAAAATATTCACAGCAGCCAGCACAACTATCAACTCACCGAAATATCTGCACGTATTGCGGCACATTCGGCGCAAAATCCTTCACCGCCCAGGAACGTAATATCGTGTGCTCATCGGCGGCAGTCTTGTCAGCGTAGTTTCGTGCCGCTAAAATGAAGCACGCTTCGGCTTCATTCATTCTGGCGCGTGCTAGATCACCATCCTTTAAACAGGATCCCTGCAATATTAAGAGAAAATTGCAAATTCAGGCAAATAAATCAGAAAATAAATAAAATGAAAAGTGGTACGGATGGTAACCTTTGGCCTTGCCAAATATTAAATTCAAAATGCACCTCCTTTCCGTCTGGTGAGATATTGCGAGATTTTTTTAGGATTTGTATGAAATCTGTGGTTGCTATGCCAGTCAGCATAGGGATGCAAAATTTTGTGTGAATATCGATGGTAAGGTAAGTACTTAGTAAAAATTTGCCCACATTTTGTCTAGTGATGGTGCAAGATATGGTTTTTATATTAAATTTGGTTTCATAATAATATTGCTCTCAGCATAGCGTTTCATTTGTGTGGGAGGTAGGCGCGTATGTGACGTTTTCGATTCTACGTGCTATATGTTAATTAAAACTTACAACAGACAGATAGACAGAACTATATCGTTTAAGGAGGTGATGCCTCCACTATGCGTTACAAACGGATGACAAAACCAATGTACTCTCTGTGTAGTTAAACCGCTTAAGAAAAATGCGAATATTAAAATGGATATGATTATATAAACATAGAAAATTCGAGGAAACGTGAGAAATAGAAACGCTCACTTGCTGAGAACGTGCTTCCTTAACTCATTAGAGATAATATATTAAATCTAATATAATACTGAATATGTGATATTTGTCATTATAAATATTATTTATGGGGTAAAACACACGAAAACGCCACCTGAAAAAATTTTTGGCTCCGATTTTGCAATATTGTAGTATCAATATCCAGCAATAAAAATGCGTTTAGGATTTTGCCCTATTATTATTTGTTGTTCAGACAAGTGGGTATGAAATTCACGATTTTCGTACTTTTCCAGAATAAGTGTTTTTTTTTTTCGAAAATTCATAGCTTACAGCAAACTTTATCAATTAATAATTGGTAAACATACATTTTTGGGTTTTTACTTGTACTTTTCAAAAAAAAAAAAAAAAACTGATTTTGAGTCCTTGTAATTTCATCAAATCTTATTCGATTCAAGGAAACAACATACCGTTAGAAAGGGAATAAAAATATCTTTGGAGTGCTGAAAAGCGTTTTTGAGTCGAAAAAAAAAAAATTAATCGAGATATAGCCAAATAAATGAAAAAAGTGCCGAAAAAGGGGTTTTTTGGGGATATCTCGAAAACGATTCTTAAGAAAAAAAAAAAAAAAATGGTTGCCATTTTGGGAAGCTACGCCCCAAAATACATGGAAAAAAGTCTATGAGAAACTAGATCCTTTTTCTTGTAAGCTAGTGTTATTAATTTTTTTGAAAAATAAAAAAATTTCATGTAGGGGAAAGTGGGGTACCTTTGACACTGGGGCACATTTGACTTTGTCAATTTCAGTATGAAAACGACTAAGGCGCCAAAAAGTTTAAATGCAGAAAGCAACCTACTTTGACTTAAAAAAAAGTTATGAACTTTGACAGTTCTTCTTCAACTCCCTTCGGAGTAGCACGAGTTTTTATGTTTTCGCGATCCCTCATGTAATTTTCGATACCAAGTACGAAAGCGTTTTGTGAATTATATGTGGTTGTTTTTGTAAATTGAGTGGCAAAATATGTTAGCATTACGTTTAAGTAACAACACAATTAAAGTGTGCTTTGTGCAAATAAAACAGTAATAATAAAATAAATAGGAAAATCGCGTCTTGAACGTTTGGGGCACATTTGACTTCTGCCAATATACTTCTAAATATACACCACCATACAGAGAATTTAGTTGAATATGTCAAAAAGTTGTGATTTAAGTGAACTGACAGTTGAAATGCTTTAAAATTAACTGATAGCTTTTATGTTTTGAACTCATTTATGTTAAGTTTCTTAATTAGGCGAAACGCAATGAGCTCAAAATAAGAACGCAAAAACTTTTCTGGCTACTTGGTCCAAAGTCACAACTAAATATCGAAAATAAATTACTTTTATACAAAACATTGTTAAAACCAATTTGGACATATGGAATTCAACTGTGGGGAACCGCAAGCAATAGCAATGTTGAAATCTTACAACGCTATCAATCAAAAACTTTAAGAATGATAACTAATGCCCCATGGTTCATTAAAAATGACAACATCCATAAGGATCTTAACATACCAAAAGTTAAAGATGAAATAATGAAGTTAAGCTCGAAATATTTACTGAGGTTAAGTAATCATAAAAATGTTTTAGCGATTTGCCTTTTAGATGACAGCCTAGAAACTATTAGACTTAAAAGACGTCACCCATTAGATCTTCCGTTTATATAAATTGTATTTAAATCAATTATAACATTAGTGTAAATAATTTGTAATTATGTATGTATGTATATTGAATTTAAATCTAATATCATTATTTTACAAATAGTCTATGTAAATCATAGTTAGCCATATTATTTTCATCAGCGTTAATCAACTATTTCTTCTGAGTAACTTAATCATGGATATTATCAATGGATAATATCTCTGTATCTGTTATTAGTTATTGTTATCTAATTTGCTTATAATCTTAAGATTGATTGCAAATAAAAGTTTGAAAAAAAAAAGAAAAGTTTCTTAATTAAATTGAACGAATTATAATGTATTTTTCGTTATTTCTTTTGTAATAAATCGTTTTAAAAAAAGTTAACTAAGTAGTTTTCAATTTAACAAAAAAAATTCTATAGCACCATATTTTTTGAATTAAACGCATTTTCTTGTAAGACCGAATATGAATAGTAAAAAGTGCACCGAAGTCAAATGTACCCCTTAAAAAGTCAAAAGTGCCCCGTGCCGGGGTACTTTTGACAAAAATTACTTTTTTTGAAAAAGTTTAAAAAAAATACGGCAACGTAGTTTTTTTTAAAAAATCTTTTTCGAGGTTCGATGCCAAATAGTCAGTGTATAAAAAACAGCAACAATTTTTAAAATCCATTATTTTTTTTAAGGAAAATTAAGTTTCAAAGGTACCCCACTTTTCCCTATTTCTCGTCCGCCTGGTACCACTATAATATTTATACCGTCAAAACTAATTGGGGCTCCACGATTTTTTTGACGAATTATAATTTGGAAGGGTTCAATGCATCTCTGTAATTTTTTTTCAGATTTTTTCGAGGCGGAGCACATCATTAAAACTCAATTTTTCATGAAAAAATTGCTAATTAACAACAAAAATACAAAATTTTTTGCAACTTTTTTTTTTTAATACATAAGTTCAACTTATTATCTACAGAAATTTCGTCCCGATCAGTCAAGCAGTTCAAAACTTATAGCATTTTGAAAAAAAAAGTTAATAAAAACTTTGATGAGCAATAATTATTAAAAAACAATTTTTTTTAAAAAATGTTTCCGTATACTAATTTCTACCACTTGTAGCTACTGATTTATATAAAAAATTTTGAAAAACATTTCAGACATGTCGTTTTCACGTATTCTGACCCTAATGCACAATAGAATTTTTTTATGTGAATTTTACGTATTAAACATTTGCTTTGGTTGCCGGAAAGCCCTTTGGAGTAATATTTCTCAACAGCGACGAAAGTTTTGCTAAAGAAAATAACAACGAAGCTGTGCTCATTCTTAACATTTATTTTGGCTGTACAAACTCTTTTAATACAGGTTAAGCCCTAGCTAACCTTCGTCAGTTTGACGAACATAAGATATTCAGCTCTTTCGCTCTTAATATGGTGCCTAGCCCAATGTACTCATACGTCAACTAAGTCATCGCCGTAAGCTTGCTTTTGGTGGTAGTGCGCAGTCTGTGAGTATTTTGAATTTTGACATTTAGGCTACTTGTTTGTCATTTTGACGAAAAGCTAGCTTTTTTGTAAGTTTTTTGTTGCTATACGTTTTTTTAAACACTAAAAATGTATTTATACGTTTAAGGACTTTATTTTATTTTAAGTGTTAATGATCTTAGTTTAAAGCAAAGGTGGGCACAAAAATCTAACAAAAGAGCAAAACAACAACATCAAGCAACAGCAAACGAAATTTTAAAGTTTTTTTTTACTTTCATTTCCAAAATTGCCATTAGCACAAAAAAAAAACCAAATTACACTACAAACAAAAACAATTGCTACATTCGTTGAAACAAAATGCGACGCCGTCTCTTATGCCTTTGTGTGTTGTTTTTGTTTTCATTTGAACTCAAGTCAACGCTGTGCCTCGATATCGTTGAAATTCTGCGAATTTTGTGCCTCGATAGCGTTGAAATTCTGCGAATTTTTTTTCGCTTGCTTGTGCGTCGAATAACGGTTAGAGCAATGTGAGCAAATAGAGACACTAAGTGCCCTTCACTGGTGTAAAGGAATGCCAAAATCAAGAATAAAAATGTTTTGTTTGAGCCCAAAAACAGCACAAAAAAGCTTATACGTATGAATAATATTTAAAATTTCTTTCTAGTTTCTAAAATTTTATGTAAATGTTGTAATTATTTATGAAAGAAAATATCAATAGCTAACTTAAAAAAGTATACCATTCCACATTTAAAGCAACAAAAATGTTTGAGTTCGTCAAAATGACGAATGGTTAGCTTTTAAGTAGTAGGTATTAAATAAGTTAGGCTATCCAGGGTTAGAAAATATTTCGAATTAATGGTAATATTAAGCTAGACACAAGCTGTTAAAGCACTTTTAACGAATACAAATTTTCTTTTAAATAAAACTTCATAAAAAGCTAATAAATGACTTGCCAGCTGCATTAAAAGTGCTTTTGCAGCACACTTTTCAACAATATATTTCTCTGAAATAGAATTTCATTTAATCAAAATTTAAATGCGTAAAGATCTGTGTAACTTCAATTGAATTTTTAAGCGATAAATGCAATTTTATTTCGCATTTTTCACACTTTTTGTGTGCATAGCCCCCTATTCAATTAAATTGCAATCCATGCACTCATTCACAGTTTCACAGCTGTGGCAATATTTTTTTTTTCAAAACCCTCATTCCCTTCAACGTTCAAACTCACCTGAATATAAATAACACGTTGTGCCCATATTGGCACCTGCAGTATCATTCGCATTGTTGTGTCCAATTCCATTGGACTTAAGAGCACCACGTAGTAGTCTTGCAGCAGCGGATGTGCGTAGAACTCATTCAGGAAGTCCATAATTGTATCCGCATGCAGGGTGGTCGAACACACAACGACGTGTTTTTCGCTCTGTGCACGATGTGAGGAGTAGCTACCGCCCAACTTTTGACGCTCCATCCACGTAAAGGCCAATTGTTCGAACTGTTGGATAGAAACAGAAAGAGATAGCAAAAGTGTAGGTGCAAACAAATCTGAAATTGAGTTGTAGTTTGATAAAAAGTATCACATCCATATAGGAAGTTAACAATAAAAATTCTTGCACATTTTTGCAATTGCTGCACATATTACGTTCTGAAGTTTTCAATGACTTTTTTTATTTATTTAATCTGTTTACTTAATTTAATTGTTCCGATTGTTGTTCTGCTCAAGTTGAAAATGTTTTCAGTTTGATAAATTTAATGTCAGTGCAAACAAAATTATTCTTAGAAAGATTGTCATTCTATTGGGTATAGGAAAATTTTAATTCTGTAAGAATTGCTGTCAAAATGGGTGTTTACCAACCTCATTTTTCATCGAAAATTTGATGTTGGCAAATTTTAGACAAGAAAAGTTCTAATAGTTTATACTTAGCCTTGTGGTGCCATCACCAGACCGAAACATTTTTCTATTTTAATGCAAACATTATGGGCAATATCCATTAGGGTTATTAATTTTTTCTACTCTCATAAGTTGTAATGTTGTTTTTGAGCAAAAGAACAAAAGAAAAAAGTTACTAAAAACTTTTATCTCCCTATCATGGGTTTCTACTAAATCTCGCATGTAAGCACAATTTGCATTCATTCTCGCTGGCACTCCCAAGTTGCATCACATGTTTATTTAATGTTGTCTATCCTTCTGGTGAATGTTCTTACTCGAAGAAGGAGCAGAAGCAGAAAATGTATGTAAATCATAAAGAAAAATATAAAAAAAATTATCTAAATATAACTTTTAATATAAATGCATGTAGATGAGTCCTTCAAATACATTAGAAAATTGCAAATTTTACAAATTTATACATTTGCTATCACCAAAAAAATTTATTTTAATAGCGTTACACTTAAATGGCATGATTTATTTACCAGAATAAAGAAAAACTGGATGCACTCCCGAACTTTTATATTTGTTTTTTACGTTATAACTACTGCTACTATGTAATCTATGAAGAGTGAAGCCATGCCTGAACTAAAGATTTCATTCAACTTCCTAGGTTTCAGGTGAGTTCTTTCCAATTTTTATACAAAGAGAACTAGTGTCAGCGACACCCTTCGGTCACCTGTTCTTCGTTAACTTGGTGGTTGTATATTGAGGATACTCTTAGCTGGAACGCCACATGTCCAATTGCTAAAAGTTTTCATAGATCGAAAAAAACTGTTTGAGTCTCTAAACTGATCATATTAACTTTCTTTTAACTCATTCAGATCCTGAAAAAATTGTTCGTTCGTTTTTAGCACTCAATCAGCTGTACCATGTGCCGCTTTGAACTTACATTGTTGGGCACAAACTTTTTTAAATCAAATACGTGCCCATTTGAAGATCCAAGCTCATGCATGGTTAAAAAATATAAATATTCGCAGGACATATGACTCTTTGCAGGAACACTTTCACTTTGCTATCAAAAAAGAATGACAGCGATTGCTTTTTTTGAAATGACTGAGATTAAAATTATTTGAAGCTTATCATATTGGACACGATTCCATCCAAAACGACTGACCATGGACATGTGCTCACTCCTCATATATAAAAGCGTTTCACATAGTAAATTAAAAAAATGTTCGGAATAGGCTCCAAAAATTATTCTTAAAAGCCACATATCACTTAAAATCTTCTCAACGTTGAGCAAAAACTTTTATATACAGCTGTTGACAACTAATTGGAAACAAAATCATTCGTTGTGCTGTTGTTAGCTTTTCTCATTTATTTTTTTTTTGTGTACCAAAAATTTTATAAATAACATAAATGTGGGACATGTAAACTTAGCAAAACGAACATAATTGAATTTAAACTCATAGCATAAAAAGTTTTATGAGAGATTTTCTTCTCAAACCTCAGGTTTAACTGAGCCAACTAATTGGAAACAAAAAAATTATTTGCAAAAAACAAAAGAAAAACTTGATAAAAGGTCACAGAAACGATATTGTGATATTGTCATCGTAATTGTAGGAACAATTTTTAATCAAATTTGCTTATTAACATATCCTTAATCAGGGGTGGTGGCCGAAAGTTCAGTATCAGGTGATAGCAACACAGCTACATTGCTGCAAAAAGATAATATTCAGTGCTCTTGACCATTCCGATAAGTATGACACAGCAAGAAATGTCCTTAGCAAAAAGAGACCTCGTAAGACTTCTGGGTACAAGGATCGCCAGATTGTGCGCATGGCAAAATTGGATCCTCATAAGACTGCTGCAGACATCCAACGCGATATAATTGATCAATACGATGCACAAATATCCAAACGAACAGTCGCTCGTGGATTGGTTGAGGCTGGACTCTATGGACGAATTTCACGCAAGTAGTCATTCGTGACAGTTAAGCAAAGGAAAAGCCGCATACTATTCGTTAAGACGCATGCTGGTTGGCCGTTCATTAAATGGAAGTATGCCCCTTTTGGACGTCTTACATATCTTCTGCCATCTGGGCCAAGGCGGTTGATCTTCGTTTCGTCGCTTCAGACCACCAGAAAAATAAATGAGAAAAACTACCAATAACACAACGAATGATTTCGTTTCCAATTAGCTGTCAACAGCTATGGTATGTTCTAAATCACATATAGCTTTAGCTGCAAATTGATGCTGTAAGCTCTAGGAGCGTAGTTGACTTTTACTCAAATAAGCGTCAATTCATTAATGTAATAGTTGCAACTATCAATGGTAACATTTTATACCAGGCATTGGATAGATATTGCTGGATAGCGTGTACTTTTTCTTTTTTATGTAGCTTGCCACTGATGCTTACTTCATCATGTCTTCTATTTAAACAAGGGCTTCGGAGAGGATCACTAGGGAATAGCGATGATGACAGATGTTCTTATTAGTATCATCCTAGACACTTCTTGTTTCAGCACGAGCTTAAAGACATTTCAAGACAAAGCTTGACGTATCATATGAATAAGGAAACAAACGAGCTTTAGTAAAAAGTTATAATGGCCATCTTTTTTATTGTAAGTTATATCATTGTCTAACGTAAGCCTAAATCATAGCTTGATAAGGAAGCGATAAGAAAAGCGTTATATCAAACCAGAACTATCTATATCTAACCAGAATTTATTAAATTATTTTTTTTTCACAAAAATAGTAAAATTATATCTAACCTTGTTATTTAACCTCGAGGTCTTAAAGAGTATTTAACATAATTTAATACATTGACTCACCTGTGTTGGCAGCACAATTAAAGCAACACAAATCATGATCACCATATAGAGCTGCGAAGGCCAAATGTCGGGCACAAAGTCGCCATACCCGACCGTTGAAAATGTCACGACCACATAGTAGGTACTTTGGAAAAGATTCAAGTGACGATGACCGGCACGCTGAAAATGCTGAATGCCACAAACACTGCAACCACAACATTAAGGATATTAAGGACATAATCAACAGCAATAACACAGCAGCAACAGCAGCAATCACACCAATAGTACCCAAGAACAGCAATATCAAGAGCAATTAAATAAATTGTGATTAAGTATTTTTAGTACTCGAACAGTACACATACGTTTGCATATATCAATACCCATCAGGAAGTAATGGAAGCTGCTTAGAAACATGGAAAAATAAATTTACCAGCAATCACAAGGCTTTATTATATGTGGAACACTTTGCGTTTCATTAAAATTTCGTTAAAATTTTTAAAAACACATGTACGTAGCATGTGCTTCTATGAATGCAATTACATGCTATGCCAAAAAAGATATGCAGCGGAATTGACGCTGAATGTAGCATCCAATTTTTCTTGAAGCGTATCAGAAATATTTTTCAAATGCTTATATTTCTCGTTGGGTAATGAACTCGTACTTGCATACCAGAGTGGTTTCTGAAAAATTTTTTTTTTCGAATTTAAAGGCTAGCCCTCCCTAAGAACTTTACAAAAAAATCAATATAATGCCTTGAAAATTTTTGTATGTGACTTCGTAATTTGATAAAATAGTAAATATTACTCATATGACCCGATATCGATAATAGATATTTCTATAGACCATACAGCAAACTTTTAATGGTATTTAGTCAACTAAGTCCGTTAATACTCCATCTTACCAGAATTTTAATATATTTTACTTATAACATTCTGAATTTAAATTCTGTTCTATGGTTTGTAAAATTTTTAAGTTTTTAGATTAGAATATATGAGGCGCCCAGTTGCAAAACCGGCCAAGTCCAAAAAAATCAAATTTTGAGATATTCTCATATATCAAAATCGAGACCATGCTTTATCTTTCTACTATGTTTTTAGATTAATAAAATTATTTTTGACAGAAATATTACATTTTTTAAATATATTTTGATGCATGAATTTTAAAACCGACCAATATAAGGCATTTTAAACCCCAATCTGCGGAAAGATTCCTAGTGAACTGAATTTTTGTATACACCCTTATTACGTCGTTGTAATGAAGATGAGAAAAATCGATATTGGTATCGTGCTGGCTAAAAAAGTCATAAAGGTAAAAAGGTCACGAAAATCAGCTTTTCGCAAATATCTCGCAACCTATTGATCGGAGGTCAATAGAGGTCATTATAAATATTGTTTATTGTACAATTATTTACAAAAAATGTCTCGTGCAATTTTCTGAAAAATTAACCGTTTCCGGAGTAGAGCGCTGAGAAAGTGACTATATCATGACAATACACTCGTTTCCTCACCACCTTCGAGGTAGAATGCAAGTCGCGTTTTTTTTCATGGTATTGCTACAAGACAATCACGTGATGATGGCGATGGTGATGGTGACGTTGGCGAAGACATAGATTTGTTGGTACTTCTCATAGCACGCACACAAATACTTGATCAACCTACACCAATTTTTTTTTAATAAAAACCAGGAAAAAACAATGTTGAAACAAAAATATACTTAACTGAAAGCCTCACCAAGTAACCACATTGCAAGAAAAATATTTTATTTCTACATGCCATGACCGGATGTGACACAACTTCGGCACCATTTTGGAAAGGGAAAATAAAAGTCATGAAGATGTTTGAAAAAAGACCCAATTTAAACAATTTTGCAGAAATATTCCAACAAGAAAATTGCTCTGGAGATGTCATTGTCAATGCTGGAACACATTTTCTACTAGCAGTGTACGGTGCTCCAAAATCAGAACATTCGATAGATAATTACAGATACTGTAGCTTTGCTAAACTAACAAGACAAAGCACAGCTGTAAAATTTCCATTACTACCACCTACTATTTCAGCAGCTCAACAGCATATTTATCTCGAGAGCAATTTTCTTGTTAGAATATTTCTGCAGAATTGTTTAAATCGTGTCTTTTTTCAAATATCTTCATGACTTTTATTTTCCTTTTCCCAAATGGTGCCGAAGTTGTGTCACATCCGGTCATGGCATGTAGAAATAAAATATTTTTCTTGCAATGTGGTTACTTGGTGAGGCTATCAGTTAAGTATATTTTTGTTTCAACATTGTTTTTTCCTGTTTTTTTTTTTTTAAAAATTGGTGTAGGTTGATCAAGTATTTGTGTGCGTGCTATGAGAAGTACCGACAAATCTATGTCTTCGCCAACGATAATTGTAATATTATTAATTGATTTTTCAATCGTCAAGACGTCAGCATCATCACGTGATTGTCTTGTAGCAATACCATGAAGGTGGTGAGGAAACGAGTATATTGTCATTATATAGTCACTTTCTCAGCGCTCTACTCCGGAAACGGTTAATATTTCAGAAAATTGCACGAAACATTTTTTGTAGATAATTGTACGATAAACAATATTTATAATGACCTCTATTGACCTCCGATCAATAGGTTGCGAGATATTTGCGAAAAGCTAATTTTCGTGACCTTTTGACCTTTATAACTTTTTTAGCCGGCGGGATATCAATGTTGATTTTTCACATCTTCATTAAAAATCCGTAATAAAGGTGTATACAAAAATTCAGCTCACTAGGAGTTTTTCCGCAGATAAAACCTTAAATGACTGGACTACAAGTCTATGAACTTGGATTCAAAACCGGCCAAGTCCATGAAGTTGCAATTTTTTTTGCAGATTTTGTTCAATTGAGCTGAAATTTTGTCACAATTGGAATTCATTCAAAAATATGTTGCAAAACTACATATATATGTTTTATAAACATATTATTACTTAAGCCGTTGTAGAACATCGATCTAAATTTGTATAAAAAATTGATGGAATTTTGAACTATTTAGGTTGATCATTAAGTGATCATATGATCGTTGATCATCGTTAGAAAATGTTATTTAAAATTTCTCTCTTTTACGTATTGTTTCAATTTTTGGATGTTTTGAAATAACTTTAGCTGTAATTTTATCAAATATTTACCGAAGTAATAAAGAAATAATGTCATCTGTTTTTTTGAGTCGTTTCTGGTCAAATTCAGCTTTACCAGTTTCGAAACCAGTCAAGTCCAAGGAATTGTATTCAAAACCAGTCAAGTCCAACGCCTTGAAATCAAAACCGGTCAAGTCCAGTATATTCGTATCAAAACCAGCCAAGTCCACTTTTTTTTAAACAAAATTTTATAATTACTGTGTCAAAACCGTCCAAGTTCAAAATTGTTTTCTTAAAAACATACGCAAATAAAACTCGAAAAGTGTGATCTGACGTGCTTTCAGTAAGAAATTTTATAAGCTATTATGTGGGAAATATGTATGTTTTTATTTTTCAATGAACATAGATGAAATTAAACGTTTTTCGTTGTTTTTCCAAAAGTATGAAAAAAGGACAGGGCCGGTTTTGATACCAATGTACTGGACTTGACCGGTTTTGATTTCAAGGCGTTGGACACTTCATATGTATAAAAGGAACGTGGAAAAGTAAGCTTTGATAAAAAAAATGGGCTATCGCACGCCTCCCATAAGAGAATAAGCCAAAAGTTTTAACATCATCTCATATTTAAGTCCAGGATTAAATTTTCAAAATTCAATATACAGACTTAAAGTTAGAACTGTCATTACCAATGTTCAATATTAAATATCAAGCAGTTCATTTCCCTTCTATCAAATATCTTGCCTTTTTTTCGCGTGGTCAAATGAGTAATATCTACGATTTTATCAAAAAAGGTAATTTTTTCAAAAAGATGTAACTTTTGCAAATATTAAGCTTTTGACTTATGTAGGTATTTTTTTAAAGCCAAAAGTTTCGACTATAGATTTTGTCTAAGCTCAAAAATTTAATTCCTCCATACAGAACGTCTATCTTTTTCGAGCACGTATTAGCATTGAGAGTTCAAGCTCAAATTTTGCGGGGATTTTTATTTTATGTTTAGTTTTCTTGGAATGTTTAAGTACCACCCTAATGCACACATACAAAAAGATTTTATGTGTGACCATGTGCTGTCTGTATAATGAAGTGACTGCTTTTATAATATTTTGTTGTTGTGTGAAAAGATGCTGTTGCTGACATTTTAATTTTCTAAAATTCAAAGTCTTAAATTGCCCACTCACCTCGTGAACACTAAACACAACAGTGTGGCAGACAGAATGGTCAACTGTTGTGATAAGGCAGATTGAGACTTTTGCATGGCGCGATGCAGATCGTTCTGGAAAATTGAAAAAAAAAAAAAAAAAAAATTAAGTAAGAAACAAATGAAATAAACGTAAGGAATAGTTTTAAAAATGTTTCTCGATCGAGACTGATTCCAGGCCACCATTAATACTCAATTGAGCATATATGATATATGATTTTAGCACAAATTTTTTGAAGTGTATTACAAGACTCTACTTACGAACATATTCTCCAACGAACGCTTCGCTAGCCAGCAATTGAGGAAAATTGGTATAAATAGATGTCTTAAAGGCGGCCATAATATCTGCAATGAGTTATAATACAAAAATATTTTCTTGAATTCGAAGTAATATAATCTGAAATTACTTACCGTTAGTGCGAAGGGTATCGTCGTGACTAATTCTAAAATGAAGTGAAATGAGAGTATTTGTTGCCAAATGTTTCCCTATAAAAGAAATAGAAAAAAAAACAAAGTTTTTAAAGCAAATACTCATAAAACATGCCACAGTAGTCACAATAGTATGTAGCAAATTTGATTTTATTTGACTGAACGAGTCGAACTTTCCAAAAAAAAAAAAAAGTTTTTTCTGTGAAGAATCGTACTCGACACTTTATGAATATACTACAAGAGAATAATTTCCCTTCAGGCTCCATTATCGCAAATCAGTTCATATCATTGTTGCCCCTTTTTAACTTAAAAATACAATGGAGCATGGCAAGATTGTGATCAGAGGAGTACAGAAATGAAATTTAAATCAAGTCCTTGATTTTTGAAAAATCGGAATAAAAAAACATTATTTTTTTAAGCCATTGCATATATGTCTTAAAGTATGTGAAGTATCGACAAAAGCTTTCTTATAATGCATTTCAGTTAGAATAATTCCGGTTTCTTATGAAAGCATTAACGAGTAGCGTTAATTTTGATGTGACATTTTATGAGTTATTTTTATCAGATAACAATTGTACATAATAATATAATATATATCATTGTTTTACTGAGCTTACCATTCAGCATGGAGTACAATTTCTATTTAAGACATTTATAAAAATTGATTTTAGCTAGAAAATTGTGTGAAATTTATCCATGTACGTTAATGCATTTTTTTTGTAACTAAGATAACTATCTCTACAAAAACACTACAGCTATTAAAGGACAATTAATTTGTGTACGAGAGTACATGGAAATGTATTTTCAATGACGAGCATATTATACCATAAGACTATACATAGTTATAGACAATTTAAAAGGCACACCATTATTTCACAAAAAAAAAAATTGAATTACTTTTGGTAACTTGAATGTATTTCAACATATCACACCTTTCCCCCCATAACTTAGAAACCTGATCCCTAAAATAAAGTTGGAGTATTCAAAAAAAATTTATCAAATTAGTACGCTATCCTTAGTTTATCCTTTTGTGCCTATGGTTTCATATAAACTTTCCATTGTCACTTGAGCTTTTTTATGGATAATTTTGGCACTTTACAGGTATATCGAAAAAAATTGAATCTTGGCATTTGTAGTAAATATTAGAAATTTGGTGTCGATTAACTTTTATTGTAGATTTTAGGCTCCAAATACCAAATAGAGCCCTTGTATTTGCCATATAAAGGGTTAATAGACCCAATTCACGTCATAGTTAAGCGAACTTTCACCCATTTATAATGTAATTGAGATTATTTATTTTGTTTTTTCGTTTGCTTTCAAAGAAAAATTTGAGAAACATTTTGTATGTGCGCATACGCATTCCTGCGGAATTAAAGTCTGTAAAAATTTTCGAAAAAATAGCTAAATTTCATATGAGACATTTTTTGCCGCAACAAAAGGAGTTGAACCTTGAGGTTTCCGACTCTCGTCTTTTTTGTTTTTGATATTATTTGGCTAGTTTATAATTTACTATTTTAAGAACCATTGTTGCGCTACAATTTTTCAAAATTTGTGAAAAATAAAAGAAACGCACAACGTCTAAGTTCGGAGAGGAAAAACGCTGAAGATATGTTACAACGCCCAAACCTTACTAAATTTATGACACAAAGCCGAAATGAACAAAAAAAAAAAAAACCGAAAAATGTCACAATCAGAGCTGTGAATGAATGCATTCATTTTTAATTTTAACTCATGAGAAATTCCGCATTCAAAGTGGAGCTATTTAAAAATGAAGTCATCTGTAGACTTCAATGCCATAATCTTGCAGTCTTTTCTATCACAAAAAAATGCAATTATTTTGGTGACGTCACATTTTTGATTGGAATCATGATTGGAAGAATTTTGATTGCATTGAAGTCACCTCAAATCATTTTTAATTCTCTGCAATCACTTGAAGTCGCTGCAATCATTTGAAGACACTTGAAGTCATTTGCTCTGAATTAACTCGAAAATCTACACATATACATATGTATATACATACATATATACATACATATGTACACACATTCACTTTTATATGTATGCTTTGAAGATATTTGTGTAGATTTTCGAGTTAATTCAGAGCAGATGTCTTCAAGTGTCTTCACTGACTTCAAATGATTGCAGCGACTTCAAGTGATTGCAGCGACTTTTAAGTGATAGCAAAGACTTAAAAATGATTTGAGGTGACTTCAATGCAATCAAAATTCTTCCAATCAAAAACGTGAAGTCACCAAAATAATTACATTCTTTTGCGATAGAAACGGCTGCAAGATTATGGCATTGAAGTCTACAGGTGACTTCATTTTTAAATAGCTGCACTCTGAATGCTGTATTTTGGCAGTGACTTCAATGGATTTCAATTGCAAATGAATCCACTCTTTCACAGCTCTGGTCACAATGCCCAAAATTTTTTTGTGAAAAAATTTTTTCTTGACAGAAAATTGGGACGTTATGAAATTTTGTATTAAAACTACACAGATGCATGTCAATGTGAGCGCTGAACGTAATCGAGTCATACCGAATCGTATTTTGCAGCGTACATGACGAATATACACACACACAGCCTCTGCTTGAGTTCTGCCGCAGTTGCCCGCGGGAGGCAGAATGCCAAACCGAGAGTGTGAAAAAAGATTTTTTTTTTCTTAAATCTATCATTACAGTCTTAAGAATAGTTCGCGGAACACGCCTATCGCCCATACAAGTAAAACTTTCAAAACGCTATAATGAGAGAGTTGCTTGATGTATTTAGCTTGACCAAAATTCTCAAAAATACTAGAAAAAACATAAACAAGCTCTGGAAAAAAAGTTGACGAATTTCGAGGAGAGAGCGTGTCACTTCTGATGCAAACGAAAGCTTCAAAATGTTATACTAAGGGAATTATTTAAGGTAATGGAACTAAGCTCTGAACAAGAACTTGGTGGGCGTGGCACCCTCCATTGAAACAAAAACTTTAAAATGTTAGAATCGGAGAATCTATATTAATGTCAATGAGCAAAGGAAAAACAGTTCCAGTCCATTTTAACTGTAAGGTGAGGTGGGGCAGTGCCGAATGTAATTATTCCGATTAGTGAGCGATGGCACGACTGTAATAGAAAAATACGTTTCCACGGCAAAACTGATGAGTCGAATTTGATGAAATTTGTTAATTTGGATATTTAACCTTAAGAAGGGGTAGTAAAAACTGTGTGTTTTTTTAGTGGGCGTGATACCGTCCCTAATGACAAAAAAAGCTGTCACGGCTGAGTTGCTACACGGATTTTGATGAAATTTTATGTGGATATAGGTTGAGTCCTGAATAAAGGTTTTTTGTTTTTTAGTGGGCGGTGCCACGCTCTTTACAGAAAAATGCGTTTTCAAATGGAGCAATTTTGATGAAATTTGGCATGGAAAAGCCATAAGGATAGTTATTTAGTTTTAAGTGGGCCTAACTTGAAAGTATATGTAATTTCACAGTAAAGCCAGTTATTCGATTTTGCTGAAATTTATTGTGGAGATAGATTGAACCCTAAGAAATGGATAGAGATAGGGATGGAGAACATGATTCAATGGTTTTTATTTTTGGGAGCGATGATATATAATCAGAATTGTCACCAAAGTTTATTTAAATTTCACACAAATACAAAATAAGGTTCGGCCTAGCGTCAGTAAAAAAGTTGGTAAACTTAGAAAAGAGGGCGTAGCAGCTCTCATTAAAACACAGCCTTCAAAACGCTACACAAAGAGCTATTTAAGTTAATGTTGTCGTATTCAATGTGGGTACGATCGGTCAAACTAGCCAGCAAGCTGTGTTGTGGAAAAAATACCCTTTTAATAAAAATTTAAGACTTCCGCGCACCTTCACTGTGGCGCAGAGTACTTATTTTTTGACGAGTCGAAAGATAACACCTTTGCTACTTAGTTCTTTTTGAGCAACAAGGAAAATTATTGATATTTTCAAAAAATATTTCCCTTGTACAAAATGTTTTCGGACAAGGGAAACAACACCATACCCGTATAAAATTTTGGTTTTTTTCAAGACTTTTTCTTTCAATTTAATTCGCGAACGATGCGAATGTTTTGAACGTTGTGCGAATGACGAGAACGCCACTGACTGCCTGGATTTTTGCGGATGTAATTTTCTAGCGGTGATTGATTTCGGCAATATTTCCTCATATTTCGGTGTTATTTAAATATTTCCAAAGTTTTGTGCAATATGACTATGTTGGGCGTAATGTCAAAGCTCTAAGAAAACATTTGAGGGAATATCATATGAGTTAAGGAATTATTTGGTTACTGATATTTAGAGCTGAATCTAAAATTATTCGATATTTTCGATTTCTTAAATTTGCATGAAAACCAAAGAATTAAAATGTAGGCATAAACGCCAAAATGTGAACTCGAGAAAAGGCTTATGAAAATTTTACCGACCACAACTTAATTTGGGGAAATTTTGATTTAGTTGAGGTATTAAATTTTCAGCCTCGTCGGATTATTACTTTTTTTATTAAGAAAAAACTTACATTTTGTAACTAAAAAATTCCTAAAACTTAAATTTAAGCTTTAGAGTCGAAAACTTATGCAACAATAAAGGCTCAACATTTGGCCAAGGAGCACCATGTATTGCACATACATACTACATACATACATTTGAATATGTAAAATGGATATGGGTTCGTGTGTTCTTTTACGTGCTTTGTATACTCAAGTAAAATTACCCTTATGAAAAAGTTTGCAACCAGGTTCAGAAAAATATTCTTGTTTTTTTCATGCAATGCTATAAAGTTAAAGGCTTAAAGCTGAGATATGAAATTTTAAATCATTTGGTCACGTCTAGTGTTGTTAATCAAATTCCGTTGAATAAAAAACACTTTATGTGTATGGCAATTCAACTAACTACGAAAAAGAGAGTCAAATTCGAATTAAAGTTTTTAAATTGTTACCATATTTTTCATACTTATACGAGTGAATAGTCGAACGTTAGACAGCAAAGTACTCACCTTATAACCTAGATATGTGAGCAGAACTGCTTCCGTTAACGATACCAAGGCCAATATCAATTGCACTGCCCAAAGTACCGTCGGTCGATTCACCCACAAGATTGCTTCCCAATTAATAATTGGATTTTCCTGAAACTCCTCCTCTGTTAGCTCCGCCGAAACCAGGAATTGTGTTTTATTACTGGACGAGCAGCCATAGCTGTGGACGATATAAGAAGAAAAAAAAAAACACAACGGAATGTGATGATTATTCACTACAGTATGCGGATAAAGAACAATATTATGCCCACCATGTTGCAAAGGTTGGATTCGTATCCGTTATCACACGTAGTATATACAGAACACACGCTAGTAACTTAAAAAACAAATCTGCGATTCGTATTCGTAAGCCTGTAAAGATATGAAAACAAGAAAGAAGATTAATATTTTGTCATATTTGTCCATTTTACAGTATGATCAATTCTCAAAGTTATCAAATTTTTAAAAGCTTTACTCGAAAGCTAGTTGAATCTTTGACTAAGGAATACATTTTTTTTTTGTGTATGAACTTTCAGAAAAATTAGAGCAGACACAAAAAACACTGTGATTTTTCAGCTTTTCAAAAACACAAAAAAAAAAAACACAATTTCTATTAAGTTGTTAAATAGTTTTTTTCAAATTCTGTGTCATTCCTCGAGAATTTCGATACCATAACAAATTTTGTACAATTTTTTATTAAAGGTTCCCGCCCTTAAAGTTAACAAATTTAATGAATTCTATAATAGAAATGTAATGGAACTGTTGGAACAATGTTCGAAAACTGTTTTCGATACTTATGATATGTACCTCACCTTGAAAGATATTTTTTTTTAATAGTCCCTACAATGAATATAAATTAGTAAGTTTTACAGCAGAGATTTTTACCCACACTTCAAAAATGAATATTTGTCAAAACCCAATATACGCAATCAGTGACCACGATTTGGTAAACAATGATATATCACTAGAAATGTTTTTTTGACTACATTATTAGTAACAAAGGAAATGAAAAATGCATCGAAACGATTTAGGTAGCTCTGGTCAAAAATGTGCATACGAGTAATCTAGTTGATCCGAAAATGACTAAGAAAATGATGGAGTCTGAATGTTAATAAACAAATATATCGCAAAGTCACTGATAAATTGGCTCACTCCAGAAGTATTGCTACGAATCAGAGAACGTCATTGAGTAGTGTTTTGAGCCTCTACCAAAAATATGAGCCATGAGTGTGCCTTTTGCATGCAAACAGTGAGTGTGAATCATACTTACACTCACTAATAGTGAATCCGCAGTACAGAAAAACCGTTTTTTTCTTTCCAATCGATAGGGAAAGGTCGAAAATGGATTTTGGACATCACTTAGGGAGACTCCGGACCTATGAAAGGATCGTTTTTGACCCATTTTCGAAAAAATTTTTTTGCTCCAATCGATAGGAAAAGCTCGAAAATGGATTTTGGACATCACTTAGGGATGGATTAAAAAACTTCCCAAAATGTTCCACGCGAGTATCACAAACTTTTTTGATACAATCTGTACCTTTGATTCATGAGTAGCTCATGAAACACTCATATGTGCATATCCATCAGATTGGGCCTTTTAGCTGGCCTCGTTTTTTTTTTTTTTTTTTTTTGGAGTACATCTTCCAGCCATAGTTTTTCTTGAAGCTAAGGCTATCTTGAACTCATAATAAAGGTTGTTCAATTGAAATTCAGATAGCTATTTTTTTATTTAACTTTGTATGTAACTTTCAATGTTTTTTTTAACTTAAGTAAATGCAATTTTAACTATGTCTCCCTTTGAATTTTAATTGTTCCTCCTTTAATATTAATTAAAGATAGTCTTAACTTCAAGAAAAACCATGTTTGAAGAGTCTGCTCCAAAAAAAAAAAAATAAAAAAAAAATCGGAGCCATGGTCGAGGTAAGATGACAATGGTGTCAGGATGACAATGATCTAATGGTTGTCATATGACTTGTCATAACAGATTCATGAATGGAAAAAATGATGAGTGGCTCACTGACGTTCTCTGCTACGAATATGACGTTAATACAAATACAAAATGTTTAAATTCAAGGGACCAATTCTAAAAAGTTCTTACCGACTGTAGTTTTTACTAAATATTGATTTGGAAAATAGTTATAACTCATTGAAAATTAGTGGAAAACGTTGAGGTGAAACTTTTTTTATTCATCCGGAAAAAAGTTACAAACTCTTGAGAATAAGGCTTTACAAGAGAAGTCCTAAAATTTTACTCCCAGTATACATTTGCCAGAATGAGTACTATCCGATAGCACAAAAATTAGTTAAACTTCCAGGTCTATCAGCCAATAATATTTTTTTGGGCTGGGACATTTCGTTTTCAGCATAAGCTTGAACAAAAATACATTGGTTCCACCTGGTCATCAGATTGTCTTTTTGATACATTGGAACCCCAACAACTTGGTTGTAATATAAGAAAAAACTATGAAAAATCCCAGCGCTATTAATTAATACCAACATACATATGCCAATAATTCATTGAAATTTCTGAAACATAAAGATTGCGCAAGCAAAACTCAAAACAAATTCTCTGAACAAAACTTCTCTAAAAATTTGACTTTGTAGAATTTGAAACATGTAAAGAAACATTATTTCTTGAGATGTGGCACCCAGCTTCATGGTTATGGATTCGGTTTTTATTAAACGATATTGACCTTTCTCACTAGAAGCTTATACAAACTAAATGGTCATCAGACTAGACTGTGTTGGTATTAGGTACTAAATTCTACTTCACACCAAGAATTGAAAAATAAAACAGCCTAAAATAAAAATGCATAAGAACGAAACACTTATTGAAACATTCAATTTCTGAACGAATTGACTGTGCCTACGTAAATGCTACTATGCCAAAATGTACTAAATAAACCAATTACTAATTTAAACTTAGGAAAACACACGCTATAACATGCTGAAAGAGATGTTTTAAAATGCCTTTAAAATTAAAAGTTAATAGAGAAATAAAAGGTATTTGGCACACATAGTAAAGCTATGGTTTTGTACTTCGATATTCGAAAGTACCAACGAAATAAGAAATGATTTGTTTTCAAAATAAATCCTATATATTTATTGAAGTAATTTCGTATGAGAAAAAAATGTTTTTGTTTGATCGGGTAATCCACACTTAATGGAAATCAAGTAAACGAATACCAAATTGCCCGGTTTTTATTAGTTGTTTTGTCTCAGGGTGCTGATTAAGACTAAAATATTTAAACTTAATCAGAGCTGTAGAATATATCATTCTTGTTCAGTAAGCAGAGATGGTTGGCACAGTTTGTGCCAACAAATTAAGTCATATTAATTTTACCCATTGCTAAATGGAATCATCAGTGGTTTTTAGTTGGTTTTGGGAAAATTTAGTATTAGTATGAAGCCTAATGAAAATGTTTGGTTAAGTCGTTGGAAATGACGTGTATAAGCACTATCGAACAATTCTAAAAATATCATCGGTAAAAATCTCGAAAAAGTCGGTTAAAAGCTTCAATTATTGAAAGTATCGACTAGTATCGAATAAGACGATAAAGCTATTATGTCGAAAAGTATTGTACGAGTAAAGAGTCAAAAAAGACGACTGAAATAGTAAAGTATCAACAAATACTCTGACATACATACAATACTGGCCAAAACGTAAGCACCCCCTCAGTATATTTATTTCAAATCAAACAAAAACAACGTTTTTGAAACATGTTGTGTATTTATCTTATTTATTTATAACTTTCAAAGGAACATTTTAAAACCGAAAACTAAACGGACAAAACTAAAGCACCCCCTTTTTTATGCTAAAGAAAAACTTTTAAAATTAGTACTTAGTTGCGAAGCTATAGAGAATATTAAGTTATTATTGATATCCTGCGATATACCTTCCCAGAATATTTTTAAGGACTGAATAGATTTTCCGTGGTTTTGCAATTTTCTCTGTCGATATTAATGTTAAAGCTATCCCACAAGATCTAAAAAGTATTCAGATCGGGGCACGCCGCCAAAAACTTTTATCCTATTGCTCTGAAGCCAGGTCTTACAACCTTTAGAGGTATTTTTTTTATCATTGCCCTGATGCAACCTCCATTTAAGTGGCTTCTCTACATACATCGGTATACGGCAGCGTTACACCTTTTTAATCTTTTTTTATTTATGAGACGCAAAATTTTTTTAAATTTTGTTTGAAAATAATAAAGTCATAACTAAATAAGTTAAATACACAACATATTTCAAAAACGTTGTTTTTATAAAAAAATATGACTTGAAAAAAAAAAGTACTAAGGGGGCGCTTAAGTTTTGGCCAATACTGTATATCTTCGTAGCATCGAAAAGTTGAGGACAGTATTAAGACGATTAAGATTATCAAACATTTCAATAGCCGTACAGAAATCGAACAGTACCGAATGTATTGACATAAGCCATAAAGTGTGGGCAAAAATTAAAAAAGTCGAATGGTGTCGAAAAGGCAAGTAAAGGTCAAAAAAAAGTAAAGGAATCGTAAGATCTCTTCAAGTCTAATTGTATCCAATAATTCTACTGAAGTCGAAAAATTAAAAATAATATCGAAAAGAATCGAATTAATCGATAAAAGCCGCGTGGTTGTGAAGAGTTTCGAAAGAGACAATACAAATTTAAATATATATATTTAATATATATAATGCTTACAAATTTATGAAAGGTACCTCCTCACAAAATTTTATTAATTTCAGATGTTTGCGGAAGAAAAATTTTGTAAGCTTCGCCCTCTTCGAATAAATTTTTGAAGTTTGAATGTAAGTACAAAGAGAATGACATTTGATATATTAAAATCGGTTCGGTGACATATGAGTTCTATTAGTTTAGGTTAACGTGACGTTTATATCGCCTTAAGTCACCCACAAGGTTCCATACTGATTAAAGCGGAGTAAAATTTTTCTTTTGAAATTTAGCGTGATTCATAACGAAATTATGTGAAAGCAAAGCTTTATCGGATTTCAACTTGGACTGCCGATTGTACCATTTACATAAACTATTTAATAGGTTAAAAAAACACATTTTGTTTTGTTTCAAATTCAGAAATGTAAGATAATAGATACATCCAAATAACTTTGTCGTTGTTAGCATCAAATTAAAGGTTTTAAGATAACCTTGCTTTATGTGTAATATCAGATGTTTCAGCCATTTGCGAAATTATAAATCTCCTTTCTGCTTATTTTTTCTGTTCAATAGTTTTTTCTTCCTAATATATTTTTTATTAATAATAGTATGTATAAGGAATATGGAGTAAAATTTACATATCGCCTTCATCAAAATAAACAGTTTTTTCTCAGACTTTTGCGAAATTCACTTCAATCGAAGTACTGCTTTGTTTTAATTAATTCGGCATCCAGGACTAGTTTCAGAAATACAGGGTGTAGTTTATCCAAAAGTGTTCATATATCAGGCAATTTTATCTCAATCACTTAACTTCACTCCGTGCTCTCAAAAAGTTGTAGTGCTAAAGGGATGCTACATATGGAAGAGGTTGCCCCTCAGACCAAGCTCCATGGGTGGTTTATATGTTTTCCTTATTATTTTCCAAATGTTTTGCAGCACCCTAATACCCATCAATGGCATTGACCTTCATTGACTGATTTTTTAAATTAATGCATTATTTTACAACTTTGTAACTCGGTGCTATGCAAAAGTGAGCCGCAAATTTTATTCAACCTATTTGAGCTGAGGCCAATTTATTGATTGCTCTGAACTGCCGCTTCATTTGTAGTACATTCAGTCCATATATTTGAATATCCTTATCGATAAACTTATGTATTTCGATTTTGTTGTTTTTGCATTATTTATGAAGTGGTTGGTTTTGTGGCTGTGTGAATGTATATCTGTGTGTTTGACTTTTTGTTTGCATACTTTGAGGAGTCTGTTTGCATAGTACTGTGTTTTTGTGTGTTGACTCGAGCGTGCGAGTGTATGGTTTAATGTACCCAGTAGGGAAATGAGTAAACAAAGTCATTTCCGAAGTTGGCCTGGTAGCAATACTGCGAGTAGCGTCAATACACATGTCATTAATTATGCCTTCCAACAGCAATAAGCCAACGTAGCACGGTTAACGCTTGACTTTTTAAGATATTTAAAGTACGGTCTAAGCTACAAAAACTGCTCTTTGATTTTTGATTTCTTTGCTCGTTTATTTTCATAGTTCTCATAATGCATAAGAGAATATTGTTACAACAAAAGTTTACTTGGCATTCAAAAACTACCGGGTCCTTACGACATGCTTCATCTGATACAGAATGTTGGACATTAAATAATATAGGCAATCAAATGTGTCGATATTTTTATGTATCAATTTTGAATGAATATATATTTCACACGTCGATTTTTTATAATAATTTCTGAACATAAAATTTATTCTGTTCTCTTTCGGAAGTCATCAAAACCTGCGATCGGACCGCTCATTCAGACATTTACATGGAAGTGAATACGGAAGGTCTGCTTTTCTCCCTTTCACTTAGAATCGGAAGTCTACTTTGGAAGAATTGTTCAAACGAGCTATTTTATATAAAAATGTAATATATATCAAAGGGGTTGGAAAGACCGATTTCATTTTAAAAATAACTTTTAACGTGGTGTAAAAAAGAAATACGGTTGATTGTCAACGGAAACCTCCAACATGTATGCAGCGTTTCGTAAAAAAATATCAGCAGCAGATTGACAGCTCAATGTTGCATAATTCAAAGACACAAAGAACAGAGATTATTACTGCTGCTTTTGCCTACTGGGTAGCTTTCTGGCTACAGGTGTTGGAATGCAAATGTTGATTTTCATAATTACGAGTATTTGACGGTAGGTCGTGGTTTACGCATTTCATTATAAACTTTTTTTGTTTCTTCATCAACGTCAGTGCATAATCGACTGAGTAAACAAAATACAAAACAATCAAATCAATCTAGTGGTGCGTTCTTAAAATACTCGCATCTAATTTATGCAACAAATATTTGGCAGAATTCACATGTAAATCTTCGTATTTGTATATTTACTTAATTTGCATTCAAATTAAGATTTCCTTCTAGAATTTTTTTGGTTCCTTGAACGCTTTAGTTTTTGATTAAGAACAACAAAAGTATTTGGCTTTAATGCATGTAATCGTACATAAACTTATGTGTATATATTGTTTATTTGAGTATATTTATATCTTTGTACGATAAAGATAATCCGAAATATGATTTTTTTAGTCGAAATATTTAAAAAACTACTTTTTTTTTATTGTAGGAATTTTTTATTCTATGACGTCAAAATTTTTCCCTACGAAGGGTAAATGCCATGACAAATTGTTTGTAGCAAAAAGTTTAAAATTGGTCAAAAAACACTCAGAATAATTTGGTATATTTTATTGTGACATTGAAAGAAAAAAAAATCTGAATATTTTGAAAAATTCTATGAACTTTTTACTCAGTACGATTCTTACTGAAATTTGACAGTTTACGAGCGAAATGTGATAGAAGGTTTCAAACTGTTTTTACGAGTATCACGAGCTGAAAAATTTTTGGAAAATTTTGTAAGTCGTTCAAACTATGTATTGAAACTTGAAAAATATTTTTTGATTTATATTAAAATTTTTTTTTTTTTTCAATGCTTTACAAAAATTCTTCGATGTGGACGCCATCTCGAGCCGCCATTTTAAGATTTTCAAATTTTTACACCGAAAATTTTAAGTCTTTCTTGGTCTTTGTATCTTGAACACTATGTTCGGGTTCGGGTGGTGTAACTTAGTAAGTAGGTAAGGTAACTAAGAATTACCCACACTAGAGTCAGTATTCCTAAGCTCACTAGTGGCCCAGAAATACCGCTCGTATCCTTAAGAGATTGCTCAGTATCAGGACCACGTTAATAAAAATTCTTAAATTTTTAGAATTTTTAATGCAATATTATTTCCCCGCGAAATCAACATTAATGACGTTTTTAATGCTCATCCAGAGTGTAGCACTAAGGCGCCTACAATTTAAGGTCGAAGTTATAACGCTGCTTCTACTCTTATGTGCATTTTCGCCAGCCATTTGCCAACTTAGTGAGTAGAAAACAGCTGATTGCCTCTTATCTCCACAAGAGCTGTTTTTCGAATGTTGCCGTTTTGCATTCTAATTTCTTAAACTTTTTTAATCATTTTAAAGTGAAAAGAAAATGGTCGGGTAATTGAAAAAAGAGGATTTAACAAAGCAGAATGCCTCGAACTGAAGAGATTTCTGACCTGAAAACTTTAGGTTAAAATATTGCAAAATGCATGGACTTAAAAAAATTTAATTTTTCCACAGCATTTTGATTAAATACTAGCACGTGTGATAACTCAGGTTGAAATTTTGCACAAAAATTCTTTTATTGGAACATTTTCAGATCATAAGTATCTAATTTTCGACAAAATGTCTGTGTCATCCCCACCACGTGACTTCCAAAATTCATTTCCGAGACATTCCAATCGATTTGTGCAATAAAATTAAAGATATGGCGAAACCACATCTTTACGGGGGTTGGGGATCTTCTGATGACTTGTAAAATTAATTTTCAACTTTCCATTTCTGTTAAAGTATTTTTTTACCCAAATGGATGCAAAACACCTCCTAAAGGCGTCGTTTAAAACCATTGGCTAATCTCCACGTACATTTGTAACATTTTCCTTTCGACTGGTGCAATAAATTGTTTCAACTGCGTAAATGAGACCGAAGTACTCCCGGGAACGACAAAAACAAAGCACACACACAAACTAACACATTCAATTAGCCTAGTACACATTATCACACATGTTGTGCAACATTAATGTTCGATAATGTGAACTCTAGGAACGACCGCTTGACACACATGTTGGATGGATTTCAAAAATTGTTGATTATCCCGCTGGCTTTTCCAACCATACAACCTGTGTGAACTGACTGTCAAGCCTAGTGAACATTTTTCATTTTAAATAGGATTTCAAACAGTTCACTTCGATGTGGACGCTCATAAATTGTTCTGCAATTGATGTTTGATGGCATGCACGAAAATGTGAACGCAAAGCAATATTGACAGTCACACATGTTGTCAAGCCATTTATGACAACATGTGTGTTTTCTATGTGTGAACGTGCTGTAATTTTTTTTTCATTGTTCACAAATTCCGCGTTGCTGCGTTGACAAATTGAGAATGAGAGCGAGAGTAAATTTTAAATATTCTGTTCCATTGCATTGCCATATAAAAACAAAACGCACACACACTAACTTGCCATTAAACGATCTGTTATGCTTACATGCTTTTTTCTATGTGTGAAATTAATTTTTTTAACAATTTTAAAATTTTAATATTTTGATATTTAACTGAAATATCGTGATTATTTTAGTTCTATGTTGGGACCAAGCGTCTAAGAAAAATGACTAAAACAGTTTGATCAAAATTGATTCAGTAGATTTTGCGTGAATCCCGTTCATCGAAAACGGCTATCATTTTATTTATATAGAAGATATGTCAGAAAAGAATGATGATTTCAGAAAAATTTCAAAATAAATTGAGTTTCGCATGTAGTTATAAATAAATTGAGCAATTTATTTACACAAATATGCAATTCTCTTAACCAAATGGCGTTTCCTCAAAGATACAAAACCAAAATAGAATATTTTTTTCAAACAACTTTTCATTATAGTTCATAGAAATTGTGACAAAAATTTCAACAAGGAACAATATTTTTTGAAAATTATACTATTTTCCATGTCCTAAAGATAATGTTAATAGCTTAATTAAACTTAAATCTATTTTACCATGGTCTTACTTACTTGATCTCTGATTCTTAATGAAATAAAGTTGCAGTCTTTCTTTGAATGTATTTTCATTGACATAGTATTCAACGCGGACCCTGTAATGACAGAGAAAAATTTAAAAAGTTAGTTTTATTCATCATTAATATTTAAGTATATCGTATATATTGTTTCTTTTCTGCCTTAACATTGTTGCTATTTTTTAAGTCCTTGAAAAAGTTTACCAAAATGTTCAGAAAGGACCTCTGAGTATTTTTTAGTAAAAATAAAAATTTAAAAATACAAAAAAAAAAGAATCTACGTGGTGAAACAGAAAGGGGCATTAAAATGTTACACAAACAGTTGTGTTTCATATGTTGTAAGTACCTTCCTGCCTTCTGCATAAAAGTTAGATCGTTAGAGCACTTAGAACTGTTGGTGGTACTTCAACATTTTGAGCGTTTAGCAAAATTTATAAAAAAATGCAGAAAAACAATTGTTACCTGACTCTTTTTGTTATTTGTACAAGAAAACAAAACGTAAAATTACCTTGAAAGCCTGCAGCAATTTAGGTAGCTTGTTAGTTGTTTCTTGTACATATTTTTGAACTTAAATAAACATCAAAAACAATGTATGTAGTTGACTTCTACACAATCGCTTTTTCTGAGTGCATTACATGCATTATCAAAAGAGTTTAAGCTCTCCTACATTGTAAAGGCAAACCAGAAATAAAATAACAGTTTTATTTCGAAATTGAAAATGAATTAGCAATCTGCTAGAGAATAATGTGGGCACATTTCAGAAGAAGTGAGCTTCTAATGCAACGTTCACATAAACACATAGTACGCTTCAATCAAGGAAATAATAACACAGAACCACAAAAAAAGTCTTGTAGTTGAAAGTTGAGGTACCATACGGTATGAATTTTGGTGCGCTAAAAACGAATCCGGGGTCAGAATTTACCAATCACCCTTAGATTTTAATTATTCGCAGATATTTTGTTGCACTAAAGCTGTTAATATCCAAACCCACCTCAGTACCTTATTACACCTCCCCAAAGGTTTTTTTATCGACATTCTGAGTTTTCGTGCACCAAAATACCTTCGGATATGCATTGATTTTGAATTTTTGTAAGAAATGAGTTTTTGACCCTTTGGGGGTAAATTAGGGTTCTGGAGGAAAAGTATGCAAATGAAACTCATTTTTATTGTAAGGTCTTCTTTCTGGATTTTGATTCTTTTTTTTTTTTGAGGGTCTTTCTTTTTAACGTATTTTAAAGTGGTTAACTTTGAGGTTATATCAAATTCTGAAGGTGATGGGTAAATTCTGACCAATGGATTCGTTTTCAGCACACCAAAATACATACCGTACCTTAACTTTCAACTACAAGACTTTTTTTTTGTGGTCTTGTGTAATCAACAAAATAAATGCACAGCGCTGGATTAAGGTAGGGCTAGACGGGAATAAAGATCCGAGTACAATGGTGCTCCCAATCAGAGCTGAATTAATATTTTTAAATATTTTCTGGGAGTTTTGGTAATGCTGGGGCCCAGACCTTAGTTCAGGAGGCCCAAGATGACAACAAGAAGACCTTTTCTTTTTAGGCCGCACCGTGTTAGTACATTTTGTGAGTTGCAGTGAAGAACAACATTATAATTTTATGAACGAACTAGCTGTTTCTCGCGACTTTGTACGCGTAGCCTGTCTCCTGTTTTAAAGTTTTTCAATATTTTTCTTCTGTATTTTTTTTTGTGATTTTTTCAAAACTAACCCGGATTTTCGGAAAAAATGAAGGTTAAGTTATAAAAAAATTTGCTCATTAAGGCAATTCTATTTAATTTTTTGAGTTTCATTTTGAAAGTCTATATGCTCTCACTCTCCCAAAATGGCTTCAACTTCAGCAGGCATGGCGCTCTTTAGTAAATTCACCTTGTACACACGAGTAGGAATTGCTATGAGGTAAGCCCTATCATAGGCAGCTCTGGATCTTGCTAGGAATGGCGGATCCTACTATGGGCATACATATGTGCATTTTACCAGGATCGAAAAAACAGAATATCATTAAGAAATTCCGATTCTGATATGGGAAAGACTAGCCATATTTCAGCTAGGAAAAGCCATATGAAATTTCATACAGCCCTGATCAGTTTTGCGTAAGAACTCAGGGTCACTAAGTCGAAACTACGGAAGTAACGGCTTTCCGAAAATAAAATAATTTTTCTTGAAAAATGAATTTTTTTGTTTAGGAAAAAGTTTTTTTTTTTTTTTTTTTAAACTTCATTTTCTTTTATTGTATCTTCTCTTAAGAGACTAACAATAAGTTTTAAAATCTTAAACTAGAAAACATTATTATACATTATTATTGTGAATAATGAATATATAATTTAATAATGAACTTGTCTCCAGAAACAAAAGTTAGCAGGGACTTATACTTCTTGTGTAGTAGGTGCAGCTTGTGTATGGCTCAGCACAGCGAGTGCACAAGATCGAATAACTCATTGGAGCATAGGTGTGGATGCAGCTGACGATCGCTTCTCCCCATATTCTTTGCCACCCGAGACGACCGAGGTCCCGGTCTTGGCTTGGTAGCTGAGACGAACTAGGCCTCAGTCTACCCGAATGGAGGTTTTGAGTACCACAAAAACGATTGTCTTCGTGGTCGCCGAGACGAACTTGGTCCCGGTCGACCACTTTGGGAGTGATTAGTGCCTCTAGAACGTTCTTGAGGTGGTAGCCGAGACGAACTAGGTCCCGGTTTAGCACCCAAAAAAGACCGAGAAGACACTGTTTCAACTCTCTTCCTGCTACTCTCTCCAATTCACCGGAAAGTGGCCGAGACGAACTAGGTCCCGGTCTTACACCCTCAACGGAAGGGGAGCTGGCGGCGATAAGTTGCCAAGTGTGCCCAAGACGAGCTAGGTCCCGGAACAAAGTCCTCATATGATTCTTGATGATTACGTGTAGTGCCTCGGGGGAAGGGTAAACGTTTGAGCTGTTTAGTTTGGTTCGGTGTAAGTGACTTGCATAGAAGGGCGATCCTTTCTTTTTAATCTGGAGCGACTTTCTATGTTTGTTAAATTACGAGCCAATGGATTCGGATGATGCAGCAACCTTATGGCGTAGGTTTGTTTGATTCTGTTAATTTAATCTTTTACCATGGGGATGCATAGATCTCTGTGAATGTTTTCATTCCGTATATACCATGGGGCACCTGTAAATATTCTTAAGATTTTGGACTGAGCCCGTTGTATTAGTTCAATGTTTGAGGAGCTGGCGTTACCCCATAATTGGATACCATATAACCAAATTGGCTTAATGATTGTTTTGTACAAAAGGATTTTATATTCAAGCTTCAAATGGGAACGATGATTAATTAACCAGTGAAGACTGGCGGTTTTTAACTTTAACTGCGTTTTTTTGGCTTCAATATGCTTACGCCATGTTAATCGTCGATCTAATTGAATACCTAGATATGTAACAATTTCACCCTGTGGGACTGAAATATTATTTAGTACAATTGCAGGGCATTCACCACGCCTAAGAGTAAAAGTAACTTGCTTGCATTTTTGCTCATTTAATTTTATGCGCCATAGCGATAACCATTTTTCAATTGATTTCAAATGAAACTGGAGGTTTCGAGAAGCTTCCAAAGGGCAACGGTTACAACTTAAGACTGCGGTATCATCTGCGAATGTTGAGATGGTAGTGTTGGCACTGATTGGTAAGTCTGAGGTATACAATACATATAGAAACGGTCCTAGTACGCTACCTTGAGGGACACCTGCTCTTATATTGAAGTGAGTTGAAATAAAATTCTTGTATTTTATTTTAAAAAGCCTGCTTTCGAGGTAAGAAGTAAATATTTTATGAACATTAAGAGGCAATAGGTGTTCAATTTTTTTGATAAGGCCTTCATGCCATACTTTATCAAACGCCTGTGCGACATCGAGAAATATTGCAGTGCAGTATTCACTGCGCTCATAAGCCTTTCTTATTTCATTTGTGATCCTATTAACCTGTTCGATTGTGCCGTGTTGTTTTCGGAAACCGAATTGGTGAGGCGGTAATAAGTTTTTATCAGTAATATATGGCATTAATTTTGCTAGAATTAATTTTTCAAATAATTTTGACAAGCAAGGTAAAAGGCTTATGGGTCTATACGATGACGGTAGTGTACGATCTTTCCCATGTTTTGGTATCATGGTTATCAACGAGTTTTTCCATTCTTTTGGGTAATATCCGTAATGAATTATAGCATTAAAAAGCCTGGTCAGAAAGATGACACCTGAGTGAGGCAGTTCCTTAATCATTTTGGGAGTAATGTTATCACACCCAGGGGCTTTTTTAGGACACATTTCTTGAATTAAACTGATTAAATTACTGCTATGGAAACTCATTTGGATAGTATCGGTGTTTATTGGCAGTTGGGAAGGCATGAAACCTTGAATATACGGATTTGGTTGAAAAACTGTACTTAGGGGCCGTTCATAAATTACGTAAGACGTTTAGGGGGGGGGGGGGGGGGTTCGGCGGATTCTTACTACATCTTACGAGAGGGGGGGGGGGGGGGGTGAATGATCATCTTACGTAAGATTTAAAATGCGTATTCATACACTAAAGTTGTATTAACGCATCGTCATTTGTGACAGTAATAAAATATATTTAAATTTTCGACAGTCACGAAAGATTCAGAAATATCGATTACAATCGATTTAAGTAATCGACTCTCAACGGGACAACTTCTCTTCTGTTTATGTAATGAAACATATGTATGTTGTTTACACGCAGAGTCGAATTGTAACACCGTCTCACAAGTTTGCTATTATTCAGGCATTTATACGCAGATACGTTGACTTTGAAATGTTGTTGTTGTTGTCCCGGTTCTTTACCACCCCCTTGTACTTGCCCTCTTCAACAAGAAGATTCGCTTTCGATTCCTTCTTCAACAGGAGACCAAAACAGCAATCAGTTTTGTCCTCTATTTCTTCGCTTGGCGTTAAATTACGATTGATCGAAAGTACATCTACAGTTCAAAATAATGCCTTACGATTTTTTTTGTCCTACACTTGCAAACGTCTTAGCTGATCGAGTTTGTAATATTTGTGGCCAGTACTTTGCTTCGAAAAAAGCTACTGTAATGCACAAAAAAATCCAAGGAAAAGACTGTAGTCGTACTCACATGATTCAACCAGTTTCAATTTTGAAACGCGGACAGGGGAAAAGCCTTTGCATTTTAAAACAATCAGAGATTTGTCAAGTTTCAGAGTGGCATGACGACGAGGATATTGATGTTACAGAGATTGAATGTGAATCAGATAATTCAACAGACGAACCGGGTGTGCCAATTGTGGGTTCACTATCAGACTGGTTGCAAAGCGCATGAACTAACGATGACTTTTTTTATTTATCTCGAAAAACAAATGTGTAGTTGGTAATTTCGTGATATTTATTTAATATGTATATTTAAATTAAATATAGTACATCACATTAAAAACACACGTTTTTGCAGTTTCACCTTTATTATAAATCTTACGTAAGATTTCGGAAGGGGGGGGGAGGGGGTTGTGAGAATCTTACTAAATCTTACTCGGGGGAGGGGGGGGGGGGTCAAAAATGTCATGAAATTGTCTTACGTAATTTATGAACGGCCCCTTAAGTGATTGGCAAAAGCCTCAGCTTTTTCTGCATCACTTCTAGCCCAATTTCCATGTAGGTCTCTTATCGGAGATTCACTTTCAGTGGGTGATCTAATTTTTTTGGTGGCTTTCCACAAGGATTTTAATCCATTAGCATTTGGGGCAAGTTTTGAGACATATTTTTGCTGTTCCACGTCTTCCTTGTTTTTTAACGCAGACCTAAGTTTGTATGTAGCAATTTTTAGGTTTGCTTTAGAAGTTGGGGATCTATGGACCTGCCACTCTCGCCTTAACCTACGCTTATCTGCTACAAGAATTTCAATTTCTCTGTTAGTAAGGAAACGGGTTTTTGTATTTTTCTCAGCCTGATCAGGTGTTGAGTGCTCAGCAGCTGAATACAGTATTGTATTAAAAACGGCAACAGCATCGTCAATATGCTCGTTGTGTTCTATCGAATAGGTTGAGTGGATGTGTGAGCTTATGAATTTTTTGTACTTTAGCCAGTCAGTCTTATGCGATGTTAGTCTCATAGGGGGCTTAAGGTCAACTGATTTCTCTAAAAGGCAAAAAATTATTGGAGAATGATCTGAAGAGAGTTCAAAATTTGTATCGGCTGTTAATAAGGTTCTATCGATACCTCTTGTGATGGCGAAATCAATGAAGTCTGGGATTTTCCTTCGGTCGGCTGGCCAATATATTGGTTGACCAGAAGAAGCATAGTCGAACGTGGTGCGATGTTTCATTAACATATTATATAATTGTTTGCCTTTAGGGTTTATAAGACGTGATCCCCAGTATGTATGTTTGGAGTTATAGTCTCCAGCAGCTAAAAATCTAGTTCCCAAGGTATCGAAAAATTCTTTGAATTTTTCCTCACTGTTTGCGAATCGAGGTGGGCAGTAGACTGCCGAAACAGTAAGGTTTTTGGAATGGTTATGTAGGCAAATAGAGGTAGCCTGAAGATAATTTTTGGAAAAGGGTTCTAAGCAGTAGTGCTTAAGGCGATTTCGAACTAAAATTCCTGAGCCCCCGTGAGCTTTGCCATCAGGATGATTGGTTTTGTAGAATTTGTATCCTGGTATATGAAAATTATGCTTGTCTGTCAGATGAGTCTCTGAAACAAGCATTAAATCAATTTTTGCATGGGTTACATAATGAAAAATTTCATTTTTATTTTGGCTGATGCCGTTTGCATTCCAAGCACAAATTTTTAGCTGACTTATTTTTGCGCAATCAAAATTTGAAGTAGCTGGTTTTGCGTTTTAACTAGATCTTGTAGAGTTGATTGCATTGAAACCATAAATTGATTCAGGGTTTGAGTTAAGTTTGTGATCTGTTTTTCCAAGCTACTTTGTTGAGGGTTCGTTGCTCCTGATTTGAGCGCATTTGCATATGAAATAGCTGGATTAACTGGATGCGCAGTGCTTTGTTGCTGGACAAAGTTATGGGTTGGGAATATATTTTGAGTTGGGTTTCGGATTATTTTCCTTTTTTCAGAGATTCTAGCTTTTAGCTCTTTATAAATAGGACAACCCCTGTAGTTTGCAGTGTGATCCCCTTGGCAGTTAGCGCACTTCTTTAAATTTATATCTTTTTTCAACTTGTTTGAACACTTAGAAATGTGGTGAAGTTCTCCACAAGCGACACAGACAGATTGAAGGGTACAGTATGTTTTTGTATGCCCATACTCTTGGCAGTTAGTACACTGTACCGGACCGTTTCTTTTATGAGGTTCCTCTACCACCACACGACTGTGAAGCAAATATTCAAGTTTATAAATTGGGTGGACCTCATTCTTTTTTAATTTAGTAGAATCAGGATAAAGATCAACCTTAAACATAGGTTGTGGAACCTTATCCTTGTTTACTATATTTATTACAGCTTTAGCATCGAAATTTTTCAGACCTAAAGCTTCTTTGATTTCAGCAGGGTCAACAGAGGATTCAATACCCTTAATAACAACTGTAATACCTTTACTGCTTTTAAGCTGGTATGTGTAATAAGATTTATTACTGTCGTTAAAGTTTTTCGCAATAATGCGGAAATATTCCTCGCTTTTTACTTGAATCTTCGTTTCATGAAGATTACCTCTAGTTAAGGGAACAATAAAAAAGGTATCTTTCCCTATAAGCTGTGTTAGCTTTGCTACTAAAGCGTTTGAGCTTCGCTCACGCAAATAAATTGGAGGCGGCTTAAAAGTTTTGGGAGGTTCACTAGCATTGTTTTCATTAAGTTCGCTTAATGGTGCAAATCGATTGCCAGATAGAACATTTGAAGGTGTAACGAAATTGTTAGTTTTATTTATCTTTGAATTTCCTACATTCCCTTTTTGAGGGCTGAGCTTTCGCTTAGAATTCAAAGTTATGTAACGATCTATACCTGTTTGAACTTTATTTTTTACTTCAGTTGATCGTGCCTTAGGAATAGTACAGGTAGAGGTTGATTGTGATGTTGAATCATTATTTACAACCACCTGGGTCGAATAGCTATTTTTCTTCATAGCAGGAGAGCTAGATTTTTCAGCTTTTTGCCTGCTCTGTTGCTCCTCTTCTTGTAGAAACTGTTGTTGTTGCGACGATTGTTGTTGTAGCAAATGTTGTTGTTGTTGTTGTTCTAACAACTGTTGTTGTAGTAACTGTTGTTGTTGTAGCAAGTGTTGTTGTGGTAACTGTTGTTGTTGAAGCAACTGTTGCGGTTGTTGTTGTTGTTGTTGCTGTTGTTGACTCCCTCCAGATGGAGGAGAGCGGCTCAACGTCATAATGTAATAAAAATAATATTACTATTAGGATTTTTTTTTTTTTTTTTTTTTAAAAGTTCCAGTACCCAATATTATGTGAATAAACAGAAGTAACTTTTTTTTTAGCCACTTCTGTCATCCACATAATTTGTTGCAGACTTTTAGGATCTGTCAACAAAGAAAGAAAAATTGGTTTCCCTGGTACTTAAAAGCGTAGCCTGGAGCTTTTTTTTACGAACAGCTGTTTTTGGCGGAGCGCCAATTCTCAACACTTAGTTAAATTTGTTGTTGCAGTTTAAATGCAAAAGTTACCTGCTTGTTTGCTATATTAGCACCACAAAAAACAGCAAACTTTCAGCTTGCCTGCCAATCGCTGAGCCTTAGCAGTCAATAAAGCTGCGAAAACGCGTATTTTAATATAAATTTATTACCGAAATTAAATTAGAAAAATAAACTTCGCACAAAGAACTGTCACCACTTATAGTGTTGCCACACACAGGAAAAAGTTGACATTTTTATTTGTTAAAAAAATTATACTTGACAAATACCCGTTTGATGCGCTTTTTATTAAGTTAACAAATTTAAAAAAAATTAATCCTCCAATTAACGGCTTTTTCCGAAGTTTTTCAATTCCTAAAAGGGACACGGCTCTGAAATACAAAAGTGTCAAAAGCCTGTTAGGAGCGCAACTGATGAGCCTCATTAATCCCTATTTAGTCTAGTCATTTAAGGCATTTTAAGTCCAAATCTGCGGAAAAATTACTAGTGATTTGAATTTTTGTATACACCTTTATTATGGCATTGTAATGAAGATGTGAAAAATCGACATTGGTATCGTGCCGGCTAAAAAAGTATTAAGGTCAAAAGGTCACGAAAATCAGTTTTTATTGTGACCTCTATTGACCTCCGAGCAATAGGTCGAATGTTTGCGAAAAACTGATTTTCGTGACCTTTTGACCTTTATAACTTTTTTAGCCGGCACGATATCAAGGTCGATTTTTCACATCTTCATAGCAACGCCATAATAAAGGTGTATACAAAAATTCAAATCACTAGGAATCACACCGCAGATAAAACCTTAAATGACTGGACTAGAAAGCTGTATAAAACAGGGACCCAAAATAACTATTAAGTATTTGCTACTTTAATTCCTCAATTTCATGGATTTTTTTTTAAAATTATTTTTTAATTATTGTGGATAAGAAATATATTAATTGTTGATTATTATTTTTCAATGGATTCTTGCTTACGTTAATTCATAACTATTGAAGATAATAAATTGTTTATTCATTGCCAATAAGTATTAATTTGGAAAATATTTTTTTTTACGTTGTTTTGAAAAAATGTTAAAAGGATCACTCATTTTTGTAAGTTTCTTTGTACCAATCGATGGGAAGAGGCACGACAACACCAGAGACGGTCCTTGGTTCCAAAGGGTCTAAAAAGGATTTTGGTCATCAAAAGAAGTGGTGCCGATTCCTAAAAGTACCCGATTTTGGTCCATTTAGAAAAAGAACTCGAAAATTGATTTTTGCCGTCACCAAAGGTGGTCCCGAGTCCAAAAAGTGGCTGATTTTGGTCCATTTTCGAAACATTTTTGCAACAATCGATGGGAAGAGGCTGAAAATGGATTTTGGACATCACCAGAGGTGGTCTCGAGTGCGAAAAGTGGCCGGTTTAGGTTCATTTTCGAATTTTTTTTTGTACCAATTGATATAAAGAGATCCAAAATGGTTTTCAGCAATGACCAAAGGTGGTCTTGAGTTCGAGAAGTGCACGATTTTGGTCCATCACGTATATAGGGCACTACTGCATATCAGCAAACTTTTGTTTAAGACCATAAGAGGCGGTGCATAATATCTTATGAAAAAGAAAATATTTTCAAAAATGTACCGACATCAGTGATTAGTAGAAAACTAATTTTTGAAAATAGGCCGAAATCGAGCAATTTTCGAACTCGGAAACACCTTTGGTGATGGCTAAAAAATCCGTTTTCAACCTCTTTCCATCGTTTGGTACGTACAAAAATTTCAAAAATGAACCTAAATGTGCCACGTCTGCTGATGTCTAAAATCTATTGTCGACCTCTTTTCATCGATTGGTTCAAAAAAATATTTCGAAAGTGGACCTAAATATGGCACTTTTCGAACTCGGCACCACCTCTGCTGATGTCCATTGTCGACCTCTTTCCATCGTTTGGTGCAAAAAAAATTTCGAAAATGGACGAAAATCAAGTACTTTTTGGTCTCAGGACCATCTTTGGTGATGACAAAAATCCATTTTCGACCTCTTTATATCAATTGGTACAGACAAAATTTTTCAAAATGAACCAAAATCGGGCACTTTTGCGACTCGGGACCAAATCTGCTGATGACCAAAATCCATTTTATACCTCTTTTCATTGATTGGTGCTTAAAAAATACCACTTCTAAGAATTTTTAACTCAGTGAGATTTTTACTGAAAATTGATAGTAGAAAAAAGTGATAGTACATAGATGAAATTTGGCGAATTTGGTCACTCTTCGACCAATAGTTCAACCTCTTATGAATTTGCGATTCTGAATATTGGTGCTCTCATAGGAAAAAACTCACATCTCTTTTAAAATTATTTAAAAAAAAGAATCCAACTTTGAAAAAAAAAAAAATTAAATTAATTTTTGATTTTCAGAACTAGAATTTCAAATATATATTTTTTTTAATAGAAGAAACCCCTATAAGGGACGTCTGGGTTGAAATTTTCTTATGCATCTGGAAATAAGTTTCAAACGCTTTGCAAGAAAAGTTCAAAAATTGTATACCATCCCACAAATAAATAAATTGTTGGTGTGCGTAATACCATCTAATAAAACAGCAATTAGCCCAAATTTCATTTTGGCAAATTATGCCCCCAATGTAAATCACTAAAATGTACTATCAAATCATAATGCATTAAAATATATGAAATTTACAAAATACATACCTATGTAAATTTAATCCGTCTAGGGTTGTAAATTCATTGTCAAGAAAACGGAAGATTCCACAATCTTCTAAAAGTTGGATTGGTTCACTTACAAAAAAACAAAGAAAGCTCTTTGTACCTTTATGCTGTTAATTTAAGCATTTGCATTTGTTGTCATTTTCATATTTAATTGCTAAAATAACCTTAACGCTTCTGAGTGCTGAACTGCCCAGAATTTGACCTATGATGCAATTCAATTACATTTAATTTTAGCGCATTACATACGACCATGTGACCACGAACAGTGCAAAGTTCAAAGTTCCGTCGACAATTCATGCGAGTTGAACTTTCTTTCTTACATAAATTTTCATCAAGTAAATAGTATCGCTCATGTTGAAACGATGAGTAAAAAAAGCCAAATTCAAGTGAAACCGCAGCCTTAACCTTAATTTTACCCACAGTCATCACTCGCTAACCCAGAACAAAGGGATGATTTTAAGTGATAAACAAAGGGAAACATTTTTCGTATTATGTATGGTAGATTCTTTCTCCCAAATGTTAAAAGGAAAATGCGCAACAACAATGGATTCGTTGAGTTATTGCTCTCGGTGTATGTGCAGCTTTATACGATTGCCCAGCCAACACTTGGAAGATTGACAGATTTATAAGGCAAAAATTTTCAAAGTTCTTCCAGAAGAGTTCATTCAGTTGAAATGTACGTATTTTATTTTGCATACTTTCGGGCATTACTTAAAGTTCATATATTTAATGCGATATGTTTCGATATTATTCAAAGTGTTTACTTTATCAGATAAGATATCCAGTTTGTATATTATATAATCATTTTCAAATGCAAATTAAAAGGTCACAGAGAAAAAAGCAACTTTGAAATATTCACGCAAGTTTGATAAATGCTGACGTATTGAATATTTTTATTCTGCCTTCAACCACAACCGTTTGATACTCTCCCTTATGATTTATACGCCGATAGCTTCGTACAGCCTCTCTCAAACATACCACTGGACAGCCAAATATGAGCTCGCGCGAGTTTACACTGCCACAGTTATTCAAAAAAAAAGAAGATATTGGGAGATCGAAACCATCGTCACGGCGATGACTCTGCCGCGATTAGAAATGTTCACTGGGCATGTTCGTATAATCGTGAGTGTATGTATATTTTTTGGTTGTATCGCAGAGTCCACATTGTGACATTGACCCCCATGAAGCGTCGCTCTTTGGTGCCATTTGGATGCCAAGTTCAGAGGCTGTGGGTAATAAATTGCAGTTGTGTTTGCGGAATCACATGATTGGTCACTTGTGGATTAACAATAAATTTATTTTTATTTGGGAAAAAACACATTTAACTGTGTGCACTTGCAGAAAATTTGGGTTAAATTAAGGCTTAGGTATTCCAAAGGCTAAGACATTCTAAATAAAGTCTCTTTCTTGATCTAATGTGCACCAAAGTATTTTTGGATTCTATGTAAATAGTTTTTAAAATGTTTTTTTTTTGAACTAGTTACATAGTTATTATATAAGTTAATGAAAAATTGGAACATTTTTCCTTGTTCCATTTCTGAAATTAAGCTTTTCATATGATTTTAAGCTTTTTGCTGGATAGCTAAGAAGACTAATAGCTGTAGTAGCTAAACTCCATTATTATTATTTTCATATCATAGCTTTTAAGTTGTACGATATTTAATATTTGATTTCCATTTTCACAGTGTAAGCACAAATATTTATGCGTCTGCTGTTGCTCAATGTTCAACAACTGTTTACAACATTTACAAGTGTAATGAGAAGGAGATGAAAATAAATCAAGTGAAGGGTTAATAAATTCGTTCATAAGCCATTTGCCTCCAGTAAACAATACTGAAAATGTTAATTTTACTGCATACGCTTAAGGACTTAAGAAAACTTAAGACTTTGAAGGATCATTGAATTGAGAAAACAAAGTTACAGTTGGTGAAACATTTTTTAAATTAATTTAAATACTACGCAGAGAACAATGAAAGGTTAGAAAAGAAAAATTATTTGGGAACTTCTACAAAGGATGCTTATGTGCTTTACGTGGTTATCCCAGCATGTCCCATATTCAGCAGTTAGGAAGTTTATGCCGGGGCGGACTTAAGATTTTGGTACCCCAGACTTCATAGCTCATGGTGATGTATCCATCACCCTTAGATTTTGACATAATTTCAAAATCACAACCTACAAGTATGTACATTAAAATGAAAGTCCTTCAAAAAAAAAAAATCCAGAAATTAGACCTTACTTATATATTACGTATTTAGGTGTGCTAAAATCAACTTTTCCTCTAGCACCCCATTTACCCCCCTAAGGGGGAAAAATTATTACCTGTAAAACTTAAAATTAATGCATATTTAATGGTATTTTGGTGAACTCATTTAAAGTCAAAATGTTACAAATTGGTTTTAACCTTCCGTTACTAACATGCGGTCTCACAGATCGAACACTTACTTAAAGCTTGATGTATACAAGAGTTGAGCTTTCAGAGCTTTCGCTCTTTGTATGCCTTTCGGTTGATCGGTGTTCTTGTTGCTGCCGGTGCAAACAAATTGTTGCTAGTTTGGTTTTTGTTCTTTTTTCAGTGGTTTTGTCTGTAAGACAAACATTGATCTCACTTGTACAAAAATGATTTACCGTACTGAATTTTTAATTTTTTTACGTATGCATTGCATAAAGAAGTCTTGGTTTTTTCTTAAGTTATGTTTAATTTTCATTTAAATACAATAAAATATTACAAGAGTTAAGTATATGGTCCAAGAAATTGCCTTTAATTTTAAAAAATTTACGTCATCTGCACTTCGGTCTGGGAAACTGATGTTAGTTACCGTGTTCAAAAGTTCATGTTAGAAACGGAAGGTAAAGACAACGTGTGTCTCTTTGAGAGAAAAGTTAACGCTGCTAAAAATTTATTTTATCACCGACAAACTATTTTCTATATTTTTTCTGAAGAAGCAAAAAAAAAACAAAAATTGTTTTTTTAAGAAAATACAATATCGATCGTAGTAAACAAAAGTTTTTGATTTGACTTGACATATCCTGTGTGTGTCACGGTATCCCACCAGCAGTCTTATATCAATCGTCCTCTTAAATCAATTGCATCGTAGGGGTCGTACATAAAAGGCATCCGTCAATGCCTTTTCGGACTTCATTTTTTTAGGAAATCACACTTAAATTTTTTCCCTTTTGCTTTTGAACGAAGCAAAAACAAATTGAGGGGGGAGGGTGGTCTTATACTCTGTGGACATCCAGCGGGAGGGTGTTAAAGTTGCAGCATTTTTGCGGACGTCTTTTATGGACTATATGTACGATAAATTTCACTATCGCGAGTTAAGAGATACCGAACCAGAGATTTGACAAATTCTGTGGTTAACTCTCACGAAAAACAGATTTTTTTTTGTGTTTTAGTAAATTTTGTGTTTTTCGTTGTTTTGTTTTTTCGATTTTCATATGAATTTTACTAGGAAACAAAGTGGATATGCCGTTCGCAGGTTTGATCTAGGAAGCCGAAATTTTGGGAAAATTTTCTTCAAACCCAATTCTATTATATAATCACATAGGACCGCAAATTAAAAAAAAAAATAAAAATACCTCCTTCGGGTGTATTTTTTCCGCATTTTTAGTCACACGAAAAATGTGGGCGTGGTTTTACAACAGTGGGTGGTGTCCCCCTTACAATTAAAAATCCCAAAACACTATATCTTGGCACTTAAGGCAGACTTTTTTTACGTTTTACTAAGTCGGTTTTTTCGTTAAATTTCAACGAAATTGGATGTAAACTCTGTCCGCGCCGTTTACAGGAAGCTCAAATGCTGGGACAATTATTTTTATTCCTCAAGCTATATTATAGGAAAAAATAAATAAAATCCCTCTCCTGTATTTTGTTTTTTTATATAGCAACTTGCCTGTGTGGTTAGAAATCTACTAGCTCCCATAGGTTCTTTATTGGGTTGATATCCACGAAAAACAACAGTTCACTAAGATCGAAATGTGATGTTGAAGGTCAAAAATGATACCAGGACCACGGCAGAAGATGTTGCTGACTACGTGATCGAAAAAATTGGCATTTCCATTAGAGTTCTTACAGTTAGGCGACAGTTAAACAAGGGAATTTTGTTCGCCAGACGGACACCTATAATACAGCATATAAGCAAAGTCTATAAAAAAAGCGGCCTACATTTCCAAAGTGGTATATGCGGTGGACAAGCGAGCAATTGGTCAAGGTGTTATGAAGCGAAGAAAGCAAGTTTAATTTGTTCGGCTCTGATGCAATAAATTACGTGCGGAATCTCCCAAGACAACGTTATTTACCTATATACCAACTACCCACGGTAAAAATGGCAGCTAATCCATAATTGCTTAAGATATGAAAAAATGAATGATGGTAACAATTGATGTTTAACTCTACCTCGTTCTTAGTTTCTTTCTTTCGTAATGGACTTGGTCCCCAACGGACCAAAATTAGTGGAATCATACATGCAAGCGCTTACTGCGGGATTCTTAAAGAGCACATACTGCCGCATCTTATCGATATAAGGGCTCATGGCTGTATATTTCAGCACGAAAACGACCCCAAACACAGAAGTAACTTACCTCGTACATTTTTAAGTGACCATGAAATGAAAATTTTGGAGAGACCAACTCAGTAAGCGGATCTCAAACCCACAGAGGATCTGTGGGAACTAGTATATCGCGAAGTGAAAGAGAAAATCCACTCCAAAGTAAAGGACTTGGAAAAAAATCCTCCAGGAAGAGTGGAACAAGACATCCATGGAGAATTTTGAGTTCTTAGTGGATTCTATGCCCTCCAGAATACGTGCAGATATCGCCAATAGTGGTTATGCCTCTAAGTATTAACTTATGATAAAAATATTCTCCTGTAAAAAAACGGAAACTATTGAAATAAATTGAATTTTGAAGAGTTACATTTTTTTTGTTCGCTTAATTTTTGAGGTTGTTTGGCAATTTTATGCATTACAGAATACTGGATGCAGATAATTCAATAAAAATTTGCATCAATAACGTGAGGGAACATTTACATGTAGTTATAAAATCATAAAGCTCTAACGCATTTTTTTTTAAGATATCGCAAATTGTCTGACTTAGTGATTGCAGTTGCATTATTTATGCTCGCTACTGTATAAGAACATTTACATTTTTGTTCTTAAAGCATTTGCTATCTTTAACTTACTCTGGCTCAAGTAGGGCAATCGGATTTGACCCATAATAATAAATCAAAGTTAATAATTGTGTCCCCATTCCAAGTTATGACAGAGTATGATTTATGTTTTGATGCATAACTCTTGATTATTTCCATTTAATTTATGTGGAACATATTGTAACTTTAATATATCAACATATACGAGTAGTTTTATTAAAAAATATAAATTGTGTTAGTATGATTTTTTCGTTAATCAGATATATTGAATATTTGATTTAGTGATTGATCATTTTTTTCACAACTAAAAAAGGAAATTATTCATTAAATCATTAGCAATGCAATAAATCAAAGTATTGACTTAAAACTATTTTTATGCTTACATTTCTAGAAGCATATAATACATTTCATGCTGGGTTCATTGCCCCAACTCAAAAATATCGCAAATAAAATCTGAAGTTGTAGATTTTTGTCATATATATATTTTTTTTTGATAGCAACTTGCCTGTAGTTAGAAATCGTTTAGTCTTTCCTCAGGTTTTTGGGAGAGGTTAAGCGAAGACTTAAGGATTTGTCAAATGGCTTTCCAAAATGAGCTCAACTCGGACCCTAAGATAAGTATAATGCTAAACTGGTATTGAACAATTTAAGTTTTGCTTTCTTAAAAATTTGGCAATTAATTGAGTAATGATTTCAAATTTCATGATGATTGCAATTTACTTCTCTAAAGTAAAATTACAAAAAAAAGTATGAAACATACAGTGAAATTGAACAAAAACTGAATGTGAAAAAGCCGGAACTCTATTTTAACCAAA